>JAHDVF020000348.1:0-609890 GCA_022606425.2 Lepidostoma basale | reverse complement strand
TGTTTTTATGGATTATTTTGACTATTTTTTTTCTTTTAAATATTTGACTTAGTGACATTGTGTCATGTGAGACAGTGTCTGTATCCGGATAGCCGTCATCCAACAACTCTGCTTTGCCTGCTTGCAAGACATCAAAATGCCATACGGGCTCAATTAAGAACTCTTTGCTGCGCCGGTTTATGTGTTATCCTATTTTTATTTTGAAATTTTAGTGATATTAAGTTAATTTTGTAATATATTATATAATGAATAGTGTAATATATTGTAATAGTTTAATTTAGTTTAATATTGTTTAGGATAGTTGATGTGGATTGTAAAATGTAATTAATGTTAAGGTAGATTTTAGTGGTTGTGGGAAATGCTTAGAGACGGCGATGAGGTCCGCCACCCATCACGTTGCATTTTCCGCGGGGGCGAACAGAGGAGAGTGGAGTGCCGGATTGGTACTTGGAATATTAGAGGAGGTATGGAAGGGAAGTTAAGTGAGATGTGCGATGAATTTAATAACAAGTGTTTGGATATTTTGTGTGTGACTGAATGCATGGTTAAAGAGTGCGGATCTAGAGAGCATGATAATAAGTTCATCTTATGGTCAGGGGTATCACAAGAACAAAGGGAGGTCAGGGTGTGGCAGCGATTCTAGCTCCAAGGATGGTAGAATGTATGAAAGGATACGAATGTATAAGTCCTAGACTGATGTGGATCCGCTTCAAAATTGGATTGACAAGAGTATTACTCATAATTGGGTATGCTCCTGTTAATAGCGAAGATGAAGCTGTGAAAGATGAGTTCTGGGATTGTGTAAACGAGATAGCAGCGAGTAAGAACGTGAACGAAAGAATTATTTTAGCAGGAGATTTGAATGGATGGGTAGGAATCCAAAGGACTGGTTATGAAGAATGTCTCGGTAAGTATGGTGATAGTAGGACGAACGATAATGGAAGGAGAGTGCTCGGTGTATGCCTGGAGTGGAGCCTCTTTGTGTCAAACACGATGTTTGATCATAAGAGGATCCATCAGTATACATGGGAGAGAGGGAATGAAAGGACGACTATCGATTACGACATCGTTGACTCTAGATTACGGACGGACACTGTAGATACCAGAGTGTTCAGAGGGGCCGAACTCGGAACTGACCATTTTTTGGTGGTGACAAAGATAAACCTGTTCCGAGGTTGGCGCACCAAGAAGAACAAAACAGTGACCGCCCCATCTAGAGTTAAAATAGAAAAACTCCAAATCGATGACGTAAAAGAGAGTTATATGACGAAAGTAAATGAGAGGCTGAGTGGTCGAGAATCTGAATTTATAAGTATAGACGAGATCTGGAACAAATTGAAAGAAAGTCTATGTGAAACAGCGAAAGAGGTATGTGGTACATGTGTGCAAGGAAGAAGGAATGGAGATGCTTGGTGGGATGACTGTGTAAAAATTCTGGTCAAAGAAAAGAAGGATGCATGGTTAAATATGATATCTGTGGATAAAAGAGATTGCGAGAAATATAAAAGAGCAAAAGAAGCATACAAAGTTTGTAAGATGAATGTCAAGTTGAAAGTGAGAGAGAAAAAGGATAAACTGAAGGAGGAAGACGGTTTCAAGATGACGAGTCACTTTCAGAGCAACATAAAAATGTTCTGGAAGGAAGTCAAAAAGGCCCGGAATCCTCCCGAAAATGGTTGTGCGAAAGCAATTTTGAGTTGTGAGGGAAGAATGATTACTGATTTTGACAGTATACAAGGAAGATGGATGGAATACTTTAAAGATGTATATGGCAGTGAAATGACTGAGAGTTCAATGAGAAGGAGCGTTACAAATGTGAGTTGTACGAATAGCGAAAGAGATATGACAGAAATAAGTTTGAACGAAATAGTAAAATCTGTAAGCTGTATGAAAGGTGGAAAAGCTGTTGGTTATGATTGTGTCGCTTTGGAGTTTATTTAAAACGGTGGGCCGGTTGTTGCAGCGTGGTTATACAGACTCTTTAACCAGTGTTTAGAGGAAGGATATACGCCGCTCGACTGGAGGAGGGCTGTTATCATGCCTCTATATAAGGGAAAGGGGTCTCGTATGGACTGCGGAAATCACCGGGCAATAAGTCTGTTAAGCGCCGTTGGTAAACTCTACGGCCGAATTTTAATAGAAAGAGTAAAAAAGACGACGACTGAAAGAGTATGGGATGTTCAAGGCGCTTTTATGACCGGAAGAGGATGTATGGATCAGATTTTTGCACTTCGAACGCTTGCGGAGAAGTTTATGGCCAAAAACCGTAAGCTTTTCTGTGCGTTTGTCGATTTGCAAAAAGCCTATGATCGAGTGAACAGAGATAAACTGTGGTCAATCTTGTCCAAATACGGAGTGAGCACAAAACTGATACGGGCGGTTGCTTCTCTCTACGAAGGGAGCACTGCCAGTGTTAGGGTAAATGGAGACATCACGCCATGGTTTGATATCACGAAGGGTGTTAAGCAGGGCTGCGTGATGTCTCCATGGTTGTTCAATCTGTATATGGACAAGTGTATGAAAGAACTTAAAGGTATAAATGCTGGTGCTAAGATGAGTGATCTGTCTGTAAACTGTCTGCTTTACGCGGACGATGCCGTTCTCGTTGCGGATAGTGCGGACGAATTAAAAGTCTTGGTGTCGAGAATGAATGAGGTATGCAAGTCAAATGATTTAATGATGAATGTCGGAAAGTCAAAGGTGATGGTTTTCGAAAGGGAAGAGCAAATGACAGTTTCTAATATAAGTGTGAACGAAGAGAACTTGGAACAGGTGAGGGAATTTGTGTATTTAGGTAGTATGTTCACAGCAGATGCCCGAACGGATAGTGACGTCGAAAGAAGGGTTGGTGCGGGTAACAAAGTGAATGGAGCCTTAAAAATAGTTATTGGAAACAAGAATTTATCAATGAAAGCGAAAACGGCCGTTCACAATGGAGTTCTGGTCCCAACCTTAATGTATGGAAGCGAAGCATGGAACTGGCAAAAGAAGGATGAGAGTAGAATAAATGCGGTAGAGATGAGGTCCCTAAGACGTATGTGTGGTAGAACGATATACGACAGAATCTCAAATGCTGATATAAGAAAGGAATGTAGAGCGGAAGAAGGTATAATGAACAAAATTATGAAAGGATCGCTGCGTTGGTTCGGACATATGGAACGCATGGATGGAGAAAGAATGGTTAAGAAAGTATACGTTAATGATGTAAATGGGGTACGAAGTCGAGGCAGACCGAGGAAAACATGGCATGACCAAATTAATCAAATTTTAAAGGTTGGTCATGTTAGAAGTCGGAGGAATCGACGTGCGTGTATGACTCGTTGTATGAATGTGGAGGAAGCTAGAGAGGTTTGCCAGGATAGAGTTGTGTGGCGGTCCATTCTCTCTGCCTACCCCTGCGGGGAAACGGCGTGATGGTTTGTTGTTGTTGTTGTTGTATAATAATTCAAATTTAAAAATTAACCTGGGCTATTTGTTATACGTACTAATATATTTTATTAATTAAATAAATCATTTTGATAGTATGAATTAAATAATAATTAAATAAAACGATATTTTTTTATTACTTCCACTTTTGTATTTATTTCGACAGCGACCGGTTTTGCTAGGTTCGCTGGCATCGACAGACTCTATGTATTAAATTACTCGATGACGAATGCATTCCATATACAATATTTTTAGGTTTTAATTTTGGAAGAGCTTAGTTCCTATCTCTCTTCTGTTTGGTTTTGGTTACTTAATATCGAGAGTACTTTACAAACTTCAGTCAGAAGGTATTCGTAGTATTTTTATACTTGAAAAACTCTTGTAATGCATCCCATGCGAGTATCGATTTTAATCACGATAAAAGCGCCAATATTTGGTCCGAATTGAAATGTGAGCATGCGAGTGGCTTGGCTAACAAAACTTGCTATCTGTGAGAACTTCTCGTCCGGATATTGAAGATTTAATAACTGGTAGTGGGTCTTGCGGCCACAGTTATATATTCCTAAGGCTCAAGATATTATATTCTGGTAAACCAGTTTTTACATCCCCCTGTACAAAGGGCTATAGAGATAAAATATTGAATTATTAATAAGAAGTACATCTGTAATTATATCATTAAATGTCAATAGAACGTGTCGCATGTATTAAGATGGTTATGAAACAGGTCACAATAAAATGAACACAAGAAAGATTTCTTTTAGTATCGATCAATAAATAGGTTCAATACGGTATTTATGTTCTGTCTTATTGAAAGATAAGGCGTTAACAATGTGGAATTCTATTGTACGATAATTTCAACTGAACAGTTATATACTTACACATGAAGATGGAGGTTACCTCTGAAACATTGTCGTGTTTTGATATTTTTATTATAATTTTATAATGATATTTAATAAATTAAAGTGAAAAATAAATAGTGTTGTTTTTCAATTACAAATTCTTATATCTTAATCAACAGAAAAAGAAAACATGGTGTTTGTAAATAAAAGTAAATATATTTTAAATAAATAAGTAATAATCTAACAGATGTTTACACTTAAGAATAACGTTGATCATCAGTAGCATATTTGTGAAAAAATGAACTATTGAATTAATAAAAAATATTTTTTACGTCTGAATATGAAATAGAATTACACTTTGTATTTTAACAATACTTAAGGCGTGCGTCCGCCCCATCATGACGTATGGGTGAGAAGTCAGTGCTGTTACCAATGTGACTAAGAAATTTCTCAGGGTAGCAGAAAGGCAAACCCTACGCTCCATCGCAAGCAGGGAGATTGGATCAGAAATGATCAGCTTTGGGGACATGGTGAGATGGGGAAGAAGCAGAAGACGCTTTTAGAAGGATCACGTGGACCGCAAGGAGGATACATGAATTGCAAAATTATCAAAAGTGAAACACCAACAGCAAGAGATTACCAGAAAGCCCGCCGAAGAGATGGAAAGATGCCTGACATTATCATCCCAGGAAAACTCACCGTCATAAGCAGGTAATACGACCTAAACTAAGAAGAAGAAAAATTTATTTTTCTTTTCATAAATATGTTTCGGATGTGACCCAATCTTTTAAAATGTACAATTAAAATAAGTGCAATTCTATTTATTGTAATGTGAATCTACAACCCAAAATGAAGGCTAAAAAAAAAAAATATTTTTATGTTTACTCAACTATGTATTTACGAATAAAAAGAAGGCAAATTAACTGTTTACATAACAGTGTTAATTTTTAATAAAAAAATTTAAAAAAGGAGAATAAAGAATAAATCTTCTTCTTTCGGTACCGTGTCAGGTCCCCCCAACGTTGACGATCACTGTAACAAAGGCTTCTCTATCCTGCGCCACTTGGAACATGATTCTGAACTCCTTTTATTCCTGTCCACTATTTGATGTTCGGCAGCCAGGACAGCTGCCTTATTCTAACTCCCCGACGTCCCTCTACTTTACCCATTAATATCAGTCGAAGGAGGTGGTATTTTTCTTCCCTTAGCACATGATTTAAATATGAGACCTTTAATTTAAAAAATAGAAGAAATATTGAGTGAAATATAATGTACACTAACCTATGTACTCGTATTTACAACTAAAAATTAGCTTGTTAGTTGTATATATGAATGTGTTTCAATCAATAAAATATATAAAAAGTCAAATATATATTTCATATTTTACGTGCACTCAACTATGTATTTACAACTAAAAAATAAGGTAAGTTAGCTGTGTACATAATTGTTATATTTTATTCAATAAAAAATACATAAAAAAGGCGGGATAAGAGTAGAGAAACTGACCCCTAAAGAGTGTATTTGGAAACTTAAACGGGGGCAGAAATAACTTCAAACGGTACTTTAAGCGAACATTGATTGTGGGCTTAGAGTTTCAAAATGATCGCACATGAGTTGAGCCATTTACATTACGTCCCGGGAAACTTTACTCCGGGCGCCGTAGTACCTTCGGATGAGTTTTAATTATCTCACATGGTCAAGGAGTTCATCATTTCGGGGGTTTGTTTTAGTTCAAATATGTTAATGGGTATTATCTCTATTACGGAATACCTCAGGATTGTTTAGAATTACATTTTGATTCAAAATAATGTGGGATAGTTTGTTACTTATTATGTAACCAGGTATGGCCCTATAACAAGATATTAAGCAAACAGTATTATGATATATACTATATAATTATAAAATAAATATACATACATAAACACGAAACCAACTCCATTCATTATAATTATATACTAGGAGACTCTATCAAAGCAAATTTTAAACCTTACCCGTTTATATGTTTTGTAAAACAATTTGTGGGGGAGACCCCCTACATAATGGTCTGATAACATTCGAAGAATTTAATTGCAGAAGAATTGCTGGCACAAGACAGGAATACGTGGAGAAGTATGGGGACACCTATATCCAGCAGTGGACGACAACAGGCAGAGAGAATGGACCGCAACACTACTCTATCCTGATATACCTTTCTAGCTTCCACATTCATACAGCGAGTCATACACGCACGTCGATTCTTCCGGCTTCTGACATGACCCACCTTTAAAATTTGATTAATTTGGTCATGCCATATTTTCCTCGGCTTACCTCGACTCCGTACTCCATTTACATCGTTAACGTATACTTTTTTAACCATTATTTCTTCACTTATGCACTCCATATGTCCGAACCAACGCAGCGATCCTTTCATAATTTTGTTCATAATACCTTCTTTCGCTCTACATTCCTTCCTAATATCAGCATTTGAGATTTTATCGTTCTACCACAGAGAAGTTGTAAAGTTTAAAGTGCATTATCCACAATTATAATGAATGAAAAGTGTTTTCGAGAAGCTTTTTTTTAATTTTAGTGGAAATAAACGTTTCGTAATTCTTTAGCAAGTCGAAACATGACATTTTAATAATATATAATATTTATTAAAACGTCTGTGTTCCAGTAGTTTTATTATATTACATTTTACAGGAATGACATGCTTCACGTTGATTAAACCTATCAAACCTTTCTAAGGATATCAACTTTTTGACTTGGCAAGGCGAAAATAGCAAATGAAAACAGACATTTTCATTTTCATTAATTATTTTATATGGTATTTTATATCATTGCTCAAGAAACAATAAATGCATGTATTCTGTTTTAAATTTAAATCATCGTTTTGTTTTTGTTTATTCATTAAAAATTGCCCCACCTTCGAAATTAGATAATAGTTATTTTCTAAAATTAATAGATTTTCAGTGAAAATAATGAGAAAAAATACTATACATTCTACTGGTTTTATAAAAGAGCTTCCACTTATGTCAGCAACGCGTTGCAACAAAGGAAGCTTAGAATTAAAAAAACAGACAGAAATGAACTATGCTCAATTCAAAATGTAGGCGTTATATTCCGGTGTGGGACTTGGCCTCCTACGCAACAGTCCTCCGCTGGCTCTTGTCCCTGACCATCATCTTCAATTTTCATATTATGAATACGTTAATTGAATCCATTAAATGAGATATATGGTAAAATCTCTGACAAAATTATTAATATACTTAAACTTAACAGTAGTAAAATGTAGTTGGTTAAGTTATATTGAAAATTATTTGATGAATAATTAACACATGTGAACATTGTTTTTAAGCAACGTTTTCTGGTTTTATCAGGACAATCGGTTTTGCTCCTGTCAAAAAAAAAAACAAATTAGTCAGCCATTATCAAATGCCTTAGCAATACGAAACATACCATTAACATAGAATATGATAAAACACCTAGAAAACTGACGATTTCAATCGTATTTATTTATAAACATGGAGTTTTACACCATTGTTCAAGAAACAATAAATATTTGACGGATGTTTGTTCGGAGGATCAAAGGAACATTAATAATATTGTTATCGCGTGAGTGAAATCCGATGACCAAACAACATTATATGTAAGTGTTACACGGTATTCCTGAATAATAAATTCTGTCCCTTTTTTCAATTCTTGGTTTGTGGAAACCGATTTGGCAAGTCACCTGTCCCAAATAAGAGATGTTTTCTCCTTTTGTAGGCAAGTTTTCCGCTCGTAAATTAGAGAAACACATTTGCTGGTCGTTATGGCGACTGGCGAGATGAAACATCGTTCCTCGAGTCACTTTCTGCCTTCCAGGTGGGCGGGGAAATGGATTGTTAAATAGGGGCAGCGCGAAAAAGGGTATTTCATTTCTTGCATACGGGTTTAATGGGTTGTTCATAATATCTGAACTTTTTACGAAGGGTTGAATTCCCGTTAGGGTGTTCTGTGTTTTTGGAAGTTGCCTTTATGACCGGCTACAAAGCGATAAAAACTTTAGAAACTTTTACATAGTGGAAAACTGAGTACAAAGGCCGGGAGGAGTCAACAAATAATATTCATCGCCACTGGAGGTATTAACTCTTCTACTGCTCCGGACATTAACAAAGACGCGACAATGTGAATAAATAGTACTCACAGTTTTCATTTTACTTTGTTTTTCTGCTCCGGAGAAATAAATATTGTCTACGTAAGGATCTGAGAAACTTTGAATCTTTATCATCAAAAAATAAATACGTGTATCATAAATCAAGTATACTTTTACAAAAATTACTTTTTTTAACACTGTCAATCGATGAATGTATTATTTGGTTTAATAATGCTGATGAATATTTACATAACTTTATCTTCGCCGTTCACAATGGAGTTCTGGTCCCAACCCTAATGTATGGAAGCGAAGCATGGAACTGGCAGAAGAAGGATGAGAGTAGAATAAATGCGATAGAGATGAGGTCCCTAAGACGTATATGTGGTAGAACGATATACGACAGAATCTCAAATGCTGATATAAGAAAGGAATGTAGAGCGGAAGAAGGTATAATGAACAAAATTATGAAAGGATCGCTGCGTTGGTTCGGACATATGGAACGCATGGATGGAGAAAGAATGGTTAAGAAAGTATACGTTAATGATGTAAATGGGGTACGAAGTCGAGGCAGACCGAGGAAAACATGGCATGACCAAATTAATCAAATTTTAAAGGTTGGTCATGTTAGAAGTCGGAGGAATCGACGTGCGTGTATGACTCGTTGTATGAATGTGGAGGAAGCTAGAGAGGTTTGCCAGGATAGAGTAGTGTGGCGGTCCATTCTCTCTGCGGGGAAACGGCGTGATGGTTTGTTGTTGTTGTTGTTATCTTCTCTCTGGCTCTGTTCCTACTCACAGCCCTGGTTGGCTGTTGGAGTCAGCTTCCTCGTTCTCAGTCTTCAGGTCGTTCTATTATTAACTTCATTAAATTAATGTTGTTATTTGAAAATTCATAATAAAAGTTCATTGAAAATAATGTTTTTTAATGTGTATTTGGTTAATTCCACTTATGTTTATGGCTTTGAATGGTTTCGGCAGCTCACTGCCATCTTCTGAGTGATACTGAAACCGGTCGAAGCCTTATAAATAAGTGGAGTTACCCAAATATGACGAGGTTAAGGCAGCAGGCCTCACTTGGGATGATGTTAGGCATCAGGCATGCGATAGAGTCGGGTGGAGAAGATTCCTTGAGGCCCTATTCACCACGGAGGTGTGACAGGACAAAAATAAGAAGAAGAAGACCAAAATATACATTTAAAAACAAACACATTTTATTAAACTAACTAACAAACTAACCATCACGCCGTCTGCTTCTCCCCGAAGAAGTAGGCAGAAATAATAGACTGCCACACATTTCTTTCCTGATATGTTTCTCTCACTTACTCAACATTCATATATCGTGTCATGCACGCGCGTCGATTTCTCTAGGTACTCCTCGCATAGCCGAAATTAAATATTTGATTTATTTGATCGTGCCACGTTATCCTCGGTCTTACTCTATTTCTGGTTGTATTTACATCGTTAACATATAATTTTTTTACCATTCTTTCTTCATTCATTCTTTCCATATGTCCAAACCATCTTAATGATCCTTTCATTATTTTATTCACAACACCATCATTCGCATCGCATTCACTTATTATATTTTCATTCGACACTCCATCATACATAGAGTATCCACACATTCATCTTAGAGATCTCATTTCTACTGCATTTATTCTATTTTCATCCTTCTTTTGCCATTTTATATTTTCTTTATTTACATCAACTATGTTTTTTTAAATAACTACATTAATTTAATGATGTTAATAAAAGAACGACCAATAGTCGTTTTCATCAACTTTATGCTCAGCTATGACATGTCTTTGGATCAGACTGCTGCATCGTGACATCCAGGAGTGCTTTGGTCTTCCTACATAAATATGCCTAGGAAGATCAATGGAAATAGCTTTCTCCACCAAGTGTTCTCTCGGTGTGCTATTCTATACTACCTTTATCGTATTTACTTTTCTTATCTTAAAGCTTATTACTTTGAAGCTTCCAAGAATGTGTTTACTTTTTTTTTTGTCTCTTAGGGACATCTGATGACCATCCAACCATGTGCATTTTGGCCGTTTAAAATTGCTTAAAATAAGGGCTGTACATAGTTCAACACTCAATAACACATAGAAGCGCGTATCAAACAATTGTCTGGTATACTATATTTTTTTAGATTTATAGACATTTTGGGTCCCACAAATCACTGATCTGAACTTCATCCATTCTACACGAATCTTATGGTCCACATCCGTTGTACATCCTCCGTGTTGAGTATTATCAAAACCAAGTTCTTGAATGAATGCTGTCCCAATGGTAATTGAAAGAATCCAATGGTTAATATTTCCCATTCCAGATGCATCACGGTAGATATCAAATACGTGGTTGTAAGAAATTCTAAAAGTCAACATTTAAAATTTTTTTACAAAACTCATTTGAAATTAAATCAAACGATTACTAAATTAATGTATTTTCTAGGTTTTTAACAACTCATTGGAATTTAAAATAATTATTTTGATGGACAAAACGAAATCAATCAATCGTATGAATGATAGTGAATACGATGCGAGTGAAAGTGTTGTGAACAAAATAATGACGACCTTCGTGGCAGAGTGGTTACGAGCTCTGACTTCCATGCCGAAGGTCCTGGGTTCGATTCCCGGCAGTGTGATTGTCACACTGTCTTTGGTCTGGTATAGAATTCACGTGACAATAAAATGGCGATAGATTGGCTACCTATCACATGTCACGAGAATCAATATAATAGCTAAAAAATAAAAATTGTATACAGTAATTGGGTCCAAACGACCTGTTGTTTACATAAAAAAAAAAAAAAAAAAAAAAAATTAAAAGATCAATAAAATGGTTTGGATACATGAAAAGAAAGAATGATGAACAAAAAAATAATTATACAAAATTTCTTTGTTATTAAATATTAAGTGTGCTTCCACTTGTGTTTATCGCCCACCGGTTTCGGCAGCTTGCTGCCATCTTCTGGTCAAGATGGTCACCAGAGAACCGGTCGACGATAAATACTAGTGAAAGGACACTAAATATATAATAATAACGAAATTTTTTTTTGTTTTCATGTTTTTTTTTGTTAATATTTGATTTATTTGATCGCACCACGATTTCCTCGGTATTCACCTATTTCAACAATTTCTAACAATTATAATACTTGTCAGAATATTGAATAATAGAGAAGTACCTACCTGAAGAGGGTTTTAAAATTCCCGTTAATCACCATTTTGATATTTAATTTATTTCGCATCACCCAACAACACTCAGCATTTCAATATGGCGGTTGAATTCGCAATTCATAAATTTACCAATTCGAGGCCCGAAATTGCTTCAAATTCGACATTCGAATATCCATATCATGGAGTAGGATAATAATAATTACTCTGCGTACATTTCCGATGATTGGCCGCTTAAAACGAAATGAATATGTACTATTTCGTTTGAAATTGGAATGAAGATATTAACTATGATACATGTGTATGCAGGTATCCGATCAAATTATTAATTAGATATCTGCAATAATCTGTTATTGTTTCAAATAATCGCTCTAATGATGTAAATAGCTTAGAGGCATTCCACATACTATACATCATAGAATATAAGCCGAAAACTGTAGTTATATAATTAATACGAATGAAAACGTCTGCGTTTTTAGAAGATTTATAATATTTTTATGGAATGACATATTTTGCCTTGGTAAAAGCATCATAAAATGCAATTTTCTTTTATTTAATCATTTTAATATAAGCAAGGCGATATACATCATTATTTTTAAATATAAAAAATCTTCTAGAAAATGTTATGTCATATAACTTATTTACTATGGAGCTTATACTAAAATGATTGCTCAAGAATCAATGAACATTTTTATTATTGTTTCGTGAACAGTGGTGTAAAATTCCATATTAAATAATTAATACGAATGATAATGTCTCTTTTTTGGAAAATGTATTTTATTTTATGACAATATCAAATTTTATGAATGCCTTAGCAACGTGAAACGTGTCATTTCCATAATATAAAATACATCTTCTAATAAACATACATTTTCTTTCGTATTAATTAATCGATACTTCGGTTATATACTATAAGCATTACTGAAACAGCATTAATAGAAATTTCATCTTAAAGAGAGCAAATTAATAAATAAAAATTAAAATATAGCACGATTAAAAAAAAAAGGTTCAATTCAATTCAAATTTCTTTGAATAATCATTATAAAACTGTAATTATAAAAGTTTCTTAATGAAATATTATATATTAAGTAGTATTTCACTTGTTATTCTAGTTTCAAGCGGTTTCGACAGCTCCAAGAAAATTAGGTTAAATTAAAAATTTCCTTGAAGATGGCAGTGAACTGCCAAAACCGGTAGGGACTTTAAGAACAAGGGAAATTAATATTTGTAAGATATTATACATTATATTGATATATTATTCCAAATAAATATATTTTTTTATTCTTATAGATTTACTACATGGCCTGGGTAGAACCCTTACAGATAGGATACCCAACGAAGAGATTCAAGCAGAGAAGACGATTCTGGAGGGACCACATCTAGAGGATGGATCCAGCAAGGGCCGTTGACCACCAGGATGATCGCCAAAGAGATGGAAAGAAAGCCGATCGTCTTCATCACATAAAGAAATATGATATCCTGCATAAACAGATCACAAGATATACAATAAGGAGAAGAAGAAGAAGAAGCCTTACTACACATAAAATTAAAGAAGATAAAAATTCATATCATGAATTGAACAAAGGTTTAAGTATGAAGTCCTTAAAATCATTAATAATTGAGGAAAACTAAACTTTCTTCCAATTATAAGTTACATCAAATGGCTTTTGAAAGGAATGAAATAATGTTTGGTTGACTATTATTTTTACAAAATAAATATTTTTCTATTTAATAGGCAGATGGGTGGATCATGGGTGCCTGATTTGTTATGAAAATTCTACTGGGCCAGTTACTATATCCTCAACCAAAAATATATTTTACTCTATAAAATGGTAAAATGTTTATTTTTATCAAACCTGGTAAAAATATATAAATCAACATATAACATCAAATATTTTTTTTTATAAGTTTTCTTATATTTGAATAACGAATTTTATTGGCATGCGACATTCATTATTTCATAAATTTAAGTAACAAACTCCATATTAAATAAAAACGTTGTTTTACATTAACATATTTTTTAAATAGGTGCCTTCGCTCAATATTCAAAATCTATTGGCCCCAAACAGTGTCAAATGCCGTTCTCTGGACCATGGCAGGCGAAAAGCCAATTAGAGAACAAGTCGCTAGGCGCAAGTGGCAGTGGATCGGTCACACTCTGAGACGGAACCCAGCCTGCATCGCTCGGGGCGCACTGGACTGGTCCCCTATGGGGGGAAAGAGAAAGCGAGGCAGACCTAGAGCCACCTGGAGAAGAACCCTGCAGGGCGAGGTTAAGGCAGCAGGTCTCACTTGGGACGATGTTAAGCATCAGGCATGCGATAGAGTCGGGTGGAGAAGATTCCTTGAGGCCCTACGCACCACGGAGGTGTGACAGGACAAAAAGAAGAAGAAGAAGAATAATATAGGGACTAACAGGTTTCGCCTTGTAAAGGATATTTATTTATAATGCCCTGAAAAGAACATGTGATGTCTCAGCAAGGCGAAAGTAATTTGATAATGCCTTAGCAAGGCGAGCTTCAAAAATATTTGATCGTACAGTCGAAAGGCGAAATATGTCATTCCCAAATAAAAAGAGTTAAAACTTGCAGAAAATAGTCATTTTAATCTTAAAAAAATCGTAGTTGAAAATTTACATTTAAAACATATGTATTTAAATATGTTCTACTAATTATCTTATAAATGAAATGCGGTGTTGGTACCGTATTCAATTGCTTTCAAAAACTAAGTTTATGCAAAATTTTCTCTTCTTTAAATACTCATCTACCGCGAAAATGTCCTTCCACAAATACAGTATTAAATTAGCTGCATTTAATGGCGGGGAAAGAAAAACCGGGATTCTTTATTAAGGAGAGAAAATAATATATTGGTTGACTTTACGCAATAAACCTAAAAGGCTTTATGTCGTAATTGCATTATATAAGTGTCACGCCGGGGGTTCGGTCTCTGGAAAGGGGGTGATTACATCCCCTTCCACTATTCTCAGGTAAAAACGGGATTCTAGGGGTGTTATTGCTTTTGTAGGTAATTTATGCGGTTAAGAAATTATAAAGCTCGCGATTTCTCGACTTGAATTTTAATTTGACAGGAAAATTTAGAACTCAACCGCAAACAATACAATTTCTAAATTGGAAAAATTATTACTACAGAAATACAATGTTTTGTAGAATTTCTTAAAACATTGTTTTTACGCATTATAAAATATGCAGAATTTTACATTTTAAAAACAAATTACAAGATTTTGTATCTCTAAATTAAGTTATTTTAAAAAAGAGTTTTTAAATGGTATTTAAGTATATTGATGGTTGAAGTAATAATTTTGTGAAACTCCATTATTAATTTATAATAGTAAACCCGACTGTTTAGTGGTTTTACTTGGATGGATCCAAGTAAAGCCACAAAACAATCGTGTTTAGTATTTTAAATTAAATTGGTGTTTTAGTCACGAATAAACTTGTGAATTTAGAAGAGCTTAATTGAAGTCGGTAGCTATTTGTATGATTTTACGTTTGTTTTTGATAAACCACGTTGACTTGACCTGCTGCCAAACCGAAAGTCCGGGTTCGATGTCCGGCGAGGGCAGTGTGATTCTCACGCGGTCTGATGTAGAATTCACGTGACAATAAAATTGGCGATCGATTAGCTACCTATCACATGACATGAGAATCAATACAATAGCTTGTGCACTA
Organism: Lepidostoma basale; assembly: GCA_022606425.2. Taxonomy (NCBI): domain Eukaryota; kingdom Metazoa; phylum Arthropoda; class Insecta; order Trichoptera; family Lepidostomatidae; genus Lepidostoma; species Lepidostoma basale. Next base: position 594,647 of record JAHDVF020000348.1, on the reverse strand, counting down.
TCACAAAGACACATAAAAGAACAACAAACGTACAAATCACGCAACAAACATAACCATTCTGTACCAAAAACTAAAACTTCTAATGCGCGTTTTTTTATTAAGTTTATTAACGTTTCTACTATCTTGGACCTAAACTATATTACATAACAAACAAAACTATAAACGAACCACAAAAAATGACAATGCACGAAAAACATGTAACTACGGAGACCCTAAAAAAAGGGCGGCTTAAATGTAGTGTAATTTTTAAAAACAAGTAAACAGTTTAAATAGGGTTTCAATGGTGTTTTCAACAATTAATTTTAAGTTATACCTTTAAGGATATGTGTTGCCCCTCTTGTTCATTATTTGTTCCCTTAATTTGTAATTTAATATACTGAAATAATATTGAGTGCTAGGAATGCCTCCCTAGAACGGGTTACCCCAGTTGTGAGGTATTAAAACCACGTACTTGGTATGTGATCAATAAAGCTTAAAAAATTGTTGAGTAATTGAATTCGAATACCTATATGAAAAAAAAATCTACAGTTTGCCAAGACCAGCAAACAGATTTGTGTCGAACCGTCATTAAAATTGTAACGTGTGTATTTTAACAATGATTTATAAAAATAATATTAAATTAATATTGGATATTTTCGTAGTATAGCAGTAACTGGATAATTAAAATACTTAATGCAGAAACACAAGATGTATAATGCAGACTTGAATGAATATTAAGGAAAGTAGTTGACGTTACTTTTCTCCGGTGAGTAAACAATATCTTCCTTGTGGTAGAAAACTTGAACAGATAAATGTTTCATGGCAAATAAGACGCAGAGATACTCGTGGGAGACCCTTGCGATGCAGTTTATGCTCACTAGTAGTTAGGTTGATGATTGCTTCTAATACCACATATCCATACCCCCAGGTTTTCTCAGCTGCAAATTACAACTTTGAAATAATTAATTCATTTACATACTTAGGCTCAACAGTTACCAGTGATAATAACACCCGAGAAGAAATTGACAGAAGGATAATGGCAGCAAACCGATGTTACTACGCTCTCCAAAAACAGTTAAGATCCAAATTACTGCGAAGAACCACAAAAACACTATTGTACAAGACCCTGATCAAACCAGTCCTCACATACGCCTCTGAAATCTGGGTGATGACAAAACACACTGAAAGGTCCATCGCAGCATTTGAAAGAAGGGTTCTTAGGACAATATATGGCCCAGTGAGAGACCACAATGGTTGGCGTCGTCGATATAACCGAGAGCAATATGATATCTATAAAGAGCCCGATGTGATCAGATCCGTCAAAGTAGGGCGCCTGAGATGGGCTGGTCACATAATCAGAATGGACGACGACAACCCTACAAAACGCCTCACGCTCTCAGTACCACAGGGACGTAGAAGACCAGGAAGGCCCAAAATGCGATGGATGGACAGTGTCAACACGGATGCATCGGTGTTGCAAGTGAGAAATTGGAGAATGGGGGCATCAAACAGACAAGAATGGAGGAAGCTCCTGGATTCAGCCAAGGCCCACCCAGGGCTGTCGAGCTTAGGATGATGATGATGAGTAGTTAGGTTGTGTAATTCAAGCTCTCTAGATGATAGTCTAGGTGACAGAACACTGGATTCATCAGCAGAAAGATATGGATAAGATCATGAATCATGGAAAAATCAAATAAGGCGACGCCAACCTAATGGACCAAGAAACCTTGGTCCATTAGGTTGGCGTCGTACATACTATATTTAACTTATTGAAAGCTAAGGAATTAACACTGTGGAATTCCATAGTAATATACTTTACTTAGGAAATTAAAAATAACTTTGTTTAATCCAATAAATATTAAAAAACACGGCATGTTTCGGAGGATACCTCCATCTTCAGGTGTAAAAATATAATGCGAAACGTGTCGTGTTTTTTAATATTTTTTTTAATAATTAGTGTAAAACAAAGTTATTTAATTTTTTTAATTGAATTGAATTTTAATTTACTTATAATTTCCTAAGTATATATTAAAATATTTAAATTCAGTAATAATAAAAACATTAGCATTAATTTTTCAAATATTATATATAAATATGCTAGCTATATTAACATTTTGTATTTAATAAAAATCCTCTAAAATAACTAAAATACCAATATTTAAATTCAGAAAATTTTATAACTAACTAACTAACTAACCATCACGCCGTTTCCCCGAAAGGGTAGACAGAAAGAATGGACTGCAACACTTTAATCGATGCTGCACTCCATTCTTCTCTTTTCGCCAACGCGAGAGACGCGGTGTGATGGGTTGCGAACCTCATCGCCACCAACAGGCGTCTCCCGCGCACACTTCAATCATTCAACGAAAATTTTATATAATTATTTTAAGTTTGCAAAAGTGTCACCAGTCTTTCGGTGCCAGCGAGCCTTGCAAAACCGGTCGCTGTCGAAATAAATACAAAAATGGAAGTGGTTTATTATTTAAAATGAACTTCCATCAAGAGATTTCAGTAAAATCAATTGATTACTATTTCGCACCCCTAGATGAAAACCCCGGTAACTTAAAAAACCTACTTCTTCAGAAATTACGAAAAACTGTTTTTGGCAAATCTATGAGAGACAGGTATCAAAAATCTAATATTACATCCATGAAGGTAACATTTTTTCAAGTTTATTCAATTGACTTGTTTTTATATTGTTTGATTAAAACCTAACAAAATGGAGAATTTTTAAAAAGTACTCAAGTTGTGTACTTTTTGAGTTACCGGGGTTTTCATCTAGGGGTGCGATTTGCTTAGTTTATCAATTATACGATTAATAGTCATCAAACAAACATCGAACGCGCTATTGTTAGTTAATTTTTGACTCTTCAAGTTAATGACTCCATCAGTGCCTCTTAGCTTAAATTTTTAATACAGCCATTTGAAAAGTTGTTTCGGGTACCCGGGTATAAGCAGTCCTGCGTACCCGGGTAACCGGGCACGAGATGTACTTAAAGCGCGGAGACCGGGTACTAAGTACCCGCTAGCGGGCCTGGCTTACAGTAACCAGAACTCCGGGGACTCTCTTAAGCATGCAATATTACTTAGTCATATGAAGTTGAAATTCTCAACTAGCTGAATATACACTATTTGCGGAATATTTTTTTACCTATTCAAGTGAACTTTTGCAAAATAAAATTAACTTTGGAAATTGCAAAAAGGGATATGCATTTTAGATGAAACGCTTACGGACATTTTCACGCTTAAAAGCTTCACAATATTCATAAATGGAAGAGTGATACTAAGAAAAATTCCAGCAAGCAAGGTTTCTATATTGGTTCCCATTTATTGAAATTGGAATTTCAATAAATATGTTATGAAGTTATGGAACATTCTTGGCCTTTGACAGTATTATTGTATTATTCTATTGTGCATTGAAAATTCAATCTTGTTTATAAATTGTATTCCAAAATAATTAATACGATTGGAAATATCTGTTTTCTAAGGGTTTTATTATATTTCATTGTAATGCCACGTTTCAAATGGCTAAGGCGTTATCAAACATACTATCTTATTATTTTAAACATTTAATTAGATTATTTTAAGACATTAGCAAGGTGAATCATTTCATTAGTATAAAATATAATAATTTTAACTCTCCTTTCATCTTATAGTTGCAGCGCTTAGTGGTAAATATTTGCCTCCTAATCACATGGCTTTACCATAGCATACGGTTTTTCCAAGTTTCTTCGGAGTCTTATAGAAAAAAATAAATATAACACCTTTATTTTGCGTAGTTTTTAATCAGTAATATTAAAAGTAACAAAAGTACTCGTCAAGTTAACTACACATGTTATATATATTTCTAGGTTCTTGCACTCAGTTTGTCATAATTTTGGTTAGTTTATATCGTTCTCCCGATGATGAAAGTGTAAGCCTTCGAAACATGCTCAAAATAAACTCAAAAAAGGAAAAAATTAATTCATAACAAAACGTCATGATAGAATTTCACAGTGTTAACGCCTTAAGTTTATCTAAGATAATTTATTGCGTATTCAATAAATATAAAATATTTTACTCCCTATTGAATATTTTATATCGATTAAATTCAGATTTCCAGAAGTTTTATTATATTTTATGGGAGTTACATGTTTCGTCTTACTTAGACATTATTCAACATGGCAAGAATGAAAATGCGTACGGTTTATATACTCGAGTTATTTCAGCAAAAAAATTATGTTAACATCAATGTACTCGTATGAGAAAGTGAATTATCCCAAAATTACAAAATATTTCTTGGAAATTTAAATATAACAGTAGATATAATGTTATCATGGTTAAATTATTTCAAATGTTTATTTATGTTTACATTATACATAAATAACACCAGAGTACATAGTGTTAACAGACACTAAAAGCTGCTTAAGGTGAAGTGTTTCCTAGGAAAAAACTTGTTCTTTACAATAAGTACTAAGCTAGAATGCTTACACAGTTATATTTCTAAATTTTTAAAACAAATATCGATGCATTAAATGTCATACTCTTATATTTTTTATTTGAATGTTTAGGCGTTAACACTGTGGAATTCCATTGTAATTTGGAATAGAATTAATAGAACCGATTAATCCAATTTCAATTATGTAATACTCGTATTATAACGAAATAAAAATATTGATTGGTGGCAAACATATTTAGAAGGTGACCTCCCCATCCTCAAGTGTAAATATACAACTATATAGAATAATATTAATAAGGTCTTAGGGACCTTATGTCTACCGAATTTATTCTGCTCCCATCCTTCTTTTGCCAGTTCCATGTTTCATAGGTAAAATTACAATATATAATTATATACATAAGTTATAAATATACACATGAAAATGGAGGAGATCTCCTTCTAAACATGTTGTGATTAATATTTTTGTTCTGTAAAAATATCTTCGTGGCTGAGTGGTAAGTGCTTTGACTACCACCCCGAAGGTCTCGGGTTCGATTCCCGGCGATGGCAGTGCGATTGTAACACTGTCGTTGGTCTGGTGCAGAATTCATGTGACAATAAAATGGCGATATATTAGCTACCTGTCACATGTCACGAGAATTAATATGATAGATATACCCTTTACCTCGATTTAGCTCGCGCTCTAATGATGTAAAGAGCGATTCAACAAAATAATAATAATAATAATAATAATTCTATTCCAACTACTCAGTTTTGATAATATTAATCTCATATGCGTCAATATATCTTAATTTTGTATTTTTCTTTATTTGTACTAATAATGTAATAAAAGAACATGCGTTTATTTATGGGAGAACATGAGAAGGTTTTCAATTCTTTCATCGCAGACCGAACTAGAATCCAGAATAGCCCTACAATGCACAGTATCAGTTTAAATATAACTCCACCTGGCACGTTCAATTCACAGACCATTTTCCACCTCCGGTTGAGGAAATTCCCGAAGGAAAAGTGGATGAAACACGATCGGCTCGGCTGGAAGGCCTGGCGCCGGCCCTGCACGACACGTGCCCGACACGTGCTCCGCACGCGCACGCCCGGCGCATACTGAGGCAAATAGACCCCGCGATAGAAACGGTACGCGATTCTCCGTCAAACACAACATTTAAAATAAGAACAGGAATGTATTGCGAACAAGATTTTCGAATTTGGAATCGAAATGATTGTTTTCTTCATTTGATTTTGCACTCTCGGTGAAATCTATTGTGTTGCAAACTAAAGTGAAATAATATTGTTTTCTAGTTATTTCTCATGGCAAATATAATACGTACTTGTGGGAAGGAAATTATTGATTGAAAGTTAAGGCATTAACAATGTGGAATTCCATTGTTAATTGGAATTTGAAACACAATACTGTGTAATTCCCACTTTAGTTTATTCAATATCTTTATAAATATTAACAAAAATATTAAAACACGCCAATTTTTCGAAGGTAACATCTATCTTCAGGTATGAGGATATAACTAACGCAATTAATGTATATACTGACATCTGAAGATGGAGGTTACCTCAGAAACATTGCCGTGTTTTAATATTTGTATTATTATTTTATAAAGATGTTGAAGCGAAAACGGCCGTTCACAATGGAGTTCTGGTCCCAACCCTAATGTATGGAAGCGAAGCATGGAACTGGCAGAAGAAGGATGAGAGCAGAATAAATGCGGTAGAGATGAGGTCCCTAAGACGTATGTGTGGTAGAACGATATACGACAGAATCTCAAATGCTGATATAAGAAAGGAATGTAGAGCGGAAGAAGGTATAATGAACAAAATTATGAAAGGATCGGTTCAGACATATGGAACGCATGGATGGAGAAAGAATGGTTAAGAAAGTATACGTTAATGATGTAAATGGGGTACGAAGTCGATGCAGACCGAGGAAAACACGGCATGACCAAATTTTAAAGGTTGGTCATGTTAGAAGTGGGAGGAATCGACGTACGTGTATGACTCGTTGTATGAATGTGGAGGAAGCTAGAGAGGTTTGCCAGGATAGAGTAGTGTGGCGGGCCATTCCATCTGCCTACCCACACGTGATGGTTCGTTTGTTTGTAAAGATGTTGAATAAACTAATGTGCTGTGTTAAATGTTCCAATTTACAAGAAAATATTTGATAAATAACTTTATAAAATAAAATAAAATATACATTGCGTTTTTTATACATTATTTCCAAAAGGAATTCCAGTGTGTACCCCTTAATATTCAATAAATAAAAATATTGTAAAAATTAAACTTCACAGTTCTTTTCAATCCACTTTAAATAATTATCAATTAAGAATAAATATTTTAGAATTAAGGTAAAATAAAAGGAAGGGACGCATTCACGAGTTCTGTTTTTTAATTTATCATTGACATAAATAATGTTCATTTTCATTTGTTTTCCATGTGTTCTATTTTTCTAAACAATAATCGATATTCAAAGCGGAATCTTGGACCTAGTACCTATTTGTATTACGAACTGTCAGATTTTTTGAAAAATGTCAGAAGAGATTCATTTAATAGATTTATGTACGAGTAATTACTAAGAATCAGTCAAGAATGATTAAAGTGTGGCATTCCATTCTTTCTGTCCATCCCTTCGGTGAGACGGCGTGATTATTGATATTATTTATATTCATGAAAATGTCTGTTTTAATGCAGTTTATTAAATTTTACGCAAGTGACATGTTTTGTCTTGTTAAGGCATTAAGAAATGATATTTAAAAACACCATTAGATTACATAAAATATAATATAATATTAAATTATTATTTATTATTATACATGGGAGTCTCATATTACTATTTAAACTAACTAACTAACTAACCATCACGCCGTCTCCCTGAAAGGGTAGGCAGAAAGAACGGATTGTCACACTTAAACATATGCGGCACTCCATCCTTCTCTTTTCGCCCCGCGGGAGACGCGGTGTGATGGGTTGTGAAGAAGCATTAAGAATGATGTTTAAGAAGCAATAAATTAGTCTTTGCCTCTTCTAACTAATAAAATGAAGATCATATGACGTCACGGAATAAACAGATAGCTCATGTCTTTACTTAGACAATTTAAATTATGTATTACCTAACACATATTTCAGAGAACCGAAAAAATACAACGTTTTCACAATGAAAATAATACGTGGGGTGGACATAGAGCATGGAAAAAATGTACTCAACATTTAAACAGTTTTGAATGTTTGCATTTCATAAGACACCCTTGCATTGTTGAATGTTCCAAAAAAAAAAACACGAAGAATATTATCTTCCATAAGCGAAATTTATTTAAAATAATTCCATTCCTAGGTATAAATAGTGCCGACAAAGATACGGCGCCTTGTTTGCAATAAATATTCATGTTTTTTCAAAGTGAAGGCATTTTATTTGTCGTACTTTGCATACTGCCGGTTCGGCCGCTAATGTACTTGGTGACAGATTTGCTTCGGGGCTTTTAATGTTAATAAAAATTCGTTCAAAACACGAAAAAAATAAAACAGATTCGCTCTGAAGTATAAAGGATCGCGGTTCGGTGGTAGCTTCGTTGCGGTTAGTGGTTGAAGAGCATTTTTATTTTAAATTACTAAGTGAGCGTCTGATGTTTCACTATTTACGATTGGAGTACTTTAGATATAACATTAATCTCTATCATATCTGATTTTTATTTTTATTATTTTCTTTTTTATATACGTTGTATACAACACTAACTTTAAAAAAATGAAATATCAGTCATGGTTCGGACAACCCGGTTCTTCCTCAGTGATATTATAAAGATATTTAAAATATTACAAAATTAGTTATTGTTATTTGAACAATGATGTAAAACTCCATATTTAATAATTAATACGAATGAAAACGTCAGTTTTCTAGATGTTTTATTATATTTTATGGGAATGTCATGTTTCGTCCTTCTAAGGCATTATCAAATGTCAAACAATTGATAATGCCCTAGAAGGGCGAAACATGTCATTCCCATAAAATACTCGTATAATAAAACTTCTAGAAAACTGACGATTTCATTCGTATTAATTATTATAAATGATGATTTGATTTTAATATCTTTATAATATCACTGAGGAAGGACCTGGTTGTCCGAAACATCTCTGATATTTAATTTGAATTTTTTTAGAGTTAGTGTTGTATACAAAGTATATAAAAAATAAAATAAAACATCTACAACAGAAAGTATGGCGAACATAGAAGACATTTTTTATTCGTATTTAAATTACGCATTTTTTCTTTATGCATCATTACTTTGTTGTGGATTAAAAATTGAACAATGCGTATTTTATTAAACTTTGTAATAAAGTGCAGTATTATAAAAATGAGGTTAATATTGTTACAGTAAGCAACGTTAAGAAATAATCGAATTTCACAGATTAATAAGAATTGTCCAAGGAGTTATGGAAAAAGCAATGTTGGGGGAGGATATAGTATACAGGGTGAGAAACACCACTATTAAAGCCATAACAGAAGTGTTGGACATCATGTCACTAGCAGTTCTGGCTATAGATGACTAATTTGCCGACGTCCTAAAACTGTGACCTGAAACCCTGAATGGACGACATTAAGAGACCGCCAGTATGCACATGGATACGTTTTGCCCAGGATTGATGAACATGGAAGCATTTTGAGGATGCATACAAACTGATGATGTTAAATTGTCTCTAAGATGATTCGTTCTTATAAAACAAAAAATTAAAAATTTGTAATAACCCAAATATTTGTGTTCATCTGTGTCTCTTGAAAAGCTTTTCCAACACAAATTATTTGACAGTAAGCACTCGATAAGTTGTTTTGAAAACAAAATTAATTAAAGCATGATATTACGGGTTATACGAGTAATTATATTATTTTCCAACTTGCTAGTGTAAGGAAACACACGTTTTAAGTGTAACAATGACGACATTTATTTCACTTGACACTAGTTGTGTTCAAGTAACGTATGCGTAGGAAAATGATATTTCAACAAGAAAGGTACATATTGTACATAGGGCCAATACTCTTATCTTCATTGCTATTCTGGAGGTACCACCGGTCGTTTATATAACCCCTGAACTCTGATAAGGAGCCGAGAACATCCCGTTGAGGTATTAACTGCCAGAATTCATTGAGTTTCCTTATCAAGCACACTACGGAGCATATTAAATGCTAAGAAATACCTCTCGTAAGTTAGAGCTACCTCCATAAGCACCTATATAATTGGGTAGGTGCGTATGACGATTTAAATTAAACAAAATAATCGTAAATTATTCTCTGTTATGAAATTATTTTATATTGATATTACAAACTTTCAAAAACTTAATTGACCGAAAAACTAATTTAATTTATAAAAACAGAATAAACGTCAACTATCTATCATTAAAATATGTAAAATTATGTGATCATTGTTCTTGTATAATTGAACATTTATATAATATACGAGTATACACCTCCTTCTTAGCAGTCCTCCACTGGCTCCTGTCCCTGGCCATCCTTTTCCATTCTCCAGGTCTCCCCAGTTTCCTTCAGACCTCTTTAACACAGTCCACCATCTTTTTCTTGGTCTACCCCTTGGTCAACCTCTTTGTTTTTACAATATATATGTCATTCCATATAAAACTTAATAAAACTCCTAGAAGACAGACGTTTTAATTTATATGAACTATTCAATATGGAGTTTTACATCATTGTTCAAGTAACAATAAAAAGTTATTTTTACGTTTTCTGCATTTCGTTTTATTGTATTAAACCTATACTAATATTAAATTGACATTGTTTTTGTCTAAATACTGCGATACTTCAACATTATATAGTGTTAAATTTATAACACTGGTATAATATCACAATTTCTTACTATACACTTTTTGACTATTTCGCCAACCGATATTGGAGAAATTGCTGTTGCAACATTCTCAAACAAACAAACAAACAATCACGCCATTCCCCGTAGGGGTAGGTAGAGAGAATGGGCCTCCACACTACTTTATCCTGGCACACCTCTCTAGATTCCTCCACATTCTTACGAGTCATCAGGCACGTCGATTCTTCCGACTTTTAACATGACCAACCTTTAAAATTGTATTAATTTGGTCATGCCATATTTTCCTCGGTCTGCTTCGACTCCGTACTCCTTCTCTTTGGCTCTATCCAACGGAATTTCTCTTGGGTATGCTGGGGTATAACTCCCTCGAAGTGAGAAGGGAAGTATTAATGTCAACGCATTTTTTCAAACTGATTCGGGGCTCTATTGAGAACCCCTATGTTCTGGAGCAAATAGGTATTTTTGTTCCTGATAATTACCTGCGACAGCGCCGACATCAATTGTTCTTTGCTCCGTCACGCAGAACCAACCTGCCTTTGGTGATGCTAGTAGGAAGAGCAATTTGGACGTTGAATCTAATCGTCTCGGATTTGGACATTTTCCGTGTCAATGAGGCAGTATTCATATAAATAAATTACAAATTCTGGAAAGAGTACTGCCTCACTGACGTCGACATATTTGGGTTCCTTCATATCGCACCGTGAGTGTAAAACCGTCGTAAGTGCAAATATACATTTTGGAGATATGGGAGTTTAAAGATTTCATATTGCTTGGAAAATTGTTTTTTTTTTTAAATAAACCAATGATTTTCAGTTTATAGGTATATTACAAAAACCGAAAATCATTGGTTTATAAAAAAAAACAGTTTTTCCAAGCAATATGAAATCTTTAAACTCCCATATCCCCAAACTGTATATTTGCACTTACGTCGGTTTTACACTCACGGTGCGATATGCATGATTTTTTGGTTTCATATTGTTTTATCTTATCTTTGTATCACCGTTTTGTGTCCAAATGAGTCGCCTAAATGTTTTTCGTTTGTTATGTCTGATTTGACATGTCGTCACCTGAGAGTAAGAGGGTTCCAACTAACAAAATTTCACATTTATCTTTTTTTCGTGAAAAGGGTTCTTACTAACCTTATCTATACGTACAATTAAAAAAAACATGTAATAGTATCGTCATTTTGAGGTTACGAAAATAATCAAGTTCCATCTGATCATTCAAAACACACGATTCATTGAAGAAGGATTCATTTAAACTTAGAACTTTATTATTCCAACTGTTGCCAGTCAAAATTTACACGTTTCTCGGTAAAAGAATCTCTGGAAATTGTAATAAAACCCCTTTATTCCAAGATACACACCCGAAACCAACAAAACTTTAACTTCATTTTTCTCAGCTTTTTACTTTTGTCAGTTGGAACCTTCTTACTCTCAGGTGACGATGTCTCATTTGTATGTCTAAATGTTTTCGTTTGTTAAATCATTTTTGTATGTATAAAAAAAATAATTACATCATTAACTAATACATTTTTAACCATTCTTTCTCCATCCTTGCACTCCTTATGTCCGAACCAACGACATTCTCAAATAGTGTATAATAAAATAATGTAATATTATAACAGTGTTGTAAATAAGAGAGACAGTTTTGTTAATATAACAGTATTGTAATTATTATATTATGTAATATATAAATCACGTTAAAAATAGAAACATAAAATGTAAAATAGAAATCACGTTTTCTAAAGTAATAAAAATAACACGGGTGAATCGCTACATCTATTATACATTTGATTTACTATAAAAAACTTCGTATAAAAATAAGAGCTTTTTACGAAACACGTATCTTACCTACGTAAATACATACGATGTTAAAATGCTACGTATCGACAGGCGCCCACCGAAGTGGGCGCTCGCATTTTTGTAAAAGTGGGTCGTTTTTTCAAGTTTTTGTAATATTATTGTGTGTTAGGTGCGGGCACAACCGTCGCGCTGATGGAATTCTCGATATTGAAAAAGCAAAAACCGCCGAGAAAATACTTTACAAAATAGACGAGAAGAGTGCAAATTTAATTTTTCCACCAGGATTTCATTGTCAACAAAACATGAGGCATTCGCTCAATTCCGATATTGGATTCTTCGAACTAAAAAAAAAAGCTTCTTTGCTGCAATCTCAAGTCGCAAGTATACTCGTATAGTACCGTAAAGAGCAGCCCGCGAGGCATTTTAATAATGTGAGCTTTGGGAATGTTGATTTGGGGCCAAGATGGTATTCGTTGCTTGAAATGCAGCGCAGTTAAACTGTCAGAAGAAAAATTACGCGTCCAATAATATGGAGGGAGGGCCTCCCAGCTGCGGGATTAGGGACTGGGAGATTCATTATGCCGATTTTGGCCACTTGACAAGCCCGCGTGCTCACGAGAATTTCCATAAAGTGATATCTCTTTCGCTGTTTACACACCCAGAATGCTATAAGAGCAAGAATAAGATGCTCTATCTCTCTGATCCGGTCGTAATCTCCCGAACATGGGATGTAATAAAGATATAAGCATATTTTAAACCAAGATATGATTTATTGCATTGATATAATAAAACAATTATTTTGAATACAACATATACATCTTCTATTGTGCACATTCATTTTGTGTTTAAGTTATGTAAGTTTTTATGTTTTAATTAATATAAATGAAAGCGTCCGTCTTCTAGGAGTTTTATTAATTTTTTATGGAATGGTCGCGACGAAATATAATCAATTGCGATATTTATAACAAAGTTTTTTATTTAAACAGTTAATAATATTGAAATATCAAAGTGTTTTCGCCAATTTTTATTTTATTTTATATTTTTTGTTTTAGATTTATTTTGTGAGTGTTGGACGATCGAATTGTGCGCGGGAGATGCCTATTGGTGACGATGAGGTTCGCAACCCATCACACCGCGTCTCCCGCAGGGCGAAAAGAGAAGGATGGAGTGCCGCATCAGTAAAAGTGTGACAGTCCATTCTTTCTGCATACCCTTTCCGGAAAACGGCGTGATGGTTAGTTAGTTAGTTAGTTATAATAAAACAATCGTCTTTACAACATTTTGAATGTATACAAATACTTGTAGACGAATACTGGATTTAATTAACCCATTGCGGGTTATCAATTCAAGGATTAATTGTATCTCAATAGAGACGAAGATGTAAATTGGAAACAGGATATGGTGACCGAGGTGTTTACAGGACTTATGACCTGTCATTGGTTGGATTAAGCGCACGCTTTATGTAATACAACATTCCCCATTCCACCTTTCTTACGACAACCATTGTTGACAATTTTTTGGAAGTTGTATATATGTTAATCTGTAACACCAAACTTCACATGTTAGTTTCAATCTACACACTAGCGCCATCTATGAAGATTGGATTTTTAATGTAAACATCTCGATCACTATATTCTGTTTCCAATTTGCATCTTCGTCTCTATTGAGATACAATTAATCCTTGAAAACAATTGTCATTTATTAATATATATTCAATAATAACAACAACAAACCATCACGCCGTTTCCCCGTAGGGGTAGGCAGAGCGAAAGATTTAATGATGAATGTCGGAAAGTCAAAGGTGATGGTTTTTGAAAGGGAAGAGCAAATGACAGTTTGTAACATAACTGTGAACGAAGAGAATTTTGAGCAGGTGAGTGAATTTTTGTATTTAGGTAGCATGTTCACAGCGGATGGCCGAACGGATAGTGACGTCGAAAGAAGGGTTGGTGCGGGTAACAAAGTGAATGGAGATTTAAAAATAGTTTTATTTGTCTTTTTCTTTTTTTGTATACTTTGTATATACAACACTATTAAAATTATGACATATGGAATAGAAACGTAAGCTGACACCATCAGAACAAAAAGTCTACTAAGAACCACAGAAATGAAGACTCTTCGATCCGTTGCGGGAATGACACTCCGAGACAGAATAAGAAATTCTGAAATTAGAAGGATCTGCAATGTAGAAGATGTCGTGAGATGGGGAAGACTGAGAAGACGCTACTGGAGAGATCATGTGGAAGGAGCATGTTCTGAAAGAGTGATAAATATAGCCGCAAATAAAGTACTAACAGGAAATCGACCTCCAGGAAGACCACCCAAAAGATGGCGAGACAGTTGAACATCTGCATCCCAGGAACAAGCTCCGAGAAATAACAAGACGCAGTCCCAAATAAAGCAGAAGACGAAGAAAAATAAGAAAAGTGACTTATTATTATATTATATTGATCAAAGCAGTCGTGTTATAGCAGGTATAAAAATATTATTAAATAAGTCGGTGTTATCTCATATTTTTAAGAATAAACATGAAGTGTGTAGACAATATGTATTTATAGATTACTTTCATACTACGTCAAATAATTAAGTAAAGTATAAATTAATATTTTAATCTTTAATCGCAAAAGCCCGAAAAAATGCCACGGTCTTCATTTCATTCTGCCGCAAATAACGTGCTTGCATAGCTATCATAACACGAAAAACATTCCAGAAATCCCTTTAGCGGTTTCCACATTTTTCTAAGGGAATGCCATCACTCGCGTCAAGAGGAATTCATTACCCCCTCCCCTCATCAGGTACTGGGGGAGTCGTTATTTTCTTTGGCCAGGAATGCAGGTTCCAATTTTAAAATATCGCCCTTTCCAAATACCTACACATTTCATTCTGTTTTCAAATAAGCTGTCGCCCGGGATGGCGGCTGGCGCGTTGACTCAGTGGCGGCACGGAGTAGATTTTTAATATTTAAACGAATAAATTAACCGCAAACCGCATGAAAACACTTTCGGCGCCGTGCTGGGAGCATGCTAAACAGCCCATACATCTCCTCGGCGATGCGCCGACTGCGGGGGCCAACGGGTTATTGAAAACGGTGTATTACCATACCTCTGGATTTGGTTGGGTAACGCGTCCGAAGGAAACGGCATAGTACACTTGTTTAAAACACTCATATTCGTATTGGAAATTAATTTGTTTTTCTAATACTAACGAGTTTAATAATAATGTTGACGTATCATAGTGTTTCGGCCAAAACAACGGACTATTTAAATAATATTATTGATAATGTCAACATAGGTTCACGAAATAACTGCCGCGAAAAATAAAAATAAAATTGTAATACATAAAAACAGAGTTTTATAATTTAACAGTTTATAATGTTGAAGTATCATAGTGTTTCGGCCAAAACAATGAACCAATTAATACAATTTTGATTTTAAATAATTGTTCAAATAAACAACAAAAAAATATTATAATGTTTTTGTGTTTTTCTCACCAGCATTATGTATATTTTTTCAGATTAGATGTAATATCTACGTTGTGTGTCGGTATGACAATATATTGACCTCAAAATAAGTCGAATATTTGGAAATAATCTGAAGATAATTATACCCATTTTCAGAAACTTATTAATAAAAGTCATAAAATATATTAATGTTGTTAGTTGAAATTTTATGATGGAATTTCACTGTAAACAATGATTATTTAACAATGTTAATTAAACATTTCTTTATTGTGTGTATTTAGTTTAAGCTGCCAAAATCGATCGAAGCCATAAACCTAAGTGGAATTAAACTAAATATATCCTATAAACAATTTTTTTATTAACATTGTATTCTTCTTCTTCCTCTTAGTTTAGGTCGTATGACCTGTTTGTGACGGTGGGTTGTCCTGGGACGATGATGTCCAGCCATCTCTCCATCTCTTTGGCGGCCTTCCTGGTAATCTCTTGCTGCTTGGGTTTTTCACCTTTAACAATTTTTGCAATTATTGTATTGTCAAATGCGGTCCACGTGGTATTTCCAAAAGCGCCTTCTGCTTCTTCCCTATCTCACTATGTCCTCGACACCACAGACAGACCTTATCGTTTTGCCTGCGATGTAGCGTAGGGTTCGCATTTCTGCTACTCTAAGAAGGCTCTTAGTTCTATTGGTATCGGCTTTGACCTCTATTCCATACGTCATGATGGGGCGAACGCATGCCTTGTATATCTTGACTTTACTTTCGGTTAGCATGTATTTGTACTTCCATATGGTGTCGCGCAAGCAGCCAGCCACGGCCGCCGTTTTGTTGTTTTGTCTTCGCACCTCATCATATATGTAGGTCACTGTAGCTATTTTATTCTTATTTTCGTTAAATATAAATCATGTTTATAATTATTTTATACATGGTTAAGAAAATAATCATTATAGGCAGATTTTAAATTATTTTGCAATGCGTCAACTGAGAGTAAGAAGGTTCCAACTGTCAAAAGTAAAAAGCTGTGAAAAATGAAGTCAAAATTTTGTTGGTTTTGGGTGTGTATCTTGGAATAAAAGGGTTCTATCTGAAGCAGATGAAACTCTTATACCAAGAAGCGTGTAAATTTTCTCTGGCGACAGTTGGAATAATAAAGTTCTAAGTGTAAATTAATCCTGCTTCAGTGAATCGTGTGTTTTGAATGATCAGATGGTACTTGATTCTTTTCAAAACATCAAAATGACGATACTAATACATGTTTTTTTAATTGTTCGTTTAGATAAGGTTAGTAAAAATCCTTTTCAGGAAAAAAATCCAAATGTGAAATTTTGTTAGTTGGAACCCTCTTACTCACCGATGACGAATGCTCAATAATAATTCAAGAACCTATATTATTCGAGTAACATAATCTACACTTCATTTAAGCATCATTGGTTCAATGGGGAAAATGGGATGCTGTATTCTTCGTATCACGATGAGGTTTGGATGGGTTTACTTCGCCGCGACGCCGACGACGATATGCTTTCTGAGCAGGCGTCCTTGCCAGGTAGCCCGGGTAGGAATCTCGCCGGAATAACACCGCTATAAAGTTTTCGAATAGTACTTTGTTTGTATTATTTTAATAGGAACCCCAAAATGTAAAACTATTCAAAGGAAACGGATTAATACAAAATCAATATTTGTATTAAACACCATGCTTATCTGTGTTTTGCTTTGAAATCTGTTCGGTTTGTTTACACGATAATACATATAACTTATTATTACATCTAATCATTTTAAATTATCTTGAAGTTTTAAAACAACTTTGCACACACCCTGGGCTATTTATATATTATTGAAGGGTATCGATAGTAATATTGCTACGGCAAATCAAAAAAAAAACGGACTTGAAAAATGGAACTAAAACACGCTCTTTCGGATGAAGCACAATTAAAATTGAACACTTTCAAAGTTTTTATATGCACCACTTAATTTTGTTTTTAAAACTGGTTTTGCTGATATAGGTTTATTAAGCTAACGAAGCTCCAGTAGAATGGAAATTGTTTGATAGTTAAAAATGAGCATAATTTGAACTAAAAACAAAATAATATGAAGTGCTTTGTTTTGACCAAAACAGTTTGATATTTCAACATTATTAACTGTTAAAATTTATAACACTTTTATAATATCACACTTTTTATAATTCAATGTTTTAATGTCGTGACAGCTGTTTCGCCAACCGATGTTGCCATCATCAGGCGTTACAAACAATTAAAGATACAGATTGAACGACTTATAATTTTTAGGGCAAAAACTCATAATTGTGATTATTAATAGTTAAAATTAAGTATGCGAAATCTGTTGACAATTAATTTATGACATACATTTTAACAGTAAATAAAATAAATAAGTGTTCTCAAAATTCAAGATTTTTTGTCCTCAAACAGCGTCAAATCGTATTCTCTGGTCCATGGCATACGAAAATCTAATCGGAGAGCAAGTAGTTAGGCGCGATTGGTTTAGAATCGGTTACACCCAGTCTGCATTGCTCAGTGTGCACTACAATAGTCCCCTGTAGATGGAAAAACGAAACAAGGCCTAAAACCATCTAAGATAAACCCATTAGAAAAAGGTTAGTGCGGCAGGCACACTTATATTGGCTTTAGGTATCTTCTTCGGCGTTAAAATCCTTGGTGGGTCTTAGGCTTATCCAAGAAATGTCTCCACACTGTCCTGGCCGCCACCTCCCAATCTTGCTGCTCCAGAACCCAACAGTCGAGACACCATCCAACCATCAAAGTCCCAACCTGCCGATGCTTCTTACTGGATTGTCATACAACACTCTTTTGGGGAGCTCCAGATCCCCCATGCGGTGCAAGTGCCCTAGTCAGCGCAGACTGTTAATCTTTATAAACTTAACCACCCTGACGCCCTGGTTTAGATTATAGAGTTCCGTGTTGTATCTCCTTCTCCGCCTGAATATCCTTAATAAGTCCGAAGAATCTACGGAGGATCTTCCTTTCGAAGCAGTTCATCTTTATTTCATCACGTTTACTGAGTGTCTAAATCTGGACGGCATATGCCTCGGCGTTAGGTATCAGGAGTGCAATAAATCGGACGTAGAAGGTTGCTCGAGACCTTTTGCACCACGAAGGTGTGACATAAAACTAACTAACTAACCATCACGCCGTTTCCCCGGAGGGGTAGGCAGATACGATGGATCGCCACATTGTTCTTTCCTGGCATAATTCTCGTGCTTCTTCGACATTCACACATCGTGACATGCACGCTCGTCGATTGTTCCTACTTTGAACATGGCCCCCTTTCGAGGAAGGCCAAGAAAGACATTATTCTTAGTGACCTCATTTCTACGGCATTTATGCTATTTTCATCCTTCTTCTGCCAATTTCAAGCTTCACTTCCATACATAAGGATCGGGACAAGAACTCTATTGTGCACCGCCATCTTTGCTCCAGTCGATATATTTCTATTTGCGATAATGACTTTGAGTGCACCATTTATTTTGTTTCCAGCTCCAGCTTCCATTTTTTGTAAACATGCTTCCCAGATAAACAAATTCGGTAACTTGCTCCAATTTCTCACCGTTCGCACTTATGTCACAATCCGTCATACATTCTTCCTTTTCAAATGCCATAACTTAAGACTTTGACACGTTCATGTGACATAACAATCATAATAATATTTTAAATATCGTTTTTATAAATCAATTCATTTCAATTAAACAAATTATTTTAAGAATATGTTGCACGTTCTTAGGAAGTATAAGAATAGCCTTAAAATCCATTAGAAAATATACAGACACGTAATTTTAAATATCTTTGATAGAATTAATGTTGTGTAAGCATAAAAGTGTTACCATATTTTAAGTACCTTATCAAATGTCCTTAGTAGCCCTATCCATTGCCGCTCCCATCCATCCATATCCAGCAATCCTCTTCTGATCGTCGCGTCGGTCCAGCGGGCAGGGGGACCTCCGACTCTGTAGAATCCTGTACGCGCTCTCCACTCCAGAACCCGTCTCCCCCATCGGCCGTCGGTTCCCCGACAGATATGGCCAGCCCATCGCCACTTCAGCCCGCCTATCCTCAGAGCCACCTCAGTCATCTTGGTTTGTTGTCGAATTAATTCGTTTCTAAATCTGTCCCTCAAGGTTATTCCAAGCATGGCTCTTTCCATGGCCCGTTGGGTGACCTTGAATCTGTAGACTAAACCTTTTGTCAGTGTCCACGTCTCGGCTCCGTACGTCATGACTGGCAAGACGAACAGGTTGAAGTCTTTAGTCTTGAGGCATTGTGGTATTTTAGAGGTGAGATCTATGACGTAATTTTCCAAAGGCCGCCCAACCCAACTGAATTCTTTAATCGGCTTCTGTCTCGGGTAATTTTGATAAAGAATTTTGATAAAGTAATTTTGATAAAGGCTCCAAACCAACCCGTAGGATTGAAATATATAAAAAAAAAAAACATTGATAAAATTGAGATATTCGAGATTGATAAATTATTGAAATCTTGAAGTTTTTTACAATTTAGATACGTGTGGTAATATTTGTATAACAAGCACGTTTCGATGTTGCTAGGTTCGTTCGTATTACTTGCACCGCGGACTTGAATTGCGGGTCTGACAGGATATAAATTGAATGAGAAGAAGAGACAAATGTCTAACCTTACCCAGATGAGAAAAATCCAACCGCATTTATAGTGGCAGGAAGGAAAAAGGGCCCTGCCGAGGACAGTATTTGTACTGAGTATATATTCATGTCATTTCTAAGTCCTTCTAATGCTAACATGATAGGGATGGAATAATAAAATATTTATGTTGTTAAAAATATAAATATTTAAGTTCTTTAAAATATAAATATTTATGTTGTTGAAAATGGTACGTAAGTGAAGCTTGGAGCTGGCAAACGAAGGGTGAAAGTAGAATAAATGCCGTAGAAATGTGATAAATGAGAATATACGGGAAAATTATATATGATAGAATACCGAACGATGAAATAAGGAAGAAATGTAAGGCAATAAAAAAAAAAAAAAAATACTTTGATGATTTGGACATATGGAACGAATGGAAGAGAATAATAAAATGTTGTATACAAGCAGTGTGAGTGGAAGTAGAAGCCGTGGAAAACCATGGAAAGCATGCTATGACCAAATGAATCAATTACTATTAAAAAAGGTGGCCACATTCAAAGTTGAAAAAATCGACGAACGTGCATGTTACGATGTATGAATGTAGAGGAACTCTGATTGATAGAATGAAATATATAAAAAAATGGTCCAATATTTCTTTGTTATTATATATTTAGTGGACTTCTATCTCCTCGTCAGGAAGCGGCCGAAACCGGTCAAAGTTAAACACAAGTGGAAGCCCACTTAATATTATATATAAAAATAAAGAAATTTTGTATAAATTTTATTTTATTTTTCAGTATTTAAAATGAGCTTAAAAATTTCAATTAAAATTATTATTTTTTTCTCGAAAGATATGTTAGGACAGAGAAGTATGGTGGTCCATCCTCTATACCTTCCCCTTAGAGTTAATGGCGTGGTGGTCAGTTAGTTAATTAGTTCATATATTGTTGAAACAGTGAACAAACATTTGTCTTCGAGGGAAATGACGTCAACTTATTTGAAATATGGATGCAACATCAACAACAAATTAATGTTTGAGAGTACCAATTTAAACATGTACGTAAGCACGATATAACACTTTGAAAATCAAAATTTAATATTAATTATTCTTCTTCTTCAAGTGCCCTGTCGGGTCCCTCCAACGTTGGCGGACACCTCGGAGAATCTGTCCCTGTTCTGCGCTGCTCGGAACAGCTGATTCACACGTCGGCTATCGGTCCACTCCCTCGCGTTTCGCAGCCAGGACATCTGTCTCCATCCGGGCCCTCGGCGTCCCTCATTTTTCCCCTCCAATATCAGTTGGAGAAGGTGGTGCTTTTCCCCACGCATGATCTAGATGTGAAATCTTCCGAACCTTGATAGTTGATAACAGCTTCTTGTCAACTCTAGCTCGCCTTAGGACTTCGGTATTGGTAACCATGTCTGTCCAGGGAATTCTGAGCATCACATTTCAAATGCTTCTAGTCTGTTAATTGAGTTGACTTTTAAGGTCCACGTTTCACATCCATACAATAAAACAGATATTTATTAACCTTTTCATTTCTCTTCCAAAAATTTCTATAAATTGTGACCCGTTTTGCTAGAATTACTGACATCTGCAGTTAGTCTGTCGATGTTTGAGACGCTTACAAAACCGGTCACAGTACTTCAAAGTAAATAATAATAACACGTGTTATTCCTCAGCGCTATATCCTGGTGTGGAATTTGGCCTCCTTCACAGCAGTCCTACATTGGCTCTTGTCTCTGGTCAACTCTCTCCATTCTCTAAGATTAAAGGGGACCAAGTTTCAATGCAATGGTTTAATAATGAATTTTAATTTCTCCCACAATTAGTATTTACTCTAAAACTTTTTTTGTGAAACTGACGAAATATATTCTTTCTAAGGAAAATATTACTAAATACTTATTTTGTTACAGACAGACTCTAAAATAATAGTACGAACAAGCTCTACTTGTTAGAAATAGCAGAGGTAATCTGTATTCAAAAATAAAGATTTTTGATGATTGCTATTCCACATTGCGTTTTTGTGCATGGTTAAATGATGACGCTTCTCGATGTGTAACATCAAAATATATGTATATGAATATTTGTGAAAAATTCCTTCAAAATTTGTAAAACAAGACAATTTATATTTGACTGATTTATTAATGAATCTAGTTAATTAATTTTCTTTCATAAGCCTAAATAAATTCGCTATATGATCTGCTTATTAAAAATATCGAAAATCTCCGGAGTCCAAAATTCTCCAAAAATATATTAAAATAAAAGCTTTAAGCACTGTTTAAAAATTGTCAACCCTTGTCATCCGATGTCTCTCGCCATTACCCCAGGGGAAATCACTACACCAAAGAACATCCCTCATGTTTTTTTACAATATTTAGTCAAAGAAAATTAAATGCTCTTATTACGAACCTCATTTTTCTACCAGACAATGTTCAAATGAAAAATTACCGCGGGGCACGCGTTCGTTTGTTTTAATTTTAATTACGAAAGTCAATTTCAGGTAGCAATGTTGTGGATTCACTCAAGTAGGTTCACTCGAACCATTTTTCTGTTATGAAAGTTCCCTCTCAAAACCCCCTAAGTTTATTTATTTCAAAATATTCTCCGTTTATTTAAGTTGAATATTTTAATTTAGTTTAAAAATTAAAAACATTTATACCATTACATATATAGTATATATACACATATGCACGCTCGCTGATATTTCCGACTTTGAATGTGTCCGATTATAAGAATTTGGTTAATTTGGTCATGTCATGCTTTCTTTGGTCTTCCCCGTCTTCTCTTTCCACGCGCAATGCTACAAATAGTGTAGAACATTTTAACCATTATTCTCTCATCGATTCGTTCTATATGTCTAAACCATCTTAGAGATCATTTTTTAATTTTACTTTGAGGCAATCATCTGCCTTACATTTATACGAGTATATTTATAATAATGAAAATTAATAAAAATAGTATTTTTTCAACTATATATTTAGTTAAAATTTACTAATGTTTATGTCTTAGACCAGAGCATGACAGCAGGTTGCTGAAACCGGCTGAAGACACAACAATTAGTAGATTTTAACTAAATACACATTTAAGAAACATAACAATTTATTTTTATTTTTCTCTATATTCGCCATAACTTCGTGGTGCGGATTCATTGAACAATGTTTATAACTTTGTTAACAAAACAAACATTATTAAAAAAAAATACAAACAAGTAAGATACAGAAGCCCTACATTTGGGTTTTGTTAGTTTCAATTCCATACATAAGAACAGTTTAAAATTACGTTTGCCCATCTTAAATGTCAACAAGTAGAAGAAACTCAAATCATCTCGGAGTGAAATAGTAGCGGCGGAATAGGGTTAATTGCAAAATGGCTCTAAAGGCTGTCCGCCGCATTGTGTAGGCCCCACGGGTCCGCTGTTTACGCTCGGCAGTGTTAAAAGTTTGCGGAAGGCGTTATTGTTTTCAGAAAACTTTGAGCAATTAGTGCATTGGCGCTTTTGTGCCCCTTGTAGCGAACTTTGCACGGCTTCCTGCTACAAAGAACCGTTTACAATGTAATTCGCATAACCGACTTTCCGTCTACGCCAGACGAACGCCACATTAACAAACCCCCTTTTTAGGCCTAATAAACCCCATCGGAATAATAAAAATTAAAATGGAAACAAAAAATACAATGACATTAAAAATTTATATGAATGAAAACTTATATACGCATATACAACCGCTTACGCAATCCCCTCCGAACACCGTCCCCTTCGAGGGACAACTGGGCCTCATCATCTCAGGAGACATAATTTCTGTACGTCTGTACGTATCGTCAGATCTATTAAAAGGAGACAAAAATAAATTAATAATTTGAATTTTTATTTTAAAATTTATGAAAATGACACGTTTCGCCTTAATAAAATTTTATTATGACTTAGCGAGGTGAAACATGTCATTCCCATTAAATAAAACAAATTCTTTCATAGAAAACAGATGTTTTAATTCGATTAATTGTTTTATATAAAATTTTACAACATAATTCAAAAAACAACACATATATATTTTTTTCAGGATTTATATTTAATTTTTGACATGATTAATGTTTAATTAGTTTATTGTTAATTTACTATAACCTGAGTAACCCTGTAATTAATATATTAAAATAAATAATATAAAGTTAGTTTCTCAAAAGACATTGCAAACATGTTAAGAATTGATGGCCTAAATTTGAGAACTGATTAAATATATGGAACAGTACAAGATACTATATAGCTTATATACAGATACAAGATACTATATAGCTTATTTGTCTTCTGAATGTTCTTTTACTAATATGAAATACGTCAATCTCCAAGGTGATCGTATTCAGTAAACTGACCAAGCTCTTTCCACCGGCATCATAAACAGCAAATATAACATATAAATGTAGCAGATAAAATACTATGCTGGCGCTATCAATACATAAAAAATAGCCATCATAGTACCATTAGTTTATGGTATAATTAGTCTTGAAAACTACATTCAAGTTATTTCTTAGGGTACTAGTAACATTTTAATTAATAAAGATTTTGTTAGTAATAGTGCGAGTTGTCATATAGAGGAATCGAGACATAAGAACAGAGAACAAGGTACGAATCTATAAGATACATGTGGAATTGAGCCAAGGGCGTACGTACACTGTCAAGACTGTTATAAAGATTTATTTTGGTCAAGACCAAACTGTCAAGACCAAAAGTATTCTGAGGACAAAGAAAATGAGAATATTACGTGCTATTGCTGGAAAGTCTCTGCGTGATCGTGTAAGGAACACTACAATCCGAAAGGACAGCGAGGTTCAAGACGTGGTTAGATGAAGGCGAAAACTTTGATGGTATCGGTACCAACATGTCCAGAGAATGAATCCTACAAGAATTCCATACATATTTCTGCATGCAATATGACAAATAATACAACAAAAAATTAAATGCGTCCACCACAGGGACCCCTAAAACGTTAGAGAGATAACTAGATTTCAGGATCACAGGAGGAAAATCCTATAATTTCAGACTCTTAAGTCTAAAACCAGTTGAAAAAGAAGAAGAAATATGTAATAATGGATGTCTTACATTGCATCATCATCATAGCTGTCCCTCGTGTCCGAGGACTTTCACGGTTGTGGGTCCTGAAGAGCCCAATCCTGGAGCCACACATTATGGAGCACTGGGGTAGGGGAAGGCGCTGGTGGTGGAGCCGTCACCGTCTCCCGAAGGTCTCGCCTTTCTCCTACTCCATTGGATATATTGTTATCTAATCACGGGGATACGTGATTTACTGTGAACATTTTTGTATCCATGTATTTAAAATAAGTAATGAGATTAGTCTAAGAAGGAAAGAGCGGAGTGTTAGATGAATATAATAGTTCACTTGCTATAGGACACATTCAGATTTATTTGCGAATGAAAGTTTAACAGGAGTTAATTTTCTGTAGGGAAACGCGAAGTGCACTTATTTTTCCATTATCTAGAGGAAACACAGACTTAAAGCTTGAAAGCTTTTGTCACTTTATAGAAGATGAATTTTTCTTAGTGCTTTTACTTTTTTTTTTCAATTCTTTCTCATTCCGCTGTGCTCATAACATGATAATAATTTCCATTTTAGAATCTATTTATGGCATTTATTTCACTAGTCATAAACTTTATTTCTTTTTAAAATAACAGCATAAAAATTACGTTCGTTGTATTTTAATTTATCTTTAAAATATAAACTGTTATTTAAACAAAGTGTTTCATTAAATAGTGATTTTAAGAACTACGTCTCTGTCAATGATAAAACATTTTCTATCTCACTGTCATCGAGAAATGAAATATTTTATTAAATATAAAGGATACTGTTTTCACATTACACTTACCACATTGAAAATGTGATCCGCCCTGATTTTTGTATGATCAGTAAAACTCCGAATATATATGTATCAATCATGTAGAATCATCATAATTTTTTTTTTTATAATTATCAACGAATAAAAATTTACATTAAAATTAAAATCTCTACATGTCTCAAGATCCTTGGTGGTTTGAGTCCTGTGAAAAAAATTGTGATTTCTGATATACTCGTACATATACATGTATATATTTTCAAATTGTTGATTAGATATTTATCACTCCAGATGTTTTTTTAAAATAAAAAGTTAACTAATGTCAATTGAATAATCTCAGTTAACGTCATTGCATTTGGTTGATTAAATTAATTATTAAAATTTTAATCAAAATGCTAAGATTTATTCCATATAACACAAATTTCACAACATTCATGTATGATTAAGGGAATAAAAGTAAATAATTATTTATTTCTATTTTTCTTTTTTATACACTTTGTATATACAAGACTTATATTAAAAAAATAAAATTGTAAAAACATGTTTCGGAAAAACAGTCTTTCCTCATTAAAGTTATATATTTATAACAAAATTATAAAATGGTTGTTTTTTTCATGATCTGACAGATGTATAAAGCGCTAGTGATCACTTCAGTTTACTCGTGTCAATACAAAATCGTCGACCTTCGTGGCAGAGTGGTAAGAGCTCTGACTTCCATGTCGAAGGTCCCGGGTTCGTTCCCGGCAATGGCAGTATGATTGTCACACTGTCTTAGGTCTGGTATAGAATTCACGTGACAATAAAATGGCGATAGATTGGGTACCTGTCACATGTCATGAGAATCAATATAATAGCTTAAATAAATTACGAGTATATACAGTAATTGGGTTCAAACAACCTATCAAATACAAGAAAGAAAAAAAGTAACCATTTTATGTTCATAGCACCACGTAGGATAAATTAAACTTAAATTAACGGCGATGAAAGTTACATACGAGTAGATGTGGTATGAAGTTATTGATGAAAGTTACATACGAGTAGATGTGGTATGAAGTTATTGATGAAAGTTACATACGTGTAGATGTGGTATGAAGTTATTACTATTGAAAATATTTGTCATTTCTAAATTATTGAACGCTAATTAGAAGTTAGTAGAAATTTAAAATTATGCAAACAGTTAAAATAATTCAATTCAATGAGCAAATACTTCGTAGGAGCTGTGAATATTTAAAAAAAATCATTTTCTTAGGACCAAATAAATTTGAAAAATATAATCGATTTGTTTTGAATTGATCTTATATTTGTATTTTTTTTTACCCAATGGCAACAATATGAAAAATTTAATGAAAAAAATATGCGTGCGAGTATATTGACTACTTTCACATTTAAAAATTGAAATAAATATATTTTTTTATGTGTGTGTATAATTACCAATGAAACCCTTCTTCTTCTTCTTCTTTTAACAGATCTGACGATCTGTGACACAGAAATCATATCTCGTCGGATGATGAGATGAAACCCGAAATTAAGTAAATGAATTCAATAAGTTATTATTAAAATAGTAAAAAAACTTGATAACTCTGAACATCTAAGTAAATTTCTTTCGGTTATTAGGGACCTTGCAACATATTATAGTAACAGGACCTAAATAAAATACGTATTCAACTACAAATTACATGGTAACAATTTGTGTTAACTATACAACGATTTAGAGTTTGGGTGAAGTTTATTTTGTTGTGCGAAATGGCTATCAGGGTGCATTGAGCCATTTAACGGAAGGGTTGGCAATCCTGAAACTTCACTGATTAGGCCCTAATCCACCCCTGTGACTAGTTGCCGGTTGAGGGCAATCAATCTCACTGAGCCAAGAGTCAGGCTCAGTCCGGTCCTGTCAAATCAGCGAGAACAAGTACCGGATTAGTTAAAAGTCAACAATCGGCTTGAAATAGTCTACTTTATTCATAAGCGAACATAATAACTTCCTAGAGCTTAAAAATTAATTGTTAAAAACTTTAATTGAAAAAATAAATCACTCCGGTCGTCTAAAAATTGATAATATAAATATATTCTGGGATCTTGACTAGGCCTAGGTCTCGTGGTATCTTCAGAGTTTTATGATGGATCTTACAATTGTTCATATGTATCTCCGAGATAGACCTCGGGTAGATAAATAATGCAAGACCCTTAAGAACCGCAAGAAATTTGCTCAGGTGTTTAGAGTTATAATTTTTTTTTTGATATTTTAAAAATAACTTATTGAATTTATTAAATTGTTTAATTTCGTATTTCACTGGTAATTATAAACAGATATTTAAAAAAAATTAAATCTATTTATTTCAATATTTAAATGTGAAATAGTTAATGTAACAAATACATGCTAACCGAAAGTAAGGTCACAAATACATGCTAACCGAAAAGTAAGGTCACATATACATGCTAACCGAAAGTAAGTCAAGATTTAAAAGGTATGTGTGGTAGAACAATGTACGATAGAATCTCAAATGCTGATATAAGAAAGGAATGTAGAGCGAAATAAGGTATTATGAACAAAATAATGAAAGGATCGCTGCGTTAGTTCGGGCATATGGTGAAGAAAGAATGGTTAAAAAAGTATACAGTAAAAAAGTATAGTAAAAAAGTATAAAGAGTACGAAGTCGAGATAGACCGAGGAAAACATGGCATGACCAAATTAATCAAATTTTAAAGGTTAGTCATGTCAGAAGTCGGAAAAGTCTACGTGCGTGTATGACTCGCCGTATGAAGATGAAGGAAGCTAGAGCGGTGTGCCAGGATAGAGTAGTGTGGCGGTTCATTCTCTCTGCCGACCCCTACGGGGAAACGGCGTGATAGTTTGTTGTTGTTGTTGTTGTCAAGAACCAATAAGTAAGCCAATTTTTTGTCAATGTAAAGACTTTATTTTTTCTTTGGTTATATGTTGTTCTCTGATTTTATATTTATGAGAAGTTTACTCTCTCACCCTGACAATGTTCCAGCGGGAGTGAAACCGGTTGGCGTTACCAAATAAAGTGGTTAAGATATAAATACTAAAACTTTTTTTACTCGACTTGTTTCGAAGGTGTCATCCATCATCAATGGAAGTGCGATGAAAACTGAAATAAACGTCTTTTAATTTATACAAATTCTTCATAATGAAATTCTACAATGTTTGGGCCTGAAGTTTAATAATATAATAAATATGCCTTTCATATTAAATAGTTTGTTATATAGGATGTTTTTTTTTAGGTACACAATACATATTTAAAAAAAAAACACATTAAAATAATGATATTGGCTTTATTTAATAGATAATTTTATGCCATTAATGTTTAAATATGATTTCGGGCATATATGAGCGCCACGGCTAGCTCAAATGAAGCGTGAAGTCCAATTTTCGACGATTGTCGTCTTTGTGGATGCGTATTATCCACTAGAGTGTACGTGGTGCGAAAACGATCCATGGTCTACCCGATAACTTGCTCGGATGGACGATTATGTCGATCGTAAAATGGACGTAGTGCACGATAAGTTTGGCGAACCGAACAATGTTTTTCAAAATAAATTTGCACAATTTGCAAGCGCTGTTCTGACGTCAGTCTATTTATGGTAAAATGGCAAAACTTACTACAAATTAACTGTCAAATTGACAGTCTGTAGAAACAGTGTTGCTAGTTTATAAACCATCCCCTAAAAAAACACCCTATATATATGTTCATGTAAATCTTACCTAAATGAGAACAGCACGTTAACGTGTAGCAAAAAAAAAATTGGTGGTTTAAAAATGTATTTTGTAAGATTACGAAGTAATTATATTATTAAATTTTATTCGCAGTTTTTATTCTATGTGTAAGCTATAGTGTTGGCTTAGTTGTATGTTATTTTATTTATTATGAAACATTTGATATAAATGGTTTCAACTAAAAGAAGAATCGATTTTTTTTATAAAACACTTTATTCTTTTTTTTTTACGAAATTCTACGATCAAAATTAAGGCGATAAAATTTTTAATCACATTATCACCGCGATTTCTCCCTTTTCGAGGTAATAATTTCTCGTTCCACATTTTCAGAAATCTTTTTCAAGATCATATTAAATTTAAGCAAATAAGGGGAAATGTGTTATGTTTTTTTATAAAAAGCTTTGCGTTGAGAGCTTTTCGGAAAGCGACAATACATTTTCACGGAGGTAGCAGAAGTACGGGAGTTCTTTTGTTCATACTTCCACCGTCTAAGCCCTAGAAGTATGGCTGTGAAAGTTTTATCAATATGTACCAACTCTGTTGAAATTGAAATTTAATGCTCTTAAAAACAGTTCTCCGTACAATACAATACATTGAAACATAGTTGTTAAATTATTGTTCATTCCCCTGAAAAAGGCATAGTCAATAGATTTACAAACATAATTAATGTAATCGAGGAAGACCTAGGAAAACGTGGCACGATCAAATAAATCAAATATTGAATGTCGGCCACGTTAGGAGTCGGAGAAATCGACGAGCATGCATGACACAATGTATAAATGTTAAGGAATCTGGATGAGTTTGTCAGAAAATAAAAGTGTGGCAGTTCATTATTTCAGCCTACTCCTTCGGAGAGACGGTGTAATGGTTAGTAAGTTAGTATTAATGTAATTAATGTAACATTTCGAGAACTCGGCCGTGCTGGAGGATGTTTTTTTTTGTTCCTGATAGATATCTCCGACAGCGACAGCATAGATTGTTCTACTTACCGGCCGCCAGAATCAACCTGCCTCTGATGACTCCAGTGGGAAGAGAAATTAGTCTCTTGAACACGGTCTCCTCGGATATCAACGTCTTTCATATTAGTGAAAGTATGTTCAGAAGACAAATCCCTTTACTT
Source organism: Lepidostoma basale (assembly GCA_022606425.2). Classification (NCBI taxonomy): domain Eukaryota; kingdom Metazoa; phylum Arthropoda; class Insecta; order Trichoptera; family Lepidostomatidae; genus Lepidostoma; species Lepidostoma basale. The sequence continues at coordinate 563,814 of JAHDVF020000348.1, read as the reverse complement.
TTGAGAGTACATTGTCTTCCTAATGTCGAACCATATCTTATGCATTTCTGGTAGTATATTATATGATGTTATATTTTACCTATAACATTAATATTGTTTGTAATTTACGTTGATATAATTAACTGATTTGATTTCATTTAATAGGAATGAAAACGTATATTTTATTATAGATTTTAAGAGTAGCATTCTGTCATTAGAGAGTAGCACTACATTGGATAAATTAATATATCATACATTATGGCCCAATCTCACCTGCGAACCACTTCCACACACGCGAAACCGTTCGCTGTTGAAATAAAGACAAATGTCGAAGTGGTTATAAAAAAAACATCGTTTTATAGAAATATTATTAAAAATGAACTTAAATCATTTGACTATTCGATGGAGTACCGCATCGGTTATAATGTGGCAGTCCATTCTTTCTGCCGACCCCTTCGCGGAGACGGCGTGACGGTAAGTTAGTTAGTTGAATCCACCACATCATCGAACATGGTACTGTATAATAATTACGATGTATGCAGAAGTTATGTTTAAGAAAATAATTCATTAAAAAATTCCTATGATTTGGAAATATCTGGTTCTTAATTCAAATTGGATTACTAGTCTTCCTTGTGTAAGTTTCAAACAAGAACAATTGGTTTCCGAAAATTATTACTAAATTTATCTTTCGAACGTCTAAATGATATCCGAAGTACTCACGTTGATTTGAGTTACAGAGCTTAATATATTGATACAATTCCTGAATTCCGAGAACGACGCTGCATGTTTGTCTTGTATACTAAGTTTGGCAAGACTGGTACAAGGCAGACCTAACTTATCGGATGGGGGAGGTAGGGGTAATTCAACTAACTTGGAGAAGCGCTCACAACTTAGTCTTTAGTTGATGTAACAGTATGGGAGGGAAAGCAAGGTGAGGCTTTTAATAATATTAAGTCATTAAAAAAAAACGTAAAACTTTAGCAACAGAGTCTTAAGGTACACCTTCCAAATCGATAAAGTCCATTAACTAAAGTGTACACAGGTATGATAATAGGACTACAACAAAATGTTTAAGGAGTAAAGTCCCCGCATAAAATATAATATGATTTCAATTTTTTTTTCACGTATATTCACGTATATTATTTATGGATCAGAGTGCTGGACTAACAAAAAAGTCCACGAAAGTCGAGTCCACGCTGCTGAGATGAATGCTGAGATGGGCCGGAGGCGTCACAAGGCTGGACCACGTAAGGAACGAATACGTGAGGAGTAGCTTTAAGGTTGCCACAATAACATAAAAATTTAGAGAATCTCGACTCCCGTGGTTCATGTGATGCGAAGAAACAGCGAACACATTGTCCAAAAAGCCCTCGGCATTCCCACAAAACCAAGAAGAAGAGGTCGCCCAATGGCAACATGGTGGGCCAACATCGAAAGGAGCTCCAACGCGAGAACCTGACAGTGGAGATGAGTCAGGATTGAAAAGTTTGGCGTTTTCGTACGAGGAGGGCCGTCCCCAGATGATGGAAAATGGCTAAGGGAAAGAAGAAGACAGATATTCGTGCGAACACAGTCCTCTTGGGGATGCTGGGGACCAAAAGTTTACAAATAAGAAGGGATGGGTGCACACTTAACCATTTTTTCAGATTTATCAGGGGATTCTTTGAGAATTCAATCATCTTGGAGGCTATCCATCTTTATGTTTCGGATGGTTATCTCCGACAGCGTCAGCTTAGACTGTTTTATCTTCCAGCATGCAAAACCAACCTGCATCTGGTGATGCCGGTGGGGAGAGCAATAAAACTGCTGAACATGAGCGCTTCCGAGATCGATGTCTTTCATATTCGTGGAAGTACGTTCAGAAGACAAATACTCTTGACTTTGGAGAGTATCTTGTATTCCTAATGTCGAACCATCTCTCATGCGTTGCTGGTATTATATTATATTAGGTCCTTACATATGAAATTGGCGTTTTGCCGTACAGGCAACTTTGATCTCAAATATCTTCTCTTTGGTTTGGAATTCCAAATTCAAATTTATACAGCTATTTACTCAAGTATTTGTGTTTCGAAAATTATAATTCATTTGTTTTTTCCTCAATTGTTTTTTTTAAGTTTACAAAATGGAAAACTTGAAATATTGCGTTATTTACGAGTACTAGTTCCACAGTGCTGCAGAAACGGCTCGAAGGATTAATGATGTGTATGGCGACGGTGCCGCAAAAAAAAACACAGTGCGTTTTTGGTTCCAACGTGCCCCGTGGACGGCCGGAGACCAAAGTTGATAATGAAGAATTGAAGGCTATTGTGGAAGCGGATCCATCGCAAACCACGTCCGAGTTAGCTGCAGGCTGCGGTGTTAGTGATAAAACTGTTTTAATCCACTTGAAGCAAATTGGGAAGGTGAAAAAGCTTGAAAGGTGGGTACCTCACGAATTGAGTGAAGCAAATCAACAAACGCGCGTTGACTGCTGCGTTGCATTACTCAACCGGCACAAAAATGAAGGGATTTTGAATCGAATCATTACCTGTGATGAAAAGTGGATCCTGTATGATAATCGGAAGCGCTCATCGCAATGGCTGAACCCTGCCGAACCAGCCAAACCATGCCCCAAGCGAAAATTGACTCCAAAAAGTTACTTGTGAGCGTTTGGTGGACTAGTGCTGGTGTCGTTCATTACAGCTTTCTTAAATCTGGCCAGACGATTACGGCAGATGTCTATTGTCAGCAACTGCAAACCATGATGGAAAAGCTAGCTGCTAAACAACCGAGGCTGGTTAATCGCTCTAGGCCACTGCTGCTTCATGATAACACTAGACCACACACTGCACAACTTCAATTGGAATGTCTAAGACATCCACCGTACTCTCCGGACCTTGCCCCAACAGATTACTATTTTTTTCGAAATTTGGATAACTTCTTGCAAGGGAAAAAATTCAACTCCGATGGGGCAGTCCAAACCGTCTTCAAAGATTTTATTGATTCCCGTCCGAATGGTTTTTTAGTAAAGGAATCCAAGAACTACCTATTATATTAAAAAAAAAATCAACTTTATGTTCCTCCCATACAAAACGCCAATTTCATATGTAAGGACCTAATATTATATTTTTCATGTTTTACCTGTTCTCAATAGATGCCTTAAACTATAATTGTTGTCTGTAATGTCTTTAGAAAAAAAAAAGATTTGATTTCTTAATTTATCACAAACTGCTTTTACTATTGTAGTAAGTGTGCTCTGGTTCAGATTTAAAAAAAAGTGCACGCTAGCAATGTTTCAATTCAACCTCTGCTTTTTCATTCATTAAAAACACTTTTTTCCCAATTAATGTGAATGACAACGTCTGTTTTCTAGTTTTATTTTACTACTTTATGTGAACGTGACATTTAGCCTGTCTCATAATCATCGGCTGCTCCTCGTATCCGAGGAAGACTGTCCTTCACAGTTGTGAGTCCGTATGTGACCGAAGGGCCCGATCCTAGACCCACACATTCTGGGGCATCTGAGGCAGGGAAAGGCGCTGGCAATGGAACCGTCAACATCTCCCAGCGGTCTCTCTTTTCTCCTCCCCCTTCTCTCTGCGACTCTTTCTCTGCGCTGTGCTTCGAAGTCCTGCGTGCCTTTATGTACTGTTGTTCTCCACCTAGGTCTGTCTTCTACATGCCTGTCTTGCCTTTGCCTGTCTAAGGTATTTTTAAATGACATTTGATAATGCTTTAGATAGGCGAAACATGTTATTCACATAAAATATAATACAACTTCTAGAAAACAGACGTTTTCATTCTGATTAATTATTTAATTTGGAGTTTTACACATTTGTTCAAGAAACAATAAATACATTTTATCCACACAATAAAATGTGTTTTTTTCAAAACACTGTATTTTCCACGTACGAGTAATCAACACACTGACATTCCATTTGTGAATGCACAATAAGAGTGAATTCAGAATAACTATTACCGTTTTTTTTAATAGTTCTTAAATTTTAAGAACTAACTGAAACGCTGTCTAAAATGTTGAGTATATTTGTCTTGTTATTATTTTTTCATATATTTATTTTAAGCATATCAAAAGCACCGCATAACTACTCTTTCATTCCAATACAATAATATATAATATTATTAACAAAAAGTTTGAGATACAATAGTAAATAACACACAATGAAATAATATGACTTACCATCACGCCGTCTCCCCGGAGGGGTAGGCAGAAAGAATGGAACGCCACACTGTTCTGTCCTGACATACGTCTCTCGCTTCCTCTACATTCATACATCTTGTCATGCACGCACGTCGATTTTTCCGACTCCTCACGTGACCGACATTCAATATTTGATTGATTTGATCGTGCCACGTTTTCCTCGACCTTCCTCTATTTCTATCTCCGTTCATGCCGTTTACATATACCTTCTTTACCATTCTGTCTTCACTCATTCTTTCCATGTGTCCAAACCATCTTAATGACCCTTTCCTTATTTTGTTCATAACACTTTCATTCGCACCACATTCACTTCTTATACTTGCATTTGTCACTCTATCATAAACAGATTTGCCACACATTCGTCTTAGAGATCTCATTTCTACTGCATTTATTCTACTTTCATCCTTCTTTTGCCAGTTCCACGCTTCACTTCCATACATAAGGGTCGGCACAAGAACACCATTGTGCACTGCCATCTTAGCTTTTTGGATAGGCTTTTGTTTGCGATGACAACTTTAAGTGCACCATTTATTCTGTTGCCTGCCCCAACCCTTCTTTCAATATCCTTCTCCACCCTCCCATCCTTTGTAAACATACTTCCTAAATAAACAAATTCATCCACTTGTTCATATGATGGACTCACAATTATAACAATGACAGAGACAGCGCCTCCCTCAGGTCAACTACACTATCACTAAATACGTCGACCTCCGAGGCGATACAATTTAGTAAAGATATTGCTCTACTTACAGGCATATCCATTGGCAGGTTGGTTCTGCATCGTGGGAGATAAAACAATCTATGGCCCCTTTGTCAAAGACATATAACTGTACATTTAATTTAAAAAGTGTATGACATTCCACCGTGTTAACGTCTCGAGTTTATAAAACAAATGCATGTATTGTTATAATATTTCTTCACTTTCATGCAAAAGATGCATTATCTCATTATATTTGTTAACTGGGTTAATGGTAGCCGGCGAAAAGAGTATACCATAAATACATCTTTAGAGATTCGGCTTTAATTGTTGCAAGTGTATTTATTAAGCAACTTTAGACATTTTTAACTCATGTTAAAGCATACATAAAATTAAATTTTCTTATTGATTTTCAATTTCAATAAGCGCGTAAATCTACTCTCAAACAATGGGTTTATACTGTTAATTTTTTTGCCTTATTGTACAAGTAAGTCTTTTTCGAGCTTAAGTAAAGATATAATTAAGTAACATAACATTAATATTCCATTGTTTTGGCCGAAACATTATACACTTCAACATTATTAACTGTTAAAATTAAAAATGCTTTTATAGCAACTCAACTTTATTTTTTATTTTTCTCGACAGCTGTTTCGCCAAGCGATTCTGGCATTATCAGGTGTGTTGTAACATCAGTTGGCAAAACAGCTGTCGTGAAAAATAAAAAAAATAATTAAAATTTGTGATACCATAACAGCGTTCTAAATTTTAACAGTTAATAAAATTAAATAATTAAAACAAATGACCACGGACGTTAAAGAATTACAACACCTAATAATGCCAACATCGGTTGGCGAAACAGTTATCGTAAAAAATAAATAAAAAATTGTGACACCATAACAGCGTTTTAAAATTTTAACAGTTAATAATATTATATAATTAAAACGAAAAAAAAAACACGGGCGTCAAAGAATAACAACACCTTCACCACCAACACCTTGACGACCTTCGTGGCAGAGTGGTAAGAACTCTGACTTCCATGCCGAAGGTCCTGGGTTCGATTCCCGGCGATGACAGGGTGATTTTTGCACTGTCTTTGGTCTGGTGTAGAATTCACGTGACAATAAAATGGAGATAGATTGGTTACCTATCACATGTCACGAGAATCAATATAATAGCTTAAAAATAAAAATTGTATACAGTAATTGGGTCCAAACGACCTGTTGTGTACACAATTTTTTTTTTAATTAAATAAATTAAAACACCTGATAATGCCAATATCGATTGGCGAAACAGCATGGTGATACCATAAGAGCGTACTTTTAACAGTTAATAAAATTAAATAAATAAAACAAATGAACACGGACGTCAAAGAATTGTGCGTTCTAAAAGTATTTTAAATCTACATTTTATAGCTGAAGGAACACATTCCGATGTTTATTTTTAAGATCACACCGTCACACACAGTTTAAACTTATGGATTTTGTGTGGCCCCTAGCTTATAGGGAGCCACCCAAGGAGAGATTGTCGCCAGATGTGAATAATTTAATATTGAGGTTGGCATTAAAAGCAGATGCGACACGCTTATAAAAACTGCTTCCTGCATAGAGTCCCAGTCTTAATGATCGCCTTCTCTGGATCACAAAAGTTCTCCCATTCACAAGATTAATTATTAACTAAACAATCATACGAAGCATTTACTTTGTGGTGTGACATAACGTGGTGATATCATAACAGTGTTATAACAGTTGAAAGTTATAACACTGTTATGATATCACTATTTTTATTGTTCTCGTATTGAGTGTCGCGACCAACCGAGTTGTTAATAACACCCAATGATGCCAACATCGGTTGGCAAAACAGCTGTCGCGACACTCAAAAGTGTTATTATTTTAACCATCTAAATTTTCCTTCTATGTTCGCCATCCTTTTGTTGTAGATATTTTATTTGTCTTTTTCTTTTTTATACACTTTGCTTACAACGCTAACTTAAAAAAAAAATTAAATATCAGACATATTTCGGACAACCCGGTCCTTCCTCAGTAATATTATAAAGACATTTAAAATATTATAAAATTGTTTACAAATATGATCAGTTTTGACAGATGTTATATGACATCTGTTTGATATTTAATTTTAAAAAAATAATGTTAGTGTTGTAAACAAAGTATACAAAAAAGAAAAAACATCTAAATTTCCATTTGTTTTTTTTACTTTATGTTTACGAAATGTTTACTTTAACCATATTTTGCTTAACTTGGCGTTTGAGAAATATATGTATTTGTATGTTCATAGTGCTTTTTTTACAGAATATCTTAAAAAACATCAAAAAATTGTTGAATAAACTTCGAATTTTTTTAAAATTACAATAATAACAATCGAGTACCAATTATCTTAATATAAATAAGTTGACTTGAAAAAAACTTAGTAAATTTCTTAATAATTAAAAATATTTTCAAAAAATGCAAAAAAAAAACTTAAAATGTTTAATTATATTTTTTTTTGATAACTCTCAAACAAGTCAGGATAAACATACATTCTCTTTGTTCAAATAAATAATACCAATTTGATCCTAGAACATCGGGGCTTGAGAACCCTCACACAATATAAGACAATGATACATTTGAAGCAGTTCGTCGAGTGTTTGCGGAGTGCTTAATCACTCCATTTGGATTGGCGCACATTAAACTTGAAGGGAAATTCAGTTAGGTAAGTGCAAATGCATACCAAAACAATGGACTTCATCCCAAGTTCCAAGCCAACGTGAGGACTCCAAGTTTGTGTGCAGTTACATTATAATTGCTCCCCAAGCAATGGCAGTTGTAAATGATAACCATCTATTTCGCGTCAAGTAATAATTTATTTCGCGAAGTATTTTCTTACTATACGTACATGAGTAATGTTGGCTTTGTGGTTTAATCTGATATTGCCAACTAAGGTAACAAATAACTGAATAAATTCCATTGAAAATATAGATCATTGGACCTACGAGTGTTATACTAATAAATTTATTTAAGATAATCAAATGATTTTACTGAAATCTCTTGATGGAAGTTCATTTTAAATAATAATTAAATAAAACAATGTTTTTTAACTACTTCCACTTTTGTCTTTATTTAGACAGCGACCAGTCTGTCGATGCCAGCGAGCCTGGCGAAACCGGTCGCTGTCTAAATAAAGACAAAAGTGGAAGTAGTTAAAAAACATCGTTTTATTTAAAATTTACTTAAACTAATTTTTAATAATTGTTTACACCGTGGAAGAACGACAGCATTCGATACTTTAAAGTGTTTTGATAAATCCAAGAAGGTTACTTTTTATTCAAATATTAATTCACAACATAATGTGATAATAAAGATAATATTAGAATGGCACATTTAAAAAAAACTAGCTTAACCCGGCACTTACCTGGTGAAAAAAAATAACGCTGCATGAGTACGTGGGTGTCTCACACCCGAAGATACCCTACCTCTGTATATCTTTATAAATAAAAGCCAAAGTGTATTATTGTGAAGACTTTTTACTCGACAAATCGGTAGCAGATCAAGCTAATTTTTTCAGGATTGATTAAATTGAACCCAGCGGTGGTTATAGGCATACTTTTGTTACGAATTGAGCTCTAATTAACTTTATAAAGTAATAAATTAATTGATTACTTTCGTAGTACAGGCGAATATAGACCTTAATAATTGAGCTATGAGTCCAATTTTTAGAGTTCATATTCGCTTGGCATAGCCTGGTAGCGATTAAGCCGCTTCGTTTGCTTTTATCACAAATAATACACTAAGGTTTTAAAATATGTTTTATTTTCAATCTTATTCTTATAATTTCATGTTGTTATTAATAAACACTACAAGGACAAAACCACGATCAAAATCACATTAAACTGTTAAAAATAGCCTTGCTAAGAGATATATAATGCTGAACTTAAAAAAAAATATTATTAAAAACATTCATCATTTGCTGAAAATTTAGCAAAAACCCTTGTCATATGCACATCATTAATCTAGGCTAAAAATCCGCACTATCTCGTGTTCCATGCAGGTAGTTTTATTACAGGATGAGCAGGTGCGTTTTAGTTTTATGTATTTGCTTGATGAATGATTATTTGACGCTTGGGGGTCGAATCACTTTCTCCCCTTCAGTTACTGAGAACGCGATTTGGCAACGTCGCTTTTTACTGAGGAAATTTCATAAAACAAAACACTTCGGGTATCAAATACCCGTGTATGCATGCGCTGGGTTAATAACGCTGAGGAAATCTGAATAATATGACAACTAAGGAATATATGATTTTTGCAAGTCCTTTTAACGAAAAGCATTAAGTAAATCGATATAGGGTCGAAGCACTAGTATAATATTTGACCGCCCCCCAGTAAATGACCGTTGGTTAAAAAAACCAAATATAATAAGAATTGCTCTATGTGTCCAGTCAAAAAACTGTAATCCCAAGAAACTATGACAAAAGAGGTAGGCAGAGACAACTGTTGGTAAAAAACAAAACTACCATTTTTGAACTGTGCCTTGTCAAATGGTAAAAGTGCGCCTTCCCGTTGATGTTCTGAGATTGTTAGTAGTTTTTTATAAGGAAAAGTGTGGTAAGTGTTTTTTTTAATGTTATTTCTTATGCAATTCTTTGAATATTTACATATTTTTATATGTTAGGGTATTTCATAATGTGACAATGTAACAAAATCTATGTATTGTATCAATATAACCTGAAGTGGTCAATTACTGGCGATTGTGCTATGTTTTTAGAAAAATATTAATTTTAACAGTAATACTCAAATTTCAATAAAAAAAGTTAGAGAATTTAGAGAAGTCAATGTGTTTTTTATTGTTTTCTTTTATTTTGTACACTGAAATAATGAAATTAATGCCTATATTGTGGATTTCAGTACAAGCTGAACCTTAAACGGTCATTCATTGGTGCTTTGACCCTATTTCAGTTTACACGAATCAACAAGACATGCGTACGTCCTATAATGACATATGAAACAGAAACGAGAGCTGACACGGTGCGAATGATGGACAATTAATGAAAGGATCATTAAGATTGTGAGAATGAATGAAGAAAGAATGGTAAAAATAGTATATTTTAACTATGTCAATGGAACTAGGAATAGAGGAAGAGCGAGGAAAACGTGGTACGATCAAATAAATCCAATATTGAATGTCGGCCACGTGAGAAGTCAGATAAATCGACGCGCGTGCATGACACGATGTATGAATGTTGAGGAATCGAGAAAAATATGTCAGGAAAGAAAATTGTGGTAGTCCAATATTGCTGCCTACCCCTTCGGGGAGAAGGTGTGATAGTTAGTTAGTTAGTTAGTTAGTTCTCTAGATTTCTCTACATTTTTACACCACGATAAGCGCGCACGTCAATTTTTCTGTCTTCGTATATTTTAGCCTTGTTGTAATTGATCATGACATGTTTTCGTTACATTATTTATTTATTAAGGGTAACATACAGAGATATCAATAACATATACATAATAAAACAATTAGAATAATTAAAATAAGGCCAATTACATGCTATGTACTTGTGTAATAATTTTTTTGACCATACATCCGTTATTAATTCGTTCAATATGTCAAATCCACCTTTGCTAATTTTACTTATGAATTTATCATGTAACACTCTTTACTTATCTTAACTTATTTCATCGTTCGGTATTCTATCGCTTTAAACATAATTTTTATTATCTTTATTCTTAGCGCAATAATTTCTACACAATTTGTTATATTATTTCCGTCCATTGTCAGCTCTAAGATTCACTACAACCAAGTAATCTCAATATTATATATTGGTGTGCCTTCAAAATAACCGTTAGTACGCCCACATTAAATTGAATGTATGTGTCTTTTCTAAAATTGGAAAGGATATCAGATTAATGGGCGCCTGTGGTACATTGTTAAATCGTTTGAGCTGACAGCATCTGTGGGGTGCCGATCTTGCCTGGTAATGATGCGAATTGCAACTTCAAAATATCACATTCCACGACTTTCAAAGCGATGTTCACCCAGTAGGTGGTCCTGTTTGAAGTATCTTGTAACAGAAAATATATGAAACCTTTAAATACATCTAAACTTAATAGTATTTTCAAGAAATCACGCATAAATAATATGGAATAGTATAATAGTTACGTTTTCAGAAAATTCATTCTGTATACCTATATATTATATTATATATCGCATCGGTCGTTTTATTCACGTTTTAATTTATTTCATATGAATGACATGCTTCACTTTGCTAAGTCATTATCGACATTTGATAATGCCTTAGTAATGAGAAACATGTCATTCCCACAAAAAAAAATGGAAAACAGTTGTTCTCTTTAGTATTAAAGCTTTTCATATGGACATTTCGCACGCTTAATAGAACCATGGCTTAACTAAAAAAACAAGTTTTGTTTAATCTGACATGAGTCGGTGTTTTAACAAAAAACAGTCGAAAAACACATACGAATGGATAGCGTTAACATTGTGAAAAATAGATGGATAGCGTTAACACAAGCCTCTGTCTAATGTTAACTCAATTATGACCTAAACCATAATCGGTCAGTTTACTATTAAGCGTGCGATTTATATGATTTATGATGAAAACCTCCGTTTTCTTGAGTTTTTTTATATTTTATGGGAACGATATTTTTCACATTATTTCACATTATCAAATGTATTTTTATAAATAATAATTAAGTTTCTAGAAAACAAACGTTTTCATTTGTATTAATTATTTAATATGGAGTTTTACATCATCCGTGCAAGGAGCAATAAACGATTTTTAAATGATTGTTTAAGCAACAATAAATATGAATTTTAATAGATTTATGTAAGCATTATAATCTTTCCACAATCTAACGTGTGAGGTGAAATCATTAAAAAATAAGACCAGGAAGCATCCCTTATATTTCTAAAATTAGGATAAGCTGTGTCTTAGAGTATGTTTCTGTTTTTATGCTACAATGTTCACATTTAAGGGAGAGAATAAATCTGACAGATAATATAAGTAAGCGAAAATTCCTTAATGCTTTTTTTGACTTGACTTAGACATCAACAGTGATTTATATTATTATTTAACTTTGATACACTTGTTAACATTTATCCCAGTTAATCGAATCTACTCGTAATTATTTATAATATTATATATTTAATTTTTTTAAATTGTGTTTAAATCTGTCATATTATAAATTATATGTTTATAAAATAAATGATGGTTTGGACAAATGGAAAGAATGCATGAAGAAAGAATGGTAAAAAAAGTATATGTTAACAATGTAAATGGAACCAGAAATAGAGGAAGACCGAGGAAAACGTGGCACGATCAAATAAATCAAATATTGAATGTCGGCCATGTGAGGAGTCAGAGAAATCGACGCGCGTGCAAGACACGATGTATGAATGTTGAGGAAGCGAGAGAAATATGTCAGGAAAGAAAAGTGTGGCAGTCCATTCTTTCTGCCTACCCCTTCAGAGAGTCGGCGTGATGGTTAGTTTTAAAATAAATGTAATTTATGTTAAATTTATATTCCGTGCATCGTCTGGATCGTCCAGCTGACAACATTTGCACCATATAAAATAACATTATGTGTTATATTATTTTGTTTTAAATTATTTGTTTTAGATTTATTTTGTTGACGATGGACGATCAAAGTGTGCGCGGGATATGCCTGTTGGTGGCGATGAGGTTCGCAACCCATCACATTCCTCTTAGAGACCTCATTTCTACGGCATTTATCATACTTTCATCCTTCTTCTGCCAACTCCAAGCTTCACTTCCATACATAAGGATCGGGACTAGAATTCCATTGTGCACTGCCATCTTTGCTTCAGTTGACATATTTTTATTTGCAGTAATGACTTTGAGTGCACCATTTATTTTGTTCCCAGCTCCAACCCTTCTTCCGATATCTTTTTCCATTTTACCATCTCTTGTAAACTTGCTTCCCAAAATAAACCAATTCGGTATCTCGCTCTTTGGTAATTTCTCACTGTTCGCACTTAATTCACAATCCGTCAAACATTCTTCCTTTTCAAATATCATAACTTTAGACTTTGACACGTTCATCACAAGGTCATTCTCATTGCATACTTCGTACATTCATGACACTAGGACTTGTAGTTCGTCCATGCTGTCAGCGATTAAAACAGCATCGTCTGCATATAGAAAACAGCTGATGGACATATCATTCATTTTCGCACCAGCGTTTATGCCTCCTAATTCTTTCGTACATTATTAAATGTTTAATTAATATTAAACATTCATTAAAAGCGCTTGAACTTTGAAATGAAATAAAACAACCTATCTAAGTGATATTGGCACAATTTTGAAAGGACATTTAATGGATATAGATACCAATAACATACACTATAGTTCCAATTGGACGGCGCGGTGCTACGTAGCACACAGCGAACGCCACGATAGACATACTGCACAAGCGATTAAAAATGGAGCATCCCTATTGAAAGGCTTTGTATTTTAGATGTTAAATATTACACGCATTCAAAGCTTTTCACATTGCTTTGACACTAGTTTCTCTTTGTGTCTAGAGGACATTAATAGATCATTTAAAATTGTTTGCGTTTATTTTAGTTTATATAATATTTATCTCTGAGGTCTTGTAGAATCTAGTTGAGAATATTCAGTGTTTAATTTGATCTCAGTCATTATTCCCTGGCTGTGATTTAAGCTCCCAAATCGTATTACTGGCTTACCGGTGGGTGTAAGGTAAATTGGTTTCAGTCACAAATTCACGAAACTTCAAACTTATGGCCTACAACTTCAGGTGTAATTACATTATGGTTAATTATTCTCTGTGTAGTTGTGATCGTGTAAACACCAATTAGGAAAACTACTGAGAAGAGAAATGATAACATGCCCTCATAATATGGAAGGAAGTTTTTGTTATTTTATTACGTGTCACTTAATAAGCGGTATAAACATATTTGAATAAATAGAAAGGCACTTTGTATTAACACTTATTTTTTAAATTACAGACATGCTCCAGTCCTTCATTTATGCACACATTTTAAAGGTTAAAATTTTAGTGGAAAAATTTTAATGTTTCAAGGTGAATAACGAGATCAAATTAAGTAAACAAAGCTGCGGTCATTTCAGGATGTTTGAAGAATTCAATATGAAAAAACCCTGACATGGAGATTGGCAGCAAAGTGAAAATTTATAAGACTTGTGTGCGACCCATCATGACATATGAAATCGAGTGCAGGGCGGACACCACAATTACAAAAAACGCGCTCATAGTGTCAGAAATGAAGACACTCTGAAATTTATCTGGCAAGACACTGCAAAAGAGGATTAAGAATACATGGATAAGGGAGATATGCGAGGTCGAGAAAGTCGTTAGGTGGGGAAGGCAAAGGAGAAAATACTGGTATGCACACGTGAGGAGAATGGATACATCCAGACTCCCCTTCATTGTGTTACACGGCCAGTCCCATGGTAGACGACCCCCGGGCAGACCACCAAAGATATGGATCGACAACTGGGAGTCGATTTCGCAGGAGGCCATTTCCTCTTAAGAAACAGGCCACTAGGCCTACACTAAGAATAAGAAGAAGAAGAAGAAAATTCAAATACTAAACAAAAACCGAATTATGTCATAAAGTATTATGATAATCCAAAGTGCGTTTCTATTTATTCACATGCGAATCCACAACATAGAAGAAAATATCTAAATACACCTTCTGTTGAATTTATTCGAGATCGATTAATAGAGGCTGGGTATATGAAATAAACACAATTGCACACTTCTATCTCTCACCTGTTGTCCTTATACTTTGTAGTCCTCTTTTGCACTTTTTACAGAAATGTTTATGGCCACCAAGACACTTCGTCAGTTAAGTTTTTGTCTTTTGAAATACAACTAACAAACTTGTTATAACCATCACGCCGTTTTTCTGGAGTAGTAGGCAGAGAGGGTAGACCGCCATACTGCACTATCCTGACATACTTCTCGAGATTTATTTACATTCATACATCGTAACATGCATGCTTCCTTCGTCTTCCACGGCTTCACTTACCACTCACTCTGCTTGTGTACAACATTTTAAATATAATTCTCTCATCTATTTATTCCATATGCCCAAACAATCTCAAGGATTATTTTGTAATTTTATTAATGATACAATCATATTTCTTACATTTATTCCTTATTTCTTTGTTCGGTATTCTTTTTAAGTGTAAATGTTGTTACTCGAAATTTAAACAAAAAAAAAAGTGTATTGTGTATTTAGTTTTATCACTTCTGCTGACACCGGTGCGAAGAGCAACCAATCTGCTGAACTCTTTCATATAAGTGTAAGTACGTTCAGAAGACAAATACTTGATTTTAGAGAGTACGAGTATCTTGTCTTCCTAAAGTAGAATCATCTTTCATGCATTCTTGGTATATTACCTGTTCTCAAAGTGATGCCTTAACTGTTAATATGTTTGTGATGGCTTTAGAGAAAATTAAACTGATTTGATTAATTCCAAAAGTTTTTTAATTTCGATCGTTTGTCAAACCCATTCGAAACAAAAAAAAACAAGTAGATTGAAACTTAAAACAAATTGTTCTACAATTGTTAAGTTAACATATTTTTGTTATTTGATATCTAAAATCTTCATTACTTCGGATAAACATATTGAATGAATGCCAAACGATAAGAAACCATAAGATTCGATCATGCTCCTCTGTATTCATATTGTGAAATATAAATATGGCAGAATCCCCGAAACCAAATTTCATGTCGGAAACAAAATTCGGGGATAAATAAGACCATCAATTATTATTAGGCTATAGATACATTTATTGTGATTTATGATGATCGTTATATTCAATAAAGAAATAAAAACCCATATCGTTGAGAATTTTTTAATAAAAATCGGAAAAAATGTGCTTTGCGTTTTTCGTAAGCTTATCCAAAAGTCAAGTTAACATGTTAATATATTTTATAGTATAAATATCTATAAGTTCTTTAGTTGCAATATATTTTATTATTATTATAGTTTTAATGGCTAAACAAGTAAAACGTTAACGATGTAAATGGAGTATGGAGTCGAGGTAGACGAGGAAAACATGGCATTACCAATTTAATCCATTTTTAAAGGTTGGTCATGCTAGAAGCCGGAAGTTGTTACAGTTTTTGTCAAAAATTTTATGTTATGATTTTCTTAATATTTTAAAAATGATTTGTAATCACATTGTGGTATTATCACTCAAATGCTTTTATTACTTCTTTGTTTATGCTACCTGATTATTTTTACAAATTGCTGACCAGTTGCCTATTGGTGGCGATGAGGTTCGCAACCCATCACACCGCGTCTCTCGCAGGGGCGAAAAGAGAAGGATGGAGTGCCGCATCGATTAAAGTGGGGCATTCTATTGTTTCTGCCTACCCTGTCGGGGAGACGTTGTGATGGTTTGTTAGTTAGATAGTTAGCTGACCAGTTTCGATACTACCGCATTATTTAAATAATTGTCCCGATGAAAGTGGATTCGAAACAGGTTGGAAATACCAAAAAGTGATGGTAATTTTTATAAAATTAACGAAAAAAATGTCAATTAACATATTTAGAATATTTGACGTTAGGTAAGAATGTGTGTTTGTATGGAGGTAATTAGCTCGTTATTCTGTGTGATTTTCACTAATATAATTGTTTATAACTAACTAACTAACTAACTAACCATCACGCCGTCTCTCCGAAGGGGTAAGCAGAAAAAATGGACTGCCACACCTTTCTTTCCTGACATATTTCTCTCGCTTCCTCAACATTCAACATTCATGCACGCGCGTCGATTTCTCTGACTTCTCACATGGCCGACATTCAATATTTGATTTATTTGATCGTCCCACGTTTTCCTCGGTCTTTCTCTATTTCTGGTACCATTTACATCATTTACTTATAATTTTTTACCATTCTTTCTTCATTCATTCTTTCCATATGTCCAAACCATCTTAATGATCCTTTCATTATTTTGTTCATGACACCATCATTCGCACCGAATTCACTTCTTATATTTTCATTCGACATTCTATCATACACAGAGTATCCACACATTCGTCTAAGAGATCTCATTTCTACTGCATTTATTCTACTTTCATCCTTCTTTTGCCAGTTCCATGCTTCGCTTCCATACATAAGGGTCGGTAGAAGAACACCATTGTGCACTGCCATTCTAGCTTTTTGGATAGGTTTTTGTTTGCGATGACAACTTTAAGTGCACCATTCACTTTGTTGCCTGCCCCAACCCTTCTTTCAATATCCCTCTCCACTCTCCCATCTCTTGTAAACATACTACCTAAATACACAAACTCAACTACTTGCTCCAAGTTTTCACCATTCACGCTAATGTTGCAGACTGTCATGGTTTCTTCCTTTTCAAAAATCATTACCTTGGACTTATTAACATTCATCATCAGATCATTTCGCATGCATACCTCATACATACAATTCACCAGGACTTGTAGTTCATGCTCGTTGTCAGCAAGTAGGACAGCGGAATTGTAATTGTTTATTGTTTATATATTTGTTTATTCAATGCACAACAACCTTCTTTGTATATTTCATTATGTGTTAAGAGTTATCTCACATGTTTATCGACGTATTTATATCTTAAAAGTGTAGGTACATAAACATTCCGTAAAATTGTAGTTTGCTTGGTAGGAATGACGTCTCGTAATTTGGCGAATACATCAGGTTAATTTAATAGAACAATAATAGTATTGTTATCCACAAGTATATGATGTGTTTACTTGTGGTTTCGTCAGCATCGCTGGTATTGAAATATGCGGTCAAAATGTTTTTTAAAATTGAATTTTAAAATTTGACATAAACGATAGATAAAACGTCTAGCCAGAGCACTTTCTAGAGAAAAATTAATTATAAATATAATAATAAAATGCAGTACGAATTGTAAGAAATAATTAAAGGGTGATAAGATGGTTTGATCATAAAGAAAGAACGAATAATAAAGAAAGTACACGCAAATCGAACAAAACATAGAGGAAGACCGAGATAAAGGATTCATGATCAAATCAATTAAATATTAAATGTAAAATTAAAAAGTCGGAGAAATCGACGTGTGTGTGAATTTTGAGAAATCTAATGTAAGGAAATAATAGTATGGCAATTTATTGTTTCTGCCTACCCCTTTGGAGAAAAGGCGCGATGATTAGTTAATTAACTATACATATTTAGAAAAAAAAAACTTTGTATTATAATAAAAAAAATGTTTTCCATAAATCTTCTCCAGGATATTTATATGAAATTATTTAAATCTACAAGAAATTTAATAGTAAAAAATTCTGCTTGCTTTAATGACGTTAAATCAATGCGTCGGTTGACAAGACTTATTTTTTTATAAAATTGTAATACAGAGACGTTGTTTGAATTTGAAACTTCCTAAATTTCTGTCAATCGAATACTTTAAACTTGAAATAACCATTAAATGTTTTTCGAAACAAAATTTCCGTTCTGTTCTGCCTTACACAATGTCTCCACAGGACAGGGATGGCCGCTGAAGTTTAGATCTAAAACTCATAGGAATTTGAGGATTTTACAAAAAAGATTTTTTACAAAAAAAATCGTTGAATCAAAGGACTATGAGATATGTTTATGAACGGATTAATTATTTAGTTTTACCTGTGATAATGTTCACACAAGTCATAAACGTATTTTAAAATAACGTTTTTTACACACTACCTTTATAATGGAGTTTTAAATGATCTTTAAAACCTGCACGGACGAGAATACCACGAGATATAGACATACTCAAGATTCAAATGAAAATTTATCACTCGTCATCATATGTTGTCCCTCGTATCCGAAGAAGAGTGTTTTTCACGGATGTGGGTCATCGTGTGATTATAACAACCAATCCTAAACTCACACACTCTAGAGCATCTAGAGCAGGGGAAGACGTTGGCAGTGGAACCGCCACCGCCTTCAGATGGTCTCTCTTTTCGTCTCCACATATCTGCGACGTCGTCTCTGCGCTTTGCTTCGAAATCTTGTGTGCTTTTATATACTTTTATTCTCCATCTCTTATTCTGCATTCTTTTCCCTGCGTTCATCATCTGTTAATTTTTTGCAGTGTGTGCAAAACCATTGTTTAAGTGTGAAATTATGTGCGTTGAAGAGCCAATTTTTTTTGGTCAGCTGAAAATAAAGTATTTTCTTTGCGAGTCTAGTCTCAGGCATTCGTGTGTAAATTGTGGCAGCCAATCATTCTTAATTATGAGAGTGGCGAGAGCTCTGACTTACATACCGACTATGTGATTGTCAGACTATTTTTGGTCTGATATAGAATTGCCTGGCTCCCGCTGGCTCCCGTTGACCGTTTTAACCCGAGGTCAATACTACCACCCAGTGAGGCGTGGATTGCCCAATGTACTATAATTTTATATTGTTATTTTATTATTATTATTTACACATATGCTTTATTTTGTGTCTCATCAATCTAACCTTGCTGACTCCCTCTTCTTTGCTCCACCCCAGACCCCGACATACCCCCATGTGAATAGTTCTAAGTGTGCATTATGTTTAAAACTAGGTTGTAAGATCCTATTTAGTAAGATTATTATTAGCACAACGAAATACACAACGAAATGCTCAAGTACGCCGATAACCGACTAGTGACTGAACTCTCTCAACTGTTTAACAAAATACTAGACACGTCAACTATACCTGCAGACTGGAGATCAAGCATTACAGTACCCATCTTTAAAAAGGGACAAAAGACAAACCCAGAGAACTATCGAGGAATATCACTGTTGTGCTCTACCTTTAAATTATTTACAATGATAATTAAAGAAAAACTTGAAACCCACATCACCAACAGAGAAGAGCAGCAAGGATTCAGAAGGAACCGCTCCACCACTGATGCAATATTTACTCTCAGACAGATAAAGGAAAAAGCATTGGAATATAATAAACCAGCATACCTGTGTTACATCGTGGAAGACCTCCTTAAAGATGGAAGGACAGTTGGAAATCTACCTCACAGGAGGAGCAACACTCTGGAGAACAGACCACATAGATCTACAATAAGGAAGAAGAAGAAGACGAAGAATAAGTTTCGCCTGTTAAAGATATTTAAACGTTTAGTAATGTTTTAGGCAAGCGAAATTTATTGTTCTTTTACATTATAATAAAACAATTAGGAGTCAGACGTTTTCATTTCCATTAATCAGAAAATAGCTTTTTATGAAGAATGAATCTGGTCGTGTTTAGACTTGAACCCATGTCCCCTAGATCAAAAAACAAGCATTATCTATTGGATAAATGTTGAAAGATAATAAACATATATAATGTTACATAATATCATAATAGTAAGATAGACTTTCAGCCGAGTTTCAATGGCAGTTATATAAATAGCGCCACTGCCGCACCGCCAATGTCCCTCGGCGTTCCGTATCCTTGTGAAGGCGGCCGGGTTAGCGGTGACAGGGCTAATCTCCTCTTGTCATTGTTGTAATTTATGCTTCGGAAATTGGACGAAACATTGATAGAAGACAAAGGCCGAAACATGTTCTCCTCGACCGGGCGCCCGCCCTCCGCGCCGACTATTTGCTTTAAAAGTTCGGCCTGTATCCCTCTCCCGACGCGACGCCGCGAAAGTTGCCCGATTCGAGCCGTTTTCCAATAGAATTCATCTGATACGAGACGCGGCTTTGAGCCGTATTATTATTTCAAAGTTAATATTAAACATTGATGTAAATCATTTTGACTATTGATTTTTTGTTAAAGTATCGGTTCAAACATTGATACATTTAAACAGGGTTCATAAGGTAACCGCTTATCCAAAGAAGGGTGCTTTTAGAAAATTCTGAAAATCTACGAAATATATTCAAATTATATAACCATTTTTGTAATAAAAAACACTAATAGAAAATAATACAAAAAAAACCCAAGAAAATAATTTAAAAATACGATTACGAATACGAATGAAAACCTTTGTTTTATAGAAGTTTATATATGTTTTATGGGAATGACATGTTTCGGTTTATTGTTTGATAATACCTTGATATTCGACGCAATAATAAGCTGTATTCCATGAACCAGGCCCCCAACATCTCCACACACATAAAAATACAAAGATTTAGATGGACTGGACATGTACAGAGGATGCCGAACTCACGGGTCCCCAAACGCATTATGACTGGACATCCGGGCGAAAGGAGAAGGGTGGGAAGACCAAGACTGAGGTGGAAGAACAAAGTAAAGAGTAATGCAGCACAACTTCTTCGGGTGCCGAACTGGACTGCTGAGGACAAGGACTGCTGGAGGCGAAAGTTGACGGAGGAAAGGGCTCGATATAGGCTGTAGCGCTATTGGAAGAAAAATACCTTGATATACAAAATATGTTATCCCCATAAAATTTAATATAACTTCTAGAAAACAAATGTTTACATTCGTATTAATAATTTAATGTGGAATTTTCCAAAAAAACAAAGAGAAAGACTTATTCATTACAGGAACAAAATTGAAATAATTTTCGAATTGAATGCAAGATCTAGAGTAAGAATAGGAAGAAGAAGAGAAGATATAGTGTGCTTTTATCGATTTTTGATAACTTAAAAAAACGTATTCGAATACGGCAAAAACAAATCAAAATCTATCTTTTCGTTCACGTTGACGATTTCAATATTTCTTTATAATTTTCCGAATAAACAAAATATTCATCAGTATTAAATATGTAATTAATACAAATGAAAACGTCAGTTTTCTAGAAAGTTTATTTTATTTTATGGGATGGACTTGTTTCGCCCTTCTAAGGCATTATCAAATGTTTGATCATTATTGATTATTTACGTTTGACCATCATTTGATAATGCCTTAGAAGGGCGAAACATGTCATTCCCATAAAATGTAATAAAACTTCTAGAAATCTGACGTTTTCATTCGTATTAATAATTAAATATGAAATTTTACATCATTGTTCAAGAAACAACTAACTGAATATGTAGTTAAAGATCATTATTATTTAAGAAAAAATAACGTTCATACAATATAATAATAAATAATCCATTGTTTTGGCCGAAACACCTGTCCCGTAAATACAATTGTGATAAAAAAAACAAAGTTATTTAATTTTACAGTTTAAAATATAATTATATTTTGGAGTAAAACTTTAGAGCTCGATTTTGCTTGTCTTTTATTGTGTTGTAGATGAGTGTTTATGGTCTTATTATTAGACTAAAACACGGTCAAGTTTCGGCCGTCCGAAACTAATCGCACTGGCACAAGGTTTTTTGAAAGTTCAATTACTAAATCAATTAGGCCAGACGGCAGATATATAAATCAATGTTTGAGTGGCCAGTCGGTCAGAAACCAGATCCCGGCTAGGCCCGAGTTGCGGCTCCTTCCGCTCGCCGCAGCTGCGCGATCCAAATTGAGCTCGCAAACCTCCTTTGGGTTCAGATTATCTGAGAATACCATCAAATAATCTGCTAGCCTTTAAGAGATCACCGATAGAACTCATCTGTATCGAATTGTACACTGGGACTTATCGTCATTCTCTATACTAAATCTCAGCCCATTACGTCGAATGCTTTCAAATTTAAATGGAAATTGAACACTTTTGATGGCGTCTTCTCCGAATCCTTTTGAGATAAATATAGAGGTACCTACATAGGTTTAGCCTCGTGCTTGTGCAGAAAGAGAACCCCAATTTATTGTATATTTATACATAGGTACACTCAGTAGGAATAACCTTTTCGTAGAGGCTTTACAAAATAATAAGATTTGGTATGGAACACCGTTTTTACCCCGCATTTGTACGATATAAATAGGTACTATAATTTATTGAACAATCAAGGTTTTTTGAATTATACAGAGTTTACATATTACATCGAGTATTTATTATAACAGAATGTATAACAGGATCAATTATGTTCAGTTAAACTTACATATATATTCAAATTTAAAATGTGAATATTAAATGGAATGATAAATAAAAGTATACTTAGTTTATTTTTTGGATCTATTGGATTAATTGTATCTCAAAGACGAAGATGTAAATTATTATTGGGAAACAGAATATGGCAGTCGAGGCGTTTACAGGACTTATGACCTGTCATTGGATGGGTTAAACGATCACTTTATGTTTAATTAATTCTCAAAAAATGATTAACCCGCAATGGGTTAATCATTTTTTCCAGTATTTGTATACAAAAAAACAAATACTAATTTTAGATAAACTTAACGCTTTAAATAATGAAAACAAAAAAAAAATAATACAAAATTTCTTTATCATTATGTATTTAGTGTGATTCGACTTGTGTTTATGTTCGACCGGTTTCGGCAGCTTGCTGCCAAGATGGCATAATAATAAATAAATTTTATATCAAATGTTTTTTGTTTATATTATTTAAAATGAATTTCTACCAAGAAATTTCAATTATTATAAAAACATTAATCAGCGCGTTAATACAGTGGAATTTGATAATGATGATTTTTTTATGAATAAAAACAGTTTTTCCACTTTTGAGTTTATTTTTCCAAAAAAAAAAATATATATACTAGTTTCATTTGGATAAGAGTCGTTGCTGCGCGTCAGGGGTCGGAGAGACGAAGAGGAAGGGGTTCAGTCGTGATTGCAGCATATCCTTGTCCGGAATGTGACAAAGTCTGTCTATCCAAAATAGGACTATATAGCCACACCAGGTAGCTCAGTAGGCAGATATACTTATGTTTGTGCTCCTTATCCTCGAACTTACGGGCAATGGGCATTGTTATTACGAGTATTAACTAACTAACCATCACGCCGTCTCCCCGAAGACGTAGGCAGAACGAATGGATCACTACACTGTTCTTTCCTGACATGCTCTTCTCGCTTTCTCAATATTCATACATCGTGTCATGCACCCATGCCGATTTCATTGACTCTTCACATGGTTGACATTCAATATTGGATTTTTATGATCGTGCAACATTTTATTCGGTATTCCTATATTTCTGATTCCGTTGACATCTTACTTATTGTTTCTTGAACATATATAAACTAACTAACTAACTAACCATCACGCCGTCTCCCCGAAGGGGTAGGCAGAAAGAATGGACTGCCACACCTTTCTTTCCTGACATATTTCTCTCGCTTCCTCAACATTCATACATCGTGTCATGCACGCGCGTCGATTTCTCTGACTCCTCACATGGCCGACATTCAATATTTGATTTATTTGATCGTGCCACGTTTTCCTCGGTCTTCCTCTATTTCTGGTTCCATTTACATCATTAACATATAATTTTTTTACCATTCTTTCTTCATTCATTCTTTCCATATGTCCAAACCATCTTAATGATCCTTTCATTATTTTGTTCATGACACCATCATTCGCACCGCATTCACTTCTTATATTTTCATTCGACACTCTATCATACACAGAATATCCACACATTCGTCTAAGAGATCTCATTTCTACTGCATTTATTCTACTTTCATCCTTCTTTTGCCAGTTCCATGCTTCGCTTCCATACATAAGGGTCGGTAGAAGAACACCATTGTGCACTGCCATTCTAGCTTTTTTGGATAGGTTTTTGTTTGCGATGACAACTTTAAGTGCACCATTCACTTTGTTGCCTGCCCCAACCCTTCTTTCAATATCCCTCTCCACTCTCCCATCTCTTGTAAACATACTACCTAAATACACAAACTCAACTACTTGCTCCAAGTTTTCACCATTCACGCTAATGTTGCAGACTGTCGTGGTTTCTTCCTTTTCAAAAATCATTACCTTGGACTTATTAACATTCATCATCAGATCATTTCGCATGCATACCTCATACATACAATTCACCAGGACTTGTAGTTCATGCTCGTTGTCAGCAAGTAGGACAGCGTCATCCGCATACAAGAGACAGCTTACTGACACTCCGCTCATTTTGGCACCTACATCCAACCCTTTCAGCTCTTTAATTCGTATTATTTATTTAATATGGTATTTCAACATAT
The DNA here is from genome assembly GCA_022606425.2 of Lepidostoma basale. NCBI lineage: Eukaryota > Metazoa > Arthropoda > Insecta > Trichoptera > Lepidostomatidae > Lepidostoma > Lepidostoma basale. Next base: position 538,982 of record JAHDVF020000348.1, on the reverse strand, counting down.
ATAAAATACCATATTAAATAAATAATACGAATAAAAACGTCTGCTTACTGGAAGTTTTATTATATTTTATGTGAATGACATGTTTTCCCTGTCTAAGGCTTTTTCATATGTCTTTGATATTTGATAATGCATAAAACAAGCGAAACATGTCGTTTACATAATATACATAAAGTATATTAAAACTTCTAGAAAACAGTCGTTTTCATTCATTATCATCTTTTTACATCGTTAACATATACTTTTTTATCATTCGTTCTCCATTCATTCGTTCCACCACATTAATGATCCTATCATCATTTCGTTCATAACAGTTTCATTCGCACAGCATTCCCTTCTCATATTTTCATTCGACACTCTATCTTACACAGTTTGCTTACACATTAATATAAGGGATCTCATTTTTACAACGTTATTATAATTAGTAAGTAAAATGTATTTATAATTGTGTACAGTTAAAAAATTAAAAACACTTAAATCCACGGTTCGTTTATACGAACATAGCATTTATGGAATAGGTATGTACCAAGTTACCGACACCATATTGTAGGGTCGCATCGCAACTCGTGTTTCTTTACGAGTTACTCGTTATTTTCCACAAAAATATTGTCACCATATGGCAACTGCCTCGAACATGAACATTCAGTTTCAAAAAAATTGTGTTATTTAGTTTATGCGTTAAAAACAGTTTCCAATATAAAAAAGTGATATTTTTATATATAGAATATGGTACACTGAGCTGAAGAAAGCAAGCATTTTCCAGACGTTTTACAGTGTTGCCACCCTTAAAAATAAGCGTTCGTCTATTCGGTAAAACGAATTGTCTAAAGCACTTAAGTAAATAGGATACTTCATTAGAGCTGTTGTATAGCGGGATCAGTCAATATAAACAGCCCCGTTGCTTATATTAATTTGATTATTTAGTCACCAAAGAAACTTGACCCAGAAACAATTTGTCAGCCCCCCGGCGCGGGGGATGGTATCTCGATACTTGACACAAGAGGATGGAGTCCATTTTCCGTATCAGTGGCTTGATGATTTAATAACTCTCCAGCCGATCTGATATACCAGAAACTTCTCGTGTTGTTTGCGAAAGGCTAAGCTCGCCGCCCGACGTAATGGCAATATTTGAGAGGGCATTGAATAAGACTTTTAAATGATTCTTCAGGTTTCTTTCATCCGGGAGCACTTTATCCATATTTTGTGCTTTAAAGAATTCTATCGCGAAATATTGAGTTTTAAAGAATGAATTCGAAGAATGCAGAAGGGAAAGCTTTCAGGGGAAACGTTAAAATTGAGACTTGAAAAGGTTTTTCCTTCGTTTCGAAAATTGCTACGTCATGTACCCATTGATCGGCTTATTCAAATCTGTATTTCTAAATTATTAATTACTTTTCCTTTGATTCACCTCAAAATGATTGCCAAATTGAAAGATGCCAGGGAGTCCAAATAAAAATGTATTTTCAAAGCGTTTTTTATATTTAATACATTTGATCAAAAATTAAATTTGATTGATTAAATACAAATAAAATGATGAAATTAAACAATTTTTTACTTAGTATAAACGACTTTATTGGTTTAGTAGCGCCAACCGGTTTCACTCTCTATCTAGCTTCCTCAGGGTTATACATAAACTCTTTCTTTGTTTAGTTTATGCGTCAGATATTGTCAGTTTAAGTAAAGCCCAAAAGAAGCTCGCAACAGAGTGAAACCGGTTGGCGCTTCTAACAAAAAAAAGTGTTTCTAAATTTTTTTTTAATATTCGTCACCTGAGAGAAAGAGGGTTCCAACTAACAAAATTTCACATTTGGCTATTTTTCGTGAAAAGGGTTCTTACTAACCTTATCTATACGTACAATTAAAAAAAAACATGTAATAGTATCGTCATTTTGATGTTACGAAAAGAATCAAGTTTTAACCGATCATTCAAAACACACGATTCACTGAAGAAGGATTCATTAAACTTAGAACTTTATTATTCCAACTGTTGCCAGACAAAATTTACACGTTTCTCGGTAAAAAAATCTCTGGAAATTGGAATAAAACTCTTTTATTCCAAGATACACACCCGAAACCAACCAAACTTTGAATTAATTTTTCTCAGCTTTTAACTTTTGTCAGTTGGAACCTTCTGACTCTCAGGTGACGATATATCATACCACCAAGTAATGGCTTCGTATTGAAGTACAAAAACGAAAGTTTTATTATGACAAAATGATGTTTTCGATTTTTTTATTACAATATTCTTCAAGCATAAAAAATAAATTAATAATATTTTACATAACTACTAAACAGATTTACGAATCGGTTCTCGCAAGTGTTCATAATAAAAAATCTTTATGATACATTCCATTTATAATACATATTTAAAAAATTAATTTAAATGAAAATATAGGGTTATCGGACAGAAGAAAAGGAAGTAGAAAGTCTAGAAAAAAAATTATTTCAATAATGAACTATTATATTTTATTTAGACAAAGCTGATCAAACGAGCATTATATAGCAAAAACTACTTATAATATCCTGAACGGACGAAGCAAACCTGAAGTCCAAAAAAGGCAATCACTGCTAAATAAATGTTTACGAATATCGAAATCTTATATTTATTGTTTCCAGGACAATGATTATGAGTCGAATTCTAGTTTTGAGAATATACGAGTATTTTAAAAAAATCGTGTTTTGAAATTGTTTGTATTGAAAAGTATGAGAGTGATACGTTTTGACCATTTAAGGCGTTATCAAAGGAAAAATAATTTAAACAAACCGAAATATCAAATGATTTTACTTAAATCATGGGAGTTCATTTGAAATAAATCGATGTTTTTTATCTACTTCCACTTTTGTGTTTATTTCGTCAGCAATCGGTTTCGCCAGTCTCGCTGGCATCGACAGACTAGCGCAGTCTGTCGATGCCAACTGTCGTTTTATTTAATTATTATTTCAACCGAAATAAATCACTCAAATATTTTCTTATTTTTTTATTTAGAACCTAAGATAATATAATCTAATAAAACTTAAAAAAATGAAGTTTCATCAATACTAAAAACTTTACCTTACACCCTTGTGGTTTGAAATGTAGCATGGAACTGGCAAAAGAAGTATGAAAGTAGAATAAATACAGCATCTTTTAAGCGAATGTGTACTAAATATGTACTCGTATATGATAGAGTGTCAAATGCAAATACACGAAGTTAATGCAGTGCGAACGACAGTGTTATGAAAAAAATTAATGATAGGATCTTTAAAATGGTTTAGATACATAAAAATAACGAATGAAGAAAAACGGTAAAGAATATATATGTAAACGAAGTAAAGGCAATTAGAAAAAGAAGAAGACCGAGGAAAACGTGGCACCATCAAATCAATCAAATATTAACATGAGAAAATGACCGTGGGCAGGGCAATAATCCTTATAAACCGCATCTCTTCGGATGTGGACATTTATCAATAGAGGCTCCCCTCAATAAGCATATATATCATCAATTGGAATATGTCTGTAATGTTAATGATATTTTTATAAATAAATTAAAAATATTTGATTGTGAGATTATGAGAGGTCGAGAAATTGACGTACGTGCATGACACGATTTATGAGAGTTGAGTAAGCGAGAAAAGTATATCAGGAAAGAACAGTGTGGCGGTAGATTCCTTCCGCCTACCTCTTCGGAGAGACGGCGTGATGGTTAATTAGTTAGTAATTGAAAAACCCTATTTTATCACATACTCGTACATAGATTCATAGCACTTGATTATTCGAAAAGTTATAAATGCAAACAAAAAACTCTGGAACTTGGCGCGTAAAATTAGTTTAAAAACAAATAAATTTATTCCGAATTTCGCAACTGGAGCTTCCGCCGGGTGCCAGATGCAGGCGTCGTAGTTCAAGATGCCGTCTGGGTGACTTAGTCAGCTTCCGGAAATTATCACTTAAACATTATATCGGTGCGGCGTCCGCGTCGGCGTCGGTCGGCCCACCCAGGTAGCGTCTTCACCGCCCCGACCGAAGCGGTTACGGATCGGTTACCCGAGCTCTCACCGGACATTTGGCGTAAGGAACGCCTGTCAAATCTTTATGATGGTTACGGCACGGTACTCCCGGAATAGACGAGTAATTATATTTTGACGTGTTTATTTTTAACGATGGATGGCAGAACAGGGAGACACACATCCGTTATATGCCGCGTACACATGACATGTGTTTTAACACTTTGTAAGCGTGTGCAAATGGGTTATTTTCACACTATCACTTATTACTCTAGCTACCCAATTTCGCTTTTATTTTGTATAATACATTTATCCATACATTAAAATAATTCCTTATCAATAAAATCGCTCAAATTTTATTTTGAATGTACAAAAAACTAACTAACCATCACGCCGTCTTACCGAAGGGTCCGCCACACTTTCCTTTCCTGACATGTTTCTCTCCCTTCCTCAAAGTTCATACATCGTGTCATGAACGCACATCGATTTCACCGCCTCCTCACCTAGCTGACGTTCAATATTTGTCTTCCTCTACTTCTTGTTCCATTTACATCGTTAACATATACTTTTTTTATCATTATTTCTTCATTTATTCTTTCCATGTGTCCAAATCATCTAAATGATCCTTTCATTATTTTGTTCATAATACCTTCATTCGCACCGCATTCACTTCTTATTTTTTTCATTTCACACTCTACTATACTCGTACACAGATTTTCCACATATTCAACTCAAAGATCTCATTTCTACTACATTTATTCTACTTTCGTGTATTCTTATTTTCATTTTATTTTTACTTAAATTTATTTTACTTGGAGGCACAGTGTTTAAAAAGAGGAACATATTTTATAATTAATAATTAAATAAAACGATGTTTTTCAACTAAATTTTATAATCTATATACAGTTATATTTGCAGAATATTCCATGGATTAAATTCGTCTTCATCTTCATGTGTCCTGCTGGGTTCCCTCGACGTTGACGACCATTGGGGAGAAAGCTTCCCTGTCCTGGGTGGCGCGAAACAGTTCCCCCACAGGGTAAAAATGCTATTTTTAAAAAAGGGGTACGAATTGTATTTTTTTAAAGAAAAAAAGCATGATTAATGCTGGTAAATATGAGAAATATTCAAATGCAACATAAAAATATATCAGAGAAAACTCCTCATTTACCACAACAATAATAGCGCATTCACAATAATAGATACCAGTTGTGTTATGATCCGCGATCTAAACATACGAGTATACTTCGCAAATACAAAAATTCTATTGACCAGTCGACAATGTGTTAAAATTATTTGATTTAACATATGTTTTAATGTGTGTTCTTTATAGACCTCAACATATACAGGCACAAAGTTCTGGAAAATATTTTAAACATTCAAATATTTAAGTATATTTGTATATGTGTACATTAGGGTGTCCCTTATTTTTCAAAGTTTTAATTTTACAATGCATAGGCTATTGTTTTATTCATTTGGGCCTAAAACATCCGAAACCAAATTTTTTCCTTATTCGGAACAGTGTAACCCGTGCCGACTTGCGCGCAAAGGTGTCCCATACAAATTGCGTCGCAGGAGCGGCGCGTTGTCGTTGTTATTAGCATTTAGTTTCGGCTTATCGGGTAGGAACCATGGATTGTTTTATATTTCGAAGATGTCAGTAGAACTAAGAAGCAATTAAAAAATTATTTTCTTGGTTGGTGAAGTAAATCATCAAATAACAGGTGCAAACAACTATCTAATCTTCAAGTTCTCGCAGTTCTATTTTTCCAAATACGTGAAGTTAATTTGACTGTTAATGAAAGCGCAAATCTTGTCATTCTGGAGTCCAATATATTCTGAAAAAAGGCTTGAATACGTACCAGAGCTGTTCGTAATTATGTTAAGAAGTTAGTGGATCTTTATCAGGTCTGACGAGAACTGCAAAAAATAGCAAGAAGATTCAGGGCTTACATAGGCGCCGCGAAGAGAACTTTCAACTTGAATTAGATCATTTATTCGATACCGCACACGCCGATGCTCTTGAATGTGCTATGATACGACAGCATCATATACAGGATACTTGAACGGAGCTTGTGTGCAAAAACTAGAAGGAGGTTTGTTATTCTTTGCTGGCCGCCATCCGCCATAAGAACTGATGCTCAAAAGTGCGTTTGAATCGCAAAATCGATTGTACGAGATGATTATAGGGAACTCATATTGAGCATGCTATTGTTTTTCTGGGTGGAGGCAATGAAAATAAAATAAACAGACCTGCTGGCCCAATGCATCAAGCACGATGGATGGCAAGAGCTATTTACTCCTTAAAAATACGTTTGCTGCCGTCCCAGTTTAAAATGTGCGCTAAGGACAAACAAGCTTTACCAGATGTTTGTTTATTAATTGTATCAGTTTATGTAAAGCCCTGGCTTGAATGTAGTTTGGCGATAAAAGCTCCAAATGAAGATTTTTGTTTTTTAAAGACTTAAAAAGATTACGAAGAAGTTGATGATTTCCAAAGCGGCTTTAAACAAGTTCAGTCAACATCTGTGGTACTTGTCAGAGAAAATAGCCGTCCTTTTAATTTTTGATGACAACGTTGATGAGCAGACCAAAGGAAACATTGTAGAAAACTTACAATAATAAAGTTTTGGTGAATCGGGAAAGAGATATGTTCCATCGAAGGAACAGATGTCTGGCTCTCTATATGGTACGTAAGTAGTGTTTAATCTGGTATTTTATTTAGAACTAATTTGTTTTATTTATAGGTACTACAAGTATTTGTTATCTTGTTTTATGGAAATCTTTGGGTGATTTTGTTTCTGTAAAGAGAAAAGATTTATTTTCACAACTAAAACATGATAGTAATTTCCTTAAAGAAATTGTATCTTCATAGAAAGACAGCGCGGCGTTTGTGGAAGTTAAAAAGAAGGTTACTAGCTTAAAAGCAGTAAATGACACAGCTGAAAGAGCTGTTAACCTTATGACAGACTTTCATGGTTTGACTACCGCAGATGAGCAGTTCATATTATGTTGTGTGCAAGAACATAGAAAAATTTACCCAGACTGTAAAAAAAGAGATTTTGAAGAGGAAATATCCAAGTAAATAAATATAAATTTGGATCTTTTTTGATGATTACATGAAGAACATTATATAAATATGTGTTTTCATCAATATTTATCTAACATAGTGGTTTTATGTGATCATCTTCAAATACATTTAAGAGACACTTAAATCACCTATTTTCTAAAACTTTGAGGGCAAGTCGGCACGGGTTAGAATTAACGTAGGAAGTTGAAATTCTGTATTTGGGTAACTAGTAGACTATTAAACATAATTAGGGGGTATGCGTTTCAATAATCCAAAAAAATAATTTTTTGCCCATATAAGGGACACCCTAGTGTACATATAGAATCTTATCGATGAAGAAATAGTGGTAAAAAAAGTACATGTTTACTATATAAATGGAACTATAAATAGAGGAAGACCAAGGAAAACGTGGCACGTTCAAACAACTCAAATATTAAATGTCAGCCGCGTGAGAATTCAGAGAAATCGACGCGCGTGCATGACACGATGTAACATATAAATGTTGTGGAATCGAGAGAAATACGAGTATGTCGAGAAAGAAAAGTGTGGCAATCCATTCTTTCTGCCTTCCCCTTTGAAGATGGTTAGTTAGTTTAATCTTTGATTTTTTCTTCATCTAAAAAATATGTATGTCTCCCATCAAACATTACAAATTACCAAAAAAAAAAAAAATTATATTAAATATATCAACTTCATACTTTAAAACAATACTTTTATTTTTGTTTTAAAGTATTTCGTATAAGATAATTCATTGTTTTAGCGGAAGCACTTTGATATTTCAACATTATTAACTGTTTAATTAAAAACACTGTTATGGAATATCACAATTGATTTAATTGATATTGAAATTATCGCGACAGCTGTTTCGCTAACCAATGTTAACATCATCAGATGTTACAATCAACAGTTGTAATATCTGAAATGTGTCAATTTAAAAGTATTACAATGTAAGACAAATCCATTTAATATTATCTAAACATAAAATATATATTTATAATTAACAAACTTTATATTTAAGTCCGTGCCACACTGTTTGAAACAAGCTCTCCACAGGGGTGACCTTGGTGGAGAGCTGTGGAGCCCACGGTTGGTTTGGCATCCACAGTAGACACCATTTTCGTTCAATACGTCCGCACTATACCGATGCGATGCCGCTATGTAACTGACCTTGACTGGTGGAATGTGGAGCGCCCACATTGTGGAATGCGTGTTTACAACGGCGGGATCCACACGCGACTATGCGCGTCCGTCCACAAAGGTTGTTGCAGGTTCAACGAATTTCGGTTTCAAACAAGTGTCTACACAGTTTTAAACCGCCGGTGGAGACCGATGAAGAGAGCTTATTTAAAACAGTGTGGCACGGCTTTTAACCTCTATCTGTAAACTAAAACCACCTCCCCTTTTTTATTTATTGAAGTATGTAAGTTATGATTTTGACCGATTTTCTTGTTAAAATTTCTACACTGAGAAAGAGCGTCTATGGTCCGAAACATATTTGTGAGGAGTGGAAAATGAAGTTATAAGTCATTTATTCAACTGTGAATTACAACACAAAGTGATGGCGAATATAAAAATAATAAAATATATCAAATTCGTTTCAATACAATTAATTAGTGATCTACAAGTGATGTTTATGAAGAGGTCATTGAAATTGTATTCATATAATATTACGACATATATAGTTAGGAATCTTCTTAATGCTTAGTTTGTTGTATACTTAACTCCAAAAACAATTTATGGTGTGATTAATATATTGTAAAGGCGCCCTACGACGTGAAATTGGGTGATCTTATCTCAGCAGAGCTAAATTGTACCCGTTTTAGATAATGAATTATCCGGAGATATTTAAGCGCGTGTTGTGACAGTGATAGTAATAAATGGAGAATGTCAACCCATGAAAATTAACATTTGGATCTTATAAGAACAAGCTAGATATAAGGATACTTGAATCGAGTTAATTCTACAAGTTCTGTTTTGACAATAACTTGTTATGTTAGTAGGAGTTAGCATTTCGAAATGTGTCGTCCCTTTCTACACATACCTGCTGAAAATATCGTTATGTTATTTACTGCTTCCTAAATAATGATATCAAACACCATATCCAATTTATTTTGATCAAATAAAATAAAACATTTTACTTTTTATGAATCATAGCGCTATATATTGACGAAAACGTCATTTTGATTAAATTGAAATATGAATGAAAACGCCTGTCTTCTAGGAGTTTTATTAAATTTTATATGGAATGATATGTTTCACCCTTCTAAGACACTACCAAATGATAATGAAGGGCAAAATATGTCAACTAAAATTTAATAAAACTACTAGAAGACAGACGTTTTAATTTATATTCATAATTTATTATTGTTAATAATAAAATAAAACGATGTTTTTGTAAAGACTTCCATATGTTTGCCTTTATTTCGACAGTGACCGGTTTCGCCAGGTTCTCTGGCATCGAAAAAACATCGTTTTATGTAATTATTATGTAAAATGAAATTCCATCAAATTGATTTAATATGGAGTTTTACATTATTGCTCAAGAAATAATAAATAGTTTAAATTTTGTTAAATTTGATGAAAGTGACATGTATCGCCTTAATAAGCCTTTATAAATACTCCATTCGATTTAATATTACCTTAGCAAGGCAAAATATGACACTTGTAATTTTAATAATTGGAAGATTTTTATCGAAATTAAAACTTATAGCTTATTTGAAACAATAAAAAACCAAAAAATACGTTTTTTTCTCACGTGTTAGAGCTGACTTATATCGAAATAAATTTGAGGTGGTATATCTATATTATTATTATTATTATTATTTTGTTAAATTGCTCTTTACATTACAGCGCAAGCCAAATCGACGTAAATGGTATATACTCGTATATAATTTTGATTCTCGTGACATGTGATAGATAGCTAATCCATCGCCATTTTATAGTCACGCGAATTCTTCACCAAATCAAAGACAGTATGGAAATCGCACTGCCTATGCGCAATCAAATTCGGGACCTACGGTGTGGCAGTAGAAGCACCTTATATTTTTTTACCTGTTCTCAATAGATGCCTTAAAAATTATGTTGATGAAATAAACTGATTCAATTTGATTTGATTTGATTCCCACTCGGCTACTCGGCGTCGTCGGTTACATCAAAATGAGTTTATTCAATTCACCCAATTACACACTATATTTCGAATACGTGCAATTTAATATATTCATATATGTGGAATATACTGTATTGATTTCAATCTATTCAGTGTTTCTGAATTGCTCAACGTCAATGATGCATTCAGTATATAGCCGGTTCATAGTGCTTGGAAAACTTGCTGTGCAAACAGTACATTCGGTATTAAGCTTATATCGAAACGCGGTGACGAGAATTTTGAGATGCTTCTCAATAGAGGGAGAACGCGAGAGTTGCATGTTGAGAATGCGAGGCGGGCTAATTGGAGAGATCAAAGATAGACCACGCCGCGTCTCGGAGAGTACCTACATCTTCTCGTAAATGCACGCTGCTAATCAATCCTATACCTATATTACTTTACTTAATGAGACCAATATACCTTCTTTCTACAGTGTATTGTGATGCAAATATGAACCAACCTTAGTTTTTCTGACTAACAAAGAAAATTGACTTCGAAAAGATGGGCTCATAACCTATTTCTTTAGATAAATCAGGGGATATTTCGAGAACTCGGCCGTGCTGGAGGATGTTGGTCTTTTTGTCACTGTTAGATATCTCCGACGGCGACAGCATAGATTGTTTTACCATCGGCCGCCAGAACCAACCTGCCTCTGGTGACACCGGTGGGAAGAGCAATTAGTCTGCTAAACGCGATCTTAGTGAAAGTAAGTTCAGAAGACAAATATTCTTGACTTTAGAGAGCATCCCCAACCCCACAATAAAAGACCTCTCAAATTACGACCCAAACACCTCCAGCCGCCACAAGCGCCCAAAATTGATCCTCTTTCAGAGGAACATTCCGGGCCACACAACTCATGCCCTCGCATAAACTAACAACCCACCAAATCACCTTCCAACAATGTTCCCATCAGACGTAAGAGGAATAGCTACATGAGCTGAACCTCTGTAAGCCAGAAGATCCAAGTCCAAGTCCAAGTCCTGTTTTCCGTATGTCGAACCATCTCTCGTACGTTCCTGTTATTATATTGAAAATATTATATTTAACCTGTACTCAATATACTTTGTAAACAGCACTCTCTTTTTTAATTAATTAAAATTGAATATCAAACATGTTTCAGACAACCCAGCCTTTCCTCAGTAATATTATATAGATATTTAAAATTGTTTACAAATATGGTCAGTTTTGACAGATGTTATGATTTGATTTGATTTAATATATTTGTACGATTGTAATAATCATAAAAACAATTATTTTAAATGTAAATGAATGCCTATAAATGTAATGCATATGGTGTTACAATTCGATTTCTAAGTTATTTCTTAATTTTAATGCATTTTTAATGATAATACGAATATTCAATATTGCATGAACTTTCAAAGTAAGACTTGCGGTTAAAGTGGAATCATATCTAACAGTAAAATTTCACAATCGAATAGTTTATTATGGAGTAAAATCATACGGCAGAGGCAGTAAAATGGGAAACTTTCTGGACTGGAGTCAAGAACTTCCACTAACCGGGTGAATGCCTCCGTTCCCATTAGGCTATCTCATCCTATGACAAACCTAATGTAAGGAAATGAATAAAATGCTACTTGTCGCGAAATTTTATTTTAGAATTATGTATTACATATATACTTTATTTATATTTATTTTGTGATATTTATAATTTATAATATTAAAATATTTAAAAAGTATAGGTTAACGATGTTAATAAAACTAGAAAATGAAGAAGTTGGAGGTATACGAGGAACGGTCAAATAAATCAAATATTGAATGTCGATCACGTGAGTATTCGGAAAAATCGACGTTCGTCCATGACAAGATGTATGAATGTTGAGAAATCGAGAGAAGAATGTCAGGAAAGAACAATATGGCGGTCCGTTCTTTTTGTCTACCCCTTCTAGGAGACGGCCTGATGGTTAGTTTGTTAGTAAGTTATTATAATATTAATAAAATCGACAGTTTTATAGATTTTTTATATTAGTTTGTTTTAGTGACATGTGTCGCTTTGCTGCTGCGTTATCAAATATTTGTAAAGCCTTACCAAAATGCATATATCACTTTCATTAAATTTAATAAAAGTTTTAGAAAACAAACGTTTCCGTCATTATAAAATATTTTGAATTGTATTTTATATTACTTCGAACATAATTGAATCAATTGATATTTTCTGCAATGAAGGAAATTACAGGCTATATTTTTTGAAAAAAAAAATCGCATTACTTTAGTTAGTGTTTCCATCACATAAAACTATTTTATATAGACAATTAAGTTTGTTATTTGAAATTTCATGATAGAAGTTCATTGTAAATAATGAAAAATAAATTGTTATTTTAAAATTTAACGTATATTTAGTTAAAATCCAATAATGTTTTGGCTGCTCGCTGCCACTTTCAACCAGAATATGGCAGCGAGCTGCCGAAACCACTTGAAGACACGAACATTAGTGGTTTTTAAATATACATTTTAAATTTTCTTATTTTTATATTCATCATATTTTATTTAGAATTCAATTCTCCATAAAACTTAATGAAAAAAAACTTTTTAAAATGTGTATTATGTTAAAATCCATATATTTAATAATCATAATACATCGTTGTTCAAGAAACATTTTTTATGTCTTTTAACTTTTAGAAAACATATTTATTTTACGATTAACTAATTTCCATTAATACAAAGAAGAAGAAGATGATAATGGGAACGCTAAAAATGAAAACTAATATTTAATCTTTTTAATAATATTTTTTTTAATGTTTTTATTAATAAAATGTAATTATTGATTACTAGTGTTAACATCTATATTTTATCAAAACCTTATAACAAAACAAAAAATATTAAATACATATTATTCGAACGCTATTCGTCGTATATATAATCAGTATAATTTTATATTTGTTAGTTTTCGTCAATACAGTACAATCAAAATCTTTACAACTATGGAAACTAAACTATTACCTAAAACACCGTGTAGTATTTAACCACAATTATAACGTAGATTTAACACAATACACTAGTAGGCAAATATTTCTACGTGAGTAAACATGTAGTTTACGTCAATGTACGTTTATGAAGTATGTACAATATATAACAGAAGTACACAATGTAGCAGGAAGCTTCTAACTGCGTATAAACACAGGCACCGGATATAAAAGAAATAACTTATATTTTATGTATTTGTGGATATGTTTTTGATGTTTGATTTACAAAAGGGACACACAAACTAGATTTTTAGAGAAGTGTAATTTTACGTTATAGTAGATGTTATGCGGAGTAGTTGATGGAAAAAACGTGTTTTTTTACGACGGGAAAAATAAAAAATAAAGGATAAATCAAGCGAAATATTTTTCATAAGAGTCAGAAAAATTTCATGAACATAAATAAGCGCACGAAGAATGAAGGGATACAAGAAAGTAAAAAAAACTCATAAATCAAGCATGTAAAAATCTTCGCATTATCAATATATCGGGTACATCTGCCCGAAATTACGAGAGCCCCGGTGTATCTTTCTTCTTAATATCGCCGCCGCCGCAATCATATCACGCGTAGTGACAGATGTCAAGTTTTTTGGGGGAAGCGCCTCTGTCGAAGTTGCCGGGCGGGGGGCAGCTGTGGCGCTCACGGCGGGGACACTGTTATGGCAGGTGACATGTGTTAGCGGGGGTTGTTCATTGGCGCCGGGACGCCCTCCCAAGGGCGGCATTAGACCCCGCTTGTGCGCAGCGCGGAAAACGGACGCGGCAATGAAGCATTAACCCAAACCCTTCCATCCCCAAATCGAATACAAAATCTGTTTTAGATTATATAAACGTTACAACGATTTTTTGTGAGGCGCACTACGCCGTGTCGCTTTTCTGTTAGACGGAAAAAAGGGATCCTTCGCCGAGGGTTGAATAATTTGCTTCGTCTTCAAAGGGTTATGGCCGACAGTAAAACAAATTTCACTTCATAGATGTTTTCCTAAATCGATGCCTTAAATTAACTTTGCTTTTTTTACGTTTGAATAAATTTTCTGAAACCCCACATGCTTACCGCGTGATAATTTTATTCAACGATGTTTATTTATGAACGATAAAAATACACATTGTTTCTTTTAAAACAATTTTATTTTGAAAACCATATAAAAAATTGGTCTTAACCGTGGACTAAGTTAAATTTTATTTTAGATGATTTCGTCATCATCATCATCCCAACCTTATAATAATATATTTTTGCCGTTTTATTTCCAAAACAATTCTTTATTTGATCTTAAGATTATATAATCTCTACAATAGCGTTTTTATGTAATTAGTGAATGTGGCGCGAATGAAAGTGTTATGAACAAAATAAGAAAAGGGTCATTATGATGGTTTGGACACATGGGAAGAATGAGTGAAGACAGAATGGTAAAGAAGGTATATGTAAACGGCGTGAATGGAGCTAGAAATAGAGGAAGGCCGAGGAAAACGTGGCACGATCAAATCAATCAAAGATTGAATGTCGGTCACGTGAGGAGTCGGAGAAATCGACGTGCGTGCATGAAAAGATGTATGAATGTAGAGGAATCGAGAGAAGTATGTCAGGACAGAACAGTGTGGCGTTCCATTCTTTCTGCCTACCCCTCCGAGGAGACGGCGTCATGGTAAGTTAGTTAGTTTTTCGTTGTTTTTTTAAACCAATGAATTGTTTTTAAGTGGAGTGGGATTAAAATTATTTTATAATAATACGTAAAAAATCACCGCAAAATTATTGAAACCAGTAGGCGCTAAAGTAATAAGTGGTTTTATTTGAAATCAAAGAACAAACTAAACTTGAAAAATTCCTCAGCGAATTTGCAAAAAAATTCACAGTTTGAGATGAGGCAAAAAAAATGCTAGCGTAAATTTATTACTCAAAAGGGTTGTATTTTCCCTGTCGCGAAACTCAAACAAAGTTCTCATTATGCAAACTCACGCATAAATGTCTCAACCATGGAGATATTGTCCACCGAATGCTCGTAAATCTATTAATTAAGTTATTAATAGTTTAGTTAATATATGCCTTGGGTCCCACTATCCGAATAAATTAAGACTTTTACGATGAAGAGGCGTGAGCATTATGTCAGAAATGATTACCAATTTACGTTCGTCACGTGTATTTCGGAGTCAGGAAAATTTTCTGCTCACAAAATGAAGTATATTTTAAATATTCAAGAATATTGTCAATTTAGGTGTAGTCTATTACTGGCCCCATACCGCGAAGGGCTTTATTTATGAGGGTCCATACTCGGTATAATATTCCGATCCCGCCTCTAACTAAATATCGGCGCAAGTAGTAAGGAACTTCACTGAAACTCTTCGATAATTTATACCTCCCGTAACGTATGCTTGAAACTGTTAGATGAACTAAAAAAGCCTATGCGTTTCTCATTATAATTATTGATAATCTACTTCATCGTATCAACGACAAGTCAGTTTTGTGGGGATGGTTTTAAAAATGACCATATAAATATATTTCTCTTGCCATTGTAGTGAAAGATTTGGCCGAATTTGTGTCACTTCCAAGGGCTACGGATGTCATAGTTATAGTTGAACCGCACGTGGAGCCACCTTCATTGCCCCTATTGATAATAAAGTTAATCTACAATATCAATGATCATAGTGAACAGATGAGTAAAAGCATATAACTGACAAAATTAGAATAAACATATTATACACAAGCAAAAAAATGTATATCCAAAAAAGCTAAAATGACAGTGCATAATTGTGCTCTTGTACAGACCCTTATGTATGCAAACGAAGTATGGAGCTGGCAAAAAAAGATGAAAGTAGAATAAATGAAATAGAAATGAGATCTCTTAGACGAATGTGTGGAAACTATGTGTATGATAGAGTGTCGAATGAAAATATAAGAAGTAAATGCGGTGCGAATGATGGTGTTATGAACAAAATAATGAAAGGATCATTAAGATAGTTTTGACACGTGGAAAGAATGAAAAGAGAATGGTAAAAAATTATATGTTAACGATGTAAATGGAACTAGAAATAGAGGAAGACCGAGGAAAACGTGGCACGATCAAATAAATCAAATATTGAATGTCGGCCACGTGAGGAGACAAAGAAATCGACGCGCGTGCATGACATGATGTATGAATGTTGAGGAATCGACAGAAATATGCCAGGAAAGAAAAGTGTGGCAGTCTATTCTTTCTGCCTACCCTTTCGGAGAGACGGCGTAATGGTTAGTTCGTTAGTTTTCCATATGCAATATATGGTAAAATAAATTAACCAATACAAAGTTAGTTAAATTTAATGCTAAATACGTTTTTTGTATTCTTTATTGGAAAACCAACGTTTTTAAAAAACATATTATGTTTGTAAGAGACATATTTTGCTTTGCTAGGGCAGACACTTGATATAATGCATAAGTTTTCTAAACATTAAATATTATATATGGTATCTTATTATAAAAATATATTTATGTTTTGATATATGAAGACAAGTCTTGTTATGCATTTTTTAATGACATTGATTATGGTCTATAATAGATCACACTTGTATTCCGGAAGTGTCATATGTTCAAATCACTTTTTTTGACATTTGTCGTGCTTAAATAATAAGTTTTTTACATCGCATGTATAGATATGAGTATATAGAAAACAAATTAAAACCATATATTATTGATATATTTTTAAAGTGACTTTAGTATTACTAGTATGATTTATAAAAGTAATGTGATGAACATAAAATAGGTATTTATGTAAACAAGTTACATAACTATTTAAACATAAAAGTTAATTGCATGAAACACACATATTTTCGGCAGAAAATGTATATTTTTTTCAAAACAAAAAGTGAATGGACCGCCACACTACTCTATTCTGGCACACCTCTCTAGTTCGCAAGTCGATTCATCCGACTTCTAGTATGACCAACCTTTAAAATTTGATTAATTTGGTCATACCATGTTTTCCTCGGTCTGCCTCGACTCCGTATTCCATTTACATCATTAATGTATACTTTCTTAATAATTCTTTCTCCATCCATGCGCTCCATATGTCCGAACCAACGCAGCGATCCTTTCATAATTTTGTTCATAATATCTTCTTCCGCTCTACATTCCTTTATTATATCAGTATTTGAGATTCTGTCGTATATCGTTCTACCACACATGTACGTCATATGGACCTCATCTCTACTCCATTAATTCTTCTCTCATCCTTTTTCTGCCAGTTCTATGCTTCGCTTCAACATGCTACTAAAATACAATAAATTCACTCACCTACTCCAAGTTCTCTTCGATGTTTATTGTTGTCTATTTAAATGTTTTTATATTTATGTTATTATTATATGCCTTTATATCTCGGTCTCACAATTTTTAGGATAACTGAAAGTTGTAACAACCATTGTGTACATATCTATTCAAATAAAATCCGAAGTGAAAAACATTTACAGTATGTTATGGAATTTAGGTATACAAGTATTGTACAAACTTTTTGCTCAACTAATCACAAAGCTGAATCTCTTCATGTGTATGGAGACGGATCACTAGACACTTCTATTCTACCATATAATGTTCCCAACCTCAAACTTTGTCACGTACGCTTGTCGATTATTCAACAACCTTGTGGTGATCTAGGGGACGGAAAGCTTGGCTCTTGGATTCAGGGGTCGAGGATAAAATCCTAAGGATTACCCGGTTCCTTCATTATAATAATGAAACAATATTTGTGCTCAAAACATTAATGCTGTTAATTAAAATTTCTTGGTAGAAATAAATATTTAATATTTTTTTTCCAGTGGTGCTATAGCCCATATCGAGCCTTGACCTCGGTCAACTTTCGCCAGTAGCAGTCCCTGTCCTCAGCAGTCATCCTCCAGTTCGGCACCCGAAGAAGTTGTGCAGCATTCCTCTTTACTTCGTTCTCCCACCTCAGTCTTGGTCTTCCCACCCTTCTCCTTCCGCCCGGGTATCCAGGCATAATGCGTTCGGTCACCTGTGAATTCGGCATCTTCTGTACATGTCCAGCCCATCTCAATCTTTGTAGCTTTATGTGTGGAGATGTTGGGGATCTGGTACATGAAACAAAGCTCATCGTTGCGTCAAATACGCCATTGCTCACCTTCTCTCATGGCTCCATAAATTCGTCGCAGCATCTTTCTTTCGAAGGTGTCCAGCAGCTCCACCATTTTTACCGTCAGAGTTAGAGCATCACAACCATACGCCAATACTACCCGTATTATGGTCTTATTTTATAATGAGTCTTTAGTTTTATTCCACAAGTTGGTTTATTTCGACTGGTTTTGGTAGTTTGCTAGCATCTTCCAGTGTAGAATAAACGTAAGAAGATGGCAGCGAGCTGCCAAAATAGGTCAAACCTTGCGGATAATAAAACTGAATGAATGCTATGAAATATTTGTTCATTATTATTTTTATTTTTATTAAATTGTAAATAAAACACTTGTTTTTCACCACTTGAGTATTACATTTTACACGACTAGTTTCGGAAGCTACAGATGCTTCCATCTACAGGTTTAAATATATTTAATCATGTCCTACCACAAGTGAATACCGAAACAATAAATAACAATTATTTTTATTATTTCTGCTCAAGTTGAGATAAAGAGATTTATATTTATATCTGAGAATTTTGTCTCGATTTTAAATATGTAAAAAAAATATCACACAATGCCAGTCTATGCTGTGATAAAACATATCTTTGATTTAAATTAAAAGCTTTCAACAACAAAAAAACAGCAACATAAATTTTATAATCTAACCTAATAAATCATCATGCCTTCCAAATTAACTATGGAAATTCATAATGTTAACGTTTTAACCTTCAATAAAGTGATATAGTATATAGAAGTAATTTGGAATAGAATCAACAACGCAGTTTTTATTCCACTTTTATTTATAAGATATGTTTTTATACTAAAAATATCAATCACATGTTTCGGAGGTGACCTTCATCCTCAGATGTAAATATATAACTATGTTATATATTTACACCTAAGGATGGAGGTCACAGGTCGTCAGGAGTATAAAAATATTTAATAAATACAAGTGAAATAAAAACAGTGTAAAAACACTGTTTTAAAGTAAAGTTTCTTGATGTAAAACTCCATATTAAATAATTAATATAAATGAAAACGTCTGTCTTCTAGGAGTTTTATTTAGTTTTTTTATATTTTTACACTTGATTCCCGCCACATTTGATAATGCCTTATAATAACAAATATATAACATCCTCAGGTGTAAATATATAAAATATAACTATGTTATATATTTAGACCTAAGGACGGAGGTCACCTCCGAAACATGTTGTGATTAATATTTTTATTGTATAAAAATATTTAATAGATACAAGTGAAATAAAAACAGTGTATAAACACAGTTTTACAATAATGTTTCTTGAACAATGGTGTAAAACTCAATATTAAATAATTAATATAAATTAAAACGTCTGTCTTCGAGGAGTTTTATTAAGTTTTTTTATATTTTTGCACTTGATTCTCGCCACATTTGATAATGCCTTAGAAGCGCAAAACATGTCAATCCACAAAAAAACTTAATAAAACTTCTAGAAGACAGACGTTTTCATTTATATTAATTAAAAACAGTGTTGTTAATTATATTTCAAATTACAATGGAATTCCACAATGCTAACGTAGAAATTATAAGAAGCCATGTGCACTAGCTACACATAGCTACATAGCAGGTAAGGTAAGATTAAAATTAATCTTTAACACTCTTGTTTGGATTTTGGTTTTATTAGCTTTGTGATTCCCGCGCTGAGAGTGTTAATAGCGTCCAAATCTTGAGAAATAACTGAAGATGCTGCGCGCCTTATCCCCGCAAGATGGCCCGACTCCCAAGCGTGCGTGAGGCGTACCGCAATAATGGTACATCGTTCTGTGGGATCGGAGGGGGTGAAGTGTGATTTAAATAATGATTCGGGTGGACATGTGCAGACCCGGGCCACTAAAACTGTCGCTACACTAACCACCGCTCCGTGGAGAGGCAATAAGGGATTCGGCGAGATAAGACTCGCCGTATAATCCTTGGGTTTTAGTCAAAAAGGGTATGGGACTTAAGACATTGATTATAAAGATAATCTAGCACTTTTTTATACATTTCCTTTAATTGTTTCAACTGTAAATATTAGAATAAAAATACAATGAAAAAAAATATATAATTAAACACGCCAACATCTGGAATGGACTGCTAAACTTTAACCGATGCGGCACTCCATCCTTGTCTTTTCACCCCCGCGGGAGACGCGGGGGAATACATAATTAATGTTTATTAAAAATTATAAAGAAGGAAGGTTTAGATACATGGAATGAATGAATGATATTATAAGTATATGTTAACGATGTAAACGAAACTAGAAATAGAGAAAGAGCGGGAAAAACGTGGTACGATCAAATAAATCAAATATTTAATATGGGGCCACGGATGGAATCGGAGAAAATGTCTTGCGTGCATGACATGATGTATGAATGTTCGGGAAGTGAGAGAAGTATGTCAGGAAATAACAGTTTTGGCGGTTCATTATCTCTACCTTCGGGGAGACGGCGTGATGGTAAGTTTTTTAATTAAAAAAAAAACAATTGGGTTATATGGATACATTTTTAGACCTTACATTATGTAATTATATAATGTTTCAGGTATATTTTAAATTGATTTGTAGTGAGACTCCTTGTGTCTTTTGGTAGTTCATTGAAAAGTTTTAGTCCATTGTTTAATAACCTTGTCTTAGTTCGTTATATATTAAGCACAGAGAGTTTTCTCTTCGTTTTTATCGAGTTTTGTTTAACTGCATACAGATGGATTCGCTTAACCATCAAAAATTTTCTGTACTCATTAACCTTTTAATTAAAATGATGTATATATTAAGTACTCTCATTTATTGTCTCTAATGATAAACAGTAACATTAAAAAGTATTGTAATTTAGGTTGAGGTATGTACCTAGAAACAAATCATGATGAATTTAAAATGTAAAACAGTAATCGTAGTAATTTTTTATTGCAAATCATTACAGAATAAGATGGTGCATTATAATATTTTAAGAAAGTAAATTTGGTTATTTTTTTTTATATAAAACTGATGATAAAACGCCATGTGTCCGAAACAACTCTGTAATATGTGGAAGCTCTATTTATTGCCGCAAACAAATTGACAATAGTATTAAACTTTCATCCTGGGAATGTTGGCGAAGTTGACTTAAGCACCGCCACACGTAATATAGGTATTACCGTAATATGCACAATTGCATCCCTTTACGGGGGAAGTTTCGCGTGTGCTAAGAGCTAACGGCGCCAGGGTCTTGCGATATGCGGTTTAACAATCCGTATTTGTATTGAGATTTGTACTAAAAATCTGACTTTATATCAGTATATTGCGGCAGATAAAAATAAAGATAAAGATGTTGTTACGTTTTTGTTTACGATATCTATCTGCGGCTGAGATATTAATAAGCAAAGCTTCTACTTCTTCTTCAGCCTATTCCTGTCCACTTCTTAACAAAGGCCTCTTTCATTTGCTTCCACGTCACTTTGTCTTGTGCAGACTGAATCCAGGTTATTCCGACATGTCTGTTCAGGTCATTCTTTCACCGTAGTTGCGGTCGCCCTGCACTTCCATGGTCTCCAAGTAAGCAGTCTTCTTGTCCATTTTTGTCCGAGCTTCTGGCTACGTGACCTGCCCATTGCCACTTTACAGTCGCTACCCGGTGGATGATGTCAGTAACAATTGTTTTTTCTTTCACCCTATCGTTCTTGACTCTGTCTCTAAGGCTTATTCCTAACATGGCTCTTTCCGTGACTCTTCGGGTCACTCGTAGTTTCTCGGCACTTTGTTAAGACAATGTTATTGTTTCGAGGCCACTGGTCGAACAGAAAACTTTCACTAGCAAGATACAAATCATTGCGTAGATGGGCAATGAAAAAATATTTTTTTCATTTTTAAATACCTGCAAAACTAATCGCAAAGTGTTTATACTAAACTTTTAATTGTTTCTTAAATAATGATGTAAAACTCTACATTAAATAACTAATACGAATTAAAACGTCTGTTGTCTATAAGTTTTATTATAATTAATGAGAATGACAAGTTTCGCCTGTATAAGGCGTCCATAATCATCATCATCATCAGCAGCCTTTATCCGTCCACTGTTGGATGTAGACCTCCTCCATCTGCTTCCATATCTGTCAATCCTGGGCAAACCGCATCCATGTAGTACCGGTATTCTTAACGTCGTCTCTACATCGAAGTTGAGGACTTTCTGGGTTTCGAGTCGCAATTTCGGAAGACCAGCAAAGGAGGGGTTTTGTCCATCTATCGTCAGAGCTTCGAGCTGGATTATTTTCTGTATCGTTTATTTTTATGAAGACAAAAAATTACTATCAAATTTTAACAATCAATCTCTCACCTGAGTTATGTTTGTTGATTTGTGTATTTTATATTATTATATTATATGTGGCTCGACTAAATTGTGGATTATTTTCTGTATCGTTTATTTTTACGAACACAAGAAATCACTATTCATATGTTTCACTTCGCTACTTCCTTTGGCAATCCGATCATTTCGATTGAAGTTGCTAAGCCATTCGTCAATATCGTTTGATATATGTTTCGTTTTGTTTTTGTCTTATAGAAGATGTTGATACATTGGAAGCATGTGCTGTGTTTTCTGCCTCTTTAAGGATGATGTGGCTTCCCTATATTGAGTGGACTTGATGTACATAAATAATGTCCCTTAATTCTTATAATGGTAAGGATGGTATTACCATGGTATATGCTCTAATTTAATCATATCTTAGATAGAATCTTAAGTAAATCATGACATTCCCATTAATCACAATAAGGGTTCTAAAAACAGAGTTTTTCATTTATATTAATTATTTATATACACGATACTTTCGGATACTTATTTGCGAAAAATTGCATGATTAATTTGGATATATTTATTCTACATTATTATGTATTTCCACAAAACATTTGTGCACTTTTAACAAACATGTTTCGGCTTCACAGACGTCCTTCCTCAGAATTTTAAATTCTTCACTTATTCTAAAATAAAAATATAATTTAATTTCTACACACTTTACAACACCACTCGTTCATTCATTACGTCATTCATTCATCACACCATTCATTACGTCGATCCCCTAAAGTAGTTCACCGATGCAGAGTAGTCGACCTTCGTGGCAGAGTGGTAAGAGCTCTGTCTTTCATACAGAAGGTCCAAGGTTCAATTCCCGGCGATGGCAGTGTGATTGTCACACTGTCTTTGGTCAGGTGTAGAATTCTCGTGATGATAAAATAGCGATTGATTGGCTACCTATCACATGTCATAAGAATCAATATAATATCTAAAATAATTGTTTTACAGAAATTGGGTTTAACGACCTGTTGTATACAAGAAAAAAAACTTAAGCTTTCTTTATATTTATACATTTGATAAGCGAATTAATCGAGTTTTACCGACATATATTATAATATGGGCACCTCTAAGTATTTAGTCTCAGCTTCGGCAACTTGTATACATTTTTTTAACCATTTATTTTTTCTTACTAACTAAAAATCAAGCCGACTCCTTGGAGGAGAAGAGAGAAAAAATGGACCACCTCTCCTGACATACTTCTTTCGCTTCCTCAAAATGCATACATCGTGTCATGCACGCATGTCGATTTCTTCGATTCCTCACGTGGCCGAGAATTAATATTCGATTTATTTGATGGTGCCACGCTTTCTTCGGTCTTCGTCTATTTCTTGTTTCGTTTACATCGTTAACATATATTATATTTTTTTACCATTTTTTCTTCATTCATTATTTCCATGTATCCAAACTATCTTAATGATCTATTTATTATTTTGTTCATCATTCGCACTGCATTCACTACTTATATTTTAATTCCACACACTTATCACTCTTACACAGATTACGCCGTTTATTTATATTATCGAATCATATCAAATCAAATCAGTTTATATACTCAAAAGATATTACAAACAACAATTGAAGTTGAAGGCATCTATTGAGAACAGGTAAAATATAATATATAATACCAATAAGGCATGAGAGATGGTTCGACTTTAGAAATACAAGGTTCTCTCCAAAGTCAAAATTATTTGTCTTCTGAATGTATTTTCACTAATATGAAAGACGTCGATCTCCAGAGCAATCATTTATTTACTTTCTTTAAACCATTCTTTGTACTTTCATTCTTTCCATGCGTCCAAATCATTCCAATTCTTCCTATTTTTCTGCAAATGATAAGATGTGGAAATCTTGTTCTGAAAATTTGTTATATTGCTTTAGTATTTATAACTCAGTGGTCATTTATAAATGTATAAAACTGTAAATAATAAATACACAAGTCACGGTTTTGATCAAAATCTTACTTTAAATATTTTACTCGGTTGAATGTACAATTGACGCTTAATAGAAGCCGACGAACTTAGGTGAGCCATCCAAAGTGATTTGAAAATGACACCGAATATGTTAGGAGTATCGGAGAGCAATTACTTTGGTATCAACCTCAAAGTTCCCGGTTCACGGGGCGGTCTAGCGCGGGCGGCGGGGAGCTGGTAGGGCCGGCCCGGGTTAAGGAGGCGGCATGTTTACCTCAGTTAATGACCGCTCCCTCGGGGTGGCGGTGAAAAAATAAAGTTTTGGGTTTCTTTGCGGCTCGTCAAGAGGATTTATTCAATCTTCCCCGTCACAGTTGAGTGCTTTCATCCTCTCTGAGGATTTTCTCATCCCCGAACGGACAAAAAAGCGCCGGCGAAGGCGGGCGAAATTCGCCTTTTTTATTAATTACGTCGGCCATTTTGCGTGACGTTTCCTGGAATTAAACAGCGCCTGTTTCATTCTCTCGATTAATTGCTCGGCCTTTATTCGATCTGCTCGTCAAAGTTCAGCAAATATATACCCACATCCCTTGCGTGTGCAGCTTTTGCTCGAATTTAAATAATAAAAGCACAAATTAGTCCATCTGTCTTCGAGGTATGTTTTGAGCAAACAGCTTGAAATAAATCCGTTTTTTAGATTATAAACGAAACGATTATTCTCCTTGAATGTTTAACCATAATATTAACATAAATGCTAATATTATATATTTTAAGACATACTTGTTGAGTTACCGCTTCTCTTACAAAAAAAAAATAAGTATCATAATTTATCTGACGGTCCTAAGATCAATTACTCGAAAAACTCTCCGAGAATTTGGCTGTACGAATTGCGACACAGCAATCATGTGTCATTGGATGATGAGGTCCAGCTGTCCTTCCATCTCTTAGGCGGTCTTCCAGGTGGGCGGTGTCTGGAGGGGATTTCATAAGCAGCTGTATATGCAAGTCTGTCACCATCCATTCGGACTACATGGTCCCTCCAGTATCTTCTTCTGGATCTACTCCACTGAACGTGTCCTCTATTTCGCAAGTTTTTCTTATGTCTGCGTTGCGGACACTATCTCGGAGAGTTTTTCCAGTAACTGATCTTGGGACCTTCAACTCCGATGTTCTTAGAAGTCCCTTGGTTCACATAGTGTCGGCCCGAGTCTCAACAGCGTACGTCATGATAGGTCGCACGCATGTTTTATAAATTCTGATCTTGCTGTCGATACGCATGTGCTTGTTCTTCCAGACTAGATTCTTCAGACATCCTGACACTGCAGAGGCTTTACTGACTTGTTCTCGTACTTCGGTATAATATTATATCATATTATATTAGATGATATTATATATTAAACTGACATTATTTGGAATTTTTGTATGCGAAAAGTTTTTTCGCTTTCCATATCTTGTTTGCAATACGATTTTGAAAACAATAATAAAATCTTTTGTGTAAACAAAACCAAGATTTGCACTTTATTTATTCATTATGTAGGTAGATCACGGATCGCATATTCAGTTTGTGTTATGATTATATTCGGTGGATACCCCTAACAGAGGGGCGGATGAAATAATGATGATATTATTTACATCCATCGTTATACTTGAGGCATATCAAATTTCTGAGGGATGATTTACATTTTTACGTCGACATTACACACGAATATTTCAATCCGGGATTTTATTTCCTAGAGAGCGAGCAATGTAAATATCTTCTTATAAATGATTTAAGGTAGTCTCCGATTGAATATCTGGATTGATGAAAGATAACGTTTTTTTTATGAAAAATGTATGAACCCGGCATATCGCATTTTGTGATTTTATTATAGTCTTCCGGAATATTTATATCAAATATAATATGATAATATTCTCCATTGTGAATTACGAAACCATTTTACATATTATTTTTTTCAAATGAAAAAGACACAATTATTTTTTTTATACGCCGTATCTGCCTTCCTAGAAATGGATAATTAAAATAAATACGCATTTTCAAGAAGACTGTTTTTTTTTTTCATTTTTTAATATTATACTAAAATATGAAATAATAATAAGAGAAAAACTTATTATTTCGTAATTCTAAATTAGAAAGAAATAATGATTCCAAAATAATAAAAAAATAATGACTTTTGAAAAATTATCCCATTTCTAAGTACGCATTAATACTCAATATCATGTTCCTCGTATAAAATAAAAGCTCATTCAAAAAGATTTATTATAAAATATCACCGATTGTTTTGATATAAGACAAATTTTGTACCGTACGAGGCTTTTCTATTTATAGTAGGAAATCCATTGCATAAAATACATAACTACTTGGAGAAAAGCGTAATTTTTTTATTTCATTTTTTGTTTGGGGGGGACGGACGTTGGATATTTTAACTATGGTAAAGGGGACGATTCTTTCAAAATAGTTAAGAAACACTGGTGTAGCCTAAATGATTTATGAAATCTAGATGTCTCTAGGGTAACAGGTACCAGTCGAATTATGGAATAATTTTAATAGATACTTCAAACGAGTTTTTCATTGATTTCTAGTTTTAAATCATTCGATAGCATCAAATTCCTGATTGTTTTTTTTTAAATATAAGAGAAATTGATTTCATTCAATATTTATAGGGTTTTAAATAAATCATAAACTATTTTTTTTTGTACTTGCATTAAGTTTTTAATTATTTTTTTTCATTAAAACAGTATAATAAAATATTGTATATTATTATTTTTTGTTTAAGTGTATAAAAGTTATGCCATGGATTTATCAACTAAACAGATAATTAATAAATTAATAAGAGGTTTAATGAGTCACAATGTATAACTAGAAAGTTGTAAACGTTTAAACGACGTCCAATAATTCGTAGAAAACATTCATCAAGTGTCATTACTTCCTTGAGAGAAACTTTAAAAAGCGAAAATATGGAACAAGAAAAAGTCATAACATTGTTAGTTAGAACTATTTGTGGATATTTAACGAATAAAAACAAAAACAAAAATAACGAAATATAAAATTTTACTCACATAACATATTTTACTTCC
Organism: Lepidostoma basale; assembly: GCA_022606425.2. Taxonomy (NCBI): domain Eukaryota; kingdom Metazoa; phylum Arthropoda; class Insecta; order Trichoptera; family Lepidostomatidae; genus Lepidostoma; species Lepidostoma basale. Next base: position 511,391 of record JAHDVF020000348.1, on the reverse strand, counting down.
AATTCTTGTCTATTTAACAGGAGTGTTGAGAGCTATTGTTACGAAAGAACTTAAATAATACGAATAGGTATTCCCAGGCGGGTAGAACTCGAAACAACAGAGGGTAATATAATCTTAGTTGTTGGTTCTGGAAAGTTTCCGAAAGAGACAGATTTTTCTAGTATCAGCAGCAGAGATACACGACACGAACTAGTTTGCCAAGTCAGGGGTTTTCGGCTGGACCGTTTAGGATACTGGGGATGGTTTAACGCAAGTGGAGCTATATAAAATATTCTGATTTTTGGTTATGTAAAATGTTTGCAATTAAAGATTCAATTCGGCATAATTAAATTTAAAAATATATATATGAAGGGCTGATGTGGCGGTGGGCTGGCCATATTTATCGCATGAGACCCAGGTTCTGGAGTTGAGACCGTGAACAGGATTCCGTAGAGTTGGCAGTCCCCCTACCTGCTATACCGACGAAGTTATAAGGATTGCTGGACCTGGATGGATGAGAGTGAGGATGGATAGGGGGCAGTGGCCTGCTTTGGAAGAGGCCTTTGTTAGCAGTGGACGACAGAAGAATGATAATTAAGTCAAATTAATATAAAAGTATCTTAAATAGTCCATTGTTTTGACCGAAGCACTATGATACCTTAACATTTTGAACTGTTAATGAATAAACATTGTTTTTTATATCACAATCGTATTTCATCATCCAATAATGACATCATCAGGTGTTACAATAATATATCAAATGTCAAATGTCAAAAAAAATTGACATTTGATATATTATTGTAACACCTGATGATGCTGTAAAATAAATAAAACAGCTGTAAAATAAAATACAATTGTGATACAAAAAACAAAGTTTATTCATTAACAGTTTAAAAGTATCTTCTCTCATAGCTCTTTCTCATTTATTTGGGGTCGGCTCTCTTAATCGAAAAGAGACAGGCTTCTCGGTCTTGGGCCATCCCGCTGTCGATCTGCAGCAATTCCATGTTGTTTTTGAGGGTCGACAGCCAAGTTACTGTTGGCCGACCCGGTCCTCTCCTTCCCGCGTCTAGTTGTAGGGTTTTTTGGTCGATGTCGTCCTCGCCTCTTCTGCACGGAAGAAGTTGATCACCGTCAGAGAGGCCACTACACAAATGCAATATTATAATTTAAGATTCAAATATAATATTTAAAGTCACCATCCGACCGTGTACCCATCTCTCTATCATCTAATGTCATTATATTGCAGGGATTTCAATTAATAAAATTGTTTCTCTGTAGTTGTTAAAAAATCTTCCCAAGCTCACAGACGATTGACCCCACAACATGGTTGAAATTACTCCAGGTTACTCCAGGAACTCACCTCAACATCCCCATTTCAAAACTTATCGCCATATGCAGCCTCAAAAATGTTATAATTAAAATAAATACAAAATTTTAAATAACTTATAATCCTTTATACTAGCTTATTCCAGCAGACCTCCTTAACATCCTCATCTCAAAACTCATCGCCACATGCTGTCTCAAAATTTTTTTAAAAAAAAAAACAAATTTTTGAAAACGGCCGTTCACAATGAAGTTCTGGTCCCATCCCTAATGTATGTAAGCAAAGCATGGAACTGGCAGAAGAAGGATGAAAGCAGAATGCTGTAGAGGTGAGGTCATGAGACAGAATCTCAAATGCTGATATAAGAAAGGAATGTAGAGCGGAATAAGGTATTATGAACAAAATTAAGAAAGGGTCGCTGCGATGGTTAGAACATATGATGGAGAAAGAATTGTTAAAAAAGTATCCGTTAATGATGTAAATGGACTACGGAGTTGAGGCAGACCGAGGAAAACATGGCATGACCAAATTAGTCAAATTTAAAGGTTTGTCATGTTAGAAGTCGGAGGAATCAACGTGCGTGTATGACTCGTTGTATGAATGTGTAGGAATCTAGAGAGGTTTGCCAGGATAGAGTAGTGTGGCGGTTCATTCTCTCTGCCTACCCCTGTGGAGAAATGGTGTGATGGTTTGTTTGTTTGTACAAATTATATTTAAAATATCTTTTTATCCCTTATTCTAGCTTATGGCTAGCGGTTTATAATTGGCACGTTTAAAGAACTGCGTAGTTCTGGAAGAAGACGAACGGATAGGTTTTTCAACACCGGAGACTGGACTAGAAAAATTAGTATTGTAAGAATAAAACAGAAAAAAAAATTAAGTAAATTTTAATCAGTTTTAATAACAATAAAATCAATTTCTGCAAAGTATAACATCAAAGAAAAAAGTAATAATATTTAAAATATAAGGTAATACAGTATTTTTTAAATTTAGTGATAGAATACATGACGTCATAAATTTGAAAGAAAATAAGTCCCGTGAGATAAATTGAGCAGATGTGGCCAATTTCAATCCGATATAGCTCAAGATGCTTCCATCAGATTCGGTTGGCTGCGCTTCTGGACGCTGCTAGAGAGATGTTCTGCGGATCTTTTACTAAATTAGATCATCTCGTCAGTGAGCATCCGCGTTATCGAAATTTTTCAATTTTCTTCTCAAGTACAGTAGTAAGTGTTTCATTCGTTATTATTATTTTAAATAAAATGTCATTTTGAAATGCAGTAAAATTTTGAAGAACACAATATATTATTTAGACTGCCATACATTACAAAAAAGAAAATAAATATTTTGGAGTTTCGTTATACTTTAAAGGATACAAATAATAATTTCTATTGTCGTATTTTGAAGATTTTGAGAAAGAAAATGTATATTTTGGATTATAATTGCATTTTAACTTGAAGGACCCACTACATTTAACATATATGGAATAAGGTCACGTATTGAAAAATACCCAAAGTTATTGATATAAATAAAAACGTCTGTTTTCTAGAAGTTTTATCAAATATTATCTAAATCAAATCAAATCAATTCAGTTTATTTCTCAAAAGATATTACAAACAATTATTAAAGTTTAAGACATATATTGAGAACAGGTAAAATATAATAAATATATAATACCAGGAACGCATGAGAGATGGTTCGACATTAGGAATACAAGATACTCTCCAAAGTCAAGAGTCTTCTGAACGTACTTTCACGAATATGAAAGACATCGATCTCCGAAGCGATCATGTTCAGCAGTTTGATAGCTCTCCCCACCGGCATCACCGGAGGCAGGTTGTTTCTGGATGCTGGGAGATAAAGGAGTCTATCGAAGATAATCATCCGGAACGTAAAGATGAAGAGCCTCCAAGATGACGGAATTCTCAAAGAATCCCCTGATAAATCTGAAGAAATGGGTAAGTATGCACCCATCCCTTCTTAACCGCAAACTATGATACATTTTGCGTATTAGGTGTCCAAAGTTTTTTCATATCTTACCTCCTAATTATTATTTACCTTTTTGAAAGCTTTTATAATATAGGTAACATTGAGTAACTTATTCTGTTCCATTTACTTGGATTTGAGGAAGAAAAAGAAGAAGAAAAAGAAGAAGAAGAATAGTAATAAGAAGAAGGAGAAGAAGAATAAGAAGAAGATGAAGAAGAATAAGAAGAAAAAGAAGAAGAAGAAGAAGAAGAAGAAGAAGAAGAAATTTAATAGTTGCCAGGAATAGAAACGACGATATCCAATATATTCACATAATATTTTAATGTAGTCAAAGTTGGAAGCAACTTTAGTCGTTACAGTAAAATAAATTCTCGGATTCAATCTGAGGTAGAAGTTCGAACTGAAATCGTTCGCATCGGCTAGAAGACTGAGCGTTTAGCGGTGGGTTGAAATTTAATGTGCGCCGGAATAGTTGTGCGGGGTGAAATGGGCGAGCTAGGGGTGTAGGCCGGCCGGGTGGGGGCTATCTGCTATCCACAGCAGATGTTTTGTGGGAACTGTCGCCGAAGAAAACTAATTAACCCATCCTAGGGTTACTGGTGTCCTATACACCACACGTTCTGTTCCCTACACACACTTACATTCTTAACCTTCCCTTGTAGCCCACTTGATGTCGGCGTGTCGGGCTTTAACACGACTTGTGTTCGAAAACAAAACAATTGAAAACGGACTCGGTTCATATGTTTCTATACAGTTTTATTGTTTCGTTATTTCCGTTTTTATAAAGTCCACATATTTTTTATTTGAGAGTTTCTGTAACGTTATATTGTTCCGTTATTTCTGTTAACAATTGAAAACGGACAGGGTTCATAATTTCTTATAAAATTTTATAATTCCGTCATTACCGTTTTTTGGTGAAACTTTTTTTTTTGTAAAAATGTAATATTGGGCTTTTTGTAAAAATGGGCTTTTTTTGTAAAAATGGGCTTTTTTGTAAAAATGTGGACTTTAAAGTCCACATTTTTTTACTTATGAATTTCTATAATGTTTTATTGTTCCGTTATTTCTGTTAACAATTGAAAACGGACTCTGTTCATATGTTTCTATAATGTTTTATAATTCCGTTATTACCATCTTTTTGTGAAACTTTTTAGTTTTGTAAAAATGTTTTTTTTGTTGTTGTAAAAATGTGGACCTATGTGGGCTTTTATTTTTGTAAAAATGTAATAATGTGCTTATTGTAAAATTGGGCTTTTTGTAATAATGGGCTTTTTTGTAAAAATGTGGGCTTTTATAGTCCACATTTTTTTACTTATGAATTTCTATAAAGTTTTATAATTCTGTTATTGCTGTTTTTATCAATTCCACATTAATTATTTATTTTAAATCAGTTTATTTGAGAATTTCTGTAAAGTTTTATTATTCCATTATTCCCGTTTTTATAAATTCCACATTTTTTTACTTGTGATTTTGATTCCTTATGTATGAAGACCTTATTCTTCTTCTTTCTCTTAGCCATTTCACGTTATTAGGAGTCAGCTCTCCTAAGTAGGCTCCGCCCATCTTTACGGTCCTGGGTTATCTAGTTATCCAACCGTCAACCATGGTTGATACCGTAGTTGATACCGTCAACCATGATGTACTTCTGCGAAAGCTGTCGGAAATTGGTTTCTCTTCTAAGTTGGTTATATTTTTTATTAGCTACCTGAGGGAGAGGAAACAGTTTGCCTCATACGGTATATTTCAATCTGCACTTTTTCCCGTATATTCCGGAGTGCCACAGGGCTCAAACCTTGGTCCACTCCTCTTCACCATCTTCATTAATGATGTCGCGAGGGTTATAAAATTTTCGCGATTTCTTCTATTTGCAGATGATCTTAAATTATTCCTTGAGATAAAGAGCCACGAAGATTGCCTCCATCTCCAGTCAGATATAAATAATATCGTCCGCTGGAGTAAAACCAATCAAATTTATTTCAATATCTCTAAATGCGTAATTTTATCTTTTACGAGAGCATTGCGTACTGTTTATTACAGATACACAATGGATAACCAGCAACTTAAGCGTGTTTCAACGATAAAGGATCATGGTATCGTTTATGAAAGTAGGCTGACTTTCCATACTCACATCGAGAAAATATGTGGAGTTGCACTGAAAATGTTGGGATTTATTCTCCGAACTGGTAGAGTTTTCAAGAATCCCTATGTTTTGCGAATTTTGTATAACTCATTGGTCCGGAGCCGGCTCGAGTGTGGCTCGGTGATATGGAGTCCCCACGAGGCGAGATACTCGCTCATGTAAGAGAGGGTTCAGAAAAGATTTCTGAGATATCTCTACATGAGGGAGTTTGGTAGCTATCCGTGGCTTTATCCCACTGCATTCCTCTTGGGCATGCTGGGGATCAATAGTTTACAGATAAAAAGGGTTGGGTGCACACTTACCCATTTCTTCAGACTTATCAGGGGATTCTTTGAGAATTCCGTCATCTTGGAGGCTTTCCATCTTTATGTTCCGGAATGGTTATCTTCGACAGCGTCAGCACAGACTGTTATATCTCCCAACATGTAGAACCAACCTGCCTCTGGTGATGCCGGTGGGGAGAGCAATAAAACTGCTGAACACGATCGCTTCGGAGATCAATGTCTTTCATATTCGTGAAAGTACATTCAGAAGACAAATACTCTTGACTTTGGAGAGTATCTTGTATTCCTAATGTCAAACCATCTCTCATGCGTTCCTGGTATTATATATTTATTATGTTTAACCTTTTCTCAATAGATGCCTTAAACTATAAAAAATGTTTGTAATGTCTTTTGAGAAAATAAACTGATTTGATTTGATCCAATCACAGCGCCTTTGGATCATTCCTGACAATGGAAATCCATGCTGTAGAAGGCCAACCCGATCCCCTTCTTTCATCTTCCAGTATTAATACCGCATTAACAATTATAAATCATTAAAAATAAAACCCATATTATTACGTAGCAGCCATTCTGTGAATACAAAGGTTAATACGCCCTTTGATCTGTGATTTGGCTAAATTCCTTTGGAGATTTGAAATTGCGATTTTTCCACCAAGATTCAAATTGAATACATTATTTCGCGTAAAAAAGTCACCATACAAACAATCATCAAAGAGCCGCGCGCGGTACAAAGGCCTGCGCCCGATAGGTCGGTCACAATTCAGCCATGTAAACAATAAAGCTTGACACTTTGCCTAAATGATTGAACGGATGTAGGGGAAGGGAAGACAATATAACAACAAAAAGTTTGGAGCCCTAATACCCAATGAAGACGGAGTAGGTACCCCGGGGTAATAGACAAAACAAAAAAAATGGTCACAGCGAAGACGCGAAACACGTCGGACATAATTGACACATTGCTTTTTCCTTTTGGGACTTTCTCTCTGCTGGAAGTAATTAATTTTCTTTGTCAATGAAATAGTTTTTTCGGGCAGGCGTTTAATCTTCTGAAAAGGGATTCCACTTTCATAGTAATAATTTGAAGAAATGTATCTTTCTTCGAAGCTTCTTTCAAAATATTGTTCACATGAAGAGCAATAACGCGTTGTATTAGATCAAAAATCTTTTACTTGAATGGTGAAAAATTACAAGCAAAATTAATGCGGAAGATTGAGTTAGGATAAAAAATGTTTTTGTGATCTTCTGATTGTAGATCTTGTGATCTGTTTATGCAGGATATCAACTTACTTCCTGTGATGAAGCCGACCAGCCATCTCTCCATCTGTTTGGTGGTCGTCCTGGTGGTCAACGGCCCTCTGGAGTGTCGTGCATCACGATCTTAGGAGTTCTTTCTGGATCCATTCTCTCGATGTGGTTCCTCCAGAATCGTCATCTCTGCCTACTCCATCTCACTATGTCTCCAATTTTGCAGGATTACCGAATTTCTTCATTGGGTATCCTATCTCTAAAGGTTCTCCCCACAATAGGTCGCAATGTTCTCATTTCTGCTACTCTTAAGAGTTGTTTGGTTTGATTCCGTAGGTAATTATGGGCCTGATTCATGTTTAATAAATTCTAACTTTGCTTTCTACTAGCATATGCTTATTGTCCGTATCTTAATGGCTTCTTCGTCCTTCTTCGTCTATCTTAATATCCTCTTCGATCAACATTGCTTAGATCGTTGCCGTCTCAATCTTCAAGATTAAAAATGTTCTCTTTCTTCTTATTAATCTTATAGGTCTGATAACCTGTTATTGGTTGCATCTTTGTCTTACTGGTAAGTGGACCGCCAACTATCGCGCCATCTTTACGGTGGTCGGCCATGTGGTTGGGAACCCTCCAGTAGACCCTCTCGAGCTATATTTGGGTTCCTATTTTCTTGCATACAGGAGACATGCCTATTCCAGTATATTCTCCTTTGGCGCCCCCATCTCATCATATGGGGGCGCAGATATCACCATATCTTCAAACTTGCCAATTATTTGGATTTCTGTATTTCTTATTCGCTCACGAAGGCTTCTACATCATCGTACTTTCATCTCGTTGACGCGCGGGAGTAGTTTGGTTCGAGCTATGTCGGCTATGGATTCTATTGCGTATGTTAAAATATAATTATACTAGACTACCAAAAACACTATCGGACTATCCTATACTTCCAAGAAATAATAAATCAGACTGTAGAGTTGTGACATTTGCCTTTGTAATCATTTAAGATTCTATAATCATCTTATATGCGTGTATTAATATATAGTTTCAGAATGAATATTCATAACATAAATGACTTGTTTACACAGTATATAAAGTACACCGAACATCGTGTTACGGCAAAACTTTTGTTCTATTGTATTTTAACCGAAAGTATGCATAGTTGCTGTATAGGAATATTAATGTTTAAAGGTTCTGAACCCATCAATATGAACCGCGTGCGGTTAGTTAGCGCGGAATATGAAAACCAAGTTTGCAATTTGATTAAATTTTAATCAATCATAGTCAATAAGAAACGACTGTCTAAGTTTGCGGTCGGCATTTCCATTTATTAGAATTTATTGACAACTCTGAATGCTTGCGGTGATTTTTCATTCTAGGTGTATTCATATTTTCAAAAGATTTACAACGCTTAACTCTTAAAATCGATACTTTGGAAAATTTTACTCTGTGTTATTTGAAAAGTTTTAATATTTTGATTTCAGGCGTGAATTTTCAAAATTGTGATTTAACTAATTTAACTAATTCTACGAATGTCGGGATAAGTACTTCAATTATTAATTAACTCAACGCGTTCTGTATGTAAGACTTGCATATTTTTTATGTTGTGTATATATCTTAATGCAAACATCTTATTTAAAATTAGTGATAGAATAGGGATTTGTTTATAAAGTTGCTGAGAAATGCTGTCAACAGTTTTTCGTGGATTCCAATCAAGAACTAAAATAAGTAAAACAATTGTGCAAAAATGCTATAGAATCCATCCATTTTAGAAGTATAATATTTAATCCATTCCAATCAAGTAAAAGGATAAAAAGAGAAAAATTAAATTTTTATTACCTTCTATTCAGTTACAAAAACTAGTTCTGTCATGGATTTTTTTGTTTTTTCAGAATTTTTTTTACTCAGTTAGGTGATTTGAATATTTTATTTTAAATATTTAGTTATGTTTATATTTTTAAGAATTGAAAAACACATTTTTTCCCTTTTCACCGTCAAAGTCAAAAAAATTTGTTGAGAAAAATATTGAATCGTTTTTAACTTATGTCTTCCTCTTCTTCCGGTGCCGTATCAGGTTCCCCCAACGTTGGTGATCACTGCAAGGACAACTGCCTTCTACCAACTACCCACCGTCCCTCTACCTTGCACATGATTATCAGTCGAAGGAGGTTGTATTTTTCTCCCCTTAGCAAATGACCCAAATATGAGATCGTTCTAACCTTCAAACTCGACAACAGCTCTCTATTGGATCTGGTTCTCTGCAGTACATACGTCTGCATTACTGACTCTATCGGTCCACGGTAAGTTATCTGCCATATATCCACAAGATATATCAAACGCCTCAAACCGGTTCACATAAATTATAATACATTAAAATATTTAAAAGATAATTAATAACTTCTCAATTAAAAGTATCAAATGAAACGAATGACTGAAATCCAGTATTCTTATACAAGTATAAGTTATTCACAAAAAAAGTATCAAATGAAACGAACGACAGAAATCCAGTATTCGTATACAAGTAAAAGTATACATTCACAAAAAAAGACTGTGTCATGTTTAATATCTTATAAAAAAATACTATTTCAGTGGAGCAAAATTCTATCGAAAATTTTACAACTCAGCTCTTAAATATTTGAGAAAAATAAAGAATAACTTGGAGTAAACACTTCAGTTATAAACTGACAGTGTCATATTTACAAACACGTAACTTTTGTTGCCTTTAGTTGACTTTTATTCGGAGTTTATTTAGAATTTCCGCAAGAAGGGTATCCAGCATCCCGAACCGAGTTGCGTCAGCTTAAAATAAATCACACGATAAATGAACAGCGTTCTTAGAACAGAAAAAATAATATTTAAGACGCATATAAACCATTCTATCTGATTCAATATTATCTCAAGCAAAATAAAGTATTCCACTAAACAATGCTGTTTATTTGAATATCAGGATATAAATTCATTGTATTTAACTCTAAAATAAGAAAATAAAACCAACTAATTAACCATCAAGCCGTTTCTCCGGAGGGTTAGGCAGAGAGGATAGACTTAACACTGCTTTGTCCTGACAGCAAGCAAGGTGAAATAAATGTGGAAGCGAGAGTAGTTTTATGACAAGAAAGAACAGTATAAACTTCGATCCATACTTCCAGCCTATTCCTTCGGGAAAACGGTGTGATGGTTAGTGAGTTAATTAGTTAAAGTAATTGAAGAAAATGAAAAAACAACGTTTTATTAAATTAATATTGAGTTCATGGAGAAGTTCATGTATCATGGTGACTTGTTCGATCAATGTTCCTAAGTAAGATTCGGACGTATCCATAGTCTCAATAGTTTTTCTTGCTTTGCTCTTTCTACCGGCATCACTAGAGGCAGGTTGGTTCCGAAAAGAAAGAATAATCTATGCTGGCGCTGTCAGAGATATCTGTTTCAAGGAGCAAGGTAAAACATTTCACACCTTCTTCTTCTCTGGCTCTACAATCCTTGGTGGGTCTTAGCCTCCTCCAAGAAACGTCTCCATCCCGTCCGGTCTCTGGCCGCCACCTCGCTGCTTGTAGAGCTCTGTGTTGTATCTCCTTCTCCACGTCCAACCATCCTTAATGGGTCCGAAGATTCTGCGGAGGTTCTTCCTTTAGAAGCAGTTCATCTTTAATTCATGACGTTTAGTGTCATTTCTATAAAATTATTATATATCGTATGACAACAAACAAACAAAACCATCAAGCCATTTCAACGCAGGGGTAGGCAGAGAGAATGGACCGCCACACTACTCTATCCTGAAACACCTCTCCAGGTTCTTCCACATTCAGACAACGAGTCATACACGCACGTCGATCCTTCCGACTTCTTACATGACCAACCTTTAAAAATTGATTAATTTGGTCATGTCATATTTTCCTCGGTCTACCTCGACTCCGTACTCCATTTACATCATTAACGTATACATTCTTAACCATTCTTTCTCCACCCATGTGCTCCATATGTTCGAACCAACGCAGCGATCCTTTCATAATTTTATTCATAACACCTTCTTCCGCTCTACATTCCTTTATTATATCAGCATTTGAAATTCTGTAGTTGTAGTTCTAGCACATATACGTTTTAGGGATCTCATCTCTACCGCATTTATTCTGCTCTCATCCTTCTTCTGCCAGTTCCATGGTTCACTTCCATACATAAGTACTAAATAATGACGACCTTAGTGGTCGAGTGGTAAGTGCATTGACTGCCAGTCCGAAGGTTCCGGGTTCGATTCCCGGCGAGGGCAGTGTGATTGTCACACTGTCTTTGGCCTGGTGTAGAATTCACGCGACAATAAAATGGCGATATATATCGCTAATATTAGCTACCTATCACATGTCACGAGAATCACTATGACAGCTATAATACCCTTTACTTCGATTTGGCTCATGCTGTCATGATGTAAATAGTGTTTCAACAAAATAATAATAAGGATTGGGACGAGAACTCTATTGCGAACGGACATTTTTACATTCATTGATAAATTCTTGTTACCCATAACTATTTTTAAAGCTCCATTCACTTTGTTACCCGCACCAACGTATGATATACACGATATGTCCTTTTTGCACGATACGTTCATCTGTTTGTTTGTTTCGTTTAGCGTTAAAACGTGTCTGCCGAACGAATCGCCAGCGAAATGACGGCGGTCTCTGGTAATGGTGCTATTTATTTTGCGATGCAGCCTCCGCGGAGCACAATGGGAGAAATCTAATAGAGAGAGGCCTACAAAGCTCGGCGCTGTCATCGGCAGTTTCCGAACCCGGCCGTTCCGATACATCATTGCGAGGGAGGAAAGAAAACCCATTTGCAAAATCACGAGACAAATGTCTGGAGATATCGAGGGGACGTGCCCCTGGAAGGTGCGATTTTTCACCGTATCAGCAAGACTAGCGGTGCCGGGAGATTGAAAAACATTAATATGAATATTTTATCTTTTCATTCGAAAGCACGTTTTCTTTGTATTCAAATATCCTTTTTGAAATAATTGGACTACTGTTGACGCAATACTAGATTTGCATCGTGGAAATAGCGTCGTATTTTTATTCCCTCTCGTTTCGAAAATTTATTGGTGGCGACTCTCTTGCAGAAAAGATTTATTTAAGTATTATGTTTTTAAAAATAAAATCACACAACCTATGACACTGCGCCGTCGGGTAGATAAAAGGTGAAATTTATACGGGTTTTCTCGTTTATTTGCTCTGCGCGCTTCGATTTGTCCGAAGGAACTGAACTCGGATCGTTGCCGAATTTAACCTCAAATTTATCAATGTCGATACAACGCATACAAACACATAAAAACGAAAACAGACATATTTACATTCGAATGAGAGCGAGATGGCAAGAAACAAGGGCAGCATTTTTCATATTATCATTATTTAAATGAACAAAAGCTACACACAACAAACATGTTTCAAACCATACACGTCTTTAGTGTCAAATTATTGTTATAATTTTAATAAAAATAATAATATTGACGAAATTTAATTGTATCTCAATAGAGACGATGATGCAAACTGGAAACTGAATATGGATGATCAAGGTGTTTACAGGACTTATGACCTGTCATTGGTTGGGTTAAGCGCACGCTAAAAATTAATCTCCATAGATGGCGTTAGTGGGTGGATTATATAGGTTTATCTTAAAAAGATTGACATGTGTAATCAAATCTACATAGATGGCCAATTGAAACTGACATGTGAAGATAAGTATAGATCTGGAGCATATATACAACTTCCAAAAATTTGTCATGCATGGTCATAAACATAGGTGGAATGGGGAATGTTGTAATTACATAAAGCGTGCGCTTAACCCAACCAATGACAGGTCATAAGTCCTGTAAATACCTTGATCATCCATATTCAGTTTCCAGTTTGCGTCATGAATTAACCACCCACCATGGGTGAAAATCCAGGATTCGTATACAAGTATAAGTGTACATTCACAAAAAATATTAATAATATTGACAATAATATTATTAGTTATTATTAATATAAGTATTATTATTATTAGTATTAGTATTATTATTATCATTATTTTAACATTTAACGTTGTCCGGAACATGTTTGAAATATCCAACAAAGTGTTCTGAAATTATATTGTTGTTCAAAAGTTTTTGGAATGAGAGAGAATCCAACATTCAACATTCAAAAGAACACCAACAAAAGAGAACAACATTCAAAAGATTTGACGTCATTTAATTCTTCTTTTTCAGGTCAGGTCTCCCTAACGTTGACTATCACCCTTGTCATAGTGATGACCTGGGGAAAAATATCCAGAGTAGTATCCCCTTGCCTTCTCTGGAGGATTTTCTGTAGGGGTTAACTTCCCTTAGCTGGGTGTATCCAGTTTTATGGCGCTGGAAGCTCGCCATTCGTCCTCTCTCTATCTGCTCTAAGTAATATGTGCCACATTGCCCGGGGTTCGCGGGGTCTTTAAAAATACCTCTTGTGGACGCTAGAGAGTTGGACTTGATAGTACTGTTGCTGTTGTAAATGCAACATGGCGCCTTACGACATTTTGTAGAGGCATTTAATAAAATAGACGTATTATATTATTTATGAATAATTCAACAAGTATTGAAATTTTTACGTATTGTATCGCTAAGTAATGATAAATCACTAATGAATAGACATATAGAAAAAAATTAAATGTCTTAACTAACTAACTAACCATCACGCCGTCTCCTCGAAAGGGTAGGCAGAAAGAATGGACTGTCACACTTTTACTGATGCGGCACTCCATCCTTCTCTTTTCGCCCCGCGGGAGACGCGGTGTGATGGGTTGCAAAACTCATCGCCGCCAATAGGCATCTCCCGCGCACACTTCGATCGTCCAACACCCACAAAATAAATCTAAAACAAATAATATAAATTACAATGATACAAAATAAAATAACAAAATTAAAATAATTTAACACGAAATGTTCTTTTTAGTTGGTGCACATATATTGACTATTTAATTTATGTTACACGAATCCACCGGTTTTTTTAATTTAGCACATAATTTAATAACACATAATGTTTTTTTCGATGCTGCACATGTTGACATGGACGATCCGGACTTTTGTGTTTATTTAATTTATGTTGCACGTATCCACCGTTTTTTAAAATTAGCTGTAATTAGGCACTTAAGCAGCAAGAACTGTGAAATAATATTGAAGAAATTATTCAAATTATTCAAATTGTCATTGGAACAAATGAAAAATTTATTTTTACACCTGTCAAAATACTTTATAAAAACGAAAAAACTTATAAAATGTAATAATTGTTTGTATATAAATATGAAACCTTAATGTATTATTACTTGTATGACACACAACACTCCATGGTGAATGTGTCAAATAAATAAATATTAAAAAAAACAAAAAAAATTACAGCAAAACAGTTCAAACGTATTACGTTTCACAATTGACTATTATAAAGTGCGCCAACAATTAAATTAACCAAAACAAATCACTTATACACGAAATATTGCCAAATTTACAGGAGCACCACATGAACCAAACCAAATTTTCAAAATCAAAATTGTAAACTCCATAAAATAAAATGTCTTTGTTTTCAAATTAACTGTTAAGAGCAAAATAAGTTTTATTATCCATCGTTAAATGTACGAATATTAAAACGTATGTTGATAAACTATATAGATGTTATTATATTTTGAGAGCAACGCATATAATTTTATAACGCTAGATTCAATGTTATTACAGCATAAGAAAAAAACGTATAAATGTACATCATTCTCAAATTATAGATGGGTAATATTGTAAATACAAACACACAAGGGACAATCGTTGGACATTTTATTAGAATTAATCAATAAATTCAGTTAAAAAATATATGTAAATATGATTGTGACTTTGATTTATATCAATGAAAAATTTACCAATCAGTTTTAAAGTGAATTCAGTGTTCTTTGGAGTATTGCTTATGTTGATTTTGAAAATATGTATGCATATATGAACAATATATAGATGGACATGTGGTTTAAGTAAAGATTATAATATGTTAGCTTATATTATACACGTAATGGGATTAATCAATACATTGTTAGATAGCTCGAATGAAGCGCAGTCGTGGAGTCTGAATTTCGACACCTTTATTGAGCAATTGGGTTAAATGGCAAAACGTATTGACACTAAATCAACTGTTAAATGTCAAATTGACAGTCTGTAGAAACAATGTTACTAGTTTAAAAACCAAACTTCTAAAAAAAACACCCAATATATTTAGTTACAATCCACTAATGTTTGTGTCTTCGACCGATTTTCGCAGCTCGATGCCATCTTCTTAGAGGCCACCATAAGATTCAACAGAAACAAAAATTAGTGGATTTTATCGAAATTTAAAAAGATATTTAAAAAAAATATGAATACATAATTTTCATTGAACTTTCAAATGACATTATTAATTTTATATACAGCATTAACAAATAAATTGGCTAGTGACTGTTCGAACGTTTACAGCAGGCATGGGCAACTTTTCCTGGGTCTGGGGCCAAATTATCATTCTGTCTTTCCAGAGGCCACCATAAGATTCAACAGAAACAAAAATTAGTGGATTTTATCGAAATTTAAAAAGATATTTAAAAAAAATATGAATACATAATTTTCATTGAAATTTCAAATGACATTATTAATTTTATATACAGCATTAACAAATAAATTGGCTAGTGACTGTTCCAACGTTTACAGCAGGCATGGGCAACTTTTCCTGGGTCTGGGGCCAAATTATCATTCTGTCTTTCTGTCAAGGGCCGGACCAAATTAATAATAAGGTAATATTAAATTAAATGGACCCTTATGTATGGAAGCGAAGCATGGAACTGGCAAAAGAAGGATGAAAGTAGAATAAATGCAGTAGAAATGAGATCTCTTAGACGAATGTGTGGATACTCTGTGTATGATACAGTGTCGAATGAAAATATAAGAAGTGAATGCGGTGCGAATGATGGTGTTATGAACAAAATAATGAAAGGGTCATTAAGATGGTTTAAACATATGTAAATAATGAATGAAGAAAGAATGGAACCAGAAATAGAGGAAGACCGAGGAAAACGTGGCACGATCAAATAAATCATATATTGAATGTCGGCCATACTATACTATATATATACTGATTACAAAATTTTGTGTGAAGATTGGCCTTGGACTTGAATTACGAGACTATCAATATTGGCGTTGGTATTGCTTAATGATATCGCATAGAATTTTCGATACTTTCATGTGTTATCCTCGTTCGAATTTTTTATTTAGTGTGTTTCATCCTCGAAAAAAACTGTTCACATGTATACGTGCTGCCAAAAAGATAAATGATTATTCTTGCAAATGTACGTAAATTTGTATATTTTTCTTCCACCAAATAATTTATAAAAATCCGTCAAAGCAACTTTGTCAAATTGTGATTTTGACTGCAAGCGCCCGTGTCATCTGCATTATTTAAACATTAATTTTATTTCTCTATTACTTCGCCGAGATGAATCAGGGCCGGAAAAATAGTTCTGCGGGCCGGATCAGTCCCGCGTGCCGGCGGTTGCCCATCTATGGTTTACAGTATGTTGGGCAATGTAGATATATGTATTCACTTTATGAACTTATCCTACTCTAAGGGAGGCAGTAAAGTTGGTTAGAATGACCAATTATGTCACCCGATAGTCTGGAAATAAAAAGCATCCTTGGTATAAAAATGAGGGCCATCCATCCGAGGAGATTATTAGCATAGAGAATAAAGCACCAGCTCGGGTTCAAGACGCTTCAAATGTTTTATGATGATTGCGGAGGCACCAAACCTAACAATTAAAGAAGAAAGTATCTTAGCTTCATACCGACGAAATGTCTGCATATATTTTTTAAAGAAAATTGTTTAAAATTTTTTGATGTTATTCGAATTTTCATGATAGAAGCTCACTGTAAATAAAGAATTGTTTTTGTTAAAAAAATCTTTTTAAAATGTATCTTCTTCTTCTTTAACAGCCGTTGTCGTCCACTGCTGGACATAGGCCTCCCCCATACTTCTCCATGTATGACATGTCATAGGGGGGTGGTTGGCATTACAACGCCACGCTTGCCAGACGGGTTGGCGAGGTGTCCTTTCACGTTAGCCAATGCATCAATATTATCCACCGAGGTTATTCACACTCGATCTCTAACATTTCGCATAGTTTCCAGGGGAGACCAAAGTCGAGGAGGTGTAGATTTAAAATGTATATTTAGTTTAAATTCACTCATGTTTGTGTTTTTGACCGGTTTCGGCAGCTTGTTGCCATCTTCTTGGCCGATGACAGCGTGCACCCGAAACCGGTCAAAGACACAAACATTAGTGGATTTAACTAAATATACATTTTAAAAAGATTTTATCAATTTTCATTTTATTTCGTTGTTCACAAAATTGTTTGATTCGTAAAATTTTTTCTTATCAAATGTAATAAATACAGAAATTTTTTTATGATATAAAACACATTTTATCCCACTTTGAGTTAATTTATCTCGACATGTCATCATCATCATCATCATCAGCCATCTGTCATCCACTGCTGAATATAGGCCTCTCCCAAAACACGCCACCGCCCCCTATCTATTGCCGCTTTCATCCATCCATGTCCAGCAATCCTCTTCAGATCCATGGTCCAGCGGGCAGGGGGACTTCCAACTCTGCGGAATACTGTACACGGTCTCCACTCCAGAACCAGTCTCCCCCATTGGCCGTCGGTTTTCCGACAGATATGTTGGATATATAATATATATTATGTATTCAACAACTAAATTAAATTAACTTTTTGTTTCTTTGTTATAAAAATCGTTAAATATTCGTTCCCTTTTATTTTACAGACTCCTAATTGAAATCGTTTATTTTATTTATGGCATCTAATATATATTTATGGCATTTAAAAAAAATGACGAACGTGCTCTTCAAAATTTATAAATACGAAATTTCGAGTAGTTAATCAAGAGAGTTCACCAATGTAAAGGTACTTTCTCGATCCACTTTCAATTTATAAAAATATAGTCAAGAGCATTTATGTTATCATAAAAACGTATTATATAATAAAAACATAGAAAAAAAAATTGAATCATCGAATGCAAATAAAAAAGACCATTCGCCCTTCCACTCAGGGACGGTTTTCCAATTAAACGAAATACGCAGTCTTCCTTTTGATGCAGAAATATTGAAAGAGACTTAAAACTTGAACCTCATTAAAACCTGCAATGTAAGGCAGCATTTTAAAAATGCGCTCTTTGAGCCAACATTCCACCAAATTGCGCTTATATATATATTCATATATTAAAATTAGTGAGCTCTTTATTCATTGTATGCAAAAATGCTTTATGCATTTAAAGGAGAATTTTTTCTGATCACAAACGTACTATTTTTATGCAGTTTGATGGAGTTTATTATACTACGTGGATCAAATCTTATGATACTAAGCATTTTTTATTTCTTGGCTAAAATTATATATATTTTTTAATTTGTTTGTTAACTGTTTATCAAACTCTGAGTATAAAACTGTTAAAACACATTGTATTACAATTTTTATACTTTTACATAAACAATAATGTAAAATTTCTTCTTTGTTCGCCATACTTTGTGTTGTATGTGTTTTATTTGTCTTTTTCTTTTTTACATACTTTGTACGTATAACACTAACTTTAAAAATGATTTAAATAAGATATCAGACAAGTTTCGGACAACCGGTCCTTCCTCTGTGATATTATAAAATAAATAATATCACTAAGGAAGGACCGGTTGTCCGAAACATGTCGTATATCAAATTTTATTTATTTTAAAAGTTAGTATTATATATATGTAAAGTATATAAAAAACAAAAACATAAATAATAATAAAAAGCTCTATATTGAGTCTTAAGTAATAAATGTTTGTTCTATATTCGCCATAACTTTGGGTTGCGGAATCATTAATGTTTGTTTTTAGAAAGTTTAAGTTCAACTTATACGAATCAAATGTCTGCTTTCTAGAAGTTTATTTATATTTTATAGGAATGATATATTTTTGGTTATTATTACCTTACTCAGACATCATCAAATATTATTTGATAATGGCGAAACATGACATTCCCACAAAATAAAACAAAATTTCAAGCAAACAAACGTTTATATTCGTATTGTTGATTTAATATTGAAGTCATTCAAAGTTAAGGCATTGACACCGTGGAATTCAATTGTAATACACTTTGGATATGGAAAAATGTCTTAAAGCTATAGTCCAGGTTAATTTTTTAAATGTAAATGTATCTTTTATTTGTATTTTATTGATTTGAAAATGCGTTTTTATTAGACTTTTTCTGTTTATTTTTTCTTATATATTTAAACCTGAAGATGGATGTCTTCTCCGAAACATGTCGTGATATTTAATATTTTAGTGGAAAATAACAACGTTATTTTTCATTTTCCAAAGTGTATTTAATATTGAGTTGTGCATTATTTTTCAAAATAAATAATAAATTTTACTAGATTTTATAGGAGTTAGATCCATTAAATTTTGTACAATTTATAGATAACGTAGTTTATATGTTCACTGTTACACTGTTTCATTTAAACGCTGTTAGTGTGTAAACATTTTTTTATAATAATTTTATTTTTTGGGACAGCTGTTTCGACAACTTGGCATCATCAGGTGTTACATAATAATTAACAAATAAACACGTCACACATGTTAGATAAAACGAATCTTATAGAAAACGTATGTTTTCTTAAATATTATATTATATAATTAATATGTATATTTACTATTTAAAAAAAAGATAATAAAAATGGTATCTAATATGAAAGCTGTTTTATGTATGAAATTCAATATTTAATTTTATTTGATCTACAAAAATAAATTGTTTAATCTGATTCGCGTCTTAAGAATGGATCATTTTATAGAAAAACATAAATGATTTAAAGCCTTCTGTTACATGATACAAAATCTGTATCGACCATTTGTAATATTGGGTAATAATAAAAACTGATATGAGGGAGGGTGATTCCTCTTTCGGATACATAAATGTCCAAGCGTTAGGGAGTGGGGTGGCAAAATTTACCCTTATTACGTGGCGTTGTTTGTCCGAAGTATATAGTGGAATAATAAAATTATAATTGATTTGCTAATGAAATCAAATTACGTGAACATATAATTATCGATTTTCCAAATACGGAATATTTTTTTAATCAATTTTATTTTGTAATTTATTGATCATTTACCAAGTACATGATTTAAATACCTCCTAACTAGGGTAACTCGTTCTGGGGAGGTATATTTTGTATTCTTTATAATCTCAAAATATATAATACAAATTTAGGGAACAATTAATGAACAAGGGTAACAATATATATGTTAAAGTGTAATAATTTAAAATTATTATATTATAACACTATTTAAAACTAATTACTTATTTTAAAATAGTATACTACAGTCAAGTCAGCTTTTTAAAAATATACCTGAAGTATGTTTTTTTTTGGATTTGTCCATTGTCATATTAGTGGGTTGTTTATAGTTTTGGTTAAATCGGTATAAACCTTAAGTAAATTTTATCTAAGAAACTAAAGCATTAAGCTGTTGTTTTCGTAAAAAACAAATGTATTTAAATTAGTTGTAATAACGTAATACCATGTGAAAATAAATAAACGTACCATGGAAAATATATTTAATCTAATCTCAAGAATGTTTTTTGCAATATCGCCGTCAACATTCACACAACCGTTTATACCATCTTTCCAACTAGAAAAATTGACGTTTTTTCAAATTTCTTGTGTAATACGAGTATACTCGTATGTCATTTCTTGAACTAAATTTAACTCTTTAGATTCTATCACTAACTACGTATATTTTTTGCCTAACTAAACGTCGCCGTCTCCCCGCCGTCTTCGCGCCGCCTCCGCGCCGCCTCCGCGCCGCCTCCGCGCCGTCTCGCTGTTATCCCCCCAAAACAGGTCAAAAGAATGAACCGCAACACTTTTTTGTCATTTAATAAATATTAAAAATATCAATGTATTTAAATTTTAATTAGGGTATTGAAAAATGAATTTTGAAAACGATCCTTAAATTGAATTTTAATGCTACTTATTTCCAATGACCGTATAGCTCTTTCATTGTATTAGCATATTTTAATATGTTATTCTGCTTTTTGTGACACAGCGTATTCTGCTTTCAATACCCCGTTTCGTACTGTTTGTCATTGTTTGATCGTCAAACATATTGTCCACTTAACGCTTTGACTATAGACAGCTTAAAGCATTCATGGTTTTAATGATTATGGCTTCTCCATCATGAATAGTTTGGCGAATCCAAGCTAAACGTCCTCTGCCCCAACTTTAAACAATCCGATTGAAACGTAGTGCTGTATAACTGAAAGCATTTGCTCGGTTATCTGGATCGGTGCCGCCGATAAAATTACAAATTTCGCAATGCCTGCACTAACAAGATTCCTTCCGCGTAAAGCGGGAGGTATTTTATAATCTAGTTTGATTCGGCCGTATTTGGTTTATTGCTCGGTCATTGTTAATCGTCAGATACAATGAAAAAGAATGTAAATATGTAAATATTTTTTTGAGAATTTTAAACACTCTTTTACTCACTTTATTTATTACATATTTTTAAAACTTAACGCCGTTTCGCCGGAAGGGTAGGCAGAGAGGATGTGTCACGCACGCTCATCGATTGTTCCTACATCCAACATGGCCGCCTTTTAGTTATTGATTAATTCGGAAATTCCATTACTTCCTTCCTTTCCATCCAAACTTCTTGTATATATCTTTTTAACCACACTTGTCTCATCCATTCGTTTCATATGTCCAAATCTTTGTGACCCTTTCTTAATTTCATTTCAGACGCATTGATCCGTCTTAAATTCTTTTCTTATATCTTCGTTGGGCTTATAATATTTTACAAAATAAAAATAATACACACTACATGTTTCGGAATAATACACACTACATGTTTCGGAGCAAGGACATGAGGACTGACAGCAAGGTACGCATCTACAAGACCTGTGTGCGACCAATCCTCACATATGGTATTGAATCGAGGGCAGACACTGTCAAGACAAAGAGCATGCTCAGGACAACCGAGATGAAAACGCTCCGCGCTATAGCTGGCAAGACCCTACGTGATCGAGTTAGGAATACAGCAATCCGAGAAATCTGCGAGGTCGAAGATGTGGTCAGATGGGGACGTCAAAGACGGCGATACTGGCATGAACACGTAGAAAGGATGAGCTCAAATAGAATACCACACATAGCTCTCCATGGAATGCCAAACGGACAACGCCGACCAGGAAGACCCCCGAAACGGTGGAGAGAAAGCTGGAGTTCAGCATCTCAAGAGGACCCGCCTGAAATAACAGACTCCTGAGTCTACCAAAAGGGAAGAAGAAGAAGAAGATGTTTCGGAGGTGACCTCCTATATTGGTGTGACATTATCTACATATATAAAACAAAGTCGTGTTAGTTACACTATTTATAACTCAAGAACGGCTGGACCAATTTTGATGATCTTTGATTTGTTGAATTTGTCTCCATCCCGAATAGCAGAATAACTGTAAAAATATCGGAAAAAATTGACCCGAGTGCATCCCATCCAGCAAATATAATAGTTTAATAGAAAGAACTGCAATAATGCTACGCGAATCATTTCGATTCGCTTCAATATAGCAAATTCCTTTGCTGCCACGTGAAATATATTCATATCAATGTAATTCAAATACTTTTCATTTTAAAATACTTTTCATACTTTTCGTTTATTGAACTTATTGAATTTTGAGTATTCATTTTAATTGAATAAAAAACTGAATTTAATTCAACTAATAAGTTAACACAACGTTTTTTGATTCTGAGGAGGTACGAAGTTTGCCGGGTCAGCTAGTTAAATATAATAATACATTTATCAAAATTTGTATGTAAACCTCTTTATTCGTTATTAACACCAACCGGTTTCGTTCCCGCCGGAGCTTCGTCAGGGTAAAAGAATATTGTAAACATAAAATCAGAGAACAACATATAAAAAAAGAAATAGAAAATGGATGGAAGAAAGAGGGGTAGGAGAATGGAGGATAATGTTTCTATTGCGTTCCTGGTACTATGTTATATTTTTATAATATTTTACCTGTACTCAATAGATGCCTTAAACACTTTCCTGTTTGTAATTTCTTTTGAGTTAATAAACTGATTTGGTTTGATTTGATTTACTGCCAGTTGCATATTTCACTTCCATACACAAGGGTTCGAACCAGAACTCCATTGTTAATGGCCATTTTCGCATATTTTTTCAATGTGGATAGATTAAAATGGAGTTACCCCCTTGTCCACCACAGCCGCCGAAACATAGAGTGCCGCTGGAGCTGGAACCTCGCACAGTATCGCAGTATGCGCGGAATATGACGGTACATTACGAAAGGTAATAACATTCCTTGAAATTTATCGTACAAATAGTAATTTAACATTTACGATGAGGCTTTGGCGGAACACACGCAGCTCCGGAAGATAAATTCGGAGGAACATTCCCCTATTCCTCTGCAGATCCGCCATTACAGTCAGCTCCAATAACATTACACCGCTGGAGCTCGAAAGAAAATATTAAGTTAAAAATTCAAATCTTGAAGAAGAATAATGTAGTTATAGCACTACGTAGGAAAATTTACAGTGCATTAATAAAGATTTTCTGCTTCATGCTTCCCAATCTTAATAGATGACGCTAGTGTAGAGTGTACTAAAAAATATGAAGATACGCGAAGCATCCTAGCATATACTCGTATATAACTTCCAAAAATTTGTCAGATTTGGCAGAATGGAGAAATGTTGTTAAACATAAAGCGATCGCTCAACCCAACCAATGACAGGTCATAAGTCCTGTAAGCGCCTCGGCCACCATATTCTGTTCCCAGAAATCAATTTACACATTCGTCTCTATTGAGATACAATTAATCCTTATATTAAAAAAGGCGTTGGGGATTGAAAAAAAAACACTTTTGGCCAATTTATTTTCAATTTTTTTTTTATGATAGTAAAAATAAAATTATAAAACACTGCGTCATGCAATAATCAGATATTTGGAAAAGCTCTGTGCAAAATTTCAAATAAATCAGTATGTACAAACTAACTTACTATTTATTTAAAATATATCAGTACTTATATATAAATCAGAATAAATATACATGTCCTGGCTGCAGAACATCAAAGAATGGACAGGAATAACAAGAGTTCAGAACCTGTTACATGTGGTACAGGATAGAGATGCCTTCACTGTAGTGATCGCCAACGTTGGGGGGACCTGACACGGCACCGAAAGAAGAAGGTATGAAATTGAGATATCATGTCAACCGTTTCGAAAACAGTCAGTTTTTAAAAAACGCGTTTAGAGTTTGGAGTCGAGTTTCGCGCGATCGAAGTCGTTTAATGGTGTGTTTTACTCACATTTTCTCATTTAGCGAACCCAGCCTCATACAATTTTCGACCTTCCATGAAGTCGATATCAAATGAGTACTATAATATCTAGTACGATAATATTGAGTACAAAAGAGTTTGCCTGCCTGTTTTGTTTATTCCCCCGGCCCGACCGGTTTGGTCGGTGCGTCCCAAAAATAGCAGTAACTTATAAATAGAAAATATTCAGAATTTTGTAAAAATCCTCTTAGGGTCTTATTCTTTAAAGTCTTAACTTTAAAAATACACAAAAAAAAATTCTTTCATTTTTCTACACTAGAATACCCCTTTTAGTACTTGTGTACTTTGTTTTTACATTTTTTTCTGATTTTTCGTACCAAACGGTTTTGCTCTTGCCAGAACTTTGTGAGGATTACAAAAGTGCTTCATATAAAAGTATAGAAAAAATATTCACTCATTCAACTCTTGTTTTAAGAACATTTTAGCTTACGCAGCTTATAAAAATTTCCGTTCGTGTATTTTCGTAGACGACTGTAACCTTCCGTGGGCGTCTTTATGCTTCCTAATAAAACATGGAACGGTTTCCTTCCTTTGTATTGTGGGTACGTAAAATATTATGACAATTTTATTTTTTACAAGCGCCGTATTTAGTTACAAATCCGAGTCAATATTGAATTGGAGCACATGTAAGGATAATAAATCGTTTATGTGTGTGTGTGTGTGTGTGTGTGTGAGTATGTGTGTGTGTGAGTATGTGTGTGTGTGTGTGTGTGCGTGTAATGAATCGGGTCATAAACCAAAAGTACCCACCTACCTGGACTTCATTTACGGAAATATTTCCTTTTTTAATAATCCCATTTTTAATAAGTATACAGTATTGTGTATTATGTAATATATTTTTTTACACTTATCGTTATAAAAATAAAATCACTAATTTAACTTTTATTCTTTACTTTCTTGCATCGGTATTAGAAGACTATATGTTTTATAAAATTTCTTTTCAATGAAGTATTTAAATGATAATTAAATAGAACGATGTCTTTAACTACATAAACTTTTATCTTTATTTCGTCAGCGACCGGTTTCACCAGGCTCGGTGGCATTGGAAGATTTAATTTAATTATTATTTAAAATAACTTCCATCAAGAGATTTCAGTATATTCATTTGATTACCTTAAATAAATAAGTATATTATAAATAAATCAAATATTGAATGTCGGCCACGTAAGGAGTCGGAGAAATCGACGTGCGTGCATGACACGATGTATGAATGTCGAGGAAATTCTTTTTTTCTTCCTACCTCTTCGGTTTGTTTCCATTAAAAGCTCATAGGGCGTTAGGAATGGTTTTCCTGAATTTAACACCCGGCATCCCTGGAAACGATATAAAGTAGACTTAACCTTTCACCAACACCAAAAAAATAAGGAAGATAAGACGATATAACATATGATGCACGCTGAAGAAAAAAAACTCGTATATGTGAAAAAATAAAACGTTTATAATTATCATATTGAAAGAATTTTTGTTATTTTTATCAAAATAATGTTGTTTACACTTTTATCACTTTTACAATAAGAAGCAAGTCGTAATAGTTACGACTGCCGCACCGAAAGTCCCGGGTTTGATTCCCGGCGGTAACAGCGCATTTCTCACCTTAGGGCTGGTGTAGAATTCACTTGACAATAAAATGGCGATAAACGAGCTCCCAATTTAATAGCAATTTTTTTTTAAATAATTAAGTTCAAACGAATTGTCATACACAGCATTATATTTATGATATGTTTAAAACGCTGATGATACTGTGTTTTATTTATTTCTTTAAAGAAGCATATTTATGAAATTCCACGGTGTCGATACTAAATATTTTAAAAATTATAATAATAAGACAAGAAAATGATCATACTAGTTTGTGCCGCAATATCTGTGGGTAGTTTTATAACAAAGTCGCTTCACTTTATAAGGGCGAACAAAATATTCGGCCACAAGCTCAGCAGGCAGACGATCCCCTCGGAAGCTTAGAAAGTGCGTCAAAAAGCCGCGCCGAATCCATTACATACAAAAACAACATATTATGAATCCGAACACGGCTCTATTCACCAACACAGCCGAGCGTACCCAGACTTATGGGATATAGCTAAAATAATAGGATGAAAATAACAGAAAGCCAAAGTCCCGAAGATAAATGGATGTTTTTTGTCCACGAACTCGGGTGAAGGTAATGAAGAAGAAAGTATTATACAAATACTCTGAGATATTACTCTCCCAACTTGGCCAAATAAATTATCTCCGACTGCGGTGTTTAATCCCGGGTAGCTCGGATCCTATCAAAAATTTTATTACAATTAGTCGGCTAAATTAATGCGATCAATATTTTAATCATATTCACGCTATTCCCCCTTTTAGCAATACGAAATTTCTAAAACAATTAATGCCTTAATTAATACGTGTGAAAACGTTTGTTTTTTAGAAGTTTTATTATATTTTATGGGAATGACATGTTTCGCGTAATTAATTAAATGTACGTAAAATAAAACTTCTATAAAACAAACATTTTCATTCGTATTCATTATGTAATATGGAGTTTTACATCATTCTTCAAGAAACAATTAATAAATTAATTAATTATGAATGTTGATGATGACACAATTTAAAAGTACACATTATTGGCATCACCGGAAAATTTTGGGTTAATTTTTTAATTGATAAGTATAAAAACGTTTGTTTTCTATAAGTATTATTATATTTTATAGTCGTATTTCTAATGCATAATCAAATGTTACAACATTTGATAATGTCTTAGAATAGCGAAACATTTAATTTCCATAGAATATACCTAATAAAACTTCTAGAAAAACAGACGTTTTCATTCGTATTGATTTATTTGACACGGAGTTTTATAGTACATTATTGTTCAAGAAACAATAAATATATATTTTTTCGTTTTACACAATATTTTTTTTGTTCTGAATAACAATGGAATTTTATAATGTTGACGCTCGGTAGAATAAATTAATAAAGATGTGTTCTATATACTTTAATATAATATGTTTGACAAAAGCGACATTTATAAATGCCTTCATAAAGCGAAACATGTGTCTCTTATTAAATATATTGAAATTTCTAGAAAAATTAATATGAAGTCTTACAACATTGTTCACACAATAATAAAAAGTAGTTTGAGACCATATTAAATAATACTAAATAACAACTTCGCAATTTCCTTTTGTTTATGTAGGCAGATGGACCGTAAAATCATCAACAGAACGTTAAAAGACATGTTAGCTTAAATGAATCAAAATCATTTTTTTACGAAAAATCCCATATGCAACAATGACGATAAAGTGGTAAACCGATCGTATGGTGGAAGATCAGATACAGATTTGTGAACAGCTGTTGCAAATCAGTGTTCAGGATATCTAGGTTATAGGGGATATACTGAATCTTCGGAACAGTTTAAAGTTCCACGAGTAAATATATTATATTTTCTTTAACAATAATACTCAAACAGCTATAAGGCAAATTGAAAAAAGTTATCAACCAAACTTAAAGATAAAAAGCATGAAAAAATATTTTAACTCGCTATTAAAATGTTCTTAAATGATATTTGAATAACTCAATATTTTCTTAAAAATTTCATGAACAAATAGCTCGTGTAAGAGTAATTATTACAAAAAAATCTTATTTGAACTATCCCAAACTTATGTAAATGAAGTCGATATCGTAAGCATATGTAAACACTGGTATTAAAACAGTATTCTTTTTTTAATTTAATTTATTTATTAAGTGTAACAGTGATTTCAATATACATATACAAACACAAATAGACAACAAAACAAGGCCAATTACATGCTACCACAAATATGTATATAAATATATCAGATGAATAAAGTAACATAATATTTTAATGAGTTAAAGAGAATAATAGTAAAACTAATAATAATCAATAATTAAAGATGAAATATTAGGTCCTTACATATGAAATTGGCGTTTTGTATGGGAGGAACATAAAGTTGATTTTTTTTAAATATAATATATTTATTTAATCAAAGTATGTACCATTGCTATCTATGCACTTTTGCCATCTCATAGCTAGTTCATCGGTCCCTTTACTAAAAAAACCATTCGGACGAGAATCAATAAAATCTTTGACTTCGAGCCGTTTCTGCAGCACTGGTGCCACGGTGGAACTCGTACTCGTAAATAACGCGATATTTCAAGTTTTCCATTTTGTAAACTGAGTGACGCAAAGAAAAAAAACAATTGAGGAAAAAACAAATAAATTGTAATTTTCGAAACACAAATACTTGAGTAAATAGCTGTATAAATTTGAATTTGGAATTCCTAACCAAAGAGAAGATATTTGAGATTAAAGTTGCCAGTACGGCAAAACGCCAATTTCATATGTAAGGACCTAATATATTATAATACAAAAGTGTAAAAATAAGATAAAGTAGAGTAACATACGAGTAGTTTCATTCGCCCCGAAGGGTTGCTTCAACCTTTTTTTTTAAATCACTGTCATTAAGATGGAACACATCGATGTTAAATGAATGTATTACTATTCTTGATAAATAGTCAAAGGACATTTTAATACAATCTTGCCTACTTGATTACGACCTTCGTGGCTGAGTGGCAAGTGTTACGAAGGTCCCGGGTTCGATTACCGGGGATGGCATTGTTGTCACACTGTCTTTGGTCTGTTGTAAAATTCACGTGATGATAAAATGGCCGTAGATTAACTACCTATCACATGTAGAGACTTGATACGATAGCTTTATCCCTGGCATCGATTTGGCTCGCGCTGTAAACAGCAATTCAACAAAATTAAAAAAAAATATATATATAATAAAAATATTTACTGCTATTTTTAGTTCTTCGATAATGATATAATACTTCATATTTAATATGAATCGAAACGTCTATTTTAAGAAGTTTTATTATATAATATGCGATTGTTACGTTTAGCCTGGCTAAGACATTTGATAATGCCTTAGCAAGAAGAAACATGTTTTTTTTTTTTTTTTTTTTTTTTTTTATTATTTTTTTTTACGTATACAACAGGTTGCTTGAACCCAATTACAGTATACATTTTTTTTTTAAGCTGATATATTGATTCTCGTGACATGTGACAGGTAGCCAATCTATCGCCATTTTATTGTCACGTGAATACTACGCCAGACCAAAGACAATGTGACAATCACACTGCCGTCGCCGGGAATCGAACCCAGAACCTTCGGAATGGGAATCAGAGCTCTTACCACTCTGCCACGAAGGTCGTCCATTATAATTCCGTCGTCCATTGTTATTCCATTATAATTGAATTCATATTAATTAGCAAATATTTTTCTTTTATTCATATTAATTAGCAAATATTTTGTAATATATACACAATGGATGAATGTTGAAAATAATAAAAAGGAGTAAAAAGGTATTTATTAAATATTTTACGAAATATTAAGTTATCTTTATTCTCATTTTAAAAATGTTTGTGAACTTAATGAATTAATTTAATTGTAGTAAATTTATTTCCATAAATTAGGTTTCTAAACATATTTACATTGTACGACTACTTACATACCAGACTTCTCTACAAATGTCACAATTAACGAGCGGTTTCTTCCGTTGGTCGTATTTTTGAATCATAAAAATTCTAATTAGGAATGAGTTGGCTCGTTATTTTCTTTAAGTAGGCACCCTGTACCTGCGGTTGGAAGTCTCCAGAACTCGAGACCAAAATTTCTCTAATTTTAAAACTGTATTTGGATACTTACGTTAATAAATACATGCCTTACGTATTATAATATAATTTTTAAAAAAGCTGTGCGTACTGTAATAATCATTTTACTCGTATATGCTACGTAGTACAAACAGTGCACAATGCTGTTCTTGTAGCAACTCTTATATATGGAAGTGAAGGTCATTTTCTTCTTCTAGTTCAGTTTACGTCGTTTACATATACTTTCTTTACCATTATTGCTACATTCATTCTTTCGATGTCCCCAAATGTTGTGTTTCATATCGATGTGTTTCGTATTAGTGAAAGTACGCTAAGAAACAAATACTTTTGACTTTGGAAAGCATATTGTCTTAATAATGTCGAACCATCTTTCTTGCGTTCCTGGTATTATGTTGTAGGAATATAATATTTTAATAGATGCCTTAAACGTTTATGCTGTTTATAATGTCTGTTCAGTAAATAAACAGATTGGATTGGTATTTTTATTTTTATTTTTTATATACTTTGTAACTAACTAACTAACCATCACGCCGTCTCCCCGAAGGGGTAGGCAGAAAGAATGGACTCCCACACCTTTCTTTCCTGACATATTTCTCTCGCTTCCTCAACATTCATACATCGTGTCATGCACGCGCGTTGATTTCTCTGACTCCTCACATGGCCGACATTCAATATTTGATTTATTTGATCGTGCCACGTTTTCCTCGGTCTTCCTCTATTTCTGGTTCCATTTACATCGTTAACATATAATTTTTTTACCATTCTTTCTTCATTCATTCTTTCCATATGTCCAAACCATCTTAATGATCCTTTCATTATTTTGTTCATGACACCATCATTCACACCGCATTCACTTCTTATATTTTCATTCGACACTCTATCGTACACAGAATATCCACACATTCGTCTAGGAGATCTCATTTCTACTGCATTTATTCTACTTTCATCCTTCCTTTGCCAGTTCCATGCTTCGCTTCCATACATAAGGGTCGGTAGAAGAACACCATTGTGCACTGCCATTCTAGCTTTTTTGGCTTGGTTTTTGTTTGCGATGACAACTTTAAGTGCACCATTCACTTTGGTGCCTGCCCCAACCCTTCTTTCAATATCCCTCTCCACTCTCCCATCTCTTGTAAACATACTACCTAAATACACAAACTTAACTACTTGCTCCAAATTTTCACCATTCGCGCTAATGTTGCAGACTGTCATGGTTTCTTCCTTTTCAAAAATCATTACCTTGGACTTATTAACATTCATCATCAGATCATTTCGCATGCATACCTCATACGTACAATTCACCAGGACTTGTAGTTCATGTTCGTTGTCAGCAAGTAGGACAGCGTCATCCGCATACAAGAGACAGCTTACTGACACTCCGCTCATTTTGGCACCTACATCCAACCCTTTCAGCTCTTTCATACAATTGTCCATATACAGATTAAATAACCACGGGGACATTACGCAACCTTGTTTGACACCTTTATTGATATCAAACCAGGCTGTAAGATCTCCATTTACTCTGACACTAGCAGTGCTTTCCGTGTATAGCGACTTAATTGCCGTGATCAGTTTTGTACTTATTCCATATTCAGACAATATTTTCCACAACTTTTCTCTATTAACGTAATCATATGCTTTTTGTAAGTCGACAAACGCACAGAAAAGTTTGCGATTTTTGGCCAGAAACTTCTCTGTCAATGTACGAATATATATACTTTGTATACTACACAAAGTTTAAAAAAAAATTTAATATCAGACATGTTTCGGATAACCCGGTCTTTCCTCAATAATATTATAGAGATATTCAAAATATTATAAAATGGTTTAAAAATTCGATCAGTTTTGACAGATGTAATTTGATTTAATGATCCTTTCATTATTTTGTTCATAACACTTTCATTCGCACTGTATTCACTTTTTATATTTGCATTTGACACTCTATCATATACAAATTTATCAGACATTAGTCTAAGAGATCTCATTTCTATTGCACTTATTCCACTTTCATCCTTTTTTGCCAGATCCATGCTTCTCTTCCATTAAAAAGGGTCGGTACAAGAACACAATCATTCGAATAATTTATTTTGATGGACAATTTATATATTATAAAAATTTCACCAGCATTACCCGACGTTATGAAAGCGGTATAAAACACTGTGGAGAAGTGAGTTTTTAACGTTTTTTCCAACATCTGGATGTTAATATTTTAAACGTCGATAAAACCATAAATTGACGTTGTTAAACCGAGTTATTCTTCCATCAACACCCTTTTAGGGAAGCCAACTCTCTCATCTCGCTATTATTCACCCCTTTATCATCCCAGTCACGGAATTACCAGAGGGACCCTATTTCTACTGCATTTATCTTTCTTATCCTTTTACCCCATTTCTCAGATTAGATTCCGGGCAAGGTAAAATATAAAATCTTTTAAGGAACTTGATTATATATGCAAAGCTTATGTGCGGTTTCTAAAATGATAACACAATCAATTTGGGACTTCGTTTTTTGTTTTTGTTATTTTATTATTTATTAAGGTTTGGTTGCATTATGTATTGTATGATTATACGAAAGGAAATTATTTGAAATAAACTAGGATAAACTTTTCATCTTCCATATTGTTATTTATTGTTTTTGGAAAAAATTGTTTAAAATATTAATGTTAACGTTTGTTTCCTAGATGTATAAATAAATATAATTTATGGGAGAGGCAAGTTTTTTATATTAAATGTTTTTAATGTATTTTTATTTTATTATTCGCTTTGTGTTGATTACACCATTTTACACCTGTAGTTATCTTATGGGATGATTTAGATAAAATGAAATCGAAACCGGTTAACAAAATATAAGTACCCAAGTATCATAAACAAATTGTTTATGAAACAAATTGTTTATGATACTTGGGTACTTATGCTTTTTGCGTGATTTTTCGAACCTTTATGTGTATTTGTTCCATTGTAATTAGAAAATTTCTTTAATATAATTTTGAAGTTCATGCGGGATTTGAGTTAGGTCCCAAATTATTTTATTTACAAGAATGGTTAGTTAATATTTATAGGAGAACAAATTAAAGGTGGAAAATGAATAAAGTAAACATAATAATAATAATAATAATTATAATAATTTTAATAATAATAATAATTACAATGATAATAATAATAATAATAAAATAATAATAATAAAAATAATAAAAATAATAAAAATTATAATAATCATAATAGTAATTTAATAAAAATCAGTAATTAGAAGGAACAATTACACATAAAATAGAGTTAAAAACGATGAATCATAATTAATTAAAGACGATAAACATTATAAGAAAGTAGATTACATTTAAAAGAAAGGGGACAAAAGTGGAAGGTAGGATTCATATTTTTTTTGATAAATTGTATAAAGGAAAACTATTGTAACAGCTGATGATGTCAACATAGGTTGACGAAACAGCTGTCGCGAAAAATAAAAATACTACTTTGATACATAAAACAATTTTTTTTTTAATTTAACAGTGTACTCGTATATCTTTATTCATTATGATAAAATTATTTAAATTTCTTTTAGCCTTCATTATTAGTTTTGCTATGATACAAATATAGTTGACTCACTATGAGGGAGAGAAGAACTTAACTAGTGTATCGATTCCAAGAACCGGTGTTATTCCAAAGAATATGATCAATAGAAGTAAAGACACAGTGCACCTGATGTTAGGAAGCAATATGATATCTAATCCTCTGGAGGATCAGTTTCTTCAGATACCGCCAGTAAATATAGCGCACGGTTCTAAGAATCTGCAGGAAAAAGAAAAAAAAAGATTTATACTGCATATACATAACCGCTAGTTCAGGAATTTCCTCTTTTTTTAAAGAAGGATTCATTTCGTAAAATTTATATAAATGCTCATAATAAAAAAACCTTTTTGTTTTAAAAAAAACTATTTTACCGTTAATACGATTGTACAAATATGTTTTCTTTGTATTGAATAATTATTTTAAATAATCCGTTGTTTTGACTGAAACACTATGATACTCCAACATTATTAACTGTTAAGTTTACACCACTATTACAAAATCATATTTTTTTATAATACACTTTTTGAGAGTGTCGCGACAGCTGTTTCATCAATAAATGAATTGATGATTGTTTGAACCACCTGATTTATTTATACATAATACACAAATGAGGCATAACAAACGAAAAACATGTAGGCGACTCATTTGGACACAAAACGGTGTTACAAAGATAAGATAAAACAACATGAAACCAAAAAATCATACATATCAGAAGGAACCCAAATATGTCGATGTCAGTGAGGCAGTACTTTTTTCAGAATTTGTAATATAATATATTTTTTTATGAATACTGCCGCACTGATACTGAAAATGTCCAAATCCGAGGCGATTAGATTCAACGTCCGAATTGATCTTCCTACTGGCATCACCAAAGGCAGTTTGGTTCTGCGTGACATGACGGAGCAAAGAACAATTGATGTCGGCGCTGTTGCAGGTAATTATTAGGAACAAAAATACCTATTAGCTCCAGAACATATGGGTTCTTAATAGAGCCCCGAATCCTTATTTATTGCTTTCCTCCTCAGCTCGAGGGAGTGTTGATGGCAAAACAGCTGCCGCGACATTCACAAAAAATGTGTAGTAAAAAAAACTGATATAGCGGTGTTATAAATTTAACATTTAATAATTGTTTTCTTAAATATTGATCTTATTTTGTAATTGGTAACATAAGATAAGCAAGATTATATAATATATGCAAGATTTTTTTCTGTTAATTTTTGTTTCTCCGGTATCCGCCACTCTTTGACACTTTGTCTTCTGAAGCTACCATTACTCCATTTCCTAGAAAGCGTCACGTGTATTCTTTCATATAACGATGCATCTTCGTGTACTCCAGAAATAATGTAATAACAACTTGAGTACGTTGCGAATATGTGTTTGCTCTAACGATTATATTTGAACACGGAACAAACAAGTTTAATAGTTTTCTGAATAACGATTTTAATATTCAGATTCTTAAAAAATAAGAAAAAAATACATATTACATGTGAATATATTTAGAAACGTAAGCTCTATTTTAGACTTAAATTTAATAAGGTATGTTATGCCTCAGTATCATTAATAAAAGAGTTATTAAGATGGTTTAGACACGTGGAAAGAATGTTAAAAAAAATAATTTACTAAAAACAAGAAAAAGAGGAAGTTACAGATAACGTGGCACGATTAAATCAATCAAGTATTAAATGTCGGCCAAGTAAGGAGCTGGAGAAATCGACATGCGCGCATGGTTCGATGTATAAATTTGGAAGCGAGAGTAGTATGTCAGGAAAGAACGTGTGGTGGTCAATTATTTTTGGTTACCACTTTAGGGAGACGGTGTGATGGTTAGTTAGTTGATAAGTTTAAGTGATTAAAAAAAACATGTTTTTCAATCAAACTTGAGATCTATGATAAGTTCATGTCTCGTGGTGTTTTGTTGGATCAATGTTCCCAAGTAAGACTTTAATTTACCTATGGTCCCAAGAGTTTTTCAATCAAATGTGATTTGGTTCAAAAAATATACAAAAAATATACTTTGTGACACTATTTTGAAATATAATTCTTTTTTAAATTATAGATACAGGCCATTCTCTAGAAATGTTGACCCAAGACAGAGCAGCCTGTAGGAATGGATGAATGAAGACAAACCTCAGTTAGTGTAGAAAATGGCAAAGAGAGGAAAGGTTCTTGTTACAAGATGTCATAAATTCAGCTATATTGTATTTTGTACTTTCAACTGACCTAAAGGAAATGTTCACACGGAGGTCAAAGGAAACGCTTCAATGTCTCCCTAAAGGCGAACTTGCAAAGGACTCATATCGAACGTGAATACTGAGAAAACACCGTCAGATGACTAACATAGGTGAAGAATAACAATACACAAATGTATCCAGGACTTTGAAGCACAGCGCAAATACGACGTTACAGAGAGAAGGATGAGAAGATAGGAGAGACCACCGGGAGATAGTGGCGACTCAACTATCAGCGCATTTTCCTGTTCTATATGCTTCAGAGTATGTGGATCCAGGATTGGTCTCTTTAGACACACGAGGACCCACAACCGTGAAGAACAGCCTTCCGTGTATAGAAATAACAGCGATGATGACGATGATGTTAACAATGCTGACGGAAATAATTAAGAGTTTATTTAAAAACTTTGTTAAAGCTTATTATTTGATAGAGTCGGTGCATCGTACAGTTTGACAGCTGATATAGTCAACGTAGAGTAAACAGCGTAAGTTTCTGACTTGGGGGAACATAGAGTTTGGTCACTTCGAAGAGCATGCCGATAAAGCTGACATCGAGAGCCACACTCCGTCAGCCGATAGGGGTGGATTGTCTTAGGGATTCGACGCCTCATTAATGACTACTTAATGTCTAACGAGGATTAAGTGGCATTCCGAAGTGTGTACGTATTTCTTTATACGTGTTTTTCAGATCGACAATGACATGACGCAATTTAGATAGTAATCATTTATATGGTGTATTAAATTTTGTAACCTATTCGTATATATTAATTGAGGGCTGGACATTATAATGCATAAAAAAAGTAAACAATAAGTTTTTGATCCCAATTGATGTTAAGCATTAAGGCCAATAACTGTGCAAAGGTGCAGAGATATTGAATAATATATTACAGTTCACCCAAAATATGCCAGCCGTGGTGCATGGATATATTATATGAAGCAACATTATTTTAAAATCATTTTCTTGGTTATATGTTTAAACCACTTAGCACCTTTGCAATAACTAGCTTTCAATTATTGATAAGAATGACAATTTTTTTAATGTTTCATATATTTTATTGAAATAGAAATATCTTGCTACAACATTATCTTAATGCCGAAATACATATAATTTGATATTGCCATTACATTAAAAGCGTCTCATGTGTTGAGCTGAAGAGGACTGCAGAAAACCGAGCGCAGTGGAGGACAAGGTGCAAGACTTTGCAGCAAACCTGCGAAATTGAAACTGCGAAGATGAATAAAAACCATAGAAATGTAAACAGGGAGCGCGGTTTTTACCCGTGGCTCTTTCCGACTGAATTATTACTAGATATGCTAAGCTATCAATCATTGGAGAGAAGGAGGAATATTCATTTGGGTGTTCACTTCTTTCAGTTGATTGGCGGTCGTAAACAAAACTCGGATGTCCTGAGTGATGTAGGTCTATTTGTCCCTGATAATTACCTTCGTCAAAGAGAGCACAGATTGTTTTATTTGCCACGCTGCAGAACTAACCTGCCAATTGCTTAATCGGGTCGCCTCGGAGGTCGACATATTTCGTGATAATGTGAGTTGCCTCAGGGATGCAATATCAATGTTATGATTCTTTCTAATTCTTAAGCTTATTTTTTTATGCTTCTTTTTTAAATTCTTATAATGTAATTGCAAACTATCTGGAATTATATGTCTGTAATCTTTGTAATTTTTATTAAAATAAATTAAATAAACGAAATAAATAAACTATGACACTAACGTGAGATTTAATAAAATTCCCAGAAAACAGACGTTTTCATCAATATTGTAATACATAATAAATACGGAGTTTTATGTTTTTTCTTAATAATATATAAGAGAATAACAAAAAAAAAACATATTAATGGACGTGATTTTTCCAACTCTGATTAATAAGCACCGACTAGTACCTATCCACCTGAGATGTGAGAAGTCACAGAAAATGAGGAGAAATGAAAGGTTCCAACTACAAGTAGACTATGTTATTATTATATTAGACTATGTTGAGATAAAATTAAAAATAAAACTATGTATTTCAACATTTATACATCGTGTCATGCACGCGCGTCGATTTCTTTGACTCTTCACGTGGCGGACATTCAATATTTGATTTATTTGATCGTGCCATCTTTTCCTCCGTCTTCCACTCTTTCTGATCCAATTTACATCGTAAACATATAATTTTTTTACCATTCTTTCCATATTTCCAAACCATCTTAATAATCCTTTCATTATTTTGTTCATAACACCATCATTCGCACCGCATTCATTTCTTATATTTTCATTCGACACTCTATCATATACAGAGTATGTACACATTCGTCTAAGAGATCTCATTTCTACTGCATTTATTCTACTTTCATTCTTCTTATGCCAGTTTAATGTTTCGCTTCCATACATAAGGGTTACTTAATGTTTTAAAATGTTAGTTCCTTAAATATGTCAAGAAATAACAGTTTTGTTGTGTATTTTTTGTAACATTTATATATATAACATTTATATTATATTATAACATTTTTGTGACATTAATTATTTAATATAGAGTGTTTATAAAATGTTGTTTTATAAGTACCGATGTTTAAAGTTGTTGTAAGTACTGATTTTTTTAAGGTTTTTGTTGTTTTTTTCATTTGTTTTTTTATATTATTAATTGTTTATAAAATGTTGTTTTATAAGTACCGATGTTTTTAAGGTTGTTTGGTTTTTTTTTTAATTTGTGTTTTTTTAATATTATTAATTGTTTATAAAATGTTGTTTTTATAAGCACCGATGCTTAGAGTTGTTGTAAGTACCGATGTTTTTAAGGTTTTTTTTTCATTTGTATTTTTTAAAATTATTAATTGTTTATAAAATGTTGTTTAATAAGTACCGATGTTTAAAGTTGTTGCAAGTACCGATGTTTTTAAGTGATTTTTTTTTTCATTGTGTGTTTTTTTTATATTAGTAATTGTTTAAAAAATGTTTCTGTAATATTTTACAGCTTTATTAAATAAATAAATAAATAAAATAAAATAAATAGAGTTTTTCATCATTGTTCAAGAAATAATAAATTGTGGAGGACATGTAAAAACCACAAAATAATTGAAAATGTGTTGTGCTCCGCTTGTACTGGCAGGTCCCCGGTCCTTTGTTCTTGCCGAAGTCGTGTCCGGGGAGTGAAATGGGCCCGACCGCTGCCCGCAGCTCGTGACTCCCGATATATGGCGGGCATTTTTCACCCCGATTGATCACCGCGGCCCACTCGAGCGGCTAATAAGGTCCGATTATCGTGACTGACTGCCGAACGTTATTAATCCGGCTCAAAGATTAACCAACACCAGAGGAAGTGACACATTTCAGAATAAATCATTATTTTTACTTTCACAGTAGAATGTAGGTCAGATACCACAATTACATATACTCGTATAATGCAGGGTGGATACCACAATTATATATACTCTAACTAACTAACCATCACGCCGACTCCCCGAAGGGGTAGGCAGAAATAATGGACTGCCACACTTTTCTTTCCTGACATATTTTTCTCGCTTCCTCAACATTCATACATCGTGTCATGCACGCGATTTCTCTGACTCCTCACATGGCCGACATTCAATATTTGATTTATTTGATCGTGCCACGTTTTCCTCGGTCTTCCTCTATTTCCATTTACATCATTAACATATAATTTTTTTACCATTCTTTCTTCATTCATTCTTTCCATATGTCCAAACCACCTTAATTTATTTATTTATTTATTAAGGGTAACATACAGCGATATCAATAACATATATATAAAAGAAACATTTAGAATAATTAAAATAAGGCCAATTACACGCTACCACAAATATAAAATAATAGTTAACAATCAACAAATGATTGTGAGAAACAAGATTGAAGTTAAACTAAGACAAAATAAGGTAAACATAATATTTAAGAGTTAAAATGCTTATAGTGCCTTAATGATCCTTTCATTATTTCGTACATGACACCATCATTCGCACCGCATTCACTTCTTATATTTTCATTCGACACTCTATCATACACAGAGTATCCACACGTTCGTCTAAGAGATCTCATTTCTACTGCATTTATTCTACTTTCATCCTTCTTTTGCCAGTTCCATGCTTCACTTCCATAAATAAGGGTCGGTAGAAGAACACCATTGTGCACTGCCATTCTAGCTTTTTTAAATAAGTTTTTGTATACTCAATTGAGTATACAAAAACTTATCCAAAAAAGCTAGAATGGCAGTTCACAATTGTGTTCTTCTACCGAGTAATTACCGTGTAATTACACAAATACATATATACGAGTATAATGTACCGATGAGATGGACCGATGAAATTGTCAAAAGGGTTGGAAAATTTTGGATACGAAGGGGGCAGGATATACCTAGCAGTGGAGGGAAGAAGGCTAGCAAAGAAGAAAGAAGAAGAAGAAGAGAGTATAATGCAGAGCAGACACCACAATTACATACTATATATTACGAGTATATAATGCAGGGCGGATAGCACAAATGTATATGGAACGCAATGCGAATACCACAACTACATATATTATATAATGCAGGACTTCACTATTGCACATTGAATGTAGGGCGGATACTACATTTAGGTATAGAATCCAGGGAGGATACCACAAATATATGTACAATGCAGGATGGACACCACAAGTGAATATAGAATGCAGGGCAAATAAGACAATGATAAAAAAATGCACTCAGAGTGCCATGCACTTTAAAATTTTTACACAGATGAAGGGTTTCTCTGTCCCAAAACATGTTTGTGAAAATATCAAAAAAGTGTACTGTATAAAAAAATATATTCACACAGTTATTCAAATTAACATGTTGTTATTCTTCTTTTTCACCTCGGCGAACCTGTCCCTGTGTTTCGCCGCTCGGAACAGCTTCTCCACCCTTCAGATGCCAGTCCACTCCCTCACGTTTTGCAGCCAGGACATCTGTCTCCTACCGGCCCTCGGCGTCCCTCAATTTTCCCCTCCAATATCAATTGGAGAAGGTGGTACTTTTCCCCACGCAGCACATGACTAAGATGTAAAATCTTACGAACCTTGTCAACTCTAGCTCGCCTCAGGACCTTTCCAGTCTGTTCATTGAGTTGACTTTTAAAGTCCACGTTTCACATCCCTCCAATGAAACAGACCACATGTAGCATTTGATCATTTTCTGGCGGAGTTTCAAAATAATGTTATCATTGCAGAAGAGTGATTTCATTTTATTAAATGTAGCTATAGTTGCCTTATACGAGTATATGCATTTTATCTCTACATCTAGGTCAAGAGACGATTGAAGAAACAATTGATATTTTTTATTTTGTTTATCAAATTTCACTTTTGCGCTGTAACTATACATGTCTTCAATTAAATGAGGCATTTCCTCTTTGGTGTTCGCCTTTAATCCAGCCACTTTTAGAAATCCCCCCAGCCCGATGGGCGGATGATTCCATTATGTCAGAAGGGACAGAGACGCAAGGGGAACTAATTATCGCTCGATCGCATCGTCTCGAAAGAAACGGAGATCTGAAGATTATTCTATTAGCCCTCCGCCGAAATGTAATTACAGGACCCACCTTCATAATTAGGTGCTTTGTAGCCTCTTATGTGTCCGTTATGTAATAAATAACAATATCTTTCTGCATCGTTTCCCCAGCGCCCCCGAGATGACCTTGAGGCATCTCGGGTAATTTCACATATATTTTTCATTTCACATACATTTCACTTCACCCATTTTAGAGAAATCACAACAGAACTGACAACGTCAGCACATACTGTTTTATCTCCCAACATTCAGAACCAACCTTCCTCTGACGATGTCTTTGGGAAGAGTAATCAAAATGCTGAACATGGTCGCGTCGGAGAGCGATTGTTCATGAAACAATGTTTGAAAGAAAAAAAAAGTATATTGGAAAGTATTCAGTTTACTATGTTGACGCTTTATTCCAAATGAGTGTCTTAATTGCATTTATGTTCGTTATGTCTATTTGGAAAAACAAATTAAATCGATAAGCGTGCATGTCACGATGTATGAATGTTGAAGAAACTAGAGAGGTATGTCATAAAAGAGAAGTATGGCAGTCCATCATCTCTGCCTACCCCTTCGGGGAAACGACGTGATGGTAAGTTTATTCATTCATTCGTTACATATATTCAAACCATCTTAATGACCCTTTCTTAATTTTATTTAGGACGCATTCATCCGCCTTTCAGTCCTTTCTAACTTCTTGAATATTCTATCATGCATTGTTTTTTTCCGCTCATTTTTCTTAGTGAACTCATTTCTATTGCATTAATCCTCCTTTCATCCTTCTTTTGCCAACTCCAAGCTTCTTTTTCGTACATAAGGGTCGGCACTAGAAGCCCATTGTAAACTGCCATCACAGCTTCAGTCGATATATTTCTATTTGCAGCGATGATTTTGAGTGCAACATTAATTTGTTTCCAGCACCAACCCTTCTTTATGTCTTTCTCCATTTTACCATATCTTGTAAACATGCTTCCTAGATAAATGCAAAATGCCGGACGAACACCACAAAAAAATGCACTCAGAGTGTCAGAAATGAAGACGCTCGGAAACGTATCTGGCAAGACACTGCAAAATAGAATTAGGAACTCAAAGATAAGGATATATGCGAGGTCGAGGATGTAGTTAGGGGAGTGTAGGGAAGCAAAGGAGAAGATACTGGTATTATTATTATTATAATTATTTTGTTGAATCGCTCTTGCTGTCATGATGTACATGACAGCATGAGCCAAATCGCTGTAAATGATATTATAGCTATCATAGTGATTCTAGTGACATGTGATAAGTAGCTAATCTATCGTCATTTTATTGTCACGTGAATCCTACACCAGACCAAAGACAGTGTGACAATCACACCGCCCTCGCCAGGAATCGAACCCGGAACCTTCGGGGTAGCAGTCAATGCATTACCAATCGGCCACGAAGGATGTCAAATGTACGAGTATGTCGCGGTATGCACACGTAAGGATAATGGACCCATCTAGACTTCCTTCATTAAGTTGCACGGCTAACCCCAGAGTAGATGACCCAAGACTACCAAAGAGATGGATCGACAGCTGGAAGTCAGTCAAATCAAATCAAACAAATCAGTTTATTACCTCAAATAACATTACAAACAGCAAAATGTTTAAGGAATCTATTGAATACAGGTAAAACAATATCATAAAAATACAACATAATACCAGGAACGCATTTGAGATGGTTCGACATTAGGAAGACAAAATACTTTCTAAAGTCAAGAGTATTTGTCCGCTGAACGTATCTTCACTAATATGAAAGACGTCGATCTCCAAAGAGACTTCGTTCAGCAGACTAATTGATCTCCTCACTGATGTCACCAGAGGTAGATTAGTTCTGGTGGCCGGTATGTAAATCAATATGTGCTGTCGCTGTCCGAGAAATCTATCAAGGACAAAAGGCCGAGTTATCGAAATATCCCCTGATTAATTTAAATAAACAGGTAATGAGATGCCCATCTCTTCGAAGCTTTAAAGATTTGGTCCCAAGTATTACTAAAAAAATGCCGTCGGATAATATATGGCCAAGCCATTGAGGGCTCCCTCCGCATATAACATTTCGAAAATAAAATCCATCCGGTCGTGAGAGCTTCAGTACACTTACTTTCTAGATATGCCTCGTAAAAAAAATCGCGAGAAGTTTATCATCTTCGCAATATCATTTATAAAGATGGTGAAGAGTAGTGGCCCTGTGTTTGAACCTTGTGGTAACCCTGAATTTACAAGGAAAGGTTCCGATTGAAAAATTCCGTATGAGACGAATCGTTTTCTCCCCTCGAGGTAACCAATAAAAAACATCATCAACTAAGAAGAGAATCCAATTTGAGAAAGCTTTGCTATCAGAATGTCGTGGTTCACAGTATCAAAGGCCTTTGAGAAATTATTATATGACATTACAAACAGCAAAATGTTTAAATAGTGCATTGTTTTGGCCGAAACACTATGATATTTTAATATTTTATAACTGTTAATTCAAAAACTTTGTTTTATTTCCCAAATTGTATTTATTTTACTTTACGACAGCTGTTTCATCAACCAATGTTGACATCATCAGGTGTTACAAAAATATATATCATATAAAAATATATAAAATAAAAAAAAATAAAAAATAAAAATTATGAAACAGCTGTCGTAAAGTAAAATAAATACAATTTGTGATATAAAACAAAATGTTTGAATTAACAGTTACAAAATGTTTAAGGTACGATTTGCATGGTACGATGTATGAATGTAGAGGAATCCCGAGAGGTATGCATTGTGGCGATCCATCCTCCCTGCCTACCCCTTCAGCGAAATGGCGTGATGGTTAGTTATATGAACAGTTGACCCCGCAGGAGGCCAATTCTTCTTAAGAAACTGGCCACAAGGCCTACATGAAGAAAAGAAGGAGAAGGAGAAGAAGAAGAATATTTTGAAGATGAAAGAATATCTTAATCTCTGTAAACTGATGCCGCCGGCAATACATTTAATTTCAGTGCAAATTACATAACAAATCCGGGAAGGCGGAGTTGATTAGCCCGCTATGCGGCACGCGGCGGTATGCGGCGCCGCCCGCGCCCCAGTAGCCGTCACTCGGCCATTACTCATCCCTGACACTAATCAGTTTTAATAAACGGTCGCTCTATTCTCGTCCTGCCGCTCCGACACTTCTCCGTTGACGCCAGACAATTTTCTTATTAACGATAATTTACTCCATCGACGCAGGAATTTCATGCTACATCTGTGTATTCTACAGACCCATTGTCAGGCGGGTTCATTTGCTCCGGGAATATTTATGATAAATTGATTCTTGATTGACAATATCAAAATAGGCTTCAACATTTTTTGGCTGCTGAATTAGAGCCATTTTAGACACGTAAAATATTGAAAATATATCGAAAAAAGTTCACAAAATTAATAAGAATTGAAATGTCTGTTTTCTAGACGTTTTATTATATTTTATAACAATTAAAAGTTTC
Source organism: Lepidostoma basale (assembly GCA_022606425.2). Taxonomy (NCBI): domain Eukaryota; kingdom Metazoa; phylum Arthropoda; class Insecta; order Trichoptera; family Lepidostomatidae; genus Lepidostoma; species Lepidostoma basale. Next base: position 466,514 of record JAHDVF020000348.1, on the reverse strand, counting down.
TTTTGGAAAGGTATCATATAAAAAAAAAACATTTAAAAATGTCGTAGCAAGGCGAAACATGCAATTCCTATTAAACATTTTAGATAACAGATGTTTTCATTCGTATTATTTTTGATTGAAGAGTGTTTTACATCATTGTTCAAGAAACGATAAATAAGGTCTATTTAAATATTAACAAACTACTGTAAAGTGATAGATTTTTTTAAAAACATTGTAATATAATAACCAAACTAATTAACTAACCATTGCGCCATCCTTGAATGGGCGGGCACAAATAACGGATCGCCACACTGTTTCTTTCCTGAGATATTTCTCTTGTTTCCTTAACATTCATAAATTGTGGCATGAACACACGTTGATTTCTCTGACTCCTCACCTATTTCTTCTTCTTCCTGTGTCATGTCAGGTTTTCCTGACGATGAATCACCTGAATTACCCGAGATTAGGGGTCTCTGTCCCTGGCAGCTCGAAACTGCTCCTCGGCGTTTTTCAAGTCAGTCCAGTCCCATATGTTGTGGAGTCAGGAGATTCGCCTCCCACTAACACCTCGTCGAACCTTTATTTTCCCTTCAACGATCAGGTAAAGAAACTCACATTTCCCTCCCTTGATCATTTTACCCAAATATGCCTCACGTACTATATAGATTAGATTGTAAAACAAGTAGAATTTACCTACTTTTTTACATTTTTCAGTATTTTATATTCTTAAAAACGTCTGTTAATTTTTTTTTCAAACTGCATTATCAAAAACACAGTAATATTTCATAATACTTTTGCTAAAAATATGACTAATACAAAGTTTAATCCTTTTTTTGACGAAATATGTGTATGTCAATGAAAATTATAATTAAATAGTTCAATGTTTTGGAGATTGGATTTCCAGGCGTTGTCTAGCAATGTATGATGGTTGCGTAGCCTTTCACATTGCATTAATAAAGTTTTTTGCTTAATGCTTACATATAATCTTAATAGATGGCGCTAGTGTAGATTGATCTAAAAAATATGAAGTGTTTCTCAACATAGTAACATATAAAAATCTTTCAAAAATTTGTCAGACGTCGTGGTCGTAAGAAGGACGGAATGGGGAATGTTGTTAACATAAAGCGATCGCTTTACCCAACCAATGATAGGTCATAAGTCCTGTAAATGCCTCGACCACCATATTCTGTTTAAAAAAAATACATCTTCGTCTCTATTGAGATACAATTAATCCTTAAAAATGAAACAAACTACATTATAATAATTCTTTTGAAGCTTGTATGGAAGCTTATGAGATTGAAATATACATTTGGGGACAAAATTCACAAGAAGTTATCTGGAAAACATGAAGCGCAAATAATAACATTAATCCGAGGCGACATAAACAAAACATTAAAAAAGTCGTTAACTGTTATTTAATATGGCATTTTCTCGGTGCTCTGAGCATATTATTTGTGACATTACTCAGATTATTTCAGGCACGTGGCAGTCAATACGTTTTTACAGAGACAGTGAAAGAATATTATTTAATACAGAACAGAAATATGATAAGGTATCAAGCTGAAGAAATATACCAAAATTTCCTTGTCAAGTAATATTTCTCTGCCGGTACAAATATCACGAATTGTAAATATAGTTAATACACTTAGTTGTTTCAAGGATTCTAGATTTAGTGATGGGCGGGCCGATATTATATGTTTTTCAATTCGGCCTAAATAGGAAAGAGACCGAAACATTGTTCCGAGAACATTCTTCTTAAAGTGCCCTGTCAGGTCCCCCCGACGTTGGCGATCACTCTGGTAAACTCTTCCCTATCCTGCGCTGTCCGAAATAGCTCCTCCACAGTTCTGATTCCCGTCCATTCCCTCACATTGCGCAGCCAAAAGATCTGCCTTCTCCCTGCCCCCCTGCGGCCCTCTATTTTTTCCTTCAATATTAGATGCAGCAGGCGATACTTCTCTCCTCGCAGAACGTGACCCAGATATGCAATCTTGCGGACTTTGATTAATGTCAGCAGTTCTCTATTTACTCCTGCACGATTCAGGACTTCTGTGTTCGTTACTCTGTCTGTCCATGGATCCTGAACATTCTTCGGTGAAGCCACATTTCAAATGCCTCTAACCGGTTCATTGTATTTACTTTTAATGTCCATGTCTCACACCCATATAACAGAACAGACCACACATTACACTTTAACAAGAAGAACATACGAGTATGTAATTAAGATTCACATATCTTCTTCTTCTTCTGCTTTATTTAGGACTGTATCCTGGTATTTCTCGGTACCTGTTCCTGGGATGCAAATGTCCAACTGTCTCGTCATCTTTTATGTCGTCTTCCTGCAGGTCGATTTCCTGTTGTTATTTTATTTGCGGCTATATTTATCACTCTTTTAAAACATGCTCTTTCTACATGATCTCTCCAGTAGCGTCTTCTCAGTCATCCCCATCGCACGACATCTCCTCCATTGCAGATCTCTCTTATTTCAGAATTTCTTATTCTGTTTTGGAGTGCCGTTCCCGCAACGTATCGGAGAGTCTTCGTTTCTGTGGTTCTTAAGAGATTTTTTGTTTTGATGGTGTCAGCTCTCGTTTATATTCAATATGTCAGAAGATTCACATATACTTAGTTTAAATGTATCATTTTGATGTTTGTAAGAACGTTCGTTTTCTTTTTCTTCTACTCCACCTTGATGACGATGATGATGATGATGATAATGATAATTTATAAAGCGCCATTTTTGTGAGAGATTCACTTCAAAGGTGTTCTTCATCCGGAAAGCTTCTCTCAAAAAGGAAAGTTTTAAGAGAGCTTTTTAAGACTCCTTCGTTGACTTGATTGCGGATATTGTAGTAAAGCCTGTTCCATGCAGCCGGTCCCGCGCTGCCAAAAGCACGATTCGCGAAATTTGAAGCTCTTTAGCGCCGCGGGACAAGAAGTTTGTGTGTTGCTTCTTCCTTTGAAGATCGAAGTGTTACTACCGAAGGTCTAGGTCGTATGACCTGTTTGTGACGGTGATCTGTCCTGCGGTGATTACTTTCAGGCATCCCTCCATCTTTTCAGCTGGTTTCCTGGTAGTCTCTTGCTGCTAGGGTTTTCGAAAGAAGAACGTTTGTTATTAAATATATTGGTTTAATTGCAAAATATAAGGCATAATTTATGACTAGAATTTCCTTATGTAATCAGATATACATAATGAACAAAAATCCACATTAATAATATAAATTATTTGAAAAATAATACTTTTCTGAGATTTTCGAATTATTTATGTTGTTGATTGAAATTTCTTGGTAGAAGTTCATTGCAAATAATGAAAATAAAAAAAAATTATTAAGAATTTTTCTATGTTTATTTTTAGTGTAAAATCTACTTATTGATTTTCGTCTTCGACCGGTTTCGGCAGCTCGCTGCCATCTTCTGGTACCTACATCAAACTTTGTTGTCCTTATAGAGGATGCTAATGGTGGGGGTTGAATTGTGAACGATTTTACCTAATCCATTATTTCCAGGTATTTCTAACTGTAAATTTGTGTATATAATTAAAATGTGATTTATAATATGACTAATGTTGGCAAAGATACAATACAGAGAATTTCGAAATGACTAATTCTATGAAAATATTTTATGGTTTGTATATAATTAAAAGGTTTTTAAGGATATAAAGTGATGCTATACAATGAAAGGTTTTTAATGGATTGTTTAGTCAAAGTGAATTTAATAATATATGAGATAACTAATTGGCTCCGATTTTGATGATTGGTGAACTCGTTTGGACTGCAATTCTGAAACAAAATTATTTTTCCCGGAGGATTACATGTTCTTTAAAATAGTGAAATGATTAAAATAAAATATTGTAATTATTTACAGTGGGTATAGGAGTGGGGAGTGTACATACATAAGTTGTTCATTTAAAATATTTTTTTGTTTATTATTTTTTAATCTGTTAATTTCGAGGATTTCTAGTTTATCTAATTTTGGGCCTTCTTGCATATACAACCAAAAGTAGAAACCGGTCGAAGACGAAAATCAATGAGTAGATTTTACACTAAAAATAAACATAGAAAAATTATTAATAATTTTTTTTTATTTTCATTATTTGAGATTTTCATTTCATTATACCTATGGGATTGGCTAGTTTTGCCTTCATTTGTATTATCAAATGTCTGTGATATTTAATAACGGGAAAATAAAGTTGACTCCAAGTGTGTTATTATATCTCACTATAACATCCGGCGTCCCCAAACGACACAAACTCAGCCAAACCTTTCACTATAAAGGCAAGAAAAAGGGAGAAATGGCGTTATTTCCATCCCAAATAAATAGTGCCACTGACACGACGAAGAAGAAGATATTTAATAATATTCTAGCAAAAAGTTAAATGCGTCTTCCGATTATAATATTAAGGAATAAATAAAACATATTCTTCTTCTTCAAGTTACCTGTCGGGTTCCCCCAACGTTGACGATCACCTCGGCGAACCTGTCCCTGTCCTGCGCCGCTCGGAACAGCTCCTTCACACTTCGGATGCCGGTCCACTCCCTCACGTTTCGCAGCCAGGACGTTTGTCTCCTACTGGGTCCTCGGCGTCCCTCAATATTCCCCTCCAATATCAGTTAGAGAAGGTGGTACTTTTCCCCACGCAGTATATGACTTACATTTGAAATATTCCAAACCTTGATAGTTCATAACAGCTCTCTGTCAAATCTAGCTCACCTCAGGAATTCGGTTACCATGTCTGTCCAGGGAATTTCGAGCATTCGGCGATAGAGCCACATTTCAAATGCTTCCAGTCTATTCATTGAGTTGTCATTGAGAAGATGAATAATGTTAGAAGTCGGAAGAATCGACGAACGTGTACGATTCGCTGTATAATTGTAGAGGAATCTAGATAAGTGTGTTAGGATAGAGTAGTGTGGTGTTCCACTATCTCTGCCAATGAACTCGAAAGTTATCATTGTTCAGAATGATATTTTTAATGTCCCGCTGAAATTTACACTTTTGACGAGACCGAAACAGAATTTTCTACCAGTTACTATCTTGGCGTGAGGAATCGGAGCATAGGCAAGACGAATTTCCACGAAAATATTGTTCTCCCAGATTTCGAGGAATTAAACAGAAATTTAAATTTGATTTGCTCATTTGACAAAAACTCGACACAATTTACAAGTGTAACGCGACGTTTCCGACGGTTGACAGGGCGGTTAAAACACGCTGGGGCCATGAGGAGAAACAACTATAAAACAAATGGCGCCCAACCAAATTCGGCGTGATTGCGTTAGGAACATGTCCTTTGTCGCCGGAATTAAACGCTCTATTTCCTGGGACTCCTGTTAACTGAATATTTGTTGGAAGGGACCAAATACGTTTGCAAAAGAAATAAAGAATTTGGGGAAAGAATTCGATATCAAAAAGTACAACTAAAAATATTATAAATAATAATTAAATAAAACGATGTTTTTTTAACTACTTCTACATTTGTGTTTATTTCGACAGCAACTAGTTTCGCCAGGCTCGCTGGTATGACAAGTCTGTCGATGCCAGCAAGCCTGGCGAAACCGGTAGCTGTCGAAATAAAGACAAAAGTGGAAGTAGTTAAAAAATGTCAACATAGGTTGATGAAACAGCTGTCGTGAAAAATAAGAATAAAATTGTGGTACATAAAAACAGAGTTTTATAATTTAACAGTTTATAATATTACTCGTATATTTCACATTCATTGAGATTGGAGCTTGACTCATAAGGTAATCATTTTTTTGTTGTTGAATCGCTCTTTACATCATTACATCGCGATCCAATTCGAAGTAAAGGGTATAAGCTATCATATAGATTCTCATGACACGTGATAGGTACTTACTATCATTTTATTGTCACTTGAATTCTACACCAGACCAAAGATAGTGTGACAATCACACTACTATCACCAGGAATCAAGCACGGGACCTTCTTTGTGCAAACATAGCTCTGGCCTCTCTGCCACGAACGTCGTAAAATAATAGGAAATTTATTTTATAATGTACGTGAATAAAAGGGTTAGCGGTGAACTATATTTCACATAAATTAACATTAGTTTACCGATACATACTAGAAAAACTTTAATTAAAAACTTAAATAAATAGGACAGTGAGCGCCAGTTTCTTTCATCTAAGGCAACTCAATGCAATCAAAAGAAATATTCCCACTGATGCATTAAAAACATGTTTTGCTTCCTTCGTCGCGTCTCGACTCCTCGGCTATTGCAACGGCATTTATGCCAACACCCCCAAGATACAAAACAATAAACTTCAATCTGCTCTCAATGCAGCAACACGACTTATATATGGTGTTCTAAAAAATGCTCATATTTCTCATCTAAAAGATCTTCATTAGCTCAAGTGTCCTGAAAGAATCCAGTATAAACTATGCTGGACGGCTTTCAAACCGCTTTATAGAATGGAACCAGCCTATATATCTAATATTTATATTTTTGGTAGCCCAAACAAGCCCAAAGAAGCTGGAAAAAATTCGGAGATCAGGCTTTCGCGGTGGTAGGTCCGTCCATCTGGAATATGCTCCCTGCACGCCTCAGATGCATTGATAATCCGACTGAGTTTAAATGTAACTTAAAAACCTACCTTTTCAAAATATCACATTAAATATACACAACATTTATCTAATTGCTGGTGTCAAATGCAGCTCTCGTGAATAAAAACATTTTCAAATCGCCCTTGAAGCGAGCTATTCACGAAAACGGGGCCATACAATATAGCCTAATTATTACTATTATAATAATTAATTGTATCTCAATAGCGACGAAGATGTAAATTATTTGGAAACAGAATATGGTGGTCGAGGCGTTTACAGGACTTATGACCTGTCATTGGTTGAGTTAAGCGATCGCTTTATGTAATACAACATTCCCCATTCCGCCCTTCTACGAACACCTTGTCTGACAATTATTTGAAAGTTGTATATGTGCTACTATGTTGAGAAACATTTCACATAATTTAGTTCAATCTACACTAGCGCCATCTAGTGATACCAGATGTAAGCATTAATTACAAGTATAGCCCTTAAATACTTCTATAACTCAGTGTCCCTCGCCACTCGGTGCCATAAAATACATAGCTCAAGATAAAGTATTTTTGATCGTGAAGGCACTTAATCGGAAATATGTAGCCATATATTAAAACTTGTGCTTTGTTGTCATAAATGTACAGGAATATAAAAACAGGGCTTAGTAACTTTTCACTCGTAAAATTAAATAAATATTGTATATCACTCAAATGCTTACTGCTCTTTGAATTATTTATTACATTCTTCTACGAATTTCGGTTCTCTTTCTATGATTTTCGTTGAGTGGAATTACGAAGGATTTTTGTTTCGTTTTTCTAAGTGGAAGTAAATGAAATGTTTTTTATTTAAAAAATAAAAGTTAAAACGAAAAATGAAAATCAGCACATTATACCGGCTTAAAAACAAAACGAATAAAAACGTTTTCTTATTTTTTTTCTTTATTCGCCGATCAGCGAATTGGTACAAACATTAAATTATTTAATTTATTCTAAAAAACACACGCGGGTATTTTTGCATTACGAAACAGTAAAGTTAATTAATTTTTACAAATGTTGTATTAACACGAGTGAAAACGCCTGTTTTCTAGAATTTTTATTTTATTTATTGATGGTTGAGGTATTAGTTTTGTAAAACTCCATTATTAATTTATAACAGTAAACACGATTGTTTAGTGGTTTTACTTGGATTTAATTTATATAAGTTATATACAATATAATACCAATTGGATGACCGAATATAATACCAATTTGACGACCACGGCTGCGATGGGAGGATGATGTTGGGAGAGATGTGGCGAAATTGTTACGAGTGTCAGATTGGAGGGTCGAAGCGGAGGACAGAAGGAGTTGGAGGCAAAGAATACTGGAGGCTAAGGCTCGATATGGGCTGTAGGGCCATCGAAGAAGAAGATATAAATTGTAAAATTTTTGTTTCGCCTACCGAGAGCATTCTCAAACCGAGACTTATATAAATTAAACCCAAGTAAAACCACTAAACAATCGTGTTTACTATTAGAAATTTATTTTATTTTGTAGATATGACATGTTTCGCCTTTCTAAGGCATTTTAAAATGTATATAACGTGACATTTAATAATGCCTTAAAAAGGCGAAACATATTAAAAATGTAGAATTGTATAAAATAAAATAAAAATTGTAGAAAACAGATGTTTTCATCCGTAAATTATTTAATATTGAGATTTAAATCATTGTTTAAGAAACAATAAATAATAAACTTTCAAATATACCTTTGTTTGAAAGATACAATCATCTTAATAAAATCAAACATTTACTATTTTTTTTACGTGTCGCGTACATAATGTCTGTCTTAATAAACTTTATATTAATTAGTGAGATCCTTTTGATTATAGTAAAAAGTTATTCATATTGAAGTTTCCTTTTTGTTACATTTAATTTCGAAACGCAACAAATTATCCAACTGCTGCGACATGACGAGGGTACCTAATTATAGAATAAATTATTATGACCCCGTCCACCGAGAATCAGTGGCAATTCAGACGACGAGATGGATAAAACATGCCCTCAATTACCGTGGTCCGCTTATATCACATCTTTCACGAGTGTCCTCGGAAAGTTGAGATAATTTTGAAATTGCCAAACAGCCCTTGACCCTCGGTCCTGCCGGCACTTGTCGGTTGTAATGCCAGTTAATTGAGGTCCGCGGACCCCCTCCCTGTTGTTACAGACGAGATCTCTTCAACAACTCGTTCGGATAACTCGGCTACTTGTGCCTATCCGGACTGACTCGTGGCGTTCTTGTTTTGTTCTTTAAAACTCGACCGGAATTACTCCAGTCGAGTGCGAGCGTAGCCATGACGAGAGTTATTCGAGATTCATGCACTTCAACATCAAACTAATTATTAATACAAGAATATTGTACCATCGAATCTATCGTATTTACCACAATATTATATTTAATTTTAGTTTATTTGATAAACGAACTTCAACTATTTATCATGTACAAAGACAAATATTACTATAGGTTGTTTCTTCATGCGTTCCTGGTATTATATAATTATGTTCTACCTGTTAATTTACCATTATTATATTATACCTGTTCTCATAGATGCATTAAAATTTAATATTTCTGTTACATACCTGTAAGAAATAAGCTTATTGGAATTTGATTAAGAGATTCGCAGATCCTGCAAAGTTTATGATATAGTGAGATGGAGTAGGCAGAGAAGACGATTCTGGAGGGACCATATCGAGAGGATGAATCTAGTGAGGATTCCTTAGATAAGTAATGAAAAAGTTTCCAGAAGGCCGTCGACCACCAAAATGACCAGCATAGAGATGGGAGAAAGGTTGGACGTCTTCATCACAGGAAAAAATTTGATATCCTGTTAAAATAGATCGCAGGATCTACAATAAGCGGAAGAAGAAAAATAAGTTTCTAAAACAGTCATGAAAATCTCCATTTTTAATAACAATTTTTTTTATAGAAGTTATATTTTTTTATATGGGAATAATATATTTCACCTTACTCAGGAGGACGATAGCAGGTAAGACACTGAGGGATCGCGTGAGGAACACCAGAATAAGAGAGATGTGTGAGGTTGAGGATATTATAAGTTGGAACAGAGAGCGAAAAAGGGACTGGTACGGTCATGTTCAAAGAATGGACACCACCAGACCCCCCTATATTGCATTGCATAATCAACCTCATGGGACTCGTCCTCGTGGAAGACCTCCTAAAAGATGGAAGGACAGCTGGGAATCTACCTCACAGGAGGAGCAACACTCTGGAGAGCAGACCACATAGATCTACAATAAGGAAGAAGAAGAAAAGAAGACCTTACTACTTGGACTTAGATCGTGTGACTTATTGGAGTGAGAATCGGAAGTCTGTTACTCCTTCCCATTGATGAATTATATGTGTGATTTGTGGGTTTGTATGTGTGGTGTAGTGTGTGTGACCCTATGGAATTGAGTTTAGTGTGTGGGAGGTGCGATTTTAGTTGCAACTTGTGCAGAAACAAAAATACATGTATATTTAATGCAAAGGAACAAATTTTCGGGGGGGGTAAAACTTATATTACGTCGGGCAGGGCACGGTATAATGGTTGTGTGCGATTCTACTGGGAGTGTATATAAGAGGGGCCCCGCTATATAAGAGGGGACTAAGGCTTTTTTTTTAAGTTTATATTTATTTTATTTGCTGATGAAACGAAATTATTTTATCGACCATGGTGTAAATAAGAGTATTGAAATATCAAATCGAGAAGTTGTTACGATATAATAATTTAAATCTTTCATTTATAACAAAGTATCTCCCTGCATATCTCATTGCAAGCGATGACAAATGAACTTTTGTCATTTGTCAGAACACTAAACTCCAAAATAAAAGTAAATGCCGGTGTCTAGTTTACATGGCTCGGGTATACGGACGGGGGCGGTAATTCGAAGTGAGTAAAATCCTCTCGAGGAATTTCCGCTGGATGAGAGGAAACATTCATTCAAACCGGACGCAGCGAAATAAACAAGTCCACTTCCCCGTTATTTTGGGCGGCGTCCAAACGTTCAGGTAATTTGAAATATATGTCACTTAAAATAAACCCGTGAAAAACGTTTGCTCAAGATGCTCCTCTTAGCATTTCAGGGTTATCTTTGAATTTTAATTAAAGTAAATTAGAATCTGTTTTTAAAAATAAAATTAAGCACTTTTAACTTACAAGAGGAGGGCATGATATAGGAAATTGACTTCGGGATGAGTTTTTTGCAGGAATGTAGTACCCCTAAGAGACGTCCATAGATAAAGTAAAAAAAAAACAGTAGCCAGTCAATTTATTGAAAAAAGGCCCTTAAACTTTACACTGTTGCTTATATATTGGAAATTTCGGCACTAGTTTTAATAACCAGGTAGCTGAGGATAGATTTCATTCTCTATTCTACTGGCTGATCAGACTCCATTCTTTTTTTTCTTTTTCTTGTGTACAACAGGTCGTTTGAACCCAATTACTGCATACACATTATTTTAGCTATTACCTATATTGATGATTCACATGACATGTGACAGGTAGCCAATCTATCGCCATTTTATTGTCACGTGAATTTTACACCAAACCAAATCACACTGCCTTCGCAGGGAATCAAACCCGAGACCTTCGGTATGGAAGGCAGAGCTCTTACCACTCTGCCACGAAGGTCGTCATTATTCTTCTCTAAGTTCTGTCTCCTATGCGAAGGTTGGCGATTATCAGGGCTATTTCCACCTTATTGACTGCGGCCCTGAACAGCGATGTGGTGCTACATATAAACTTTGAAGCCAAGAGATTCTTCTCCGACCTGGTTCTGGTTGTAGAAGTTGAGATTTTTCTTCCCTCATTACGTGACCAAAGTATTGCAGTTTCCTTGTTTTTACACTATCGAACAACGCTAGATGCTTTTTCATCCAATGGAGAACAATTATACCGCAAACTCTGTCTCTCCCAGTTATTTTAAGTATTTTCTACTATTCATAATTATATAAACTCCATATTAAAAAAAAAAATGAAAACGCCCTTTTGCTAGAAGTTTCGTTTTGCCTAGGCATTGTCAAATGACAATTAATGCCTTAGCATGATGATATTTAATTTCCGTAAAATATAACAACTTCTAGAGAACATTTAAAAAATATATTTAATAATAAATTTTACATCATTGTTCGAGAAATAAATAAGATGGGTGTAAGTTTCATAGAATAAGTATATCCATCGTGGATTCTCTTATATAGAAGCCTGTTATTGAAGTTTAAAATCGGTTCATGGTCTCGTGAAAGTTGGCAAGTCGAACCCAAAACATTAATGATTAAACAATAATTGAATATGGTGTGTTAGTCTTACAGCCGATTTGCTCAAGTTTCATAAACGGGACGGACCCAAAGTGATACGAACTTCGTGATGTTTGATAGATAATGTATTCTCGGAATGGTTTAGCCATCGGCTTACTTTCCCAAAGGCTTGGGGGCAATTACAGATGTTTCCCTATTTCCGAGATGTGTAGCATTATTCAACCACATACGTTATAATACTCCCTCCTTTACAGAGAAGTCCTATAAATTTAAGCATATTGAAAAAATAACTTCATGAAAGTATAACGAAAATAAACAAAATAATGAAAGTATCACGAATATGGTTCAAACATTTAGGAATCATGAAAAAAAAACTTGTATGGTGTTAATGGAAATTGAGGAAGTCTGAGGATATCATAACACAATTAAATAATTGAATTTTAATGTGTATAGCGACGAAAGAATGGTAAAAAAAATTATATATTAATGATGTAAATGGAACCAGAAACAGAGGAAGACCGAGAAAAACGTGGCATGATCAAATAAATCAAATATTGAATATCGGCCATGTCAGGAGTCAGAGAAATCGACGCGCGTGCATGACACGATGAATGAATGTTGAGGAAGCGAGAGAAATATGTCAGGAAAGAAAAGTGTGGCAGTCCATTCTTTCTGCCTACCCCATCGGGGAGACGGCGTGATGGTTAGTTAGTTAGTTAGAATTTTAATGTGAAATTGTATGTGTCTTGATATACCTACAATAGAATAAACATTTTTCTAGGGTATCACAAATGATGTTACTTTACAAGGTTATTTAGGCATTCTAAATTAGAAATCCAAACTGTTTTCTTTTAATACATATTTATAAACTAATTTAGTTTTCTTTATTTTCAGTCAGTATTATACAAAATTAAGCTGTATGAATATGTTATTATTTTGTAACAGACGAATTTTTAAGGGGTTAGGGGCAGTCAGAGATCTGAAAAAAAACAAGTATTTTTGTTATCAGTAATTTAATTTATTTTATTAAACCAACAATACATAATTATTTCATAATGTTTTAACTTGATTTAACCGAAATTTGAAAAAATATATAAATCATTTATGAAGTCATCGCCATATTTGTTGGACCCTGTTCCAAAATGCGGTGACCATTATAACTTCTTACAGGTTCATCTGAAATCATTAAAATTAAAATAAAACATATAAATATATTATTTTCTTGAAATTTGGGTCAAATCAAGTTAAAACATAATATAATAGTTTCATATTTATATAAAATAAATGATATTGCTGACAACAAAAATTTATTGAAAATAATTGTTTTTTCATACCTCTGACTGCCCCTAACCCCTTAAAACTATTTTATTTTAATTTAGTTATTGTTTTTGGAAGGTTGATGTAGTTAAAACTCTAAATAATCGTTTTTAGAAAATTTGTGGGAGTGACATGTTTTTGCTTACTAGGGCTATGTATTATATTTGATACGGTCGAAGCAAAGCGAAACATGTCACTCTAATAAAATAATGTAATTTCTAATAAAAAAAATGTTATAATAAATATCATCCGTCTTCATAGTAAAGATTAGCTTATATTACATTTTTTAAATACTTCATACTCGTAACCCTCGGAAAACAGAAAAATAAGTCTCCGTAATTGTTTGGGAGACGAGCAATTTACCCGTTGCGTCAGATTCTCGCCCTTTGCAAATAGAAAAGTTACGCGATGAATGCGGAAACAAGATTAAAAGCTTGTATGACAATAAACACATCGGAATATTCATGAAACCCCTCCTAGGAGGGCGCCCGCGGTGCCCGCGCGCCGAATGAGTTCCCGGGTAGCAATTTGCAAATGTCGGACCGCGTCGAAATATCATTGAAAATCACTACGCTTTGTGCACCCACTCGATGCACTGGATTGGAGGTATGATGATTTATTTATTTAACGCTTTTTGTAGCGGGTTAAAAGGTTTTTCGTGAAGTGAACACCTGTATTGAAAATTCGGCGAATTGTGAAACGTATTGGTCTTTATGTTGCTTTTAAATTCAACGTAAAATCATCAGAATGTGGATATATATATATATATATATATATATATATATATATATATATATATATATATATATATATATATATATATATATATATATATATATATATATATATATATATATATATATATATATATATATATATATATATATATATATATATATATATATATATATATATATATATATATATATATATATATATATATATATATATATATATATATATATTAGGTCCTTACATATGAAATTGGCGTTTTGCCGTACTGGCAACTTTGATCTCAAATATCTTCTCTTTGGTTAGGAATTCCAAATTCAAATTTATACAGCTATTTACTCAAGTATTTGTGTTTCGAAAATTATAATTCATTTGTTTTTTCCTCAATTGTTTTTTTTCTTTACGTCACTCAGTTTACAAAATGGAAAACTTGAAATATCGCGTTATTTACGAGTACGAGTTCCACCGTGGCACCAGTGCTGCAGAAACGGCTCGAAGGATTAATGATGTGTATGGCGACGGTGCCGCAAAAGAAAACACAGTGCGTTTTTGGTTCCAACGTTTTCGTTCTGGAAATTTCGACCTGCAGAACAAGCCCCGTGGACGGCCGGAGACCAAAGTTGATAATGAAGAATTGAAGGCTATTGTGGAAGCGGATCCATCGCAAACCACGTCCGAGTTAGCTGCAGGCTGCGGTGTTAGTGATAAAACTGTTTTAATCCACTTGAAGCAAATTGGGAAGGTGAAAAAGCTTGAAAGGTGGGTACCTCACGAATTGAGTGAAGCAAATCAACAAACGCGCGTTGACTGCTGCGTTGCATTACTCAACCGGCACAATAATGAAGGGATTTTGAATCGAATCATTACCTGTGATGAAAAGTGGATCCTGTATGATAATCGGAAGCGCTCATCGCAATGGCTGAACCCTGCCGAACCAGCCAAACCATGCCCCAAGCGAAAATTGACTCCAAAAAAGTTACTTGTGAGCGTTTGGTGGACTAGTGCTGGTGTCGTTCACTACAGCTTTCTTAAATCTGGCCAGACGATTACGGCAGATGTCTATTGTCAGCAACTGCAAACCATGATGGAAAAGCTAGCTGCTAAACAACCGAGGCTGGTTAATCGCTCTAGGCCACTGCTGCTTCATGATAACGCTAGACCACACACTGCACAACAGACGGCTACCAAATTAGAAGAGCTTCAATTGGAATGTCTAAGACATCCACCGTACTCTCCGGACCTTGCCCCAACAGATTACTATTTTTTTCGAAATTTGGATAACTTCTTGCAAGGGAAAAAATTCAACTCTGATGGGGCAGTCCAAACCGACTTCAAAGATTTTATTGATTCCCGTCCGAATGTTTTTTTTAGTAAAGGGATCGATGAACTACCTATGAGATGGCAAAAGTGCAAAGATAGCAATGGTACATACTTTGATTAAATAAATATATTATATTTAAAAAAAATCAACTTTATGTTCCTCCCATACAAAACCCCAATTTCATATGTAAGGACCTAATATATATATATATATATATATATATATATATATATATATATATATATATATATATATATATATATATATATATATATATATATATATATATATATATATATATATATATATATATATATATATATATATATATATATATATATATATATAAATTTCAAATTGAATCATAATATTTGTTTTAACAAAAGCATAAACGTTCCAAAATAAATCTTTGTAACATCTGTCAGATCATGTAAAGAACAACAATTTTATAATATTTTTATAAATATGTATCTTTACTGAAGAAGGACTATTTGTCCAAAACATGTTTATATAATTTTTTTTTTAATATAAGTGTTGTACCTACTCGTATATACAAAGTGTATAAAAAAGAAAAATATAAGTAAACCATCATCACAACACAAAGTATGGCGTATGTAGTAGAACGTAATAGATATCAAATAATAAAACACTTTGTATTTAACCACGGTCCATATATTGTATTCACAGTGATCATATGCGAGGTAATTCTTCCCCAATCGACCATAGCAAACAACGTAGTATAATGTGAACTTAATTTAGTTTAGATTCAAGTAATGAAGTAACACCAGAACGGTAGCGATCGCTTTAATCCGCGGGTATGTCTTCATTAAACCCGGGACGACCCATCTCCACACGCAGACAAGCAAGCACCGGTAATGTATCGCTCACATGAGCCTGAATAAGAGAGCTAAAATTAAGCAAAGCTCGCAACAGGGCTGATCGGACGCTCGGATGGGGGTGAGGTAATGGGGAACAAATGATGCGTAATTCTTCGTCCTTGTCGCGATTTTGTGGGAATGGTTTTGAAGTCCGGTAAGAGGGCGAAGGGCGGCGTGCTTTGTGGGCGCCTATTAATGAGGGTACAACTGCGGCTGCGTAAATGTGTTTCGGAAGAATCTCTTATCTCGTGACACTAAATACTCCCCTTCGCGCCCCAGACTAAACATTTTTTTTTCTATTATCGTATTTGGCATTTCCACACATAATCGGTATACACTGAAGGTGACGGCAACCTGAATTTCCGGCAGTACTCCGCTTACAAGTTATGCCTGCATAATTCCCCTTTAATCTCGGAAAGCTAAGGGGGTGAAATTCCGTTGATTTGTGAGAGACTTAATCAAAGTTCTTGACGCGAGACTTATAAACAAAGCGTTAAATAAATTCTTTTGGGAACGTGATCCCATTCGTCGTTTTATTAGTGTGATGCAAAGTACTTAAAAATAACTTAACTTTATTTTAAACGCCTATAATATTTTTCAATAAATAACGCGCTACATTAGCGCCGGAGTCATTTCACGAACTTTACTAATGTTTCTTTAGAACTTTTGCGCTCCCGGCATAAGTGTTGCTCTAAAAGAAAGGAGAACGTGTATGGAATACTCACCGAAATCTCGCACCTCCGACATATTGTGATATTATTTATTTTGGACTTTTAGACACAACTTTCCAATACTTTGTTCTTTGGAAAGGAACACGAGAAGTTTACGGGATATTCCTTTTGGCTACCGTTGTGTTTAGTGCAACATTGAGAAAATCAATATTTAATACTATTCTTAAATTTCTGAAACCGTTTACTCATGAAAAGTTTTTATTAATACCTTCTCACGCTCTTATGAACAAAATTATGAAAGGATCGTTGCGTTGGTTCGGGCATATTGAGCACATGGATGGAAAATGAATGGCTTAGAAAGTGTGTGTGAACAATTTAAATGGATTACCGAGTAGACCGAGGAAAACATGGCATGATCAAATTAATTAAATTTTAAATGTTGGTCATGTCAGAAGACAGACGAATTGACGTGCGTGTATGACTTGTCGTATGAATGTGAAGTAATTAAGAGACGTGCTTCAGGTAAGAGTAATGTAGCGATCCATTATCTCTGCCTACCCCTACGGGGAACAGCGTTTAGGTATAGGAACTCGGGGAAAGAGCGATTCAACAAAATAATAATACGCCAATACTGTCCGTATTACGGTTTTATATAGGGTGAATTTTGTCTTTCTTTGGACGTTGCGAGACTTAAATATAGATAGCAATGAGAAGTATGTATATAGACCTCATACCAAAATAGTTTATTATTTCATTTCTAAATGTACGTACAACTTTTACAATAAATATTTATGTACGCAGTATATTTTATTAGTGACCGTAAGACTTCTGTGAGTAACTCACGAAATTGTATTATCTGCTAACAAATTTAATAAGTCGATTGGTTTTAACCTTCAAACCTCTCATTTCAGCGCGTGCAACCTTGAGTCGGGTAAGTACATCGCCTTTTCAGGATTCAAACTGAGTTATCAGCATTAGTCTTCAAGATGCTCCTGCTACGTCTAAAAATAAAACTCAACATCCACTAAACTGAAAAATCCAATTGATTACAGGGGGAGGGCAGGCACGCGGAGCAGCCCTCTTGGAGTTTGATCGAATGGAGAGCGATGAAGGTTTGGCTAGTATCGTTATTCAATAGAGAATGTCGGGCTAATCAACTTGAGTAGAAGTGGTACCCACCGCGCCTGTATACCCGTACACTATTGAGGAGGATTCCAATTAAAACTTGGTCCGTTGCTGTGTGGAGGCGTCGCTCTTTATTTATCCGAAAGGTTAAACGTTAGATTTCTTATACTAAACTTTTAATAAAATCAAACTCGTTACGATAAACGAAAGAAGAAGCATATTTTATACTGCTTAATTTAATATATAATAATATAATATAAGAAGTGAATGCGGTGCGAATGATGGTGTTATGAACAAAATAATGAAAGGATCATTAAGATGGTTTGGATATTTAGAAAGAATTAATGAAGAAAGAATGGTAAAAAAATTGTATGTTAACGGTGTAAATGGAACCAAAAATAGTGGAAGACCGAGGAAAACGTGGCACGATCAAATAAATCGAATATTGAATGTCGGCCAAGTGAGGAGTCAGAGAAATCGACGCGCGTGCATTACACAATGTATGAATGTTGAGTAAGCGAGAGAAATATGTCAGGAATAAAAGTGTGGAAGTCCATTATTTCTGCCTACCCCTTAGTTAGTTAGTTAGTTTAATTTAATAAAGATACATAAACGTGAAATAGAGAAAGACCAAGGAAAACGTGGCACTATCAAATAAATCAAATATTGAATGTCGGCCATGTGACGAGTCAGAGAAATCGACGCGCGTGCATGACACGATGTATGAATGTTGAGGAAGCGAGAGAAATATGTCAGGAAAGAAAAATGTGGCAGTCCATTCTTTCTGCCTACTCCTTCGGGGAGACGGCGTGATGGTTAGTTAGTTACATAAACGTGTAATCATTTTGTTTTTAAAATCTTATAGTTGAAAGTCATATTGAATTTATTAAATAAATAAAACCGAAAATAGGTAAAAAAAAGTGTTTGCTGAGGAAAGCAACAGGAAACTACTACATTAAAAATATCCAAATGACATCACAAAAACAGCAAAAATTTTACACTTTGCTGCAAACCAATCATTTAAATATAAACTAGCAAAGTTTTAAAATAAAAACTGCCTTGTCATAAGTACAATTTTAAATACTAAAGAAAAGATATTCTTATTCTGTTAAATTAAAAAAAACGATTAAATTTTGTTTTAATATTTTATGTACTCTTATTTAAATTTTTGTTAACATTTGCGTAACATTAAAGTCAATAGTCGGATGGAATTTATAAAGTAAAAAAAATTGAAAAATTGATGAAATTTTACAGAATTTGCGTTTATACAATATCTTCTCTCCCAATTATCTCTAATATTATTGGATGGATTTCTCTGAAAAAAGCATAGTATGTTCTTATTAGTACCAGGAAGGTTATGAAAATAGTTTGAATGACCTCAAACATATAAAACTGTTGCTATAATATTAAACCCGCCTTGCTGTTTTGTGGTTAGCCTATGGAAACACCACTCTAGTTTTATATAAAAGTCAATTGACATAATTTCAAAGTATGATTTAATAGGATAATTTTTTTTTATTATGTAATTAAACAACGATACATAAACATGCAAACATTTTGATTTTCAAATATTATACTCTAATATAAATATTTTTTGAATATTTGCGTATTGTCATGGAACTGGCAAAATAAGGATGAAAGTAGAATAAATGCAGTAGAAATCAGATCTCTTAGTATAATGTGTGAATACTCTGTGTATGAAAAAGTGTCGAATGAAAATATAGGAAGTGAATGAGGTGCGAAAGATGGTGTTATGAACAAAATAATGAAAGGATCATTAAGATGGCTTGGTCACATGGAAAGAATGAATTAAGAATGAATGGTAAAAATGTATATGTTAACGATGTAAATGGAACTAGAAATAGAGGAAGATCGAGGAAAACGTGGCACGATCAAATAAATCAAATATTGAATGTCGGCCACGTGAGGAATCGGAGATCGACGCGCGTGCATGACACGATGTATGAATGTTGAGGAAGCGAGAGAAATATTATATGTCAGGAAAAAAAAGCGTGGTAGTCCATTCTTTCTGCCTACCCCTTCGTTAGTTAGTTAGTTAGTGCGTTTGATCGATAATCAGAGTATTTCCTTTTGTATTTTACATTAAAAGCCACTTGATATCATTTCAAAATACAATTCAATAATATTTTAAATTTTTATGAATTCTTAGAAAACGGGAATTTACTGAACGTCCTTGTGAAAATTGTAAACACTTGATTTTAACGTTTGTGATGTAATTAGTTACAAAAGCACATTTCAAAATGATAAATTCATTACATATGTATATAAATAATAGTATGATATACAGGATGATTATATTTATAGGAACCACAGGGTCCTATTTTGATAGGTCGCTACTAAATATGTTAAGGAAACCACTGTGTAAAATACGAGCTTAGGTTTCAGATTGCGTAAACCAGGCCTGGCCAACCTTGATTGACCAACGGGTCAAAGCGGTCACTTATTTTTTTTGAGGGCCGTAAATTTTTTTTTATATTTGTGATAAACATTATCAATATTTCAGCTTAGCAAATTACTAAGGTTTTATTCTTCTTCTTCTCCTTCTTCCTTATTGTAGACCTATATGGTCTGTTCTCCAGAATTTTGCTCCTCCTGTGAGGTAGATTCTGTGAGTAAGCTGTCCTTTCATATTTTAAGAGGTCTTCCACGAGGACGAGTCTCATGAGGTTGATTATGAAATGCAATATAGTGGAGTCTGGTGATATCCATTCTTTGAACATGACCGTACCAGTCCCTTTTTCGCTGTCTGCTCCATCTTATAATATCACGCGATCCCTCAGTGTCTTGCCTGCTATCGTCCTCAGTGTCTTCATTTCGGAAGTCCTCGAAACTTGTTTGGTCCTTACTGTGTCTGCCCTTGCTTCGACGCCATATGTTTATTGGTCTTACGCATGCTTTATGGATTATTATTATATTATTGGCTGTTTAAGTATACGAGTATATTCCATTGGAGATAATTTTAAATAATATAAAAGTTAAAATATTATTTAGTTTTTATATTTTGCATTTGTCATTATTGAATATATCATTTTCATGTATTTTATTTTATAACTTTGCTTGTTAGGGTATTATGGCAAAATATATTCTAATGAATTAACAAATAAAATAACAATAATAGATATATTGTAACTTCTTGAAAACTTATGTTTTCTTCATAATTAACATGTTCATATAATATCATAAATTAATGTTTAATTAACATATTCAATTAGCTTTATACTATATTTTTAAACCGGCTCTCCAATATGTAATGTAAACTTATAGATATAAAATAATAAAACACTTTGTATTTTTTCTATGTTCGCCATACTTTATGTTGTAGATGTTTTATTCGTCTCTTTATTTTTATATATACTTTGTACATACAACACTATTAAAATTACATTTCAGACATGTTTTGGACAACCAGTCCTTCTTCAGTGATACATATTATAAAGATACATATTTAAAATATTATAAAATTGTTAATTATTTTTATTTGTTATTTTATTTCATATTATTGTATTTTCTATAATTTGTTTTAGATTTATTTTGTAAACGTTGGACGATCAAAGTGTGCGCGGGAGATGCCTATTGGTGACGATGAGGTTCGCAACCCATCACACCGCGTCTCTCGCGGGGGCGAAAAGAGAAGGATGGAGTGCCGCATCGGTTAAAGTGTGACTGTCCATTCTTTCTGCCTACCCTTTCGGGGAGACGGCGCGGCGTGATGGTTAGTTAGTTAGTTAGTTAATCATTACCGTGTTTAGATTATATCTATAAGTTTAAAATGTCAAACCACAAAGTGAGTGCTTCATATGAAACTTTAATAACTCGTATGATGTATTTAATAATTTCCTAAATAAATGAACCAGATCACAATGCAATAAAAAAAATGTTTCATCCGATTTTTTTCAAGTATCATTTATTTTTATAAATAACTCTAATCTGATTTAAATTACACTGTAAAATACAATATGGTGGACCCCGGACCGAGGGTTGACTAGTCCTGACGTAGACCCATATCTGCATACTTACACGGGACCTAGATACTACGCACTCGCTGTATGCGAGCAATAAATTAATTCTCATATCACATTCTGACAAGGGAAAACCTTCACGCACAGTATTGAATTAATAGAGAAGAGAAAATAATAATTTACCCTTACTATCATAGATATTACACCCAATAACGGATCATAGTATGTGTATATAATATGTGTTTATACAATTGAAAAAGTTTAAAAATTCTGAATATTTAGAAATCTAAAATGAGATTTTTTTAAATTAAGTAAACTAGATCAATGATAATAAAAAAATACTGAAATATCTGGATGGATGGTATTTTTAATAATTTCTGCTTCCAGGCCAGTCTGGGGACCAATCTGTCGATGCCAGTGAGCCTGGCGAAACTGGTCACTGTCGAAATAATGACAAAACTAGTTGAAAATTATCATTTTATTTAATTATTATTTAGATCAATGGTGCTAAAACTCATTTTTACATATTATATTAACTAACTAACTAACCTTAATAATTTTCACTCCGTTCAGGAAGCCGATAATACAATATAATAATTAAAACGAATGAAAATGTTCATTTTCTAGACGTTTTATTATAGTTTATGGGAATGGCATGATAATGCTTTAGATTGGCAAAACATGCCATTTTCATAAACGATAATAAAACTTCTAGAAAATATACGTTTTTATTTATATAACTAACTAACTAACCATCTTCTCCGTCTCCCCGAAAGGGTAGGCAGAATGAATGGACTGTCAAACTTTAACGATGCGGCACTCCATCATTCTCTTTTCGTCCCGCGGGAGACGCGGTGTGATCGGTTGCGAAACTCATCGCCACCAATAGGCATCTCCTGCGCATACTTCGATCGTTCAACGTCTACATAATAAATCAAAAACTAATCATATAAAATATAATGTACAATGTTATAAAATAAAATAACATATAAAAATAATTTTACACAAAAACCTATTTTAGATGGTGCACTTGTCGTCAGCTGGACGATCCGGACATTTGTGTTTATTTAATTTTTATTCCATGTTATCCACTGATTTTTTTAATTTAACTATAATTAGGCACTTAAAACAATCCAACACTAAAAAAACTTTATGGAAGAATATTATGGAAGAATTTATTCAAATTGTCATTTGAACAAATGAAATATTTATTTTTACACCTGTCAAAATTCTTTTTATAAACGAATAAACTTAATATAAATTATTTAAATATGTATGAAACAATAAAAAGGTAGTAGTATAATGTATGTTATATACTCGCTTGTTTTTACCTACAATGTATTCTCCATTCAATAAGTGTTTGTTTTTCCCTGTTGTTTTCTATCCAAACATGTTAGTAAAAATATCAAAATCGAAGCTTATTATTCCTCCGAACGTTCCACGAAAATCCAGGAAAAAGTTTTCCATTCGATTAAGAAATTTACGTGAAACGTATCTTGTTTTCCTGTTTAAATATCAAACGGAAGGTAAACAAACTTTAAAAGCATTTTCGCCCGAGCACATAATTGTCTTTTGTGTTCCAAAAGAAAAAATCTTTTTAAACGTAAAACATCTCACAATAATACGAGCGCGGTGTATCGGCATAAGCCCTCTGACCCAAAATAATGGAGGGGGTTATTTCGAGGAACAACAACTCGAGTCGCTATTGTTTGCCTTTACTTCGTTTTGTGTTAATAAAAAGTATTAAGATCTGGTTGATACTTTTTACTCTTCAATGAAGTTTTATTCAATTCAAAAGGAACATTATTTTCGTGATTCTAAGAACAAAAGTTTAACTTACATTCGACAGGAGTTATGACGTCAGACAAAAAGGTTTACCAATGTTAAGATTTCTTTTTGTAGAAAAAAGGTTTTCGGGTTTTCTTAAATAACAATATTTGTTGTCTTTTCTTTAAATGTTTTATGCTTTTACATGAAACTTTAGAATTCTTAGATATGATAGTTCAGAGTAATTCGAGATACAAAAGCCTTAAATAATAAACCTTAAATAAGGTCGGTAGTAACTCAGAAGTTTTAGAAATATCTTCTTTGTCTTCTTCTTCTTCACTTTTGGTAGACTCAGGAGTCTGTTATTTCAGGCGGGTCCCCTTGAGACGCTAAGCTCCAGCTTTCTCTCCACTGTTTCGGGGGTCTTCCTGGTCGGCGTTGTTTTTTACCGTTTGGCGTTCCATGGAAAGCTATGTGTGGTATCCTATTTGAGCTCATCCTTTCAACATGTTGATGCCAGTATCGCCGTCTTTAAGGTCCCCATCTGATCACATCTTCAACCTCTCAGATTTCTCGGATTACTGTATTCCTTACTCGATCACGTAGGATCTTGCCAGCTATAGTGCGGAGTGTTTTCATCTCGGTTGTCCTGAGCATGCTCTTTGTCATGACAGTATCTGCCCTCGATTCAATGCCGTATTTGAGGATTGAATGCGTACCTTGTCTTATGAATGCGTACCTTGCTGTCAGTCCTCATGCCCTTATTTCTCCATATGACATCTTTCAGGCAGCCTGCAACCGCTGCAGTCTTATCTACCTGTGACCTTACTTCTCTGGGGAGGTCATTAGAGCTGGTTACTTTGCTTCCGTGATATCTGAAATGGTCCACCTGTTCAATTTCCTCCTGGCGTACAGAGACTTCGCATCTCAGTTGATTTCTTGAGAATGTCATACACTTCGTTTTTGGAATGCATATGATCATGTTATATTTTGAGCAGGATTCATCAAATTTTGAGAGCATTGCTTGTAAGTCGCTATCATTTTCGGCCACGATTTAGAAATATAAAATATGAAAAATACTGATATAAATCTGGTGTTACAATTTTTCATTGATTAATCTTGACCCGTCGTCACTTATATTTATAGCTTTTGTTTTTTGTAAAAACTAACTAACTAACTAACCATCACGCCGTCTCTCCGAAGGGGTAGGCAGAAAGAATGCCCTGCCACAGTTTTCTTTCCCGACATATTTCTCTCGCTTCCTCAACATTCATACATCGTATCATGCACGGGCGTCGATTTCTCTGACTCCTCACATGGCCGACATTCAATATTTGATTTATTTGATCATGCCACGTTTTCCTCGGTGTTCCTGTATTACTGGTTCCATTTACATCGTTAACATATACTTTTTTTTCCATTCTTTCTTCATTCATTCTTTCCTTATGTCAAAACCATCTTAATGATCCTTTCATTATTTTGTTCATAACACCATTATTCGCACCGCATTCACTTCTTATATTTTCATTCGACACTCTATCACACACAGAGTATCTACAGATTCGTCTAAGAGATCTCATTTCTACTGCATTTATTCTACTTTCATCATTCATTTGAGAGTTCCTGCTTCGCTTTTGTATAGATAGTTATATTTTATATTATGTATTTAAAGTCGTATTATATAACATTTTTACCGAAACTAAACATATGTTTTTGTTTTAAACAGTAACAGGGAATAGTAACTTATTTTTTATCAAAATATTGTATTATCTTGATATAGTGGTGCTAATCTTTGTATATATAGAATATTCATTAATAAATTTTAAACGTCCTCTAACCAAATATATAAAGGGGTCAACCATAAACGTAGAAAATGTTTTTTTCTTTTAGATTAAGAAGAGTTTTCCTATCTATCCTAGTATTTACATTTATTATCACAAGTTTCCTAGCATTCAATTTTATTTATATCGTCATGTTGCGATTACCAATGTGAGCATAAGATTACTAACAAATATTAACAAACCGCCATGTTACTAACAATTCTACTAACATGCTATTTTATGTAGTTGTCACGATACAGGCCATGCCTAGTGTGACAACTACAGTCCATAAACTTTTTTTTTTCAAATTAATGTATAACACGTAAAAGTAAAATAAAATAAAAGTAAATAAAAATAAATCCAAATTTTTAATTGTATCTCAATAGAGACGAAGACGCAAACTGGAAACTGAACATGGATGATCAAGGTGTTTACAGGACTTATGACCTGTCATTGGTTGGGTTAAGCGCACGCTTTATGTAATTACTACTTTGTACTAATTAAAAAATTAATTAGTACAATCAAATCTACATAGATGGCTGACTGGAACTGACACGTGAAGATAGGTATGGATTTGGAGTATATATACAACTTCCAAAAATGTATCATGCATGATCATAATAACAATGGTGGAATGGGGAATGTTGTAATCACATAAAGCGTGCGCTTAACCCAACCAATGACAGGTCATAAGTCCTGTAAACACCATGATCATCCATATTCAGTTTCCAGTTTGCGTCTTCGTCTCTATTGAGATACAATTAAAAATTTGAATTAACCACCCACAGGTGAAAATCCAGGATTCGTATACAGATATAAGTATACATTTCACAAATAAAAATAAATCCTTTTGTAAAATTAAAGATAAACATTGAAAAATGTTTCTCGTAACTTAAAAATTACATCGTTGTCTCTAGACTCACCTTAGTCAGTAGAACTTGATACATCGTCTAGCACGTATAAAGGTTTTTACGTTGAAACATTACGCTAGTTGAATTAAATTGAATTTTCTCTATACCCAGGGAATGGACGGAGTGAATCAACAAGGATGCATGTTGAACTAGACAACTTATTCCTACACTATTTACGTGCTTTACAGCTTTAGTGAGTTCAGATGGAATTATTTGGAGATACTGACTTTAGTTAGTAGGGTACACCTGCAGAGTTTTACCTGTACTTGAAGTGTTGATCTATATTTTGTGTCCTATATTTGCATATCGTTTTATATTTCAAATTGCTACAAAAACCAAATTAAATTGATCATGTGTATAATACTATAGAGTCAAATAATATAGACCTAAAACTGAGAATACTCCTCATCAAGACCTATGTATGGAGTGTCTTGATGTACGGCTGCGAGACATGGTGCCTATCCGATAAGCGGAGACTAGAGGCTTTTGAGATGTGGTCCTATAGAAGACTCTTTGGAATTTCCTGGAGAGACCACATCACGAATGAGGAAGTTCTTCAAGGAATCGAAGGAGGAAGGCTGCTGCTCAGGACCTTGTCCGAAAGGCGTGCAAGATGGATCGGCCATGTAATACGTCAAGAAGGTCTCTTGCATGCCATAATGGAGGGTATGATCGAGGGGACAAACTCTAGGGGACGCCCACGCCGAGAGTACCTGGAGGACCTGTTGGTGGACGTACGCTGCTCATCATATGCAAATCTCAAAAGAGCCGCACAAGACAGGGAAAAATGGAAGAGAATAAAGGAGGAAATTGCTGCAAACCAATCCCAGGATTGAAACCAGAGAAGATGATACTAAGCTGCCTTTAAATGTAGATTTTTTTAAATATCATGGACAGAAAAACTCAGTAACGAGGAAGTACCGAGGCAAATGAAAAAAATATTATAATGACCATAAAGCGTAGAAAACTGGGATACGAAGAAGAAAATCCTGGCTAGAGAACCATATATAATGGCTCATTTGTAGCACAAGATCCCTGTTTAGAATTGCTGTATTAAAAGTTAAAATAGCCACGATGATGTCCAACCTCCGATAAAAGAGGAACAACAGGAAGAAGAAGATAATGTGATAAGTGATGATGTGTTAACGTCCGTTAATGGTATTTTATGGGATCTCGCTATATCATAATTAAATTTTTATGCTCAATATGTTGTAGATGTTTAATACAGCGAAGATAATGGAAGACAAAACATGTCATTTCCATAAAATACAATTCAGCCTCTAAAAAACTGACGTTTACATCAATGTTGAATATTTCACCGATATTGAAAAGAAATAAAAAATTTAAGTTAAGACTACCTAATAACTTCTAGAAAATAAATGAAAACTTCTATAAAACTGACGTTTTCATCATTATTGGATATTAACATTATCAATATTACATATATTATCAATATACCATTTAATTTTTTTAGTGGTTTGCGTAGAAGATACAAAACTTGTTAAAAATTAAAATTTGAAGAGCAATATACTTCACGAAAAGCCGCCAAAAGATTGGGAGAATAGCTGGACGTTATTATCCCGGGATAAACCACATTCAAAAATAAATTATATTACCTAGATTAGGATGGGGAAGATGAAGAAGAAGTTTTGTATATTATACATATAATAAGGCAAAACATGCCACTCCCATAAAATATAATGATAATTAAATTTCACTGTAAAATCTGTCATTTTATCAAAATTTTAAATTTACATCATCAATATCCGGGAAATTGTCATGGGGACAGAATGTTTGGCTCCTAATATAAGAGGACTTGGGTTCAATCCTGAGTTGGAGCCGACTCCTTCATCATAATGATGAGCTATAATTTCTGCCCGTATTGAAAATTGAATAACAAACACTTACATTTTTGATGTTAGGGATCAGGCATGCGATAGAGTCGGGTGGAGAAGGTTCCTTGAGGCCCTATGCACCACGGAGGTGTGACAGGACAAAAAGAAAAAAGAAAGAGACACCTTTAGGAAATTGACAATAACTTTTAATCCACAAAATATTAAAAAAGGAGATTTCGGAGGATACCTCCATCTTCATACATAAGATGGAGGTATCCTCCGAAACATGTCGTGTTTTTTTAATATTTTGTATATTAAATAAAGATATTTTCGATTTCCTAAATATATTACTATGGGATTTCACAGTGTTAATGTTTTAGCGTTCAATAAAAACTTAACACCTTTGATAAAAAATCTTGATGTTTGTCTTTAAAAAAAATGTGTGATTCCCTCACACCTTTAAAACAGTATAATTTGAACTCGTAAACTAAATCATCAATCCATTCCAAAAAGTATTTGTTATCTTCTTACTTTTTTATTTCATTAAAAAAATCTCGGTTTTCATTTTCATGAATAAATTAGATGTAGCTTATACAATATTATGTTATGCCTATAGCAAGGTGTACATTGAATATGAGCAAACAGTTTGGCAATTCGAATATTAAAATTAATTGAAACTATGCATATCAAATTTCTCTTGCTCAGTGTATAAACGAATATTAGAGGGAAAAATCTATTGGATAAAAATATTGCTTGTTAGTTCTAAAAAAAACATACATGGATCGGAAATATGAGGATACAGATATTAACAAAAAAAGTATTGTGTATGAACAAGAACACGTGCTTACATAAGCAGTAATAAAATAAATATTGAAAATAGCAAACTTAACTATTACAACCTTTTATATTATTTATTTTTATAATATAATATACGAGTATACCATAGGGATTGTTCAGTTTTTTATTTTAAGAATACAATATATTGTATTTCAAGCATGTGTATGTGTATAAAACATTTTGAATGAACATTTTGACAAATACTGGATTAAACCCATTGCAGGTTAGTCATTTTTAAGGATTCATTTTATCTCAATAGAGGCGAAGATGTAAATTGTTTTTTGGAAACAGAATATGGTGGTCGAGGCGTTTACAGAACTTATGACCTGTCATTGGTTGGGTTAAACGATCGCTTTATGTAATACAACATTCCCCATTCCGCCCTTCTTACGACCACCACGTCTGATAAATTTTTGAAAGATATATATATGCTAAAATGTTGAGGAACACTTCACATATGTTTGTTCAATCTACACTAACTATATCTATTATGTGTAATTTGACTCGTATATTTTGGATATTTAATATTGTTAAAAATGTCAGTTTTCTAAAATGTATATTGTATATAATAAGTATGAGAATTACACGTTTTGTAGGCTGGGGCAATATCAAATGTGCCGAGAATCAAATGCGTGTATTTTCATATAGCCGATTTTGTTTTGGTCAAAATAAGTAAAATTTCTAGAAAATGGACGCCTTCATCAATATTAAAGATTTATTTTTAATTTTACATCATTTTAAAGACAAAAACTAACTAACAAGTCATCTTTTTTTTTCGTCTCTCCGGAGGGGTAGGCATAACGGATGGACCGCCATACTGCTCTGTCCTGACATACCTCTCTAGTTTCCTTTACATTCTAAAATCGTAACATTCACACTCGTCAACTTTTCCGAATTCGAATGTGGCCCTATTTTAGTATTTGATTAATTTGGTCATGTCATGCTTTTCTTGGTCTTCCACGGCACCATCTCAAGGATATTTATTTAATTTTTCTCATAATCTAATCATCTGCTTAACATTTCTTCCTTATTTCGTTGTTCGGTATTCTATCATATATCTTTATCCCGCACATTCTTCTTAATGATCTTATTTCTACGGTATAAATACTGCTTTATCTTTCTTTTGCCAGCTCCAAGCTTCACTTTCATGCATAAGGGTTGACACTAGAACTCCATTGTGCACTGCTATCTTAGCTGCATTGGATATATTTCTATATGCAGTGAAACTTTTTTTTAAGAAACTTTAAAAAAAAAAAACGTATTATTTAGAACAGAAAAATCCTTGTTTTATTGAAATATCGTAGTTATTCCATCTAAAGAATAGATTTTCAAAACTTATCCTTCTTCTTCTTCATATCAATGGCAAGCTTATTTTGTAATGATTTTCCTAAAATAACCTTGTTTTCTATTCTCTTGCTATTATGCTGGAAAGCTCTCCCGAATTTTTGTAGTTTTTATGAGCACGAGTTATTATTGATACAATATAAACATGGGAAACTTGCATATTGAATTATTATTTAGTTTCATATAAAAATGATTACATAATTTTACAAAAAATATTTTAAAAAATCAATACAATCATTGTTTGAATTCCTGATCTGACAACTATCGTGGGCGAGTGGCAAGAGCTACGAATGTCACTATGCTATGAGATAACTATATTCCCGGCGATGGCAGTGTGATATGAAATGGCGATAGATAAGCTGTCATAATAAGGTCACATGTCATATGATAGTTATACCCTTTACATCGATTTGGGCTCGCGCTGTAATGATGTATTATAAATAGATTCAACAAAATTTTATTTATAATAAAATAACAAAAATTTCCGTAGTTTTTCACTATCAAAGGGAAACATATTCTCTATTATACGTTTTACAATATTTTTCCTAGAATAAACCTATTAAAATATCGTATGTCTTTAATCGTAAGACGTTCCAGAGATATGCTAGTTCCCTCTCTTTTGCCAGTTAGACTTATATATTTTTTACAACAAATCGGAAAAATGTTTTTGATATTCGAAGATTTAACAGCGAAAGGTCAGAGGATACCAGATCAATCTCAATATGATTGGTTTGACCTTGTTCTATCATCTCGTATCCCGAAAAAAGGTCACCATTAAATAATACTTTTGAACCAGAAATCTCACTGAAAGTTATCTTTTTCCCTACCGTTTTATCCCACTGAATGATCTTACATAATTTTTTTACTTCTTTTCTATTTTCAAATATTCCTCAAGACTTACTATTCGCTTTTTAGACCAGATTATTTTAATTCTGTGATCGGGCTCACTGCAATTTGAGAGAGTTCTCATTTCACAAAAAAAATCGCGATTCAATTATGCATGCTATATTCTTTTGAATAATGCACTCGAAAATCTATACAAACAATATCAGCTTAGGTTGAATAAGGTTTAATTAGGTTAATAAATTTTCGGGTTACAGATTATATTAAACAGTAATTATATATAAACAAAACACGATCCATGGTCTTCCCCACAACTTGCTTGGATGGACGATTACTTCGACCGCAAAATGGACGTAGTGCACGATAAGTTTGGCGAACCAAACCATGATTTTCTAAATAAATTTACACAATTTGCAAGCGCTGTTCTGACGTCAATCTATTTATAATAAAATGGCAAAACGTACTGATTACAAATCAACTATTAACTGTCAAATTGACATTCTGTAGAAACAATGTTGCTAGTTTAAAAACCAAACCATTAAAATAAACACCCTGTTTCATACAATTTCAACATTTGATAAAGCTTAAACAAGGTGAAAAGGCCGCATAAAAGGTCGGCCGACGACATTGCTGCCGTGGGGGGGGGGGGGGAAATGTGGCTACGGCTGGCAGGAGATAGAGACGAGTGGAAGGGAAGGGAAGAGGCTTATGTCCAGCAGTGGACCGATAAAGGCTGACGAAGAAGAAGAAAAAGAAGAAGGTGAAACATCCCAATTCCGTAAAATATAATAAAAAAACACTGGATGCAAAAAAAAACTTATTTAGAATTGGTTTTTATGAGGTTAAAACATTTAATGGAAAACGCAAGAAGCGTGTGTAATTTGTGAATAATGTGCTGTTATACAGAAGTCATCACATTTCTCATCTTAAGAAAATGATGTGATGCGTATAAGTGGAATAATAATAAACAGCTCCAAAAGCGGAATTCTGAATGCGGCGCGTAAAAAGCACGTGAACGCATTGTGCACGTTGATTCTTAATGCTAACTTCGGTCTGGCTGAACTCCCGTGCAAGAACGTCTTCAAGATAATAATCAAAACTTCTAATTGGCAATTAAAACAATCTGCATACCGACAGCGCCTTTGACACGATCTCAGTTGCTCTCGGCTCGGTACACCCGAAGGGATGTAAGAGGATACTGGATGCAGTACGCCCGTAAATTGTATTTTGTTTTTCGTTACACGACAAATATGTTACAATCTTATGAAAAAACTAACTAACATACTAACCATCACGCCGTCTCCCCGAAGGGGTTGGCAAAAAGAATGAACTGCTACACTTCAACCGATGCGGCACTCCATCCTTCTCTTTTCGCCCCCGCGGGAGACGCGGTGTAATGGGTTGCGAACCTCATCGCCACCAATAGGCATATCCCGCGCACACTTCGATCGTCCAACGTCTACAAAATAAATCTAAAACAAATCATATAATATACAATGATATAAAATAAAATAAAATAAAATAATATAACAAATAATGTTCTTGATGGTGCACTTGTTGTCAGCTGGACGATCCGGACTTTTGTGTTTATAATTGATTTTTATGTTCAAAACAATAGTTCGAACGTTGATAAATTTAAACATTCAATTATCAATCAGTATTCTTTAATTGTTAATTTGAAAAATCTTCTCTTTTTCTTCTTCTTTTATTGCAGAGCTTGCGATTTGTTTATAGAGGATATCAAATTTTTTCACTAGATGAAGACGTCCAGCTTCCTATCCATCTCTTTGGTGGTCGACTTGGTTGTCGACGGCCCTCTGGAATATTGTGCATCACTATCTTAGAAATCCTCGCTGGATCCATCCTCCTAATGTGGTCCTTCCAGAATCGTCTTCTCTGCCTAGTCCATCTATCTGAGATTCTCTTCGTAGGATATCCTTTCTCTAATGGTTTTTCCCACAAAAGTTTACAATGTTTTCATCTCTTAACGTCATTACAACAAGAGCCAAATCGATGTTAACGGTAGGTAAAAATAATATCAAAGGAAATGTACATAGAACCATGTAAATAAAAACATGACATTTATTCTTTGTTGCTTTATCATAAGGGTATTTACGAATTCGTTTCAATTGGATCCAAATAGGTCTATCTCCTTTGCCACCTGGTTTGAAACACGAATCGCCTTTAACACAAGAGAACTTGAAGCGCTTTTGTGCGGCAATTCGGGGCATAAAATACGATATTCCCCATCGCTATGCTATAATAATATATACTCGTATTATTTTACTTTTTTTCTCGAAAGTTTTATTTATTTTTTAATTTGTATTTTGTATTTGATAATAATAGTCTTTTGCATAAATTATCAATATTAATTCTGCTGACCTATCACATTAAAACTGAAATTATTAAGGAATATTTTAACATTTTATATCTCACTAGAGTTTTATGACATATTATTTCAAATAGTTTAATAAACCTTTTATTAATATAAAACACATCCAGTTGTATAATACGGTGGTCAGGTAGCAGTGTTGTAATGGTCTTAAAATACATTTAACCATTGCGCTTCGAACGTCATTTTTGTTATCACCATTTTGGGCACAGATAATGTAATTTATTGTGGTATCTGTAATTTCTGAAACCACTTACATCTTCAAGTCACTGAAAAACAAATTAACGACTGTTGGAGGGAAAAATGCCGATTAAACATTTATGTACCCAAATGAGGAGTTGAACTATAAAGTTTTATTGGCATTTATGTAAGTTTGCACAACTTCTGCATTCAACGAAGTTTACAGTCGTATTCGATTACGAGAAATCAGTAAGGGGCAAAACAATATTTTTATCGGAAGTTTTTTTATTAAATTGTCAATTTCTTCTTCTTCTTCTTGTCCTTTTTTTTCGTCTCCTTCTTCTTATTCTCCTTCTGCTCTCACTCCTCCTCCCCCTCTTCCTCATCTTCCTCTTACTCCTCCTCCTCCTTCTCCACTCACTTTTCTTTCTCATCCTTCTTCTCCTCCTAATCCTCCTTCTCCTCCTTCATCTACTTCTCCTTCTCCTCCTTCTTCTCTTCCTAATCCTCCTCCTCCTCCTCCACTTCCTCGTATTCCTACTGCTCCTCCTCTTCCTCCTCCTAGTCCTCCTCCTCCTCCTCCTCTTCATCAATCTTCTCCTCCTCCTCCTCCTCTTCATCTATCTTCTCCTCCTCCTAATCGTCCTCCTCCTCGTCCTCCTCCTCCTCCTCGTCCTCCGCCTCCTCGTCCACATCTTTCTTCTTCTTCTCCTCCTTCTTCAGCCGATTGTTGCCGTCCGTGGGCGATCCGCATCCAGGCACTTCCCGCACTCTTCCGGATATCGTCGCACCAACGCAACTTTGTGAGCCCAACTCCACGCTTTGCCGATCTCGGGCACCAGCTCAGTAGTCGCCTTGTCCATTTTTCATCTGGGTCACGAGCGACGTGTCCCGCCCAACGCCGCTTAGAGGTTGAAAATCGCTAAAAAAAAACTTATATAAACGAATATGAAATTGTAAGATAAAAATCCTTATTATTGATATTATATTATCATCGATATAATACCATCTGTGAGTATAATGAAGCTCTATTTTTGAATAAATTATCTAGCGTCTGCGTTTTAAATCTCTTTTTAGATTTTTTCTTTGCTCTCGTGACACTCATTCCAGCTCCGATTCAATATATTTTAAGGGCCTTCTTTTTTATTACTTACTTTACCTTCGATCTATAAATAGTTCGAAAGCTTAAAATGCTACATTTTAGAACTATTTTAATATAAAACTTTGATACCTTTCTTCTTGAGCAATAAAACTGGTTTGATGTCTCACGCAGGCGTAGTTATCGTTTTTATGAGTTATCAGTTAACTTAAGAAAAAAAAAATAACAAGAAAATGTAAACACAATGTCACCATAAAGAAAATGCATTTTAAAATAATATGGACTAATTAAATCGATTTTACTTAGGAAAATATTTTTTATTTTTTAATAAATTGTGGATTAAACAAAGTTTTTCAATTTCCTAAGAACTCGTATATTACTATGAAATTCCACAGTGTTAATGCCTAAGCGTTCAATAAGTTTAAAACGATTTTATTAAAATTTACTGATTTTTAATGTTGGTTATTGAAACTTCTATATACAAGATTTTTGTAACGAAACATGTCATTCCCATAAAAATAATAATAAAACTTACAGAAAACGGACGTTTTCATTCGTATTAATTATTTAATATGGAGTTTTACATCATTTTTCAAGAAAGAATAAATACTAACTAACTAATAATCACGCAGTCTCTCCAAAGGGGTAGGCAGAAATAATGGACCGTCACATTGTTCTTTCTTGACATACTTCTCTTGTTCCTCAACATTCATATGTAGGATATATCTGATTGATTTAATCGATTTATAGAGCGGAGCGACACAGCAAGCTCACAAAGCTTCATCAATATCGAGTTGACAAAAGTAACCAACTGAAAATATCAGCATATAAGCGTCAAGAGTAAAACGAGGATCCACAAAACCAGTGAAAGACCTATTTTAACATACTCTATAGAATCTAGAGCCGACACAGCTCGAACCAAGCAACTCCTGCGCGTCACGAGATGAAAGTTCTACGATGTATAGCCACCAAAAGCCTTCGTGACCGAATAAGAAATACAGAAATCTGATGAATTTGCGAGTCTGGAGACAATGTCAGATGGGGATGACAATGAAGAAGATAAGAGAACGAACATATCTCCCGTATTAACGAAAATAGGATCCCAAAGATAGATCGAGACTGTCTACTGGAGGGTTCCCGAACATGTGGCCGACCACCGAATGGATGGCGAGATAGTTGGCGGTCTACTTCCCAGGAGGATGGAGATGCAACCATCGACAGGTCATTAGAACATGTTTTCCTCGTTCTTCCTCTATTTCTAGTTCCGTTATAGTACATATACGTTAACAAAGCCTTATATGGACAAGCATCCCACTACCTCACAGACCTTTACAAGCTAATCGATCTGAACCCTCGGCAGTCAACTCTGCGATCTTAAAAGAAGGAAGCAACACACAAACTTCTTGTCCCGCGGCCCCAATGAGCTTCAAATTTTGCGGATCGAGCTTTTGGCATCGCGGGACAGGCGGCGTGGCAAACAGGCTGCCCTATACCACAATCAAGACACCGAAGGAGTTTCCTCTTTTAAGAGAAGCTTTCCGGACGAAGAACGCCCTTGAATTGAATCTCTCACAACGATGGCGCTATAAAAATCATTATCATCATCATCATCATCATACTTCATCTTTTAAACTGTTAAATTAAATAACTTTGTTTTTTGTATGACAATTGAATTTTATTTTACGCCACAGCTGTTTCATCTACCTATGTTGACATCATCAGGTGTTACAATAATATATCAAATGTCAAATTATCTTTAATATTTTCTGCTATAAATAGTAACTAACTGTTCTATTAATTAAAATATTTAGATAACTTACTCAATTTCAGCAAGAACTTCAAAATTAAATCAAAAAAATTATTCAAATTAACGTAGGAACAAATACATATAAAGATTCGAAAAATCACGAATTTTGACATTTGATATATTATTATAGGTTGATGAAATAGCTGTCGCGTAAAATAAAATACAATTGTGATACAAAAAACAAACTTATTTAATTTAACAGTTTAAAATGTAGTGTTTCGGCCAGAACAATGGACTATTTACTTAATTAATCGTTCTTTATTTATTCAATAATTCTATGTGCTCAGACTTAATTAAAATTTTAAGAGATTAATTATCAATCGATTACAAAAATTTCATTAAGTTCCTAAAGCATCCGTCAGAATTCACAGATGAGTTACCTACAGATTTCATTGTATGAATCTTGTAAAAGTGTGGTCTTTTAAAAAATGTTATTGCTCTAGATAAAAATGGAGTCTTGAAGTCGTAAAGAACTTTGAAAATCAAATTTAACTTTCTAGTATTAGGGGATTAAGGAGATAATAAATTTGCATGCATTAATGCAAATGAGAGTGCCATTTGTTAGCAAACAGATTTCGTGTTGACGCTAAGGCCGCTTGTTTGTGTGAATGTGAGGCTATATGGGTGAGTTTTTTTCTGTGCAGATACGATAAACAAAGTGAGGAATTGCCGAAGTGAGTGACAAAGTTTTTAACGAGAAAATGTTTCTCAGAAAAAAAAGAGCGGAAAGAGATTGGTGTAATTTTTTATATTAATATCCACGAAAAAACAGTGATGATTGCCATATACATTTAGACCTGATTTCAATATGAAAAACTATGCAATGAGTCAACTAATAAAACACTTGCTTATTAAGTGTGACCGGAACAACAGTGTTAAACTTAATATTAAATAATTTGTCCGGTTTTTTAGAAATATTATAATAGTTTATGGGAATGTCATGTTTCATTTTTCTAAGGTATTATCAAAATTGATAGTGTCTTCTTCTTCTTCTTTAAGTGCCTTGTCGGGTCCTCCCAACGTTGGCGATCACCTCGGCTGTTCCTGTCCTGCGCCGCGCGGAACAGCTCCTCCACACTTCGGATGCCACTCCACTCCCTCACATTTCGCAGCCAGGACATCTGTTTCCTACCAGACCCTCCGCGTCCCTCAATTTTCCCCTCCAATGTCAGTTGGAGAAGGTAGTACTTTTCCATGATCCAGATGTGAAATCTTCCGAGCCTTGATAGTAGATAACAGCTCCCTGTCAACTCTAGTTCGCCTAAGGATTTCTTTGTTTACCATGTCTGTCCAGGGAATTCTGAGCATTCGGCGATAGGGCTTTATTTCAAATAATTCTAGTATGTTCATTGAGTTGACTATTACTGGATAATGCCGTTTTTATAAAAAAATATTTATATAGTCGTCCAGAGTTGAAAATAGGTATTTTGTTATATTTTGCAGAATCCATCCAGGTTACGTTGACTTGTCGATTCAAATCATCTTTCCCTGCACTTCTCGTTGAGGTCTACGGTCTTCAAGCCAGCAGTCATTTTGTAAAATTTTCGTCCGCCCTAGATACGTGACCAACCCATTGCATTTTTTTTAACTTACCCACGAAATCTACAGAAAATTATATGTAACTAGCGGACCCGACAAACGTTTTGCTGCCCAAACGTTGTCTTGTCTGTTATTAGCTGGTTCATAAAACGTTTTTTCAATAGTCGTATTTACGATAAACTAAACAATATTCATTTGACATAGAGTATGACTTTTCCATTTTTTTGTTTGTTTTTATCTTAATGCGAGTTGATGAACAATGTTGCATTGTTCTTTAATAAACATTCAATACTCAAATACAATATATAAAAATAACCGAAAATAAATGTTGCACGTTAGAATGATTGTCGTTGAAGATCATGTAAGATATTCACTTCAACACTGCACCTTACACTTTTGCAATATGTATGAGTTTAAGTACACGCCATTTATGATTTAAAACGTTAATTCAATATGAATACTACACTATACGCACGCATTGATACATGGCGTATACGGAATACCGAAACATAGCGAACAGAATTTGAAAACTACGCCACGCTACAACGCAAATTATTTGCCCATGCTTAAACACAGAATTCGACATTAACGCCATCTATGATGCACAAACCTAACTATATTTTTTCTCAGAAGGTCAACTATTCATGAAATTCCCAGAAGGTTTTAACGGTTACCTACCGGGTCCAATTGTGAATGCTAACCATCCTAGGATCCACTCAAACACACACACAGTCTACACTTTTCTAGATTTTATATCCAGCCCGTTATTTAATTTGTTTTAAATAATTTTGGCGAAATAACGCGGTCCAAGTATTCGCAAAGCGTTCGCCACATTCAGGCGCGTGGGCAAGTAACTACACGGAGAGAGCAAGTTTCCAATAGAGCTAGCCCGTCGTATCACACTTCGCTGACCCGCGCGACACCAATTACCCGATAGACTTGTTTCGGACGCCGAGTAAATGTACCACATGAAATGACTCTTTATGAAGAAACTT
Source organism: Lepidostoma basale (assembly GCA_022606425.2). Lineage (NCBI taxonomy): Eukaryota > Metazoa > Arthropoda > Insecta > Trichoptera > Lepidostomatidae > Lepidostoma > Lepidostoma basale. The sequence goes on along the minus strand of JAHDVF020000348.1, from coordinate 427,299 downwards.
TGTAGCCGTGTTGATCATATTTGATTTTAAATTCAAGCCAACCATTATACGCCAAGCAGTTTTTTTGAGTTTATACTACGAAACTTTAATAACTGTTTTAATTTTAAAAACACCGTTATTACAACTAACTAACTAACCATCACGCCGTCTCCCCGAAGGGTAAGGCAGAAATAATGGACTGCCACACTTTTCTTTCCTGACATATTTCTCTCGCTTCTTCAAAATTCATACATCGTGTCATGCACGCGCGTCAATTTCTCTGACTCCTCACATGGCCGACATTCAATATTTGATTTATTTGATCGTGCCACGTTTTCTTCGGTCTTCCTCTATTTCTGGTTCCATTTACATCATTAACATATAATTTTTTTACCATTTATTCTTTCCATGAGTCCAAACCATCTTAATGATCCTTTCATTATTTTGTTCATGACACCATCATTCGCACCGCATTCACTTCTTATATTTTCATTCGACACTCTATCATACACAGAGTATCCACACATTCGTCTAAGAGATCTCATTTCTACTGCATTTATTCTACTTTCATCCTTATTTTGCCAGTTTCATGCTTCGCTTCCATACATAACTACATACAACTTCCATACATACAACTATCCAACCAACCAATAAATTATATTACCTTAATCAGATTTCAGATAATAATGTTTTTTTAACTTAATATGATAACATTCTAAACTGTTTACTTTGAAACACTATTATAATACCACGATTTACTTTAAATGTTATTAAATTTCTAACTCATATTCTGAATTTTTTTTTTGTACAAATTATTTCGTGATATTTTTCAAAAATCTCTCTGCTTTTCTGTTTTAAACCGAGAATTTACATATTTGTTCATTTCTCTCTCCAATTACTATCTTTGTAGTAAATATGATAGAATTATTATTATCTTAGTAATTTATATTTAACTTTTAAAAACTTTAAATTGAATGTGTAATTTGTGATTTGCTCGACTGTTTAGTTTAGTTAGTTTTAAGTAATTTTATGTATAATTTTTCACAATCTACAATAAATAGAATATTTACTGGTTAAAATACTGTTTAAAATAACTCATATTATAAATAGTGTTTAAAAGAACCCATGTCATACATAGTGTTAAAAAGAACTCATGTCATAAATAGTGTCAGGCAAATAACTCATGCCATAAATAGTGGGGTATCAATAATGAGAGTCCTCTCATGATACTCCCATATTAAATCGTATAAATAAAATATTTTAAAAACATAACCGACAATTACAATGTCTACCCGAAGGGGTGAGCAAAAAGGACCATCATTCTATTATTTCTTGACATACTTCTTTCGATTTCTCAACATTCATACATCAAATCGTGCATTCATGTCTATTACGTCGACTCTTCGCGTGGCTGACATTTCATATTTGATTGATTTGATCGTGCCACGTTTTCCTCGATCTTTCTCTATTTCAAGTTTACGTCGTTTATATATACTTTATTTAACATTCGACGTGCGTGCATGACACGATGAAGTCAGAAGCGAAGCTTTTGTTCTTGTTGTAGAAGCGAAAATAGTATGTCAGGCAAGAAAAGTGCGGCAGAATGAAAAATACGGCATGATGGTTAGCTAGTATAGTTTGTTAGCTAGTATGCTTTATAGTTTGATACTACAATATTTTATAATCGATCGCGAATATCAGATTCAGCGTTCATATTTTTATATATTTAGATTTGAAAGACGTCTTAATGTACCCTTGAGGTGATTACAGAACACAATACAACAAACATAAGCGTACTATTATTTATTGTTTTTGATATTATTATAACATTGTAAAAGTCCTTTTCTTTTACTGCTTTCTTTAGAACTGTGTTTTGCCATTTATCAGAGCCTTATTGGAATGAAAAAATATGAAATAGTCTTTATAGAAAGTTTGGGCACATGAAAATAATGAATGAAGATTGAATGGTGCAGATATAGTAAGACCGAGTAACACGTGGCACGATCAAATCAATCAAATATTTAATGTGAACCACGTGAGAAGTCGAAGAAATCGACGTGCGTGCATGACACGATTATAAAATATAAGTTTCTGTTGATTTCATCCCTAAATGGTTACTAAATCAGCGGATACTTAAAAAGGGATGAATAAATTAATATCGTGGCAGGTTGCTTAAGAGTAACATTTCACTGTCAAAACCTTTTTTCAGAAACTAGTCAGAGGATGGCCTCGTAAGGCGAAACAAATTTGTAGCTTATATTATTAATTTTATATATTATATATAAATAAATCTAGGTAAAACCAGTTAAGCAATTGCTTTTGATATAATGATATAAGAGTGTAGCAGATGTTTTTTTTTGTTTTGGTTATAAAATTTTTAATAAAAATCGTGTACTTAAAATATATTCAAATAGTCCATTGTTTTGGCCTAAACACTATGATACCTTAATTTTTTAATGAATAAACTTTGTTTTTTGTATCACAATTGTATTTGATTTTACGCGACAGCTGTTTCATCATATGACACGATTATAAAATATAATTTTCTCCTATAAATAGTAACTAACTGTTCTTTTAATTAAAATATTTAGGTGCCTAACTCAATTTTAGCAAGACCTTCAAAATTATATCAATGAAATTATTCAAATTGATTCGAAAAATCACGAAAATTTGACATTTCATGTATTATTGTAACACCTGATGATGTCAACATTGGTTAATGAAACAGCTGTCGCGTAAAATAAAATACAATTGTGATACAAAAAACAAAGTTTATTCATTAACAGTTATATTTATTTATTATACATACATATATACAAATATTCTGCGTCAATTCACTAGAGGTTCAACCAAGGTTGTTTCGTTGCCGAGAAAAAGGCCCATAATTTGTCATATTAAGTAAAACTTAGTACATTTATTACAAACGTCCGTCAACATTTGTTAGCTCAGGGTTTAATGAAAATGTCTGTAAAGCTAAACATAGAAATGTTCTCTTGGAACAATATTTAATCGGCTGGTTCAGTGGTCTCAAACTGTGGCTTGTGAGCTGACGAGTTTAAAGCTTTTTGTACTTTAAATTGTGTTATTAAATAAAATTAAATCAGCCTTAATAATAATATGTAAAATTTGTGATGAAATCACACCAAGATAATATTTAGGTGTGTTTTAAATCTTAAAATATAGTATACTTAGGAAATTGAAAACAACTTTGTTTAATCCACAAAATATTTTTTTTTAAATATTAAAAAAAACGACATGTTTCGGTGGATACCTCCATCTTCAGGTGTCAAAATATAATAAAAACTAAACAAAGAAAGACTAATATAAAAACGGATTTAAAATTCGATACAATAAATGAATTTTAAAAATTAACCTGGGCCTGCCTACCTAATAAAATTGTTATAAGTACTAATAATGATATAACAAATAGCCCAGATTAATTTTTAAATTTAAATTATTGTATTGAATTTTAAATGCGTTTTATATATTATATTTTCACAAATACATTTAAGATTATTGAAGGACATAAAAATAAATTAATTATAAATAGCGGAGCCACAAGTTGTCTAGTAGGGCCCTCAGGTGCAATATTTTTGAAAATATGTATTATATTAACTTAATAATAACGTAAAAATATGAAACCGAAATATGAAAATATAATATATTAGTCTTTCTTTGTTTATTACAATATATTCTACGAAACACGTCGTGGTTTTTTTAAATATTTTGTGGATTAAACAAAGTTATTTTTAATTTCCTAAGTATGTTACTATGGAATTCCACAGTGTTAATGCCTTAGCATTCAATAAACTAAAAATATAAATATGAACCCTGCATCTGATATTCGTTTTCGGTTCAAAAACAAAATTTAACAAATAAATATGTTGGGTTACGTGAGATGAGTTAATAATGTATTACAAGTGTAATACATAACCCATAAAATATAACATGTGCATTACAATATAAAATATTTTCAGTTTTACAAAAGTAAAAATTTGTCAAAGTCATTTTCGGTTCATTCGTTTCAATGTCAAGTTTATGTATTGTTAGGATGGTCCTAAAAAGGGGCAAACTCTCTTGTTCCTGTTGCCATTGTGGTGGAAGTTTTGAAGCTTTCAGGGGCAACGGGTGTTATATATAATATGTATAAAGTAACACCATCCGTGTAATGCATGTACTCACACCAATAAGTATAAATTATAACATTTGGATTGTGAACATATTAAGAACCTGTTGCGTTCAGAAATCAAAATCAAGATTATGAATCTTTTAATTTTCAGTTTATCATAAATTCGATATTTTATAAAGCGGTTTCATATTTTTACGTTATTATTAAGTTAATACATATTTTCAAAAAATATTGCACCTGAGGGCCCTACTAGACAACTTGTGGCTCCGCTATTTATAATTACTTTATTAAGTCCTTCAATAATCTTAAATGTATTTGTGAAAATATAATATATTTTGTGTTTTTCATATAATTTTTCTTACATCAGAATTCCCTGAAGAGACATGGTAACCAATACCATAGTCCTGAGGTGAGCTAGAGTTGATGGGAAGCTGTTGTCAACTATTAAGGTTCGGAAGATTTCACATCTGGGTCGTGTACTGCATGGGGAAAAGTACCCCCTTCTCCAACAGATGTTGGAGGGGAAAATTGAGGGACGCCGAGGGTCCGATAGGAGACATATGTAATGGCTGCGAAGCGTGAGGGAGTGGACGGGCATTCGAAGTGCAGAGGAGCTCTTCCGAGTGGCGCAGGACAGGGACAGGTTCGCTGAGGCGATCGCCAAAATTGGAGGGACCCAACAAGGCACTTGAAGAAGAAGAATAATATAATCTTATATTATTTTATTTGATGCTAATTATTAAAGTATTTAGAAGTATATAATTAAGTGAGGTTAAAACAATACATTTGAGTGTTTTATTTATTAATATATTTTTATGTAATATTAGATTTATTTTATTTTATTTTATATATTTTTTTATGTACACAACAGGTCGATTGAACCCAATTACTGTGTACAATTTTTATTTTTTAGCTATTATATTGATTCTCGTGACATGTGATGGTAGCCAATCTATCGCCATTTTACTGTCACGTGAATTCTACACCAGACCAAAGACAGTGTGACAATCACACTGCCATCGCCGGAAATCGAACCCAGAACCTTCAACATGGAAGTCAGAGCTCATAACCACTCTGCTACGAAGGTCGTCATACTTATTTTTCTTATTTAAGTTTCATCTCCATAGTATTAAAACACAAGATAATTTTAATATGTGGACCACTGAATCTTCAGTTATTAGATCTCAATTTAGAATAAGAACATCTTTATGAAGTGCAGAATCCAGCGACTGGTGTTGAATCTTCTACTGGCAGTGGAATTTTACCGGATAATCCACGAAGTATGGACGAGGTATTAGGTACTTATTGACTAAACTTTGCCATTCCTGACCCAATTCCCGCGATGCAGTGATGACGTATATAGGAAATCCTTACATATTGCATCGTTCTAATATGCGACTATTCGATAATGTCGTATCTTAAAATAATACAATAAAATTTATTAATATCTATAAATTGATATTTATATACATCTTGAAGATATCCATGTCTCAGTATATTCTCTTCGACCGACGTTTCGGAGCTCGTTGTAGACTCCATAATTACAAACCACGAGCATACCTAAGATTCTAAAAAAATTCGTTAATTTTCCATTTTTAAACTCACTTTAACACATTTAATAATTCATAAGAATGAAAAAGCCGGCTATCTATACATTTGTGAAATATTTTATGGGAGAAACATTACTTTATGAAAGCTTTTTTGGCTGATTACGGCAGTTCAAATTAATTCAAATAAATGTTAATTACATGCCTTGAAACTTCACATACAGCGGGTTATAACAAATGAACCACTCACATTTCTTCTGCTTAAAACTCGTCTGAGTTACAGTTACCATTTATATATAGATCCATATTTCATAAACTAAGCGATGTATTTATATACGTCTTAGGCCCAGTGTTCACGTTCCTATGCATACGCTCAATCTTAGAATGGTGGAAAGAAGTTCAAATATTATATCTTCCTCTACGTGTTTTAGAACGAGGATTGATTATGTGGTACATATAGGGAGAGTCTGGTGGTGTCAATTATTGGGACATGACCATACCAATCTATCTTTCACTGTCTACTTCGATTGGAATTTAGTTCCATTATTTGGGCGTCGCGTGATGTTCGATACATATAGAGGAGAGGGTGCAGAAGAAATTTCTGCGATACCTCTATCTTAAGGAGTATGTATATTACCCGTGGCTCTTTCCGACTGATTTCTTGATAGGCTAGGCTACCAGTCACCAGGATGAGAGGCTACCAGTCACTCGGGAGAAGACGAGACACTCAAAAATCCTGAGTGATTTAGGTCTGTTCGTCCCTGATAATAATCTTCGACAAAGGAGCCATATATTGTTTTATCTCCCACGATCCAGAACCAACCTACCGATGGTTTTGCCGGTAGGTAATGCAATATCTTTCTAAATCGTGTCGCCTCGGAGATCTACGTATTTTGTGACAGAGTAGTTGACTTGAGGGAGGCGCTGTCTCTGCAATAGTTATAATTGTGAGTTCATCATATTATTTTTCTATTGTGTCTCAACCTTGTGGAACAGATTTATAAACGAATTTATTCGACAAGGTGACTGAGATGGCTCTGAGGATGGTCGGGCTGAAGTGGCGATGGGCTGGCCATATCAATCGGAGAACCGACAGCCGATGGGGGAGACGGGTTCTGAAGTGGAGGCCGCGTACAGGATTCCGCAGAGTTGGACGTCCTTCTGCCCGCTGGACCGACGATCTGAAGGGTATCTTTGTGACACCGTTTTGTGTCCAAATGAGTCGCCTAAATGTTTTTCGTTTGTGATGTCTTATTTGTGTATCATGTATAAATAAATAAAAATAAATAAGAGGATTGCTGGACATGGATGGATGGGAGCGGCAATGGATAGGGGGTTGTGACGAGCTTTGGGAGAGGCTTACGTACAACAGTGGATGACTCAACCTCATATATCTCTTTTATTCTTGTATTTTCATGCTCTCCATCTAAAAAAAACTAATTTATATTAAAATAATAAAATAATATAATAGTTAAAATAAAAATAAATAAGGTTTCGTATGGATAGTAGGGTTACGAAGGAGTATGCTTTGCTGGAAAGTATGCCCTTAAAAATATCGTAATGCGCCATGTTGCAACAACACCAGCAACACTACTACCAAGTCCAACTCTCTATCGTCCTCAAGTGGTCTCTCAGGCCCCGTGAACCCTGGACAATGTGACCACTGTCATAGCAGATAAAGAGAGGGCGAATGGTGAGTTTCTATGCAAATTGGATACTCCCAGCTAAGGTAAGGTAACCTCGACAGAAAATCCTCCAGAGCAAGCAAGGGGAATCACTCTGGGCAAACTCTCCAGGACATCACTATGAAAAAGGACAGAGAGGCCTACGCCAGGGTGATAGCCGACGTTGGGGGGACCTGAAATAGCACTAGAAGAAGAAGAAGTAAAAATAAAGCTTTGTTATATCCCTGAAATAACTATTTTAATTAAGATAATCAAATGATTTTACTGAAATCTCTTGATGGAAGTTCATTTTAAATAATAATTAAAAAAAACGATGTTTTTTAACTACTTCCACTTTTGTCTTTATTTAGACAGCGACCGGTTTCGCCAGGCTCGCTGGCATCGACAGACTGGTAACACTATTGTAAACTTAGTCCTTTATATACATACAGATCATGTTTACCACCCCTGATCTGTATGTGTATAAAGGACTAAGTTTACAATAGTGTTACCAGTCTGTCGATGCCAGCGAGCCTGGCGAAACCGGTCGCTGTCTAAATAAAGACAAAAGTGGAAGTAGTTAAAAAACATCGTTTTATTTAATTATTATTTTAATTAAAATGTATTAAACTGTTAAATTAAATAATTTTGTTTTGTATCACAATTGTATTTTATTTTACGCGATAGCTGTTTCATCAACGGATGTTGACTTCATCAGGTGTTACAATAATATATCAAATGTCAAATTTTCGTGATTTTTTTAATCTTTATGTGTATTTGTTCCTATGTCAATTTCAACAATTTCATTGGTGTAATTTTAAAGTTCTTGATACAAAAACAAAGTTATTTAATTTGACAATTTAAAATGTTAAGGTATCATAGTGTTTCGGCCAAAACAATGGGCTAAAATGTATTATTTAATGACAAAAAATGTACACTACAATAGAAAATAAAGAGTTCATTGTTTTGGCGGAAACACTGTGATACTTTAACATTTTATAACTGTTAATTCAAACACCTTGTTTTATAAACTTTTTTTTGTAACACCTGATGATTTCTACATTGGTTGATGAAACAGCTGTCGTTAAATAAATACAATTGCGATATTAAACAAAGTTTTTGCATTAACAGTTATAAAAAATAAAGATATTAAACATCAGTTTACGTGACGTAAGTTATATTGTAAATGGTTACAAAATTATCTGTTTCACGTCTACTTAAAAATGAACGTCAGTTTACGGGCTATATGTGTGTTCTCAAATCCTTTCCTCTTAACGTTAAAACATTAACGCAATAACGTATTCATAAACATGTTCTTACAACTTTATCTAACAAATTCCAATATATGTACATTTTCAATTGTTGCCAGCATTATTTAAAGCTTTTCTTCCATAAATATAAGACACTCACGCAAACTAGATGTATGTTTTGTTTAACCCGGAGGTTATTAGCATGGGGTTAGAGAGATCCCATTTCAAAAAATAAGTAAGAGAAAACCGTTGAAAAACTTTATAGAAATATACTAGATTGAAGGTAAGTTAAGATTTTCATAGTTTTAACGGACTTGAAACTTTAAACGCGTTTTTCTCAAAACTCTGTTTTTCAAATATTCCTCCATCATATCTCAAGAACGGTTTGACCGAATGACTTCAAATTTATACTGTAGACTCAACACGTATAGACGCACAGAATAAACAACGATCATTTCAAAATTCCCAATATTTCTATTTTTTTATGACAAAAACATATAAAAAAAAATAATATTAGATATTTTTTTCAGAGGTCTTCCAAAAATCAAATTTTTGGTATTTTCAATTGAGTGTAGTTCATTCTGTGCATTTAAGCTTACAGATAAAAACGCCGTTAATTTTTTTCATTTCAGATAAGTCAATCAGCCGGAATCGTGGAGGAAGTGAGCGTCCATTTTTTCGAGGCGGGTGTGTTCAAAGCGCTATAACTCACGATCTATTAAATATTTTGGGCTAAATATTTATTTATAATACATACTTTTAAAGTACATACAAATCAAATAATAAAAATCTGAATGTTCTATCTTTTCACTGGTCGTCAATAAAAATTCCCTAAAAATGCTTAAAAAACAGGCCGTCACAAGGGTGAACCCCCTTAATACTAAATGTTATACCATTACCTGTTCAACGTTTAAACATACAACGAATCATTTAATTTTTCCGTAGAGTATTAAAAGAGGTGGCTCACCACACATTGAAACTGTTATAGGACCCAGCGGCGTCCATTCGTCAATCAAAATCATTAAAATAGACAAATAATAGGAAATGAAGGTTCAGACATCTGAATAGTAACGGTTTTTCTGAGTTCGCCAACCATCTGTTGAGACAAACCACACATATCTTAATGATTCTGGCCTACAAAAGCTTAACAATAATTCCCCGGGTCAAAAATTAGATAACTTGGAAGCATAAGAAACGAAGAAGGCCTTTTAAAATAATATACCGTAATAATAATCAAACTAATCTTTTACACAGCCCCATTTTAGCCATGTTCCCCATTGAAAATAATTTTAAATATTCCCATAAAAAAATTAACTCTCCTGTCCGCCACTAAAATCTTAATCAGGAATTCTTCATATTTTTTCCCCTAATGATCATGACTCACCGTTCTAACATTCTATTCGTCCTCACGTACACTTGCTCCTACCCTTTTTTCTCCTCTCCATTTTATATGTTTAACTTCATATGTTGCTCTCTGATATTCATTAAATATTAGTTTATTCTCTCACCCCAACAAAGCTCCGGCGGGAGCGAAACCGGTGGGTGTTACCAAATAAAGTGGTTTAAATACAAATAATAAAATTGTATTTTTATTTTATTTAATAATGTCACACCACAAATTAAGTGCCTAATACGAAAGTTTAGTTTTTTTGTGAATTAAAACATTATTTTTCCACTTTCAACACTTTTAGAAGGTTTTATACCGTCATCATCGGGGAAAAAATATAGGCCATTACTTTTATTTACAAAAATTCATATGAAAAGATTAAATCTCATCGATAAAAAATTTAAAACTGAAACATTATCCGATAAAAATCTGGTCTACCCCTTTGTCCTACCCTATATCTTTCTCAAGCTCATTGTTTTTTTAATGTTGTTATTCATAACCCCGCATATACGTTATACAGTTAAGATATTCTTAAACATGAAGTAAGTAGAATTTGTGCTTTTTGTTTTGTTTTGTTTTAATTGTAATTAATGTCGTAAAGGAGTGACGCAATATGGAAAACTTTTGTGACAATGAATGATTTAAGTGATTTACAGACGCGGGAGTACCTAGTTAATGTCCATGAGAGAACTATTAGAAATCACAAACTTGTTTTCTCAAGGTGTAGAGAGAAGAACCATTATGTAATATGCCTTTAAAAGAAAACTTTCTTAATTTAATTAACAAACTAACTGTTAATTGTTACTTATATACTAAATGCAAGAAAAAAGGGAGTAGGAGGAATTAAGTCTAGAGGTAAAGTTAATTGTTATTTAATACGTTAGTTAATAAATCTAAAGTAGTTAATAAATCTAAATCATAAAATATTAATCAAATGTGAATTCAAATTACAAAATGAATATATAAGAATTATAATGTTTACCAATTAAATGATCTTTTAATAAATTTAATAAAAACAAATGTCCGGATCGTCCAGCAGAGAATAAGTGCACCATTTAAAATAATATTTGCGTTAAATTATTTTTATTATATACTATCATTGTATTATATGATTAGTTTTAGATTTATTTTGTAGACGTTGGACGATCAAAGTGTGCGCGGATGCCTATTGGTGGCGATGAGGTTCGCAACCCATCACACCGCGTCGCTCGCGAGGGCGAAAAGAGAAGGATGGTCTGCCGTATCGGTTAAAGTGTGGCAGTCCTATCTTTCTGTCTACCCTTCCGGAGAGACGGCTTGATGGTTAGTTAGTAAGTTATGTTATTTTAAGTTAAACAGTTGGTCTGCCTTTCCTGCAAGACTTCAATACAAGATGAGTCAACTCGGATTCAACCCGGATGTCCTGAGTGATGTTGGTCTATTTGTCCCTGATATTTAATTTCGTCAAAGACAGCACAGATTGTTTTATTTGCCGCGCTCCATAACCAACCTGCCAATGGTTATGCCTGTGGGTAGGGCAATCTTATTGCTTAATTGGGTCGCCTCGGAGGTTGACGTATTTCGTGATAGTGTGAGTTGCCTCAGCGATGCAATATCAATGTTATGATTATTTCTAATTCTTAAGCTTATTTTTATTTTTATGCTTCTATTTTAAATTCTCATAATGTAATTGCAAACGATCTGGAAATACGTCTGTAATGTTTGTAATTTTTATTAAAATAAATTAAATAAATGAACAATAAACGAATAAAATGAGATTCGAATTGTCAGGCTGACACTGTGCGAACCAAGGGACTACTAAGAACATCGGAGATGAAGGTCCTAAGATCAATTACTGGAAAAACCCTCCGAGATCGTGTCCGCAACGCAGACATAAGAAAAACCTGCGAAATAGAGGATATCGTTCAGTGGAGTAGATCCAGAAGAAGATACTGGAGGGACCATGTAGCCCGAATGGATGGTGACAGACTCGCATATACAGCCGCTTATGAAATCCCTTCCGGACACCGCCCACCTGGAAGACCGCCTAAGAGATGGAGGGACAGCTGGATCTCATCATCCGACGAGATATGATTTCTGTGTTACAGATCGTCAGATTTATTAAAAGAATAAGAAGAAGTAGAAGAAGATTCGAATTTTGAAATTGTTTCCCCACCGGTCTAGACTTGAGAATTGTCTGTACGTATTTGGCAGTAAACTGTCGGAGTGGTTAATCCACGAGAATTCAGGTGCGCCAGCATGGTCGGCACAAAATCTTACCAACAAATTTCAGCTCGTAGAGAAACGTATGGGATGGTAGCGATACAAACACCGGGGCATTTACGTTATAACGAATTTCGCTGGAGATCTTTTATCGCCAGACTAAGCGCCCTGGACGCGCGCGTGTGCATCCAACGTTCCTGAAGATTACTACGAACAGACTTCATCTCGGCCACTCAAATTTCAATCAACATTATTCAACAACTTATTGAAATAGCTTTCGTGTTTCTTCTTCGTTATTTGGCGTATAACTGTTATTTATGCCCGTTTTACTCGGTGCCTCGCTGCCGTGTTGGTGGATACAAACTAAGGCGCGGCTTAAGGTCTTCGAAGTAATCGGCTCCATAATTCTAGATTAAGGCGAATAGAACTAGTGGAGATTTTCCAAACACCCGTGTGACTTGGAAACTCCAAATATGTTTGGTTTACAGTGTACCTACTACAATGGAATATCATCATTTAGCTTTTTTATAATACTGTAAATAATTAATTCTTAAAAATTTCCTAAAAAAAATTCTTCCATAATATCGCCTCTTTGCAAGAATAACGTGACATTTCGAAAATCAAATCTGCCGTGTTCAACATTATTTTCTACGAAAACATAGTATTTTTAAAGTGAAAAACAGAGAATTTATGATGGAAAGAGACAACACAACAGTGGTATATTGTGTTCAATTTATTCAAAAAATTATAAACATTACAGAATAACACATACAAATCGTTTATAATCACAAAAATAAAATTAACAATTTAAAAATACATATTTACAAATAATATAACAAGAAAACAAATGAGAGTAAGTCAGAAAAAAGAAAAACAGAAGACAATTAAAAAAATATATATTCGAGAACAGTTTGGTAAAGATTGACATTTTTGTATAATAAGTAGAGAAGCAAATAGTAATTTAATACATAAGAGATAGATGCTTTCTGAGGGTAGCCTCACTATCTTGAAAAATGTCCACATCCAAAGAGATGCGGTTTAATAGTATTATTACCCTGCCCACGGGCATTACCTTAGGTAGATTGGTTCTACACAGTGGCAGGTGAAATAATCTATGTTGCCTTTGTCGCAGATAATTGTCGGGGACAAACAAAGTCAAGTCATTCAAAATATCAGAGTTATGTATTCGACCACGAATCAGTTGAACAAAGTGAACACCCAGGTGGATGGTTCGTCTAATTTCCAATGATTGGTAGTCCAGCATACCCAGCAAGAAATCAGTTGGGTACAGCCAGGGATAGTAACCGTTCTCTTTAAGGTACAGGTCAAGTTGTCTCTTTCAGACGGGTAACAGGTTATTCTTGCAAAGAGGCGATATATAATAAATTTAGTTAGTACCAAAAGGTAAATCTGTATATAATATGAAAGAGTGTCAAATGCAAGTATAAGAAGTGAATGCGTTGCGAATGAAAGTGTTATGAACAAAATAATGAAACCGTCGTTAAGATGGTTTGGACACATGGAAATAATGAGTGAAGACAGAATGGTGAAGAAGATATATGTTAACGACGTGAACGGAGCTAGAAATAGAGAAAGACCGAGAAAAACGTGGCACGATCAAATCTATCAAATATTGAATGTCGGTCAAGTGAGGAGTCGGAGAAATCGACGTGCGTGCATGGCAAGATCATTATTTCTGCCTACTCCTCTGGGGAGACGGCGTGATGGTTAGTTAGTTAGTTAGAAATAAAAGTTTTTTTTGTTTCATCAGCTCTCTGCCATCTTCTGGTTTGCATCAGAACTAAAATAATATGTGAAGTAATAAATACTAAATATATAATATTAATTCAGTTTTTATATTTTTCAATGTTAACTAACTGAGTAACTTACTAACCAAGTAACCAACACGCGTCTCTCAGGAGGGGTAAACAGAAATAATGGACCACTCAACTCTTCTTTCTTTACGTACTTCTCTAGATTTCTCGACATTCATACATAGTGTCATGCACGCTCGTCGATTTTCCGACTCCCCACACGGCCGACATTAAATATTTGAATGATTTGATCATGCCACGTTTTCCCCAGTCTTCCTCTTTTTTTAGTTCCGTTACGTAGTTTTTTATATTCTTTTTGTATCATTAATTCTTTCTATGTGACCAAACCATCCTATTGACCCTTTCATTATTTTGTTCATAACACTATCATTCTCAGTGCATTTACTTCTTGTACCATTTTTCATTTGATACTGTACTTTTTTTATGTATACAACAGGTCGTTTGAACCCTATTACCATATACAATTAATTTTTTAGCTATTTTTATTGATTGATTCTCGTGACATGTGATAGTAAGCTAATCTATCACCATTTTATTGTCACGTGAATTCTACACCAGACCAAAAACAGTGTGACAATCACACTGCCCTCGCCGGGAATCGAACCCGGAACCTTCGGGGTGGCAGTCAAAGCACTTACTACTCGGCCACGAAGGTTTTCGTATTATATACAGATATGTACACATCCCTCTAAGAGATCTCATTTCAACTACATTTATTTTTCTTTCATCCTGATTTTGCCAGTTCCGTTATGTAACTATATAATTAATTTAAAGTCTTACTCTGATTTTATGTTAGTAAAATTCGATTGTTAATATTCACCTTTCCCTCCATTGATATAGTTTTCCTTTTTGAGGTAATAAACTTATTAGAAAGTACTTTTACAGAAAAGCGTGTTTTCAATAAAGGAAAAAATCTTTTTGGTCCATGGCGTATAACAAAGTGAAATCGCTTTATGGAAACAACAAGTTTTAATCTGTGAAATTTAAAATAAGTCTCTGAAGACAAAATTATACTTGAATAAATAAGAGCCCTTATATTAAAACTAAAGTTCGGCGTATTGTTTTTGTAAAGCTTAAAAATAAAAGTTATTTGATACGCACTTTAGAAAAAAAATGTGTTCTGATAATTCGAGTTCTCGTTACATACCCCTGATCCTTTATAATTACGTGAAGTCCTTTGAAGGACTAGTGGAATATGTAAGCAGAGAGAAATTATTAATTACATTGAAGTCTTAAGGTTCGCAAACCAAGTAATTAATTTTAAGGACGAGGTTTACCCAAATGACTTGTGTATAGTAAAAGACAATGTCGTTTAAGGAGTAAATGTCAAAAACGGTTTAAAGTAGCATTTCAAAGAATTTATATTCCTTATTTTAGATTTAATCAAATGTAGTTTGGCGCACTTTTCAACTACGCAATATTTAAGAAATTAAAATCCAAGAATTAAATTAAATCAATTATAAATAATCAAATAAACTATAATTAAATATTTTATGTTATAATTTACATTTTTTTTATGAAAGTCTTGCGACAGCTGTTTATGTTGTGATTGTTGTTTATTTTTTTTGTACCATATACCTCGTACCTGTTGATTGGACAACTGTTGATCATTACACTTGATGATGCCGACATCGGTTGGCGAAGCCGCTGTGACTACAATTTGATAGAAATATTAATTATTTGTGGTAGTATAACAGTGTTGAACAGTTAATAATGTTAAAGTATAATAGTGTTTCGGCCAAAACTATGGATTATCTAAATAAACAATATCGAAATTCCCACATTAAATCTTTGATCAAATATCTCTACACAACTAAGCAGCAATCAAGTGGAAAGTACTTTTAGTAAGTGATTGTTCTTACTGAGATTTTCAAAACCGGTCAGTATTTGGAAGTGTTTGGCTGATGTAACAGTCTGGGATCGACCATTTTTTAGTTTTGTTATTATTTAGAGAGCAATAGCGTTAAGCTGTGACAATAGAGAAACCTAGGTGATACGACTATCTCTCTCTTCTCTTATTGTGTTTACATTATGTTATTGTATAATAATCATGATTTTAGCTTAAAAGAACAGCTAATACATGTACATTATCACAGAAAGTTACTTTTTTATTAGAGCTTTCAAATGTGAATGTAAAGTTACAATGTGAAGATTGTACTGGCGATTTTATAGCTTATTGGCAATATCAACCAGCTTTACATAGAGTTAGATTCACTACTTTGAATTTTCCTGATACATACCAGAGATTGTCACTTTAAAATGAATTTCTTGAGTATCTAAAGTACTGTAGAATAACATTTTAATATTATTAAAAATACAAAGATTATAAATCTTATTTTACAGATATATCAACAATATAATACACAGATTGTCACTTTAAAAGGATGTCTATCGACTACCTAATGCAAAGTAACACAACATCATTATATTTTTAACCGTTTAAATTAATAAAATTGTTATAAATATCACAATCATCACAACACTATATCACTAATATCACAACACAAAAAAAAATTAAATCTAGAAATTTTAAAAGCAAAAAAAAAACATTTTCGTATTATAATTCAATAAAAAAAAATTATTCTTTGATCATTTTCTCAATTATGTATGACTCATTGGTAATTTTTATTTTGTTGTCTTTCACTTGTTCAACTCTTTTATATTAATGTTATTTGCTTCCCTGTTTATTTCTCCAAATTTTGTTTGTGAGAAAGTCTTTCTGATGTATTTTCGACCTAACGATGCTAACATCGGTTAGCGAATCAGCTGTCACGACAAAATATAATTAATTGTGATATTTATAACAAAGCATTTTTAAGGATTCATTGTATTTCAATAGAGACGAAGATGTAAATTTTTTTGGAAACAGAATATGGTAGTCGAAGCGTTTACAGGACTTATGACCTGGTTGGGTTAAGCGATCACTTTATGTTAACAACATTCCCCATTCCGCCCTTCTTACGATCACCTGGCGTTGTCTAACAGTGTGATAATTGCGTAAGCCTTTCACATTGCATTAATAAAGATTTTCTGCTGAATGCTTACAAATAATCTTAATAGATGGCGCTTGTATAGATTGACGTAAAAATGTGAAGTTATTTAACATAGTAGCATATATACAAGTTTCAAAAAAATTGTCAAACACGGTGGTCGTAAGAAGGGCGGAATGGGGAATGTTGTTAACATAAAGTGATCCCTTAACCCAACCAATGACAGGTCATAAGTCCGGTAAACGCCTCGACTACAATATTCTGTTTCCAAAAAAATGTATATTATCGTCTCAATTGAGATACAATGAATCCTTAAATGATTAACGCGCAATGGATAAAATCCAGTATTTGTCTACAAGTATTTGTATACATTCAAAAAACAAAAAGTTTATTTTATTTAAACAGTTAATAATGTTGAAATATAAGTGTTTCCGCCAAAACAATGGATTATCTAACATTATTATATTATTTAAAGAAAGGAGGAGAAGAAGTACGGAGAGACCATCGGGAGCTGGTGGTGGTTCCACTGCTAATATCTTTCCCTGTTCTAGATTCTCCAAAATGTGTGGATTCAGTATTGGAATCTATTGCACATAAGGGCCCACATTCGTCAAAAAGTCTCCAAGGCGAGGGACAGATAATAATCTAACGCTTCAATGCTGTTTGAAGAAAAATAATTTTGTTTAATTAACAAAATTGATAAATGAAATAGTCCATTGTTTTGGCTGAAACACAATGATACTTCAACATTATTACTGTTAAAATTTAAAACACTGTTATAATATAAAAAAATATTTTTATTCACTAAGAGTTTCGCAACCGATGTTGGCATTATCATGTGGGTCCAACACGACGAGTCGGAGAAATCGACGAGTATGCATGACACGATGTATGAATGTCGAGGAATCGCGTGAACTATGTCAGAAAATAAAAGTGTGGCAGTCTATTCATTTTGCCGACTCCTACTAGGAGACTCCCTCCACTGCTGGATATAGGCCTCTTCCAATTGTTTCCACTCGTCTCTATCCTGCCCCTTTTGTATCCAAGATTTTCCAACCCTTTTGATGATATCATCGGTCCATCTCATCGGTGGCCTTCCGACACTTGGTGTATTTTCCCAAATATTTTTTTATATATTTGGGAAAATACAAAACTAGTTAGCCATTATTATGACGAAGAAGAAGAATAAAAAGGTTATGTGTTCAAATTTGAATTTCCGCACAAATGATTGCACAACCTATCACCTAGTACATTATCATATTTTTCGCTGTTTAAGCTAGATAGTGTTTGTGTATTGTAAACATCAGCCCTTAACCCGCCGAGGCGGCTAGCTGATCGGTCTCACTCGCGTATGTATCATGATGCTGTATGAATTTTCAATAAAATTCTTCCCTGGGGGCAGATTCTTACCTAAAAAGTGGCTATCTCAGAAGCCGTCTATACAAACATGAGCCGAGAGGGTAAACATTCCTCTGGAAAATATTCGCTGCTATCTACCGCGAGTTATGGAAGTAAATACACGTCCATTGCTAGGTACGTTTTTATCCACTCGCATGGCGCACAGTGAGCTGATCCCTAGATAAAACAGGTTCTGACCAAAATAGTGAAAATCGAATGATAAATATTTTAAATAATTATATAAATAAAACAACTTTGTATTTAACCACGGTAGGGTTATTATATTGATGCCAAATAATTTCGCTTGGACCCAAGCTTCATCAGGGCAGTATAATAACTATATTATTATACTACGTTATTATACTGCCCTGATGAACCTTGGGTCCAAGCAAAACTATTTGGCATCAATATAATAACCCTACCGTGGTTAAATACAAAGTTGTTTTATTTATATAATTATTTAAAATGTCTATCCACAAAGTGAGTGCTTTATATGAAGAGATAAATATTTTATACGAAAGATACGATACACACAATTTTTCTTCTTCATCTTCAAGTGCCCTGTCGGGTTCTCCTAACGTTGGCGATCACCTCGGCGAACCTGTCTCTATCCTGCACCGCTCGGAACAGTTCCTCCACACTTCGGATGCCGGTCCACTCCCTCACGTTTCACAGCTTGGACATTTGTCTCCTACCGGGCTCTCGGCGTCCCGTCACGTCACGCAGTATATGACCCAGATGTGAAATCTTTCGAACTTTGATGGTTGATAACGGTTCCAAGTCAACTCTAGCTCGCCTCAAGACTTCGGTATTGCTAACCATGTCTGTGCGGGGAACTCTGAGCATTCGACGATGGAGCCACATTTCAAATGCTTCCAGTCTGTTCTGTTCGCACAATTTTTAATGGATTTAAAGAACGTCGAGAGTAACAGATGTCGTCGCAAGGGTAGCGAAGCTTAAATAGTCATTTGAGGGATATGTTGTCAGATTGGTAAACGATAGATGGACCATAAGGGTGGTAGAGTGGAGACCCCGTGAAGACAAAAGAAACAGAGGGAGACCTCCACACGATGGTCCGGTGACATTAGAAGTATTGCTGGCGATTGGATGCAAAAGGCACAAGACAGGGATACGTTGAGAAGTATGGGGGAGGCCTGTGTCCAACGGTGGACGACAACGACTATCTAAGTAAAGTAAAAAAATATATAAAAAAAATATTCACATGACTATTTTAATCACATTTAAATTAAAAAAACAATTTAATACGTAAAAAAACTGTGCTATTATGTTGACATCATCAGATGTTAAAATAATATATCAAATGTCAAATGAGACATGATTTTTCGAACCTGAAAAAACCTTATTCAAATTGACATAGGAACAAATACACATAAAGGTTCGAAAAATTACTAAAATTTGACATTTGATATATTATAGTAAAAATACAATTGTGCTACATACAACAAAGTTTTTTTAATTTAACAGTTTATTAACTATTTTTATATAATATTTTATACTGAATGTATTGATTAAATTTTAAATATGGATGTAAATATATTTTATATATAATAAGGTATTATACCTGTCCACACCCAGGTTTATGCTCTACCCCCCGTGTGGAAGTGCGAGTGCTTCATACCAGAAAGGTCACCATACATTTTTCTCCCTTAACAATACAAAATAAGTGTGAAATATCTCAATAAAAGTCAAAAGGACTCGTAAACTCTGAAACGGAAGTACGCTGTAAAATAAATCCTTAATCATAAAAGCAAATTGTATTGTAAGACGGGGTAATGATTTTTTGAACTGACATTTTGTTTCCCAATAAAAATTTAAGCGCCCTGGATTACTTCCCGCGCTGTTTGAGTTAAATAAGGGCTGGGAATAGGTTTTTCTTCCAGGAAAAGAATGACAAAAATACTACAATACGAAATAACATGGATTTTATGAATATTAGACTACGCATTTGAGGCATTTTTACAGGGTGTACGAAAAATTTCTATGTTTGTTATGAATACAGTTTCATAAAATATCTATACGAAGTGAAAAAATAAGCAGTATAAAATTTTTGTGTTGACTATATAAACATCACGCCTTAAGAAACTGAATCCTTAATTTTCTATTATAAAAATACTACAATATGTAATAACATGTATTTTATGAATATTAGACTAGCCATTTGAGTCATTTTTACAGGGTGTACGAAAAATTTCTATGTTTGTTATGAACACAGTTTCATAAAATGTCTCTATGAATTGAAGAAATACGCGGTATCAAATTTTTGTGTTGACTATATAAACATCACGCCTTAAGAAACTGAATCCTTAATTTTCTATTGTAAAAATAATACAATATGTAATAACATGTATTTTATGAATATTAGACTAGCCATTTGAGTCATTTTTACAGGGTGTACGAAAAATTTCTATGTTTTTTATGAACACAGTTTCATAAAATGTCTCTATGAATTGAAGAAATACGCGGTATCAAATTTTTGTGTTGACTATATAAACATCACGCCTTAAGAAACTGAATCCTTAATTTTCTATTATAAAAATAATTGTAATAACATGTATTTTATGAATATTAGACTAGCCATTTGAGTCATTTTTACAGGGTGTACGAAAAATTTCTATGTTTGTTATGAACACAGTTTCATAAAATATCTCTATGAATTGAAGAAATACGCGGTATCAAATTTTTGTGTTGACTATATAAACATCACGCCTTAAGAAACTGAATCCTTAATTTTCTATTATAAAAATAATACAATATGTAATAGCATGTATTTTATGAATATTAGACTAGCCATTTGAGTCATTTTTACAGGGTGTACGAATTTTTTTTATGTTTGTTATGAACACAGTTTCATAAACGACGAAGTGAAGAAATACACAGTATCATTTTTTTCTGTTGACTATATATACATATACATTGCGCCTTAAGAAACTGAATCCTCAAATTTCAGGCAACAATGCGTTTGGTTGTCACTACTTTTCTTTTCATTTTACTTCTTCCTCAAACACTTACAAGTATTTCTATCACATCTTTAACAAGTAAACGTCGGAGCACTGACCGGGACAATGGTAAGGGAAAAATCTCAACAGCGGACCCCTGACCAAGTCATGCCCTATACATTTCGGTTTAATGTAAGTAGGAGGGGGTTTGGTAGTCAGAGAAAAGTTAATGAGTTCACGTCAGCCTTTCGAGCAGAGTCAAATCTTTGAAAGTATGTTTTGCGCTTATAAATCAGTTAGTTTCTTAAAAAGTTATCCACGATACATTTTTTTATGAGGCTCAACGTGTTAAATCCTATGTATTCATAGTTTTGCGTCACGTCGTTGGTGTTGATTATGACTTAAGTAAAGCCTTTCTCTTATTGATTATGTTTCTCTAACTTTTTTTGTTTTGATTCCAAGATATTCAGCTTTCGATACATCCACGATAACACTATTTATTTTGATCCTTCAGCATTTATTACACTGATGCTAATTTCAAACAACAAAATCAATTTAATTTATTTTTTGTTTCTTGAATAATAAGGACCAAACAAGTTTTGAGGACTTCCGAGATGAAGACACTGAGGACGATAGCAGGCAAGACACTGAGGAACACCAGAATAAGGGAGATATGTGAGTTTGAGGATATTATAAGATGGAGCAGACAGCGAAAAAGGGACTGGTACCTCATGTTCAAAGAATAGACACCACCAGACTCCCCTATATTGCATTATAGAGGACCCTTGGGACTCGTCCTCTTGAAAGACCTCCTAAAAGATGGAAGGACAGCTGGAAGATTCTACCTCACAGGAGGAGCAACACTCTGGAGAACAGACCACATAGGTCTACAACAAGCAAGGAGAAGAAGAAAAAAAAAGTATAACTGCATCTTACGCGAGACAATTTTGTTTAGCGGAGGACGTGGTTAGCTATCGGGAGGGAATTTCGTATCGGGTGGCGATCGTTATTTTAGTTTTCTCACATACGGAAAATAAAACCAAAATAACGATCGCTTCCCCAGACAAAAATTCCTCCCCAATAGACCAAAGCGTTCTCCGCAAACAAAATTATTTCCTATCACTACTAAATCCAGGAACTTCTCTATTCAAAAATAATAAGACTAAATCCATAATTCTCTAAAATGCCATTCATAACAGTGGTCTGCCAAAAAAATAAATTCTGCCTTGACACCATTCCTGCTGATTCTTAAGTAAAATTATTTCGAGGTGTTTGAAAGAGTATGAGAGAAGAGGGGGCTGGAAGCTAGAATTTGTAAAAAAATGACAAAAAAACGGAAAAATTTATCATTTTTAATGTTTTTTTTTAACAATTTAAAAGGTTCCAAATCCACCTCCTTGACTTGATTCTGCACTGTATTCATTTCACATTTCAGATGCAGAAGAGAAGAAAACATCGATTAAGTCTACGCATGCAGGATGGCGATTTTATTTTATGTATAATACTTAGAATCATAAGTCACATTGAAATATATAATACAGTGCGAAATATATTAAATACGGATTTATTGAAAATACCACAAACCCATCTTCTTACGTTATTCATCGTCAACATTTGGTTGCTAGAAAATTAAGTGAACGACTGTTTCAATCACTGAAACATGTCATCAAAGCAGTCAATAATATCCGAAATAGCTCTTTACATGATAGAATATTTAATCAGCTTTGTGTTGTTAATGATGAAGATTTCAACTGATTGCTGTTTCACACAGAAGTGTGTTGGCTATCGAGAGGCAAATGTCTGACTCGATTTTACAATCTGTTTGACTCTGTGATAGAGTTCTTGGAAAACGAAGACACAGAATTGCGCGACAACCTTATTACATCAAAGAATGATATCGCGTACTTGACAGACCTGTATAAAGTGTTTAATGATATCAATCTCCAACTTCAAGGTGATGACTTGAACTTAATTAAAACAAAAAAATGTCATTGCTGCTTTCATAGCCAAACTGCTCTTCCACAAGAAGAATATCGGCAAACGGGAGTCTCACATTTTTCCGGATTTGTCAGTATCCTGCAACAATGACGACCTGTTTGCCTACTGCCAACATTTGGAAAACCTCAGTGATTTCATAGAACGTTTCCAGGACATTTTGAAATCGGAAATACCAGACTTGGTGTTGGATCCTTTTTCAAATGTCAACACAGCAATATCATCCCATCTGGAAGATGAACTTATAGAATTGACAACGAACGAGAAAATAAAAATCAAATTAAAAAATGGCTACCAAGAATTTTGGCTACAAATCAAATCCCGCAATTATACCCTGGATTGTGGTCGATCGTTCAACGATTTTTGATAGCATTTCCATCATCCTATTTGTGTGAACGTGGATTTAGTGCTGTGGCGACGCTTCTTACTAAAAAGAGAAATAGTTTGCATGTTACCAACGCGGCGACTTGCTGCTGTTTTTGAGTAAATTCGAACCCGATAACAACAAACTTATTAAAAATCATCAGATTCATCCTTCATATTAGGTAAGTTTTAAAATTAAAATTGATTGTGTTCGTTTTAATTTGAATAAAAAATACTCTTAATATTATAAAGTTGCGTTTTAATTGCTACCACTGGTAAAAAAAAATCTCGTTTAGAATTAAAGTAATGAATGTCATTGTGGTTTTTAAGATGTGGTGAAGTAAAAAGAAATTGGGGGGCGCTGAAAAATAATTGATTTTCAAAGTGGGCGATAGACAAAATAAGTTTGAGAACCACTGACTTAGACAGACGAAACACGTCATTAACATAAATTATAATAAAACTTTCAGAAAACAGACGTTTTCATTTGAATTAATTATTTAATATGTAGTTTTACATGATTGTTCAATAAACAATGCATAATACTTGTTGTCATTCGGGTTATTATATCTATAAAACAAGATATTTTTAATTTTTAAATTGCACATATTTTTTTAAATCCTAAAAACAAAACATTGATATTAAATCAATATTTCGCACTATATATACTAGTTATTGGTTAAACTAAAAACACTGTCCAGTTATTTTGCACTGGGTCCACGAAATAATTAATTGCATTGTTATAACGAGATTTATTAATTACTTACATTGAATTTCGAGATGTCAGATATAATTAAGTGCAGCCTCAACTCAGCGTAATTGTATCACAACTGGCAGAATTACGATACAACGTACAATTTCCATTAGCTGGTGTGGTACCAATGCATAAATTTGCACGTTTGTATAATGATTAATAACTGTATAAATGTTTAAACATTTTGGGTATTCTAGAATATTTTTTATCATTAATACGAATGAAAACTTCAGTTTTCTAGAAGTATTATTATATTTTATGGGAACGACATATTTCGCCCCTTCTTAGGCATTATCAAATACAAATACAATTACAAATTATAATGAGTTCAATAACGGTATGAATGTTGGAACATTTTGGGTATTCTAGAATAATTTTAATAAGTAATACGAATGAAAACGTCAGTTTTCTAGAAGTTTTATTATATTTTATGGGGATGACATGTTTCGCCCTTCTAAGGCATTATCAAATATATACATTACAAATCATAATGAATTCAATAACTGTATGTATGTTGAAACATTTTAGGTATTCCAGAATAATTTTTATAATTATAACGAATGAAAACGTCAGTTTTCTAGAAGTTTAATTATATTTTATGGGAATGACATATTTCGCCCTTCTAAGGCATTATCAAATATATACATAACAAAGCATAATGAGTTCAATAACTGTATGAATGTTGAAACATTTTGGGTATTCCAGAATAATTTTTATTATTAATACGAATGAGAACGTTTTTTAAAAGTTTTATTATATTCTATGGGAATGACATGTTTCGCCCTTCTAAGGCATTATCAAACCTTTGCCTTAGAAGGACGAAACATATCATTCCCATAAAACATAATAAAACTTCTAGAAAACTGACGTTCTCATTCGTATTAATTATTAAATATGGAGCTTTTCATCATTTCTCAAGAAACAATAAATATTTTTTTATTAAGTATTATATATTCATGAAAACGCGCGTTTTCTGGAAGCGTTTTATATATAATGGAAGTAATACTAAATATTTCACCTTCCTAAGGTAGTATCGAATGTTAAATAATTATAATAAAACTTCTAACGAACGGACGTTTTCATCAATATCTAAAATTTAATGTGAATTTTTGGAAATAAGGAAAAAAAAATTTTTAATAAAATTTATTTTTAAATATATATTTAATACTGAACTTATCTTCTGGGCGTGAGTCGCGAAACCGATCGAAATCCATTAACCTAAGTGGAATTTAACGAAATAAATGTACATTTTTCATATTATTATTGAATTATTTTCGCCCTTTATTGGTTATAACTTTTAATACCCAATAATTTAAGGAAATTTGTTATTATATATAATATATGTAAAGTACATTATACATCGTGCGATCTTAAAAAAATAGCTGTAATAAAATAAAATTATGATGTAATGAAAAATAAATATGAGTATGTTGAACGTGTTTTATCAAATTAGACTCTCGCATATATGTTTGAGCAAACATATTTTTGTAAGAAATTGGAAACGACTGAAGAGCCTTCTTCTGAATGCGTACATAGGTGGGTAGCTACCCTCATACGTAGCTGGGTAGGCAGCCACCTACCCCCAGTGTCGATCTATTGCCACAATGCCCACTCATTCCGAGTCTTGGAATTTTCCTCTATATCCGAGTTAAAGAAAATGTCGTGAGTAAATGAAACATGAGGTTTATATGATACATACTTGCTATGTCAACGAAAACAAACCACAAAACGTGATAAACTACACTCCATGGTTGATTTTTAATTATTATATTGTGATAATCAAATGATTTTACTGAAATCTCTTGATGGAAGTTCATTTTAAATAATAATTAAATCAAACGATGTTTTTTAACTACTTCCACTTTTGTCTTTATTTAGACAGCGACCGGTTTCGTCAGGCTTCACAGGTCTGGAATCAATCAAAAACAGTCAAAAACAATCAAAAACAATCCAGACCCTAGCAGCTATATGGATGGGGAAAACCGAATAAGGCGAGGCCAACCTTACGGACCAAGAACTATAACATATAATATTTAAATTCAGTAATAATTAAAACAAAATTACCATTTTTTTAAACAATATATATTAATATGTAAGAGATAATAAAAATTAAAACCCATTGTATTAATTGATACGAACCTCCAAGAATACCTGTAATACCAATAGTTAAATTCAGAAATATTTTACATAAATATTTGAAGATTATTTTTGTATAGAATCATGTTTACCACCCCTGATCTGTATGTATATAAATGTCTAAGTTTACAATAGTGTTACCAGTCTGTCGATGCCAGCAAGCCTGGCGAAACCGGTCTAAATAAAGACAAAAGTAGA
Source organism: Lepidostoma basale (assembly GCA_022606425.2). Classification (NCBI taxonomy): domain Eukaryota; kingdom Metazoa; phylum Arthropoda; class Insecta; order Trichoptera; family Lepidostomatidae; genus Lepidostoma; species Lepidostoma basale. Next base: position 400,515 of record JAHDVF020000348.1, on the reverse strand, counting down.
AGTAGTTAAAAAAACATCGTTTTATTTAATTATTATTTAATATATTGTGTATAATAAGCATTTAATACTTCAATTATTAAATTAATTTACAATCATGTTACATAGCTTTTTTATATGCTAACACCAAGGTTTATTTACTAGAATTTTTATTTATTTATTTATCTTAAGATGTGAGAACGGAAATCCTCTTTAAATAGCCGCACCGAAACACTTTAAAATTCTCATATAACCATCAAATGATTTTGATAAAAGTTCATTTAAAATAATAATTAATTAAAACGACTAGGACTAATTCAATTTTATATTTATTTTGACAGCGACCGGTATCACCAGGTTTGTTAGCTTTGATAGAGTGGTATGTTGATGCACGTCGATTTCTTAAACTGCTCGCGTGACCGACATTTAACATGGTTTGGTTGATTTGATCGTGCCAAGTTTTCCTCGGACTTCCTCTATTTCTAGCTCCGTTCACGTCGTTTACATATACGTTCTTCACCATTCGAGCTTCACTCATTCTTTCCATGTGTCCAAACCATCTTAACGACCCTTTCATAAATTTGTTCAAAACACTTTCATTCGCACCGCGTTAATTTCTTATATTTGCATTTGACATTCTATCGTATACAGATTTAACACACATTCGTCTTAGAGATCTCATTTAACTAACTAACTAACTAACCATCACGCCGTCTTCCCGAAGGGATAGGCAGAAAGAATGGACTGCCACACTTTTCTTTCCTGACATATTTCTTTCGCTTCCTCAACATTCATACATCGTGTCATGCACGCGTGTCGATCTCTCTGACTTCTTATGTGGCCGACATTCAATATTTGATTTATTTGATCGTGCCACGTTTTTCTCGGTCTTCCTCTATTTCTGGTTCCATTTACATCGTTAACATATATTTTTTTTACCATTCTTTCTTCATTCATTCTTTCCGTTCGAGATTTTATTTATACTGCATTGATTCTACTTTCATCCTTCTATTGTCAGTTCTTGCTTCACTTCCATACATACAAATATATGACGCAATATATATAAATAAGATGACAAATCTATACATTTACATGTATAGTATAATATGTAAGCGATCATCTCATGAATCGTTAAATATGTTATTAGTACATTTATATCGTATAAATTTCGTGCAATAGTGGTGATATTCGCTTATCACACCCCCTCCCCTGCTGTGGATGTTCACGATGGCATTATCGATGACACATAATCTGAAAAGTTTACTACTCGCTTTTAGGATCAAGTTTTATGAATTTGCGCTGCCTACATATTGGGAAGAGTTTTTCACGATCGTGACAGTTCTAAAAGAACTTTTAATGGTAAATGGAAGGAAGAACATGTTATTTTCACGTCGTGTTTTAAAAATCAGGTTGAAATCTTTATTTTCATACGTAAAAAGGGATATTTTTAGAAACGTTGTATTAATAGTTTTTTTTTTTTTTGTATATTTGAATAACAATTAATTTAATGAATGTAACTAACTAACTAACTTACCATCACGCCGTCTCCCCGGAGGGGTAAGCAGAAAGAAAGGAACGCCACACTGTTCTGTCCTGACATACGTCTCTCGCTTCCTCTACATTCATACATCTTGTCATGCACGCACGTCGATTTTTCCGACTCCTCACGTGACCGACATTCAATATTTGATTGATTTGATCGTGCCACGTTTTCCTCGGCCTTCCTCTATTTCTAGCTCCGTTCACGCCATTTACATATACCTTCTTTACCATTCTGTCTTCACTCATTCTTTCCATGTGTCCAAACCATCTTAATGACCCTTTCCTTATTTTGTTCATAATACTTTCATTCGCACCACATTCACTTCTTATACTTGCATTTGTCACTCTATCATAAACAGATTTGCCATACATTCGTCTTAGAGATCTCATTTCTACTGCATTTATTCTACTTTCATCCTTCTTTTGCCAGTTCCATGCTTCACTTCCATACATAAGGGTCGGCACAAGAACACTATTAATGAATGTTGTTTATAAATATGCAATGACGAAGAAAATAAAGAAAGACGATTTAATATTTAGTTTTCTTCTTCTTCTTCTTCCTTTTTTAATAGATCTGTGGATCTGTATTTATGGCGCCGAGGTCTCCTGGGACACAGAATTCCAACTGTCTAGCCATCTCGCAGGTCTTCCGGGTTGGCTAGTTCCCATTGGCACTTTGTTTGCGGCTGCTTGGGGGAGTCTATCGTCGCTCATTCGTTCTACGTGGTCGCGATAGAAGCGTCTTCTTTTCCTGCCCCATCTGACATTATCTTCGGTATTGCAGGTCTCACGTATTACTAATTCTGTCTCTCAGTGTTTTGCCCAGAATAGCGCGTAGTGTCTTCATTTCAATATTTAGTTTAAATTTAATTAGGTTTATGGCATCGACTGGTTTCGGCAGTTTGCTTCCGTCGTCTGGTCCTTCATTTATTTTATTATTTGCAATGAACTTCTACGATGAAAGTTAAAATAACAACATCAATATTATGAAGACGATTATTATGTATAGAAAAAGGATGTAAAAGAGAGGAGACCGGAGAGGATATGAGAGAGTTTAAATCGTTCTCCTGATGATAAAGCTGTGATACTTTTGAAATATGACGAGAAAAATTAACTGAATTTCAATTTATAATATTGTAGTAAACCCTATTGTTTTGTGGTTTAACTTGGATTTAATTTATATATTATAAATTATATAAATTGTGACAAATTTGTTTGGCCTTGCGAGAGCATGCGTTAACTGGAGTTTGAGAATGCGCTCGCAAGGCGAAACATATTTGTCACTATTTATATAATTTATATAAATTAAATCCAAGTAAAACCATTGAACAATCGTGTTTACTATTATAAATTAATAATGGAGTTTTACAAAACTAATACCTCAACCATCAATAACTGAATTTAACTAACTAACTAACTAACTAACCATCACGCCGTCTCCCCGAAGGGGTAGGCTTTTCTTTCCTGACATATTTCTCTCGCTTCCTCAACATTCATACATCGTGTCATGCACGCGCGTCGATTTCTCTGACTCCTCACATGGCCGACATTCAATCCATTCCATTCACATCATTAACATATAATTTTTTTACCATTCTTTCATCATTCATTCTTTCAATATGTCCAAACCATCTTAACGATCCTTTCATTATTTTGTTCATGACACCATCATTCGCACCGCATTCACTTCTTATATTTTCATTCGGCACTCTATCATATACAGAGTATCACACATTCTTCTAAGAGATCTCATTTCAACTGCATTTATTCTACTTTCATCCTTCTTTTGCCAGTTCCATGCTTCGCTTCCATACATTAGGGTCGGTAGAAGAACACCATTGTGCACTGCCATTCTAGCTTTTTTGGAAAGGTTTTTGTTTGCGATGACAACTTTAAGTGCACCATTCACTTTGTTGCCTGCCCCAACCCTTCTTTCAATATCCCTCCACTCGCCCATCTCTTGTAAACATACTACCTAAATACACGAACTCAACTACTTGCTCCAAATTTTCACCATTCACACTAATGTTGCAGACTGTCGTGGTTTCTTCCTTTTCAAAAATCATTACCTTGGACTTATTAACATTCATCATCAGATCATTTCGCATGCATACCTCATACATACAATTCACTAGGTCTTGTAGTTCATGCTCGTTGTCTGCAAGAAGGACAGCGTCATCCGCATACAAGAGACAGCTTACTGACACTCCGCTCATTTTGGCACCTACATCCAACCCTTTCAGCTCTTTCATACATTTGTCCATATACAGATTAAATAACCACGGGGACATTACGCAACCCTGTTTGACACCGTTATTGATATCAAACCAGGCTGTGAGATCTCCATTTACTCTGACACTAGCAGTGCTTTCTGTGTATAGCGACTTAATTGCCGTGATCAGTTTTGTACTTATTCCATATTCAGACAATATTTCCCACAACTTTTCTTTATTAACGTAATCATATGCTTTTTGCAAGTCGACAAATGCACAGAAAAGTTTGCGGTTTTTGGCCAGAAACTTCTCTGTCAATGTACGAAGTCCAAAAATTTGATCCATACATCCTCTGCCATTCATAAAGGCACCTTGCACATCCCAAACTTTGTCACTCGTCAATTTTCTTACTCTTTCTATTAAAATTCTGCATTTTATTTTCTGAATTTTATTCACGAAAAATCGGTATTATAGAATTTTAATGATAATTATCTAAATTTGTAATAATAAATCCTGCGTGCGTAGACTCAATCAATGTATTATTCTCTTCTGCATCTGAAATGTGAAATAAATACAGTGCAGAATCAAGTCAAGGAGGTAGATTTGGGACCTTTTAAATTGTAAAATAATCATAAAAAATTATCGATTTTTCCGTTTTTTTATCATTTTTTTTTTACTTATGTTATACCTATTCTAGCTTCCTGCCCCCTTTACTCTAATCCTCTCTCAAACACCCCGAAATAATTTTACATCAGAATCAGCAGGAATGGTGTCGGGGCAGAATTTTTTTTTTTCCGACCAGTGTTATGAATGACATTTTAGAGAATGATGGATTTAGTCTTATTATTTTTGAAAAGAGGCTGTTTCCAAGAGAAGAGAAGAGCAGTACCTGGATTGAGTAGTGGTGAGAGGTAATTTTGTTTGCGGAGTACGCGATGGTCTATTTGGGAGGAATTTTTGCCTGAGGAAGCGATCGTTATATTCGTTTTCTTTTCCAGATCTAAGAAAACTAAAATAACGATCGCCACCCCACACAAAAATTCCCTCCCGATGGAGTCTGTAAAGATTTTCAAAGCGTCATTCGAAGATGATACGGATATGGGTTGAGGACATGGTGAGATGAGGAAGAAGCAGAAGGCGCTTTTGGAGAGACCACGTGGACCGCATGGAGAATACAAGAATTGCAAAAATTGTTAAAGATGAAAAGAAGGAGGGCCGCCAAAGAGATGGAGAGATGACTGGACATCATCATCTCAAGACAGCCCACCATCACAAACAGGTCATACGACCTAAACTAAGTGGAAGAAGAAGAAGAAAAATAGAAGAAACCACTTATCATTTACAAAAAAATATGTTCACCAATGTGTCAGCCCTGGGTAGAGGAAGAACTAGGCTGAAACTGTAAATTCTTTATTTTATTGGTTCTATTGAGAGAAGTAATGATTATATTTAAAGGTTCGCTTTCAGGGCTTTCTTCTCTGATTTTTTAAGCAATTTAGTTTTACATTCTTCGGAGTAAATCGATCACCGAAGTGTATAAAGCGAACAAGAAATAGGTAATAAAATCTACTGTTATGTAAGAAAAGGCTCTTACGGTGAAATGACCTAATCCATCACCATTTTAAAGAAAACGTATTTAGCCGAATACATCCCAGGGGGCTCCACGCTTTGGTACCAACAACGAACACAGATTTTTTTATACTTAGATTGATTACAATCTACACACACGGTGAGACTTTTTCAGAAAAAAAAATCCAAAATTTTATAATGGGATATTTACTGTGTCCTTAAGAAATAAAAAATAAAATTAAACACAAAAAATTAACGTTTTTGCTTGAAATTTCACGATACAGTTTCAATGTAGTATAACGAATTTTTATTTATTTAAAATCTATTAAAAATGTTTATAATATGAGAACCTTTTTTGCAACGATAATCTTAACCTGTGCGATGGGGAAGACTGAGAAGACGCTACTGTAGAGATCATGTGGAAAGAGCATGTTCTGAAAGAGTGATCAATATAGTCGCAAATAAAGTACCAACAGGAAATCGACCGGCAGGAAGACCACCTAAAAGATGGCGAGACAGTTGGACATCTGTATCCCAGGAACAGGTCCGAGAAATAACAGGATACAGTCCTAAATAAAGCAGAAGAAGAAGAAGAAAAAGAAGAATCTTAACCTGAAACTCTGACAAATAATAATTAAATGTTATACCATAATATATGGTCTGTTCTACTATATGGCTGTGAAACTTGGACTCTAAAAGTGAATGTAATGAACCGGTTGGAGGTGTATGAGATGTGGATATATTGCAAAATGCTGCCGTATACTTTGGACTCATAGGAGTGATTCATCCTGTGAGCTACTTGTGCCCCTAAACCCGTTAGTCTTTGAGATGCTGCTCCTTTTTTATACTCCTATTTGGTGTACGGTCGACTGTCTCGCCGGAAATCACCGTAATAGTGCCGTCTCTGACCAATCTGAGGGTGAACTGATCGCCTCGCTAGGGGTGGGGGCTGCCTGCAGAGCTGGGCCTTGCCCTCCCCATCGAGGTGATTTCTTAATATATGCATTTTTTTTTTTGAGATTTTTGTAATGTTCTGTTCCTTTGACCTGCCCCGTGTCCGCTATATAATAAATTTGTGCATGCTGTGCATAACCGTCGAACGTAAGAGAAACGAATAAGTTTCAGCCACACGAAAAAATAAAATTTCGTTCATAACCTCAAAATGACGCGTAAAAATTATACTCGCTCGTACATTTGTCTCCTATGTTTCTCCTTTCATTTCCCGTTGTCATGTGTCCATGAGTCCGCTTTCGCCGTCTTTTTTTTTCCTTTTGTATATGTTGTTTAGAAATATTTTAGGGTTTTTTAGTGTTATCTGCATGCTAGGCGGGAAATATAGGAAAATAGCAGTAGATTAAATGTGGCCTGGTCCCTCTTAATTTCTTTTATACATTTTATTTTTCTAATGACGAGGAACGGGCCTAGGGATTGAATGAGCGAATCTGACGAAAGGCGCCGTTCGCCTATAACAGCTTCGGGTAAGCGGTGGGAATCCTCTGTGTGGACCCTATAATAGCTTCCGCTGTGTCCTATAACAGCTTTGGGTAAGCGGCGGGTGACCTTCTATGTCTTTATTTAATTGTATGTTTGTTTATTTGTATGTGTATTAACAATCATTGTTTGTCACCCTATAATAAATAAATAAATAAAATGTGGATCCATAGGGTCTGTAATGTAGACGTACTATAGAGAGCCAGAGCCAATGGTGAGCTGTTGTCTAGTGTGAAAGTAAGAAAGGTCTCATATTTGGATCCTGTGCTAAGATCCTGAGTTGTCCTGGCTGCGGAACATAAAAGATTGGATAGGAATGACCAGAGTCCAGAACCTGTTTCAAGTGACGCAGGACAGAGGTGCCTTTGTTGCAGTGATTGCCAACATTGGGGGGACCTGACACGGCACCGGAAGAAGAAGATAATATTTAGTAAGAATCCACTCATATTTGTGACTTCAACCGGTTTCGGCAGCTCGCTTCCTTCTCAAACCGTTCTAAGTAACAAACATTAGTGGATTTTAACTAAATGTACATTTTAAAAGATTTTTTGCCTTATTTTTAATGCACTAATTAAAAAATAATTTTGTTATTACGTAATTAAGTTAAATAAAATAATTATGTTAAAGTATTTTAAGCACATTGCCCGGAGAGATCAGGACAACCTTGAAGAGCTCACGACCACAAGGACAACCAACAAGCCGCTAGTTCGATCAAATCAGTGCACTGACTGGTCTCTCATTAGCTGCAGCCTGAAGACTGACAGGAAACAAAAGTGCATGGCGTGTCATAGTCAATAGTTTACAGGATGGACACGACCCTCAATTATGAGGAATAAGACTGAGAAAAAGAATTAAGTGAAATAAGATTTATTATCATTTGAATAATAAATGTTCGAGTCTAATAAAAACAGCAGATTGAAATCAAAAAGTTTCGAACGAAAACTATCAAATATTTCAACAAATTGTTTATGATACTTCAACTTCAAATAAAGTTCACTGAAGTATTTTTCAATTATTAAGATTTAGTAAAAAAACATAACCTTGTAAGTTTCACATTCCGAATTTAGTTATCTCGAAATATAATATTTCGAAGAAATATTATATTTCGAGAAATATTATATTCCCACGGCATTTCTTTTGGGAATGCTCGGAACCAATTCTCTACAGCTTCGAAGAGATGGACATCTAATTACCCATTTCTTTAGATTAATTAGGGGATACTTCGAGAACTCAGCCGTACTGGAGGCTGTTCGGCTTTTTGTCCCCGATAGATATCTCCGACAGCGACAGCACAGATTGTTTTACCTACCGGCTGCCAGAACCAATCTGCCTCTGGTGACACCGGTGGGAAGAGCAATTAGTCTGCTGAACGCGGTCTCCTCAGAGATCGACGTCTTTCATGTTAGTGAAAGTACGTTCAGAAGGCAAATACTCTTAATTCTGGAGAGTATCCTGTCTTCCTAATGTTGAACCATCTCTTATGCGTTTCTGGTAGTATACTATATATAATATATTATTTTACCTGTACTCAATAGATGCCTTAAAAATAAAATTTGTAATGTCTGTTGATGAAATAAACTGATTTGATTTGATTTGAAAATGTACATTTATCATCGAGAAAATGTATTTATATCTTAAAATAATCATCAAACAATAAAATTTTACTTTAAAATGTTAAATAAAACTTAGAAAGGTTTTATTAATAGTAACATATATTATTTAAGTACATCTTTTCTATGCACTGGTAGAAAATTGATTTATATACTTAAATATGGTTTTCCTGAGTAGAATTTATAAAACACTGTTAATATCCACTTTTTTATTACATATTTTTATAAAAAATACACGTAATGTAACTTTTGTATTACATGTTTCGTTTTATGTTACATTTAAATGTAACTATTTTTAAACCTTAGTTTATTTACACCTGGGTATGAAGGTCACCTCCGAAACATGTTGTGTAATATATATTTATTTATAAAAATTTCTAATATTTAATTTCTTTATTTCACAGTGTTACACAAATTCTTCTTACAATTTATCAAAAGAATTCCAGTGTTTACGCCTAAACTTTCTATAAAATAATTATATAATTTTATGTGCTCAAGCAACTAGCGCATCGGGAACTTGGAGGCATATGACCAACAAAGAGATCCGTACGATGATCCAGCAGCCCCTTTTAACGAGCACCGTGATAGCCGGTCGCCTAGCATGGATTGGGTACGTATGCCGAGCCGAAGAGACCAGAGCAATCAAGACCCTGTACGCGTCTAGACCGACTGGAGGAAGGCCTAGACAGCGCCTTATGGACAATGTTCTGGCTAGGTTGGAAGAATTGGACTACTGGGAGCAAAAGACGCAGTATCGAGGAGCTTGCCGGATAATCATCAAGGAGGATCACTCTTCAAGAGTTGTATAGCCATAGGAAGTAAGTAAGTCAAGCAACTACAACATTTATATTTATATTCACTTTATACCTGTTAATCGCCAATCGTATGATCAAATAAATCAAATATTGAATCCGAGAAATCGACGTTCATAACACTTTGTATGAATGTTGAGAAATCGAGAGAAGTATATAAGAAATTACAGTGTGGCAGTCCATTCTTTCTGTTTACCCTTTCCGCCAGACGGCGTGATGGTTAGTGAGTTAGTTAGTTTTTTTTATATCTGTTTTTTTTGGGATCTTGGGACAATCTGCGTCACTTGTCTTTCTGAACCGAGGTTTCGGATATCGTTGATGAGATGGTCATAAGCATCCTGAAGATGGAAACTGCAACGATCTCCGAAACGTCGGTCCAGAAAGACGAGTTACACGGGTTTTCCCAAAAGATACCAAAATACGTTTTTCTACTAACCGTGAAAATCTACGCATCTTTTTAAATATATATTTTAATTTTTATCATTAGACCACAATAGTTTAACGTAAACTAGTTTAATTTCAATAACTAGAAATCTGTAATAAGGTTTGCCCCAATTTGAATTATCCAGTGCATCCAATGGGATTTGAATATTGATGATGAGTTAGCCATTGCTTTTAATCTCACTGCATTAAGCTAATACCTTTTAATACGCTTATGGATAAACCCAATCCTTGCAGTGCTATTCAATGAGTATAGGGCGTAACCTTTCAAAATTGATTTAAAGTAGGGCTTAAGCTGAAATGTACTTCCACTAATATGAACAGCGTCGATCTCCGAGGTGATCATGTTCAACAAACTGTATTAGTACCAAACCATTATTAAACCATACGCTAAAAAAATGTGTCTACCTACTTAATAATACATATATTTATCAAATATGGTTTCTAACATGCCGTTTAAAAAGAAATTGTTATTGTTCCTATACCTAATAATAACTTTTTGGAATTCGCAAATTATCTTATTGAAAGAGATTATTCGTTTAACAAAGATAACGGCGTTGAAATTTTACACGTAAATATAAAAAAAATTAACTTTAAATATTCTAGAAATTTTAGAAATTAAAAAGGTCATTTAAATTTTTATTTATTTATTTATTTTATTTATTTATACATTATACACAAATGAGACATTACAAACGATAAAACATTTAGGCGACTCATTTGGACACAAAACGGTATTACAAAATAAAACAAAACAACATGAGACCAAAAAAATCATACATATTAGAAGGAATCCAAATATGTCGACGTCAGTGAGGCAGTACTCTTACCAGAATTTGCAATATTTTTTTTTATGAAAACTGCCTCACTGACACTGAAAATGTCCAAATCCGAGATGATTAAATTCAACGTCCGAATTGCTCTTCCTACTGGCATCACCAAAGGCAGGTTGGTTCTGCGTGACGGAGTAAAGAACAATTGATGTCGGCGTTGTCGCAGGTAGTTATCAGGAACAAAAAGACCTATTTGCTCCAGAACATAGGGGTTCTCAAAAGAGCCCCGAATCAGTTTGAAAAAATGGGTCCTTCCCTCCCTCGAACTGAGGAGGGAAGGATTACTTATATTATAAACAACCAACTAAACTTAACTTTTAGTTCCATAATTGATTTATTTCCCCTGTCTCATAATTCGCACTAAAAAACAATTGACCCGGCCTCTAAATTTATTTTTCCCCCTCCACTTTTTCATTCGTCAGTTATTATATGAGTAATAGCTTAATTCATTTTACTGTTAAAATTCATACCCTACAGAAGGGAAGTTTGTGTCGAAATATGTTTGTAAAAAGTACAAAAAGTGTTGTGATAATACAATGTTTCCAAAAAGTTATTTTAATGTGAATCTACAACACAAAGTGATGACGAATATACAAGTAGTTATTAAATGACTTTAAATAAAAATATAGAGAGTCTAATGATTTTAATTATTAAATCAAATGTTTTTTAATAACTACTTCCACTTTTGTTATTATTTCGACAATGACCGATTTTGTCAGACTGTGAACAGGCTCCGAGAAATAACAGGGCGCAGTCTTAAATAAAGCAGAAGAAGAAGAATTATTATTTAATACGACAGAAATTCAACAAAAAAGAAACTGAATAGTGATGATATGAAATAAATTATGGAAAAAGTTCACGTGACAATTTAAAAAATGAAGTAAAAAACATATTTTGTGGTAACAGTGCCAATTTTAAAGTTCGTGCAAAAGATCGTGAAACAAAATTTATGTTGATGATATACCTGTGGAGCAGGTGATGAGTTTCAGGTATTTGGGAGTGGAGATCTGCAGCCAAAGTAACCTTTATACTGAAGTACGTGAACAAGTCAGTACAGCCTCTGCCGTGTCAGGATGCCTGAAGAATCTGGTCTGGAAGAACAAGCACATGCGTATCGACAGCAAGATCAGAATCTATAAAACATGCGTGCGACCTATCATGACGTACGCCGTAGAGACGCGGGCTGACACTGTGCGAACCAAGGGACTACTAAGAACATCGGAGATGAAGGTCCTAAGATCAATTACTGGAAAAACCCTCCGAGTTCGTGTCCGCAACGCAGACATAAGAAAAACCTGCGAAATAGAGGATATCGTTCAGTGGAGTAGATCCAGAAGAAGATACTGGAGGGACCATGTAGCCCGAATGGATGGTGACAGACTCGCATATACAGCCGCTTATGAAATCCCTTCCGGACACCGCCCACCTGGAAGACCGCCTAAGAGATGGAGGGACAGCTGGATCTCATCATCCGACGAGATATGATTTCTATGTCACAGATCGTCAGATCTATTAAAAGAAGAAGAAGAAGAAGAAGAAGGGATGTTGCAGGGGTCTGTAGAAGTATCTTAAAAAAATATTGTATTTGCGGGGGTCTGAGCACTTCACTACACCAACCCTCCAGTACACCGTCAAACAAACAACGTACTCGGTACAGCCGCAAATTCATTGGACATAATTCAGACATGATCATGTCTCAACTAATGGAATCCGCGATAGTGAAATACAATCGGAAATTGATTCCTTTCTACTTCATTCGCGATGAACACTGTTAACGATACTTTTAAATGACATTTATTTCCATAGTAATAGCGTCATAAATTCGGGCAATATTATTTTATTGTCCGGACCGTAAATGTATTTTTTTCCTTGTATTATTTTCGTAAAGGTGGAACGGGTTTCATTGATACATAAATCAGGCTGTGTCTACATCACCCTGATTGAAACGTATTTTAATGTATTTCTTGCTTTTTATAGATTGCATTTTTTTCGCTTCGAACGTATTAAAGTACATTCAATATAAATGTAAATAATGCTTATGTATCAATATCGTTGGGAGTAGGTTAAGTCATCTTTATAAGAACTCTTCCCGACAAACCTAATCGACAGGCGCTAGACGTAAAGGAATATTCAAATATCATAAGGACTGCGATCATTTTTTTTTTAAATAAAAAAAAAAGATTAATATCAAGGATTTACACCAATGATATTAGAATTTATTTTACATGTACGAGTATACTCGTAGGTATTATAGAACCCTAATAAAAATAACTACATCAATCGTGTTAGTGTATTTATTGTTTCCTGAACATTGATGTAAAACTTTATTTTAAATAATTAATAGTTTTATTACAATTTATGTGATAAAATCCTTCGTCTGTCTAAGACATTATCATATACAATACTGCATTGGAAAGGTAAAACATGTCATTCACATAAAATATAATAAAACTTCTATAAAACAGACGTTTTTCTTCGTATAAATTATCGTGATAGTGCTTTATAGAAATAGATAATAATATGGTAATTACTTGTCTACCAATAAATGTTTTATTCATGTGTGTCTATTAAATATAATATATACACATGTAGCACAAAAAACTTTCTTCATAAGAAGAGTAAGACAAACGAAAAGAAAAAGAAAAATTATTCAAATGTATTATACAATATTTTAAAATGTTACTCTTTATTGATTAGTTTTATATAATTTACATATTCTTCTTCTTTTTTGTATTTAAACAATATGAAAACAAGAACGCATCGGGGTTTTTATGATCGACGATAAAGTTAATGATATAAACAGTAATTAAATTATAAGAAAACAAGAAAAAAATATATGTACATAAAACTTTAAAACATTTAAAATTATTTTATGTTTCCTGAACAATGACTGTATAAATTATTGATATAATTGAAAACGTGCGTTTTCTACATATAAGTTTTATTATATTTTGTGGTAATAAATTGTTTAGCCTTGAGGTGATTACATCACAAAAACGACGCTTTAAAATTTGGCACATTATTGTTATTATTATTAAGACATTATTTTGAACATTTTAATTCCACAAAAATTATTTTATATCTGTTAACCAGTCATTAATTCGAAAAACACTGTTTTTTGGAAGTTTTATTATTATACACTAACTAACTAACTTACCATCACACCGTCTCCCCGAAGGGGTAGGCAGAATGAATAGACTGCCATACTTAACCCGATGCGGTACTCCATCCTCCTCTTTTCGCCCCCGCGGGAGACGCGGTTTGACGGGTTGCGAACGTCATCGCCACATTATTATACAATTTATGGGATAATCAAATGTTTGATGAAGAGGCGAAACATATCATTCCCGTAAATTATCATAAAAAATTCTAGAAAACAGACTTTTTCTTGCATATTAATTATTTAATATGGAGTTTTACATTATTGTTCAAGAAACAATTAATATGGAAAACGGTTCGTCGTAATTTAATTGTTATTAATATTATTTAGTTGTTTTGAAAATGTACTTTTTTGTATTTGCTAAGGCCCAATTCCGCTTGAAATTAAAATACAATAACTTATATTTTTTTTCGTTTATATAAAGAATTTTGACAGGTGTAAAAATAAAATTTTCATTTGTTCCAATGACAATTTGAATAATTACTTCAATATTCTTTTAACATTCTTGCTGGTGTTGGTTGGTTTTAAGTGCCTAATTACTGCCAAATAAAAAAAGTGGATACGTGGAACATTAATTAAATCATATAACAGCTAATTTAAAAAAACGGTGAATACGTGTAACATAAATTAAATAAACACAAAAGTCCGGATCGTCCATGTCAACATGTGCAACATCGGAAAAACATTATGTGTTGTTACATTATGTGCTAAATTTAAAAAACGGTGGATTCGTGGAACATAAATTAAATAGACAAATACAAATGTGCACCATCTAAAAATAACATTTTGTATTAAATTATATTTATTTTGTTATTTTATTTTATATCATTGTATTTTATATTATTTGTTTTAGATTTATTTTGTGGATGTTGGAAGATCGAAGTGTGCGCGGGAGATGCCTATTGGTGGCTATGAAGTTCGCAACCCATCACACCGCGTCTCCCGCGGGGCGAAAAGAGAAGGATGGAGTGCCGCATCGGTTAAAGTGTGACAGTCCATTCTTTCTGCCTACCCTTTCGGGGAGACGGCGTGATGGTTAGTTATAGTTAGTTAGTTTATATTTTTGTATATTGTATCACGAATCAAAAGTACATACAAATATTTTTTTAATAGTCAACTGTTTTGGATGAAACACTATGATACTGAACATTATAAACTGAAACATTATAATATTATGAAACATTATAAACTGTTCAATTAAAAAAAACTTGAAAATTTGATATTTGATATATTATTGTAACACCTGATGATGTCAACATAGGTTGACGAAACAGCTGTCGCGTAAAATAAAAAAATAATAATAATCGCGTTAAATAAAAATAATAATGGACTATTTAAAAATAGTTTAGCAAACGTTCTTACGTAATAATATAAAAATGTGTATATCAAAATTCGACCCGACAATACGTATTTTCCGGAAACAGCGCTTTTTTACCAAATAAATTGTACAAACAATACGATTTAGCACGGGCACAACAAACTCTTATCAACTTAAAAGCGCTTCCTTTGTACTTTGATTAAACTTATATTTTAATTGTCTTAGTTAGTTATCTGATTAAAGGTATAACGATCATGTAAAAATTAAAAAAAATAATTTTAGACAGTCATACCAACAAAAATTAATGCGATATTATATTTATGTATTTTTTTTAAATTAATATAATTATATGTTTTGTGTGATTTTGGGTAACAACGTGTGATTTCTCCTTCTTAGTGTGATATGAGTTGTGTTTGCTAAGTGAAGTACCTTTAATAATTTTTTTTTGTAAAACTGTCTTAAAATAAATGAATGGGTTTTCCGTATTACAAAAAGTGTGTTTGTACTAACATTAACTACACGGGAAAGAGTGACGGAAATAAACAAACGCTTCATTATTAATTGTTCCAGTCGGAAGAATTGAAAACACTATCGGCTCAGCCCAATCTCAGTCGTTAGGTACACCCGGCTAACAATGGGCACCTTCCTCAAACGGCTCCTTGTGCCGGGAATAAACCTGTTGTATTTTGATAAGGCCCAGTCCAACGGACCGAATAATAAACTGTTTTCGCTCCTTTCATGTCTTTCTGATAAGCTCGCCGGGCGAAATTGTAATTAAAGAGATAAAAACTAACACTTTTTTGGTACAGAGAAAATATAATGAAATTGACGAGAGGGGGAGTCTCGCCCTCATTATGAGATTAAAGTCATCAAGTTGGCGGACAATAGATGCGGCGCTTCCCCTGGCTCTGTCGCCTCCTGCGCACTCACCCGCCGCCCTACCTCCTCCCATGCCCGCCCCTTGATTCTAGTATCGCGGTTACAGCGGCTTTCATCTCAGCGAGATTTTTTTCCTTCATTACTCGACGTATTCTCGCTTCTACGCCACTGTAGATATTGCATCCAGATTTTTTTAGAGAAAATAATTTAAAAAAATAAAAATATATTTATATATTTTTTTTTTCATTTGTTCCAATGACAATTTGAATAATTTCTTCGATATTATTTTTCAGTTCTTGCTGGTTAAGTGCCTAATTACACCTAATTTAAAAAACGGTGGATACGTGTAACATAAATTAAATAAACACAAAAGTCCGGATCTTCCATGTCAACATGTGCAACATCGAAAAAAAACATTATGTGTTATTACATTATGTGCTAAATTAAAAAAAAACGGTGGATTCGTGGAACATAAATTAAAAAGACAATATGTGCACCATCTAAAAATAACATTTTGTGTTATATTATTTTTATTTTGTTATATTATTTTATATCATTTTATTTTATATTATTTGTTTTAGATTTATTTTGCAAGTGTTGGACGATCGAAGTGTGCGCGGGAGATGCCTATTGGTGGCGATGATGTTCGCAAACCCATAACACCGCGTCTCTCGCGGAGCGAAAAGAGAAGGATGGAGTGCCGCATCAGTAAAAGTGTGACAGTCCATTCTTTCTGCCTACCCTTTCGGGGAGACGGCGTAATGGTTAGTTAGTTAGTTTTATATAATTAAATAAGAGAAATATAGGAAGACCGAGGAAAACGTGGCACGATCAAATAAATCAAATATTGAATGTCGGCCATGTAAGGAGTCAGAGAAATCGACGCGCGTGCATGACACGATGTTGAGGAAGCGAGAGAAATATGCCTGGAAAGGAAAGTGTGGCAGTCCATTCTTTCTGCCTACCCCTTCGGAGAGACTGCGTGATGGTTAGTTAGTTAGTTAGTTTATATATTTAAATGTATAATAATTTAACGAAAAATATTGATATTACACCATTATGTTTTGA
Source organism: Lepidostoma basale (assembly GCA_022606425.2). Lineage (NCBI taxonomy): Eukaryota > Metazoa > Arthropoda > Insecta > Trichoptera > Lepidostomatidae > Lepidostoma > Lepidostoma basale. The sequence continues at coordinate 383,603 of JAHDVF020000348.1, read as the reverse complement.
ATGTATACAAATACTTGTAGACAAATACTGGATTTTACCCATTAGGGGTTAATCATTTAAGGATTAATTGTATCTCAATAGCAACGAAGATGTAAATTATTTTGGAAACAGAATATGGTGGTCGAGGCGTTTACAGGGCTGCCTGTCATTGGTTGGGTTAAGCGATCGCTTTATGTAATACAACATTTCCCATTTCGCCCTTCTTACGACCACCACGTCTGACAATTATTTTTGAAAGATGTATATATGCTACTATATTGAGGAATATTTCACATATTTTAGTTCAATCTACACTAACGCAATATATTAAGATTAGATAAAAGATGGCGCTAGTGTATTGAACAAAAAAATGTGAAGTGTTTCTCAACATAGTAGCATATATACATCTTTCAAAAATTTGTCAGACGGGGAGATCGTAAGAAGGGCGGAATGGGGAATGTTGTTAACATAAATCGATCACTTTACCCATCCAATGTCAGGTCATAAGTCCTGTAAAAACGCCTCCACCACCATATTCGGTTTCCAAAAATAAACAATTTACATCTTCGTCTCTATTGAGATACAATTAATCCTTAAAAATGATTAACCCGCGATGGATAAAATCCAGTATTTGTCTACAAGTATTTGTACACATGCAAAATTTTATAATTCAACGAAAAAATATTGATATAACATAATTAATACGAATAAAAACGTCAGTTTTCTAGAAGTTTTATTATATTTTATGGGAATGACATGTTTCGCCCTTCTAAGGCATTATCAAATGTGGCGAAATTTCAGGTCGTTGCTGTTTATATACACTAGTAAATGGAACCGAATATGGTAATTAATGAAAAAAGATGTGGCTTTATACATTTTTAACAATTAATTATTTTGGTAGGTCTAGAAATATTTGAAAATGTTTCTTGGAACTCGTTAAGAAGTTTTATGACAATGATTACATAGTTAGGTGTTACTAAATAATATTATATAAATCAAGAATAAGTTATTTGAAGACTACAGAGGAAAAACAAGGAATGTCAGTAGAAGGTTAATTTGAATAAATTAAGAATAAAGCTAATATATCTATATATTTCTTAGCAATTGGCAAACGATTGTCTGGCCATAGTCGATGATACAGATGATTTTCGAATATGAAAATTTTAATTTTAAATGCGGTAGAGATGAGGTCCCTAAGACATATGTGTGGTAGAACGATGTACGACAGAATCTCAAATGCTGATATTAGGAAGAAGTGTAGAGCGAAAGAAGGTATTATGAACAAAATTCTGAAAGGTTCGCTTCGATGGTTCGGACATATGGAGCGCATGGGTGAAGAAAGAATGGTTAAAAAAGTATACGTTAACAATGTAAATGGAGTAAGGAGTCGAGGTAGACCGAGGAAAACATGGCATGACCAAATTAATCAAATATTAAAAGTTGGTCATGTCAGAAGCCAGAAGAATCGACGTGCGTGTATGACTCGATGTATGAATGTGGAGGAATCTAGAGAGGTGTGCCAGGATAGAGTAGTGTGGCGGTCCATTCTCTCTGCCTACCCCTGCGGGGAAACGGCGTGATGGTTTGTTGTTTGTTGTTGTTGTTGAAAATTTTACTGTGGATAGATACGTACAAATGCCACTAGATGGCATTATTACATTTATTTTGAATTTTAACTGACATTCCTTGTTTTTCCCCTGTAGTCTTCATTGAGGTAGGACGAAATAAAGTGTTTCTAATAAAAACATCTTCTTACAAATTGTTTACAAATGATTTTACATATTTCAAGGCGACTAATGATTTTTAGTATGCTCTATATAGATATTTGGTGTATTAAAATTATGTAATACTTACCTGAAAAATAATTTAGATATTTGGTGTATTAAAATTATGTAATACTTAACTGAAAAATAATTTTACATAAATTTGATATAATAGTATAAACCTTAAGCGTTACAAAAAAAACTTTCAGTTAATATTATTCTCCACCTTATCGCATTTTAACGTTTATATCCTTATTTAATTTTTGGAGTAAACAAAACAATTTTTAATTACACGGCGAGGGGGAACGCTCCCCTGTTAACATCGTCAGAGTAAACTTTTCTTTTCTTGCCTTTAATAAAGCCATGCCTTCAATTTAAATGAGAATAAAACTGGTCCACGAAATGACAAAATAACACAAAAACTGAAATGCTGGAAGAGGCAGAGACAAGATGTCGTGGAGGGAAATGGAAAATATTATGGTGGTATTTCTTCATTTAAGAGGGGGTTAATGACGACCGTGGAAAATAATTGTATTTTTTTTAATATTTCATCAAATATCATAAATAAAACACCACAGAAAATTATTTAATAACACGAGTATTATACATACCCTATAGGGGGTGTGTTTCTTTTAATATTATTTAAAGATTAAATGACAAAAAACAATTATTATAAAATATATAAAAAGGAAATTAGTAAAGTATAACAACCCTATGGACCAAGAACTGTTATATTTAAATTCAGTGTTAATAAAAACTGAAGTACCAATTTTTTCAAACGTTATATATAAATATTATGTGAGCTATAATAAAATTTAAAATCCTTTGTATTGAATATGAACCTTCTTGAATACCTGACATAACTAACTAACTAACCATCACGCCGTCTCCCCGGAGGGGTAGGCAGAAAGAATGGAACGTCACACTGTTCTGTCCTGACATACTTCTCCCGCTTCCTCTACATTTATACATCTTGTCTCTCACGTTGATTTCTCCGACTCCTCACGTGACCGACATTCAATATTCGATTGATTTGATCGTGCCACGTTTTCCTCGGCCTTTCTCTATTTCTAGCTCCGTTCACGCCGTTAACATATACCTTCTTTACCATTCTGTCTTCACTCATTGTTTCCATGTGTCCAAAACATCTTAATGACCCTTGCCTTATTTTGTTCAAAACACTTTCATTCGCACCACATTCACTTCTTATACTTTGCATCTGTTACTCTGTCATATACAGATTTGCCACACATTCGTCATTTTACATAAATATTTGAAGATTATTTTTGTATAGAATCATGTTTACCACCCCTGTATGTATATAAAGGACTAAGTTTACAATAGTGTTACCAGTCTGTCGATGCCAGCAAGCCAGGCGAAACCGGTCGCTGTCTAAATAAAGACAAAAGTGGAAGTAGTTCAAAAACATCGTTTTATTTAATTATTATTTAAAATAAACATCCATCATACTATTATAATTTCAGTAAAATCATTAGTTTTGAGGAATATGCTAATTTTATAGGAAATTAATTATGTTTTAAAAGAGTTTTATGTTTCGAATCATCAAAGGCATATGGTATCTGAACAGCTTCTGACTATACAAAACATTTCATTCATAAAAAAATAAATTATATATATGGAAAAATGTAATTTAACCTCAATATTTTTTTTTAAACAAAATTCAAACATTGTTAAAGAATATAATGGAGGTTTTTCATTCACGGTGGATATGTGGAACACAAATTAAATAGACAATCTAAAAATAACATGTTGTGTTAAATTATTTTTATTTTGCTATTTTTTTTTATATTTAATAATAATATTAATTATATTTATTTGTATTTCTTTGTTACGATAAAACATAAATTTAGAAAAAGTATAAGAGATGATGTATTATAAGGTTGTTAAATGTGAATGTGTAAAATATCTTAAATATATAATTATCATAAAAAACTAAATTTAAAAAACTTATTGTTTGCCGAAAAATTAAACGATATATTAATGTTTTTTAATATCTATTTAAACCTAACTAACAACCATGCCGTCTCACCGAAAGGGTTGAAAGAAATAACGGACCACTACACTGTTATTTTACAACATACGTTTATTTAAACATTAAAAAGTTAAAGTCCTAGAATTTCGAAATTTTCATTTCAAGCTTTAATCAGTTTCTATTTTATTTTAGCCTTGTAAATCATGAAAAAAATGCCATTTACATTCGATCTTTTACAATGCAAGAGTCACAAATTACAGACGAAAGTATCAGATTCTATCACACCGGGGACAAAGGGATTTATTGATGCTAGGTAACGACCTTCTACAGGGCCCTTGATTGAATTACAGTTTAATTTGTTGAACACCGCTTGTTCCAGCCTCGAAATAGCTTTGTCACGCGAGACAATGCTCTGTTTTGCGAAAAAGTGAGATACCCTCAAAAAAATAACAGCTCTTTTATTATGAATGTAATAATGAAAATATTACAAGGGTGGTAAATACGAGGTGCTATCTAAAAATAAAGATTTTAAAATATACATATTTATAAAAAAAAAAGCTAAGATGGCAGTGCACAGTGGTATTCTTATGCCGACCCTTATCTATGGAAGTGAAGCATGGAACTGGCAAAAGAAGGATGAAAGTAGAATAAATGCAGTAGAAATGAGATCTCTAAGACGAATGTGTGGCAAATCTGTATATGATAGAGTGACAATTGCAAGTATAAGAAGTGAATGAGGTGCGAATGAAAGTGTTATGAACAAAATAAGGAAAAGGTCATTAAGATGGTTTGGACACATGGAAAGAATGAGTGAAGACAGAGTAAAGATGGTATATGTTAACGGCGTGAACGGATCTAGAAATAGAGGAAGACGTGGCACGATCAAATCAATCAAATATTGAATGTCGGTCACGTGAGGAGTCGGAGAAATCGACGTGCGTGCATGACAAGATGTATGAATGTAGAGGAATCGAAAGAAGTATGTCAGGATAGAACAGTGTGGCGTTCCATTCTTTCTGCCTACTCCTCCGGGGAGACGGCGAGATGGTAAGTTAGTTAGTTACAAAAAAAAACGAACTAACCATCACGCCGTCTCTCCGAAGGAGTAGGCAGAAATAATGGACTGCCACACTTTTTTTTTCCTGACATATTTCTCTCGCTTCCTCAACATTCATACATAGTGTCATGCACGCGCGTCGATTTGTCTGACTCCTCACGTGGCCGACATTCAATATTTGATTTATTTGATCGTGCCACGGTTTCATCCTTCTTCCTCTATTTCTAGTTCCATTAACATCGTTAAAATATATATATGTTTCCATTATTTCTTCATTCATTCTTTCCATGTGTCCAAACCATCTTAATGATCATTTCATTATTTTGTTCAGAACACCATCATTCGCACCGCATTCACTTCTTATATTTTCATTCGACACTCTATCATACACAGAGTAGCATACCTTCGTCTACGAGATCTCATTTCTACTGCATTTGTTCTACGATCATCCTTCTTTTGCCAGTTTCATGCTTCGCTTCCATACATAAGAGTCAGTACAATTACACCATTGTGCACTGCCATTTTAGCTTTTTGGATATGTTTTTGTTTGCGATTACAACACCAAAACAAGAGGGGTATGTGAGGATGGAGTTGGATGCAGTTGTCATGTCCAAATAATGTACATCACCAGAATTCAATATACTGCACTACATAATCGGCCTCACGGGACTCGTCCTCATGGAAAATCTACTAAAATATGGAAGGACAGCTGGGAAACCAGCTCACAGAGGGAGCATTTATCTGGAGAACAGATCACATAGGTACAAAGCAAATAAGAATAATAAGAATATATTATAAGGTTTATTAATTCTGTTTTAGTAATACAATTTCCTTCATGAATATCTTTTGTGTCCACTGTGTTATCATGAAATAAATAAAATTTCTCAGTGAAAAGGCTTCTTCTTCTTCTTTCGGTGCTGTGTCAGGTCCCCCCAACGTTGGCGATCACTACAACAAAGGTATCTCTATCCTGCGCCACTTGGAACAGATTCTGAACTCTTGTTATTTCTGTCCACTCTTTGATGTTCCGCAGCCAGGACAGCTGCCTTCTACCTAGTCCCCGACATCCCGTCACTTTACAGATAGTCGAAGGAGGTGGTATTTATCTCCCCTTAAGACATGACCCAAATATGAGACCTATCTAATTTTCACACTCGACAACAGCTCTCTATTGGTTCTGGCTCTCTGCAGTACGTCTGCATTACTGACCATATCGGTCCACGGTATACGGAGCATTCTGTTGTAAATAACTGCAAAAACTAAATATCACTTTATATTAAACATGGCATGGCATGACGATGATGATACCTATACAGTCACCTTTTAATTAATTCCTTTGAGAATCTGTGAAAAATGAAAAGAAAAGAAATTATACTGTCATCTTAGTCGTGTCAAGGCAACTTAGACGGTTAAATTTGGGCCAAAAGTCCGCCAGCTGAACCGCACTTCCGGACGCCCGAACCAGATCCTCCTCAGCAGTGGCAGGTTTGCAGTCTTGGCCGCCCTAGGCCGTGTAGTAGAGTCCGTTCACGGCAGGGAGATTCAGGGCATCATTTTCAATAGTATGAATGACAGTGCGTTTACCAAAAATCTATGCGCTATTTTTTTTTTTTTATGATTGGAAAACCAAAAAAAATTTTCAATCATATATTCAAACATTGAAATAATAAACATGTTATTTTGATTATTTTTTTATTAACAAAAATGCTATTGGCTTAATTGTAATAATTATAAAAATTAAGTTCATTAAAATTAAAAAACTAACTAACTAACCATCACGCCGTCTCTCCGGAAGGGTATGCAGAAATAATGGACTGTCACACTTTAACCGATGCAGCACTCCATCCTTCTCTTTTCGCCCGGCGGGAGACGCGGTGTGATGGGTTGCGAACCTCATCGCCACCAATAGGCATCTCCCGCGCACACTTCGATCGTAAAACACCCACAAAATAAATCTAAAACAAATAATATTAAATACAATGATATAAAATAAAATAACACAATAAAAATAATTTAACACAAAATGTTATTTTTAGAAGGTGCACATATTGTCTATTTATTTTATGTTCCACGTATCCACATATTAAAATTATTATTTGCTTATTCTTGTTTTCTTGGAAAAGGGACTAAGGGTGAGATTAACAATAATAATGATACTTTTTTCCTTTATTGGTTTTTATTATTACAATATTAATCCTTGCAAGTGTTTATCTCAGTAAATTAATAACATTCTTTCTGGATTATGTATTTAAACTGTACAGAGCTGTCTCAGTCAATATGGGATTAATCAATAATAAAATTAATATTATATTTCAAAAATACATACGCCCGTATTTTCTAATTATATTTTTTTTGCCACGTTTGGCCGCCCCTAATATCTGGCCGCCCTAGGCCTGGGCCTACTGAGCCTTAGGGCAAATCCGCCTCTGCTCCTCGGTGCATCTCATTATGTGCAGCATGGATTGCTCCATACCACATATGCAGAGAGTGAAGGATGGCAATTACTATGACAACACACAACTCAAGCTACATAACATATAATACATTTATTAAATTTTAGATAAACTTTTGATCCCACAGTTAACATGTTGAATTAATTGCTGGGAACGGTGGATTCAAGTAGTTAAGAAAAACTTTTATTTAAATTTTTGACGTTAAACTCCATGAATTTTTTGATGGTCCCTCGTACCGAGCGTTTCACGCGAAGCACTCATTGTTTCAAAAAGAATCTTCCTCCTAAAAAAGTTAATTTACCAAAAAACATTACATTCTTTGAGAATTTTTATTCCTTGAACATGAAAAATATGTGTTCTTAAAAACACTCCCTTAGTATTTCGCGTTTCAATTGGCTTCCAACTCATGTAAGCACTATGATATTTTTAATGCCATTTTAATTTTAATTAATTAAAAAATAACTAACTAACCATCAAGCCGTCTCCCCGAAGGGGTAGTAAGAAATAATGGACTGCCACACTTTAACCGATGCGGAACTCCATTTTTCTTTTTTAGCCCCCGCGTGAAACGCGGTGTGAATGGTTGCGAACTTCATCGCCAACAATTAATAGGCATCTCCCGCGCACACTTCGATCATCCAACGTCCACTAAATGAATCTAAAACAAAGAATATAAACTACAATTATATAAAATAAAATAACAAAATAAAAATAATATAACACATATTGTTATTTTAGACGGTGCACATGTTGTCAACTAGACGATCTGGACTTTTGTGTTTATTTAATTTATATTCTACGTATCCTCCGTTCTTTAAAATAACTGTAATTAGGTACTTAAAACAATCCAACTCTAGCAAGAACTTCAAAATGTTATCAAATATTGAATTTTTATTATAATTTATTACTCCACGAATCCACCGGTTTTTTTTATTAAATGTAATTATGCACTTAAAACAATCCAATACCAGCAAGAACTCTAAAATATTACAGAAGAAATTATTTAAATTGCCATTGGAACAAATGAAAAATTATTTGAACACCTGTCAAAATTCTTTATATAAACGAAAAAACTTATTTAATTTTAACATTAAAACAGTACAAACGTATTACATGTCACAATAAACTAACTAACTAACCATCACGCCGTCTCCCCGAAGGGGTAGGCAGAAATAATGGACTGCCACACATTTTTTCCTGACATATTTCTCTCGCTTCCTCAAAATTCATACATCGTGTCATGCACGCGCGTCGATTTCTCTGACCCCTCACATGGCCGACATTCAATATTTGATTTATTTGATCGTGCCACGTTTTTCTCGGTCTTTCTCTATTTCTGGTACCATTAACATCATTAACATATATTTTTTTTACCATTCTTTCTTCATTCATTCATTCCATATATCCAAACCATCTTAATGATCCTTTCATTATTTTGTTCATGACACGATCATTCGCACCGCATTCACTTCTTATATTTTCATTCGACACTCTATCATACACAGAATATCCACACATTCGTCTAAGAGATCTCATTTCTACTGCATTTATTCTACTTTCATCCTTCCTATGCCAGTTCCATGCTTCGCTTCCATACATAAGGGTCGGTAGAAGAACACCATTGTGCACTGCCATTCTAGCTTTTTTGAATAGGTTTTTGTTTGCGATGACAACTTTAAGTGCACCATTCACTTTATTGCCTGCCCCAACCCTTCTTTCAATATCCCTCTCCACTCTCCCATCTCTTGTAAACATACCACCTAAATACACAAACTCAACTACTTGCTCCAAGTTTTCACCTGTCAGACTGTCATGGTTTCTTCCTTTTCAAAAATCATTACCTTGGACTTATTAACATTCATCATCAGATCATTTCGCATGCATACCTCATACATACAATTCACCAGGACTTGTAGTTCATGCTCGTTGTCTGCAAGAAGGACAGCGTCATCCGCATACAAGAGACAGCTTACTGACACTCCGCTCATTTTGGCACCTACATCCAACCCTTTCAGCTCTTTCATACAATTGTCCATATACAGATTAAATAACCACGGGGACATTACGCAACCTTGTTTGACACCTTTATTGATATCAAACCAGGCTGTAAGATCTCCATTTACTCTGACACTAGCAGTGCTTTCCGTGTATAGCGACTTAATTGCCGTGATCAGTTTTGTACTTATTCCATATTCAGACAATATTTTCCACAACTTTTCTCTATTAACGTAATCATATGCTTTTTGTAAGTCGACAAACACACAGAAAAGTTTGCGATTTTTGGCCAGAAACTTCTCTGTCAATGTACGAAGTCCAAAAATTTGATCCATACATCCTCTGCCATTCATAAAGGCACCTTGCACATCCCAAACTTTGTCACTCGTCAATTTTCTTACTCTTTCTATTAAAATTCTGCCATAGACTTTACCAACGACACTCAAAAGACTAATAGCTCTGTGGTTTCCACATTCCACACGCGATCCTTTACCTTTGTACAGGGGGATAATTACTGCTCTCCTCCAGTCTAGCGGCGTATAACCGTCCTCCAAGCACTGGTTAAATAACTTACATAATTATGTAGAAACCACTTCGCCACCGCTTTTAATGGTCTATGGCAATACAATCAAACCCAACAGCTTTTCCACTTTTCATTGCACTCACGGATCTTTTCATCTCATTCGTACTTATTTTTTCAATATTATCATTCATAGGTCCCGCACTCGCGCTAGCTGTTATCACCACCATACATCTCCTTATAATATTCCATCCATCTTTCTTGTATGATCTTACTCTCCGTTAACATTCTTCCCTCGTTGTCTAAAATTGCTTTCACACATCCACTATCAGGAGGATTTCGGGCTTTTTTTACTTCTTTCCAAAACATTTTTAAATTTGCTTGGAAGTTGTTTGTCATTTTGAGCCCTTCTTCCTCCTTCAGCTTTTCTTTCCACGCTTTCACTACCGACTTCACTCTCTTCTTGCATACCTTATACAAATCTTTTGCTCTTTCATACTTAACTCTGTCATTCTTATTTATCGACAACATATTCAACCAAGCATCTTTCTTCTCTTTAACAGCAATCTTTACCGCATCATTCCACCATGCATCCCCTTTCCTTCTTCCTTGTACACACACACCACACGATTCTTAAACTACGTATATTATAATGTGTAGCAACAATCAAATTGATCAAAATAATTAACTTGTACACGAAATATTTCAAAATTTACAGGAGAACCACACGAACCAAACCAAATTTTCAAAATCAGAACCAAATATAAATATATCCAGTACACAGAATAACTCAGTAAGATTTTAAAACATATTCAAATTAACACTATTGAATAATATCCGAAGTAAACACTGTAAAATAAAATTTTAATAATTATCAAATAATTTCTTCTTATCGTATATGTTTAATGGGTAGAATATATTACTCTTCCACATTATATATCAACGTATCATTTACACAATCCGTCAATCTTTATTACCGCATGACAAAGTTGACTCTTAAAATTTGATTGATTTACTCGTACCAGATTTTCCTCCGTTTTATTGGATATTGTGGTCGATTCTCCAATCACGTTATTATGACCTTTTCTATTTCAACCCATATTAATAATACTTTCAGGTATTTTATTTACGTGAGCCCTACATTAAAACAATTTATATTTTCTCTTCTTGTATTTCTTCTTCATCAAGACAGATGCAATCTTTAAACTGCACAATGTGAAAAACAAAGGTATGGCCATTATTAGCAAGATAAGAATCTATAAAAGCATGTGTAAAACCAATAATAGCATATGACGTTGAAGCAAGAGCTGACACAATCAAAACCAAACAAGTTTTGAGGACCTACGAGATGAAGACACTAAGGATGATAGCAGGCAAGACACTGAGAGATCGCGTGAGGAACACCAGAATAAGATAGGTATATGAGGCTGAGGATATTATAAGATGGAGTAGACAGTGAAGAACGGACTGGTAAAGTCATATCCAAAGAATGTACATCACCAGAGTCCCCAATATTGCAATACATAATCAGCCTCACGGGACTCGTCCTCGTGGAATACCCCCGGAGAACAGATCATATAGGTCTACAGCAAGGAAGAAGAAGAAGGTATTTTATAAAATATTGAAGACTACATTGTACTTTAACAATGTGTTTCTAACGTAGTTAAATAATATGTATTTTTATAAACTTGTTTTTTCAGCGGCATATATTCTTAGGGTTAAAATATGAAATTTTCAATATTTGAAATATCTTTCGATGTTTTATTACACTAATATCTTTTGAGAAAATAAACTGATTTGATTTGTTTTGATTCGATTTGATCTGAGGTGTGAAGGAAGATTGTTTCAAGCTGATGGATCAGCTACTGCTAACGCTCGATCCCCGAAATTTGTACTAGGGTAACAAGACGCTTCTTATTTAAGGATAATCCCAACGATATATTAAACTAGATTGCTTTTTATAGGGAAAAACAAGGAAGATTTAATGTATTTGTGAGTGTACTGTAGTGAGATTTCGGTAAAAACATTAAAAATTTTGCTAAGAATCTGTGAAAGGGTGCCGGTGTAATCTGATACCAACACGGATTTATTATACTATTCCAAAGGCACGTACACAATTAAACAGGAAGACGTTGCAAAATGCATCCACTTTATCACCCCACGCCGTGATACGCCAGAGAAATGTTCCATTACAGGTTCACTCTAATCCTGGCGCCCTGGATACAACGATTAATATTTATTTTACCGCCTGCCCTTTACTCTCATTCAAATTCAGAACTTTAAAAAAATGTAAGGAAAATAATATATTAAACTTTTTATCGCAACACTTTATTATAATTAAACACAAACATGTTTCGGAAGCCTTTCATCACTGTAAATATGGCAAAATAGTTTATTTTAACATTTGTCAAAATGGAGAAACACAATAATAAGTATAACATAATAAAATAATAAAAAGAGCGAGAAACATAAGATACATGACAAATTAATAAATTGAATATACAATTGTAATAAGAACAGTGCTTCCCTTAGGTGAGCCAGACTATCACAAAATACATCAAATTCCGAGGTGACACGATTTACCAAAGACATTGCTCTACCGGCATAACCATTGGCAGGTTGGTTCTGCATCGTGGGAGATTAAACAATCTATGGCCCCTTTGTCGAAGATAATTAACAGGGACGAACAGACCTACATCACTCAGGATTTCTGAGATATACCTTCTATAACCCAGTTCTGTGAGAACTGATCGATTTGGCGTATTTACGTATTTGGCGTATTTAAAACGTCAGTTTTATAAAAGTTGTATAAGAAATTATTTTAAAACTTCTAGAAAACAGACATTTTCATTCGTATCAAATATTTCATATGGAGTTTTACATCATTGTTAAAAAAAATAGTGTTTGAAAGTGAAAAATAGCATTCACTAAGTGATATTATTTTTAATTTTACAATTATTTTTTGTATAAAAATGGTTATCGTTAGTAAATAAAAATAAAATAGTATCTATGTATAGGGAGGCATTTATTTTTATAAGCTGAGAATCGAATGCATTGTTAAAAAAGTAAGGAATAAATATGTTTTCCATACTCCGGAAACGGGAAAATTTCCAAAAAAGCAACAGTTCATTGTTGAAAATGTTGAAAAAAAAAACATGTTGGGAATATCTAGAATATCGCGAGAGTTTTCCTCCAGTCAAAGTTTCATTTGTCACATTGGACGCGGAGTTTGACGGCTTCCGGAGGGTGGTGGATACGTACTTACATATTTTTGAATAAAGCAGTCCCTGTAACAATGGGGAAGGGGTTCGGACAAAAGTTCCCTTTTTTGTACGGGATCAATGGACTAACAATGGCGGCACCTAAGCTGGACTTAGCCGCGCGCCTCCGCTTGTCACAATGGAGGTGAAATATCCATTCGAATCTATTTTAATGGTTATTCGCCGCAAGATATAGAGTGACGCCATTCTCCACTCACAGATCTTAGTTAGCTCGGGTGAGACCTTCTCTATGATGATCCGGATGAAAGTGCTACTTTCTTATTCACTTTTATATTTTTTCCGACGAATTTATGGTAAAATACTTTGCCGCGCATTACCGTAAGGGTGTAAAGTCATCTACTGCTAGGGAATTTTCTTTAAAATTTTTATCGTATAATTTGCAAATATTTCTGGATACATCTACACTTTTATATATAAAACAAAGTCGTGTTAGTTACATACACATTGTGCACTACCATTTAAGCTTTTTGGATAGGTTTTTGTTTGAGATGACAACTTTAAGTGCACCATTCACTTTGTTGCCTGCCCCAACCCTTCTTTCAATATCCCTCTCTATTCACCCATATTTTGTAAGCATACTACCCAAATACACGAACTCATCTACTTGCTCCAGATTTTCACCATTCACGCTAATGTTTCAGACTGTGATGATTTCTTATTTTTCAAAAATCATTACCTAGGACTTACGAGTATTCATCATCAGATCATTTCGCATGGATGCTTCATACATACTATTCACCAGGACTTGTTCATGCTCGTTGTATGCAAGTAGGACAGCGTCATCCGCATACGAGATACAGCTTACTGACACTCCGCTCATTTTGGCACCTACATTCATGTTTATATCCGTTTTGTTTATAAATAAATTCGTGACTAATTGACAAAATCTTATTTTATGGTTTTGAAATAATTAAAGAAGTTTTTTTAAATTTTCGTTTCAGTAAAGAGTGTCGTAATTTTTCATATTTTTTTATTTTTTTTAATTATAAAAAAAAAAACATATTAAAACATGTCCAGGCTTGAACCCAAGTCCCCTAGATCACCCTATCCCAAAAGTTCTGTCTTCTTAACTACAAGTACTACCCGGTTTCTCCACCTAACGACATTTTGTATAACATTGCTCAGAGCAACCTAATATAAAACTCGTTTTAGGAATTAAACATCTCTAAGGCGCTGCGCTGCAGAAAGCTCTTCATGATACAAACCAGTTATAAAATATTAAATACATATTTAACATGACGGCTGCGTCTGCAATTCATCAAAAATTATACCAGGATAGCGTTTTTTTAGAGTTCTGATATATAACGGGTGCAATTCCATGCAACGTCTTAAAGACCCTGAAGATGGAGACTGCAACGATCTCCGAAACGTCGGTCGAGAAGGAGTTACCCAAATCACACGGTGTTACCCAAAAACACAACAAACGTCTTAAAGACCGTCCAACAAAACTTGAATTGCATTCTTTCTAGACATTTAAGCCAACGTAGTTCATTTAAATGTTGCGTTGCATGACAACTATTCAGCGAATACTTCAGAAAACATATTTTTCTTATATAATGTATAAAATGGATATTTGCTTATCTTGTTCTTCCTTTTGTTGTTTTATTACGCGTACTTAATTGGTCTTAATTTTTTAATTATCTCGTGTATTATTGTGTTTATGTCTGTTGTTTATATTGTAATTTTTAAATTTCACAATTGTATATTCGGTTTAAATTTTTTGTTTTTGTTTTTGTATTCTATAGTCATAAGCGCTTTGGTTATGTACTGTAATGTTTATGATTAAATATATTTTTTTAAATAAATCGAAACAAAATTAAAATAAAATAACAAATTAAAATAAACATAAAAAATAATATTATATTTTATGATGCACATGTCAGCTGGACAATCCTGTTGTGTTACAAAGTATTATAAATATATGATCACATGACTAAAACTAAAAAAAAAATTTGGTACATAAAGGTGATGTCTTATGCATTTTATAAAATGGTAATGCAATGACTGAAAAATTCAAAGCTCGTTAATATAAACTCGCTCCATTAAAATTGCACGATTCACCTTTAAACTAGGAAAGTGGTTCTATTATTCGAATTCGCAGTCGTCCTGGGACACCGAGGCATTTCCTTGTGCTATCAGAATTCCTGAGCTTAAATGGAAAAGACGGCAACCCCACCTGACGTATTAAGTACACAATAACAGCTGACAAGTCCTCCCACAAAGCGGAGTCTAAAAAAGGAACATCATTATTCACTGTACGAGAATGTTTTACGAAAGAATTTGTGTCTCATTAAGATCCAATTCTGTAGCATTTATTATGAATTCGTGCTTCAGGGAAAACGTACGTCTTTGCAATTTAAAATATAAGTTTCCAACAGTCTGCAAGTTGATTCAATTTATAATAGGCACTATATTCCGTGGCATATAATAGGCACTATAACGACCTTCGTGACCGAGTGGTAAGTGCATTGGCTGCCACCCCGAAAGTTCCGGGTTCGATTCCCGGATATAATATGTAAATAAAAACATCCTAAATATCCAAAACGATTCATTTTTATTCTCCTACAAAAAAACGCCCTCCAAAAAAGACATGAATATCGGCATAAGTTACCAGTCTACTACCTTAATTGTGAGCTAGTAAGTATTTGTACTATATTTCGCAAACAAACTTTTGCCTTTTACAAAAAAACACAATAAGGTTTCAAAGAAAATAATTTTCGCCCATATCGATATAAATTTACTTAATAGCAAATAAATATATTTTTAATGTATTAAAAACAACCCAAGGCCTTTATAGAATAGATAATAATAAAGTGAAGGTTTCACAACAAAAGCATGTTATTTTCAATTGGTCAATATTTACATTTCACTTCTATAACTCATCGCAAAAATCAGATTAATAACACGATAAAATTGCAATATTTTACAAAAAAAAAACAATATGAAATACTCATATTTGTGCGTACGTAAAAAAGGAACAACTATTGTAACAAATCATTGCTTTCATTCATACCACTTAATTTTGAGTGCTTTCTTGAGACCTACTTTTGAAGTTTCAAATAAAACATTTTATCGGAACGTATTACTTATGTATAATATAACATTCAATGCGAAAAGATTTTATTGTGAGTAACAATTTATATAAATTATTTTTTGTATTGTATTTGTATGTTTAATTTAGCACCAATCATGGGCATTTTGAACATGTAACAAAGTAAATCGTATTGATGGTAATGGTTATTCTTTTGTTCTCTTCTTTCCCTTTGCCATTTCGCATCACAAACAGGTACAAAAACGCCAAACTTTTCTATTTTGACCATCTCCACTGTCAGGTTCTCGCGTTGGAGCTCTTTTTCCATGTTGGCCTACCATGTTGCCATTGGGCGACCTCTGCTTCTTGGTATTGTGGGAATGCTGAGGGTTTTTTGGACAACGTGTTCGCTGTCTCTTCGCATCACATGACCGTACCACCGGAGTCAAAATTCTCTTAATTTTTCCGTTATTGGGGCAACCTTAAAGCTACCCCTCACGTATTCGTTCCTTATGTTACGTGGTCCAGCCTTATAACGCTTCCGGCCCACCTCAGCATTTTCATCTCGGCAGCGTAGACTCGACGTTCGTGGACTTTTTTGTTGGTCCAGCACTCTGCTCCATATAGCATGGCGGGCCTCCCTGCAGTCTTGTAGACTCTGCCCTTAGTCCTGATTGGAATTTTTTGATCACACAGGATACCAGATTGAGACCTCCACTTGAGCCAGGCGGTGTTTGTCATGTGTTTGACATCAGTGTATACGTTGGCGTCCGCAGTAAAGACCGACCCGAGATACTTAAATTGGGACAAGACACTGCGAAACCAAAAAGCAATCACGTTTTGAATATATACATATATATTTTTTTTAAAACAAATCGCATTGATGGTTTTAGATTTCACTTTGTAGTATTCCATTAACGAGTAGTATAGAAATATTAAAAAATATGTTTTCTCTACAACTATGCCATCGCCGAGAATCGAACCCGGAACCCTTTGGTATAGCAGACAGAGCTCTTGCTACTTATAAGGACATCGTCAATTGAATTTATACACTCCCCATTATCATGAGCTGGAGAATCTTATATAAGTCTTTGTGCAAGATATGACCCAGATAGAAAAATTCGCAGATCTTTATGCATTTTAACAATTCTCTACTGCATTCCCTTATGCACTTCTGAATATCTTAAAAATATATAATATATTCAATTTTATATTACATAATAACATTCTAAAAAAAATTATTTAGCAAGAGTTTCTTTTTTTAACTTTTTACACAACACAAAAAATGGATTATCTCCATATTAAGCAGATGAAAATAATTTCTCTTATTATATTTATTTATTTTTATCCCACTTATTCATCTAGTCCCGACTCACTTGGTGCTATTTTCTATTACTAGAAGAACAATCTAAATAAAACTAAATACATATTTCTTCTATATTTTCCATATATTTGTGTTGCAAATTCATTGAACAATGTTTCTTTTAAGATAATCAAATGATTTATCTGAAATCTCTTGATGGAAGTTCATTTTGAATAATTTTTAAATAAAACGATGTTTTTTTTAACTACTTCTAATTTTGTCTTTATTTCGATAGCAACCGGTTTTGCCAGGCTCGCTGGCATCGACAGACTGATGACACTTTTGCAAACTGAGTCCTTTATATATATGCATACATATCAGGGGTGGTAAACATGATTCTATACAAAAAAAATATTAAATGTACTGAATTTAAATATTAGTATTACAGTTATTCAAGAGTATTCGTATTTAATATAATGGATTTAAAATTTTATTATAGCTGACATATTTATATGCACCGTTTGAATTTTTTTTTGGGTTTTGTTTATTATTATTACTGAATTAAAATATATAATATATTATACATCTTGGTCCACTAGGTTGGTGTCGCCTTATTCGGTTTTCACCCATCCATTATAGCTGCAAAGGTCTGGAATCATATCAAAGCAACAATATTATTAACTTTGTACACAACACACTAAGTGTGTATAACTCAACAATGTATGTTCAAAAAACGTTTAAAATTTAGAAGAAACAAATAATTTAATTTTTTTTTTTCAAAGTAACGGTTTTGCCGTTTCATAGGTGATTTTATTTTATTTATTTAGAAGATAATCCATTGTTTTGACCGAAACACTATGGCTCACAAACATTAGAAGCTATATAATTTAAATCAAGTTATAATATCACAATTTTGTTAATATGCATTAATAATGCCTTAAACAGGCGAAATATGTCATTCGCATAAAATATAATAAAACTTCTAGAAAACAGTGGCGGTACTCCCATAGAAGCCCAGAAGCCCGGCTTGCGGAATAAATTTTGAATCAAAACCTCTTCTGGCTTACAAAGGTTCAGCTCTTGTGGCTATTCCTCTTACGTCTGATGGAAACATTGTTGGAAGGTGATTTGGTGGGTTTTTGGTTTATGCGGGGGCATGATTACTTAGATTTGGGGGTTTTGATTCATATTTCTTACGCAAACCGGGTTTCTGGGCTTCTATGGGAGTACCGCCACTGCTAGAAAACACACATTTTCTTCTTCTTCTTCTTCCTTGTTGTAGACCTATGTGATCTGTTCTCCAGAGTGTTGCTCCTCCTGTGAGGTACCTGTCTTTCCATATTTTAGGAGATCTTCCACGAGGACGAGTTCCATGAGGCAGATTATGCAATGCAAAATAGGTGAGTCTGGTGGTGTTCATTCTTTGAACATGACCATACCAGTTCTTTTTTCGCTGTCTGCTCCATCTTATAACATCCTCAACCTCACATATATAGCTTATTCTGGTGTTTCTCGCACGATATCTCGGTGTCGTCCTCGGTGTTTTCATTTCGAAAGTCTTTAAAACTTGTTTGGTCATTAATCGATGTATGATTAGGTGTATAGAATTCCATAATGAAAAGAAAATACACAAAAGTTCTTTAAAAATAGATTAACTAAAAATTCTATAAGTGATAAGAAATATTCACGACAAATGTTTCGTCTTATGAGGACACTCGAAGATGTCCTCATAAGACGAAACACTTGTCGTGAATATTTCTTATCACTTATAGAATTTTAGTTCTTCTATTTTTAAACAACTTTTGTTTATTTTCTTTTCACTTGTTTGGTCCTTACTGTGTCTGCTCTTGCTTCGACGCCATATGTTATTATTGGTCTTACGCATACTTAATAGATTCTCATCTTACTCTTAATGGCCATGTCTTTGTTTTTCCATATTGTGGATTTGTGAGCGACATTTTCATTCTCATAAATTAAGAATTTTTCTTTGGGAGTTTTGGGTTGAGGGTGATTTATACCAAAGCTATCGATTTAACGAAGGAACTGTTTGTATTTTAAGACAAAAAACAAATGGTAATTTCACCCTTTAATTGTGATATTTTTACAGTGTTAAAAAGGAAAGAGTTAATTTATTTAAAAGGTATAATATTTACGCTGTTGTACTTGTTATAAACAAGGACTTGAGTCGTGGGTAAGCCCGCAGTGGCGTGGGTGCCACGGAGCGTGTATGGAAGATGAATGCTTTATGTACGTAGTGTCCTCGTCCTTTCCGTACAACAATAAATAATTCAAAGTTTAACCCGAATCGAAATCCCTGACCGGATGTAATCTCAATACGCTTCAGGTAAATCCGATTATCCGACAGAGGTTATTCGGCATAAGTAATTGCCGCGCCAAATCCCATACAGAGCACCATTGGGGACTCGTGGCATTTTCGTGAAATGCTATACTGTAAATTTATTGAACTAATCAATGGATTATGAAATCTTTTGCTTCGTGAACAATGATGGAAATCTCCATATTAAGAAATCAATACAAATGAAAATGTCTGTTTTCATTAAATTTCATTTTATGTTATGTGAATTACCTACATTATTCACCTGTCTAAGGCATTAACACATTTGGTAATGTCTTAGACAGGTATAACAAGTCATTCATATAAAATATAATAAAAATTATGGAAAACAGACGTTTTAATTTTTTAAATATTTTTATACAGAGTTTTACATCATTCTTCAAGAAACAATATATCCATATTAAATAATTAATAGGAATGAAAACGCCCGTTATCTAAAAAAATTATTATAATTTATGTGAATGACATGTTTCACCTTTCTAAAGCATTATCAAATCTGTATTTATTATACATAAATGTGTACATTTAAAATTGCCTCAGAAAGGCGAATTATTTCATTCCTATAAATTATTATAAAACTTCTAAAAACAGCGTTTTTCATTCGCATTAATTAGATTATAACCTGTTACCGGTATTACATATGTTCAGAGTTCAAAAAAACGTTTTTAAAGTAAATATTTTGCTTAAGTATTTAAAATTCTCACGGTATGAAATCACACTTATTTACAATTTAAAATACTTTTTTGGCTCTATCTAATACAAATGAACTTAGAATTTATTTCCATTCTTAGTTCATAATAATAACTACTAAGTTACTCTTAAACCAGTCTATTCTTTAGGATTTCAATGATAAAATCATGTTTGATTATAAATTTTAAAAAAAATAATGCAAAACGTGCCGGTTGATTTTTGGATGTCATCAACGAGTTTATAAATATAAGTGTCTCTGTTTGCGTGATTAAAATGTCAATCACAATATGTTGTATATTTTAATATAAAATTAAATACCAATTGATTTGATTGTATAAACTCATTGTATAATAAAATACCAATTGATTTGAGTTTATTAACGCAGACAGTCATAATGTCGTAAATAGTGTTAACAAGCTAAGATTCACACATAGAGCAATGGAGAAAACCATGTTGGGTATTAGCTTGCGGGACGGAGTCAGAAATGGGGACATACGAGCCAGTACAAAAGTCTCCGACATCATCAAGTTGGCCTCTACCTTTGAGTGGCGTTGGGCAGAACACGTTGCTCATGATCAAGAAGAAAAGTGGGTAATGCGACAGCTGTGCTGGTGCTCAAGAACGGCAAAGCGTGGAGCTACCCAGCGGGCGGAGCGTGGAGCTGGGCGGGTGTTGGCAACCGCCCACAGTTGCATTGGCAATCCGGAAGAGTGCGGGAAGTGTGTGGATGCGGATCGCTCAGGATAGACGGGAGTGGAAAATACTAGAGGAGGTCGACGTCCAAGAGTGGACGACCATAACAGGTAGAAGAAGGAGATTTTAAATCGAAATTCATTGGATTTAAAAACCATTTTTAACAAAAGTTTCATTAAATAGTCCATTGTTTTGGCCGAAACACTATGATACCTTAACATTTTAAACTGTAAAATTAAATAACTTTGTTTTATGTATCAAAATTGTATTTTATTTTACGCGACAGCCGTTTCGTCAACCTATGTTGACATCATCAGGTGTTACAATAATAATTTATCAAATGTCAAATTTTCGTGATTTTTCGAAACTTTATGTGTATTTTTTACTTAAAATAAAATACAGTTGTGATACATTAAACAAAATTATTTAATTGAACAGTTTAAAAGTTTTATTGTTACATTTTATGTTATTTAGATTGATATATGAAGTTATGTATTATAATACTCAGGAAATTGAAAATAACTTTTTTTTGTCCAAAAAATATTTTAAAAAAAACACGACATGTTTCGGATGATACCTCCATCTTCAGGTGTAAACATATATTTTTACACTTGAAGATGGAGGTATCCTCCGAAACATGTCGTGTTTTCAAATATTTTGTGGATTAATCAAAGTTGTTTTTAATTTCCTAAGTATATTACTATGGAATTCCACAGTGTTAATGCCTAAGCGTTCAATAAGCTATGAACCATTTTAATTTAATCTGATTTTCCTTCGTTATTTTGAATTTATGTATTGTATATATTATATCGAGCATTCGAATATTTTTTATTAGTTTTATTATAAATTGCTTTAACTGCAATATTCTATGATAATTCATAATTAAAAACGTGAGCAAACATTATTAAACAACTATTGAACTTCTGCGATCATATGACTCGTCAATACTTTGTTGATAGCTGCCGGGAAATTTCCATTGAAGACCTGCCAAACTGCCTCCATAAGTTAGTACTTGAGTCAAGATTATATTTGCACTCAGGTTTCCTTATCTTAAGATTCACAAAATTAATGTGTTGTTCTAGTAAATTATAAAATTTTATAAATCGATGAAACAATTATCATTTTGAACAAATATCTTTGCATTGTTAAACAAAACTTTGTTTATGAAACAAATTAAATATTAACAGAAACTGTTTCGGGACAGAGATGTATTCTTAAAATATTTATTTTGTATATATAATATTTATCTACACTGATAAAGGGCTTCTGTATCCCTAAACATATTTGTATTTTAAATAAAGTGTCGTTATTCAAAGTAAAACATAATATTCAATTATGAATCCGCCACACAAAGTAATTGTGCATATATTGCAAAAGATACTTATTATTTTATGTTTAAAACACCTTCTTTTAAACTTCCGACCGATACGTTTTTCGTAAGCTTTTTTTTTAAATTATTATAAGTTTCATTTAAATATCGTTATTCTCTATATTGTATTATTATTCTTATTTTGTTGAATTGCTCTTTACATAATTAATGTAAAGAGCGATTCAACAATCGCTCTCAATCGATTCGCTCTTTAAAACGCGAGCCAAATCGATGTTAAGGGTATAGAGAGGTATCATATTGATTCTAATAACATGTGATAGGCAGCTTATCTATCGCCATTTAATTGATATTTAGTTCTATACCAGACATAAAACGAAGACATTAAAAAAATAATAATAATAATATCTTCTATATACGCCATACTTTGTATTGTTTGATGGTTTATTTTTTTTATACACTTTGTATATACAACACTTAACATCTGTCAAAATTTATCATACCTATTTGTAAAAATTTAATAATATTACTAAAAATGTATCTTTATTGAAGAAGTCTGTTTGTCCTAAACATGTCAATATATTTTCATTTTTTAATATAAGTGTTTTATATACAAAGTGTATAAAAATGAAAAAAAATAATAATATCTGTCAAAACTGAATACATTTGTGAAAAAAATATATAATAATTATAATATTTGTATTTATATAACATCACTGATGAAGGACTTGTGTGTCCGAAACATGTTTTGTATTTAATTTTTATGTTCTTAGTAATGTGAGTGTTATACTAAATATATAAAAAGGAAGAATTATATATATTGTTATCAGAAAACATTTTTGAAAACCAAAGCTTTGGAGGTAAACATGGCATGACCAAATTAATCAAATACTAAAGGTAGGTCATGTCAGAAGCCGGAAGAATCGACGTGCGTGTATGGCTCGATGTATGAATGTGGAGGAAGCTAGAGAGGTATGTCAGGATAGAGTAGTGTGGCGGTTCATTCTCTCTGCCTACCCCTGCGAGGAAATGGCGTGATGGTTTGTTGTTGTAGTTAAAAGCTATGATAGTTTTCAATTAAAAATACAAACATTTCCAACAGACAATAAAAATGTTCACGAGCCCTCACGTTTGTAAGCTCGCGCCTCCATGGCGCTTTTCACCCTTTATTTATGTAGGAGCACCTTCAGCAGCGATACAAATGCTTTGATAGACGACCCAAAATAGCAGATAAATAAGCGGACCGCTCGATCGCTGATAAAACAATAACCCGATTATCGGAGCGGCCTCCAACAGACCGCAATACGATTTAGAGCCCTAAATGCTTGGGATGCGCACGACTACCAAAAATGTATACTGATTCCTCGGCATAACTTATATTTCAGCTGCAGGAGTTTACGAACTTTTGCTCCTTTTAATTCTAATTAATTTAAAATCAAACATTTTCATCACGCCACATCGCATGCTTACTGTTGATTAAAACTTACATGTTTCTCTTCAGTTAGTTAACGACAAAGGAATAACAAAAAAGAAATGCTAATTTGAAAATATTATGCAAATCTTAGAAGTGCATAAAACCTTATTAACTATTACAAGAAATTCCAAATGAAATTTTGCTTACAATGCAGATTTTTTACTTTCGTATGAAGCACTTGATTTGCGGTGTGGCATTTACCATAATATAATATTATTAAACTTGTAAATTTGGATTTCCACAACTTTTTTCTTTTCAATAACCAACAGGTTTCGCTCCCGCCGGAGCTGTGTCAGTGACTTTTGTAATGTCAAGAGAGCGAAACCAGTTGGTTGTTTCAAGGAATCTCTCTTCTCCGATTTCAATCTAATGATTGGTCTGCAACAAGGCGACGCATCTCCTCTTCCACTCCGCTCGGTTCTCGGCAACTATCTTCAACTCCGCATAAGAGGTGCAGCCCATATCTCGGCATATCTGGTCTAGGTACTCCTGGCTAATTCGTCCTCTGCCAATCGATCCCTCGACCATTAGGTCCAACACATCATGCAGGAAACATTCGTGTCGCAATACATGACTAATTCAAAGAATAAAATGGGGAAGACTAAGAAGACGCTACTGGAGAGATCATGTTGAGAGAGCATGTTCTGAATAAGTGATTAATAAAGCGGCAAATAAAATGCCATAAAGACCTCTAGGAATACCACCCAAAACGATGGCGATACAGTTGGACATCAACATCCCAAGAAAAGGCTAAAAAAACAGGACAGTACTAAAAAAAGCAGAAAAAGAAGAATATGTAATAAAACTTGCATGAAGACTAGAAAGTATTCGTGTCCCGAAATATATACGTCAGTGGAAAGGAAAATGGTAATATATTATTGAAACACTGTAAATGTATAAACGTATTTATTAGCAAACATGTCGCCAGGCTCTTAAAAAGCCTGCGAGAATCCATCACCCTCGCGTTTATTCCTTCCGTCTTTCAGTGAAAAATAGTTCTCGGGACCGTGGAGGAAGGATGTGTGCTGGAGGTGGCATTTCGACAATTTCCGAGAATTTCTTTGTAGCTCTTTCCAGTGGTAACAGCAGAGCGTTGAAACAAAGATGAAACAAGATACAGATATAAACAGAACCGTTTCAACAAAGAGAAATTATTAACTTCCTTCTAAGAAATATACTACACACAAATAGTTGTTGTTTATTAAAAAAAAAAAACTAATGGAATCATAGCAAATTGCAAGTTGTTTATTATGTTGTATAAACATGCTTTTGCCAGTGTAATTTAATATACAAGTTATTCCTTTATAAAAATACTCATATTTTATTATTATTTTGAAAAGACATGGAGATTTTGGAAATATGGCCTTGGACAAGTCCATTGCTTCAGTCGAGTATTTGACATAAAACGAATTTCGTTTATGGACATAAAACTGAGAAAGTCCTGAAAATATTACATACCATTTTTTTAATAATTGTTTATTTTGTTACTATAATATATTTTATTATTTAATTCATACGCATACATGTGTGTACAACATATTAAATTAAAATTAACTTTATTAACACTACTTTTGTAGTATTTATTTGACTTTTCATATGTTTCAATTAATAACAGTTATAATAGGTTAATTAAAGTGAATATTTTTTATTTACTATTTCTTGATCGATGTTGTAAAACTTTTGTAAGGTTCTAATAATTAATATTAACACAAATGTCTGTTTTCTCGTGTTTTAATAATTTTTACGGGAGTGAAATGTATCGCTTGTTAAGGCAAAATGAAAATGGTCGCTAATAGTGGGATTCTTGTTCCAACCATTATGTATAGAAAAATCATGAGAGAAAAATGAATGCGGTAGAAATGAGAAAGATGTTGATGTGGTAAAATAAAGTAGGACGGAATTTTAGATATCAGAAAGAAATGTAGAGCAGAAGAAAGTATTGTGAACACGGATCGCTGTCTTAGTTTTGAATTATGGATAATACTTGGATAAAAAAAGAATGGTTAAGAAAGCATACGCTAACTATGTGAATGGAGTACGTAGTCAAGAAAAAACGTAGGAAAATAAGGCATCACTAAATTAATCAAATTTTGAGGTTCAACCACATTAGGTGGCACAGAAGACAAACCTGGATATTTTTTGTGTTCATTATGCTCGTACCCACTGGCAATGGGCATTGATTAATTGATTGATTGAAGAAAGCTACCAGTGAAACAATTGGCGCCGAAGATTTAAAAAATCTTATTAAATCTTAATTTCCACGTTCAAAAATTTAACTTCGTTCTAATCGAATCGGATTTCATGTTCGAAAATCGAACTTCGTCTTTCGTTTTTTAAATCCCTCTGGTGTTTTAAAGTCTCTCTGCCGGAGACGCTCAAACGCATTCGTGTGTATTTGTTTATCATTACTCCGGCGGCATCACGTCCCAGCCGTAAAAGTGTTTACTTGAAAGCACTTGAAATAATTTCACATTAGGCACCCCAGTCAGGCGGGATGGAGAATTATGGCGCGGATCAGCCCGAGCGGGTTCGGAGGGTGTGCATGTCGTACTTGAAACAGTGAACGGACCCAACTTTTATACAATGATCTAAATATTCTGTCTCTCTAAGATCTATATATCCTTCAATACCATTTAAATACTTTTTGTAAGGTTCTCAACACAACGAAGAAGAAAATTCATTTCATTATATGCTTCGTGCATCATCAGTATATTAACGATAAATTTAATAATGAATTATTGTAACATTTTAGAAATTACAATTTTTTATATTTGGATAAGTAAGTATTTTGCCAATAAGTACGTATTTTTTGTGTCAACCTTTATATATGGAAGTTAAACATTATTATAATTATTATTGCTATTTTGTTGAATCGCTCTTTACATCATGACAGCAAAAGCCAAATCGATGTAAAGGTTATTATAGCTATCATAGTGATTCTCGTGACATGTGATAGGTAGCTAATCTATCGCCATTTTATTGTCACGTGACAATAAAATGGCGATGGTAATGGTTATGAATTTAGAAAAACATGCGTAAGACCAATCTAGACAAAACAAGTTTTGGTTGCCGAGATGAAAACTCTGAAAAATAATAGCAGACAATACACTAAAAGATCGCGTGAGAAACACCAGAATAAGAGAGATATGTGGGGCTGAGGATATTATGAGAAGGAGTAGACAGAGTAGAAGGGACTGGTATTGTAATGTCCAAAGAATGGACACCAACAGACTCCCCTTTATTGCACTATATAATCAGTCTCACGGGACTCGTCCACATGGAAGACCTCCTATAATATGGAAGGACAGCTAGGAATCCATCTCACAGGAGGAACAACCTTCTGGAGAATAGATCATATAGTTTTACAGCAAGGAAGATGAAGACATTTTTTATCGAGAGTAGTGTTGATATGTAGATTACTTTTAAACCTGTATTAAAGCTTAACATATGTAAAGAAATAAGTTTGAAAAAGCTTCCCAATTTCCTTCGAGTGTCATTCAGTCGGGATACGCGGTCTTCCTATCCAGCGCGCCCCGGGCCCAGCGCCGGTTCTACGTGGTGCATAATGTGAGTCAATTTTCCAAACCGTAGCGTCGCCTGATAACTGAAATAAGTGAAACCAGAATACAAGTAGCTCACGCCCCGCAAATTCAGAAAGAAAATAAAAACATGTGTTTGAATTACGTTCGCTGAAAGCATTCACATTTTACTACGTGTAAATTAGCTTTCACCAAAAATATAAACAAACCTTTATAAAACTTTAGCTTTGCTAGGGCATTATTAAATTTAATTTGATAATGCCCCAGCTGATAAGAACAGAGAATGGGAAATCTTCTACATTCTATTATTACTAAACATGTAATAGTTTGAATAACTTTTTGATTTCTTGTACTTTTCACAAACATATTTTGGGACACATGTACAAAGTTATACTAAAATATAATCATATTATTTATCTACATACTATATTAATATTTAATTTTAAGAATAATATTGCTATTTTTCTCGATATGTCTCTAATGTTTTTAACCTAAGTTTTTAGGAGAACGAAATAATAATTTAAAACGAGTACCTACGCATTGTTTTCTTGAGAAAGATGGTAAAAAACGATTATGAAATTACACAGTGAATACCATAAATATAATTCCTAATATTTCATAAATACAAGTACAACCACTTTTAAAGTGTATTATAAATAATTTTTTATTGTATACAACAGGTTGTTTGGACCCATTACTTTAAACATTTTTTTATCTATTATATTATATAGACTCTCGTGACATGTAATAGGTAGCTAATATATCACCATTTTATTATTACCTGAATTCTACACCAGACCAAAGACAGCGTGACAATCACACTGCCGTCGTCGGGAATCGAACCCGAGACCTTCGGTATGGCAGTCAGAGGTCTAACCACTCTGCAACGAAAGTCATTTAACCCTTAACGTACCGTGTTCAAAACAAAACGCTCGCTCCCATGTGGTCAATTCAGTTTACCGCTAACTTTATCTAAATATCAAGCATATGACTCGATGAATCAAAATTTAATTTATGTCATCTTGTAGGGAATTTCATTAGAAACAGGTCGATATCTATAACATACATGGATTATTTGAAAAACATATCATTATTAATTTTTTTCTGGAACCATGCGATTTCTGATATGGAATGCGAGACAGCATATGAGCAACTGACACCAAGTATGAACTTGTCTCGCCCCGCCGCGCCGTGGCGCTATAATTTTACGTATGATAAAGGCACCTAGGCAAAATGTATAGTACCTTCAAGACAACGAGTACGTATTAATATTTGTCCCTTTTGGTAAAGTGTTAATATTTTCACAGTTCTGATATTATTAAATTGCGTGCTGCGTTTCCGTCCACAGTCGGTATTATTACATACCTATGAGAAAAGGCCAAACATATAATTTATAATACGTTCAAAACAGCGAGTAAGTATTTGTCACTTTTGATAAAGTTGTAAATATTAGCAAAACAAATTCTACCTTAACACGAATGAAGGTGAGGGCAGTCTTAAAAATATTTTTTTTTGGGATGAAGGATGTAATTTTTTGCTTTTTTTTATTACGAAATATTGAGAACACTTCAATGGAGAATTACAATTTTTTTTTATAATATTAGGGTCCATAAGTTTTAAGAAAATCAACTTTAAATTGGCAGTGGAAACTCAATTGACCACATGGCAACGCGACGGTTAAAATAATTATATTATGTAAACATTTTTGAATGAAATCGGTATACCAACTACAATAGTCTTTAAAAATGAATAGAAGTTAGTGACATGTTACGAGTATGTTAAAAAAAACTTAACGTCTTTTTACAGAAAACTCCTTCCAAATGATTTATATCATAGAGAAGTCGTGAGAAGCATAAAATATAAGGTTTATATCTGTCAGGAATTCTCTGACAAACGGAATTTCATAGTAACAATGACGTTCTTGATATATTAAACTGCAGAACGAATGTGATATAATAAATGTTATTATGTATTTTAATAACTGAAAACTACAATGTGTATTACTAAAACTCATATGTATTTCACAGACTACAACACATTAATTTAATTTAAAATATGTCACAACTGACATCTATTAAATTAACGCAATCAGCTTTTAGTATAGATTTAAATGTCCTATATATTCACCATCAATTTATGTTGTGAATTCAGATTTGAATATTTTTTTGGAAAACATTTTAGTTTCTCAACACTTTATTGAGCGTTCCACAAAAATTTTTCGGGTTATAATAATCCTTCTCACAATTTTTATTATTATAAAATTATAATCAAATGATTTTACTGAAATCTCTTGATGGAAGTTCATTTTAAATAATAATTAAATAAAACGATGTTTTTTAACTACTTCCACTTTTGTCTTTATTTAGACAGCGACCGGTTTCGCCAGGCTCGCTGGCATCGACAGACTGGTAACACTATTGTAAACTTAGTCCTTTATATACATACAGATCATTAAACATATAATATTTAAATTAAGTAAAAAATTAAACAAAAAAACCATTTTTTTCAAAAATTATATATGAATATGTAAGAGATAATAAAAATTAAAACCCATTGTATTCCAAGAATACCTGTAATACCAATAGTTAAATTCAGAAAAATTTTACATAAATATTTGAAAATTAATTTTGTATAGAATCATGTTTACCACCCCTGATCTGTATGTATATAAAGGATTAAGTTTACAATAGTGTTACCAGTCTGTCGATGCCAGCGAGCCTGGCGAAACCGGTCGCTGTCTAAATAAAGACAAAAGTGGAAGTAGTTAAAAAACATCGTTTTATTTAATTATTATATAAAATTATATAAATTCGTTACATATGTATCAAATGAAAGGGATGGAGTAAATTCTAAAGGAAGGGTAATTGTAATTTAAAGTAGGGCAATGGAAGCTCCCTTCTTTTATTTAATATGTATGTATAATGAGTAATGATTTTGTGTAAATTTAGTAACTACGAGTATTAAATTACATATAAAACTCTGTTTATGTATCAGAATTTTTAATTTAAAAATTTTCGCGACAGCTGTTTCGTCAACCTATGTTGACATGACAGGTGTTACAATAACTTTTATGTGTATTTTTAAATACACATGTGTAAATTATTTGAATTGACAAAGGAACAAATATACATAAAGGTTCGAAAAATCCCGAAAATGAATCTTAACAGTTGATAAATTAATTTAACACCTGATGATGTCAACATAAGTTGACGAAACCATTAATATCGTGATACATAAGCAGAGTTTAATAATTTAACAGTTAATAAAGTTAAAGTATCTTAGTATTTCGGCCAGAACAATATATTATATAAATTTAGTGTAAAAAAATTCAATTGAAATTTTAAGAGAATTATAATTTCATTTCATCATTTCATAAAAAAATAAAAAATTTAAGTCAATTTAAAATTAAACTAAATTTATGCCTAAATTCATTCTGTATGAATGTTGAGGAATAGAGAGAAATATGTCAGGCAAGATAAGTGTGGCAGTCCATTATTTCTGCCTACCCCTTCGGGGAGACGGCGTGATGGTTAGTTAGTTAGATGGTTTTCATTATATAGAGTATGAGCTTACATCCTCACAGTATTTATTGTTATTAATGTGTAATATTTTATACTTTATTATGTTTTTTATTGGTAAGTATGTAGTACCTTATATTTTTACCTTGTATTGTAAACTTTCTTATATTATATGTATATTGAAGTACTTATTCTTAGTGAGGACCTACGATTATTGGTTTTATATTATTTAATGTGTTGTAATTATTTTTTAAAATTGTTAAAAATGAAAAATATCAAAATATAATAAAAATATATATAATTTTTTATAACTTTAACGAACCTGATATGATCAAATGACAATATACTCGTATTGTAGTAAAATGTATGAGGCGTATGAATAATTCTCATTAAGTATGACGCAATCTCGCTGCACATCTGCTTGGGATATTTTTATACGAACATATCCATAAAGCTTGAAAGTTTAGTACTTGACAGGTGTGTTTCATGATCCGATCTTCTGCGCCGGAGTACTCCTGTCTTTACCAATATATTCCACGTTTATACGAATCTTGTTTCCTGCATTTTTGCGTATTTTACGTAGGATTTTCGGGTTCAGCTATTGATCTCCAGTATAAGAAAATGCAGGGTGGATGAAAGTGTAATGGGCAAAATAATGAATGAATTATAAAGATGGTATGAAAAATTATCGATTAAAGTCAACAAGATCTACTTACGTGGTCTGGGAGATAAAACACTCAGCAGATATGATATTAATCCTAGACTCGACCTGGTTTCTTCTTCATAAAATCATCCTTATCTATTTTCTGGTCGTAATGGAAATTATATAAAACTAACTAACTAACTAACCATCACGCCGTCTCCCCGAAGGGGTTAGCAGAAAGAATGGACTGCCACTCTTTACTTTTCTGACATATTTCTTTCGATTCCTCAACATTCATACATCGTGTCATGCACGCGCATCGATTTCTCTGACTCCTCGCGTGGCCGATATTCAACATTTGATTTATTTGATCATGCCACGTTTTCCTCGGTCTTCCTCTTTTTCTAGTTCCATTTACATCGTTAACATATAATTTTTGTTCTTGTGCCGACCCTTCTGTATGGAAGTGAAGCATGAAACTGGCAAAAAAAGGATGAAAGTAGAATAAATACAGTAGAAATGAGATCCCTTGAGCGAAGGTGTGGTAAATCTGTATATGATGGACTGTCAAATGCAAGTATAAGAAGTAATTGCGGTGCGAATGAAAGTGTTATGAACAAAATAATGAAAGGGTCATGGTTTGGATACATGTAAAGAATAAGTGAAGACAGAATAGTGAAAAGGTATATGTAAAAATGTGAGGAGTTGGAGAAATCGACGTGTGTGCATGACAGGATATATGAATGTAGAGGAAACGAGAGAAGTATGTCAGGACAGAACAGTGAGGCGTTCCATTCTTTCTGCCTACTTTTCCCGGGAGACGGCGTGATGGTTAACTAGTTTTTATTATTATTTCTTCATTCATTCTTTCCATGTGTCCAAACCATCTTAATGATCCTTTTATTATTTTGTTCATAAAACCATCATTCGCACCGCATTCACTTCTTATATTTTCATTCGACACTATTATTCACAGAGTATCGTCACATTCGTCTAAGATTATATAATTACATATATAATTAGTTTTAATTCCAATAAAACTAATTACGTGATTTCCATTTAAATCGATAATTAAATCTTATTTATTTAGATAAAGATAAAAACCATATGGTTTTCAAAGAGTCTAGCATTCCATCTTCTATGAAACAGTTTGATAGAGAAATGATTATGAATATTGATCGTTTAGAAAAAATTAGCAATAATTTCTGTTCACGTAATGAGAACCTTTAATATTTTATTTCTTGGTGTTTATCTTTTCGACGTGGAATAAATTTCCAACGTGATTTACGAAATAATAATTAATTAACATAATCAAATGATTTTACTGAAATCTCTTGATGGAAGTTCATTTTTAATAATAATTAAATAAAACGATGTTTTTTAACTACTTCCACTTTTGTCTGTATTTAGACAGCGAGCCTGGCGAAACCGGTCGCTGTCTAAATAAAGACAAAAGTGGAAGTAGTTATTAACATCGTTTTATTTAATTATTAATTAATTAACAGTTTATAAGGTTAAAGTATCATAGAGTTTCGGTCAAAACAATTGACTATTTAATGTAATGATAATATCGGATTGTTTTCTTGTTGTCAGCAGGACGATCCGGCACTATCTAAAACAAATTTTTTTTGTTTAAGTATTTATATAATGTTAATTTTATATAATTTGTTTTAGATTTATTTAGTGGACGTTGGACGATCATAGTACGCTCGGGAGATGTCTCGCGGGGGCGAAAAGAGAAGGATGGAGTGCCGCATCGATTAAAGTGTGGCCGTCCATTCTTTATGCCTACCCTTTCGGAGAGACGGCCTGATGGTTAGTTATTTAGTTACATAATTAAATAAAACAAAATGTACTAACTACTTCCACTTTGTCACTATTTCGACAACGACCGGTTTCGCTAGGCTCGCTAGCATCGTTTTATCTATTTATTATTTAAAATGTACTTCTATCAATTGATTTCAGTAAAATCATTTGATTTACCCTATTTAAAATAAGTCAAATCTAGATTTGATAGACGAAACATGTCATTCTCATAAACTTTACTATTTTAAAACTTCTAGAAAACAGACGTTTTCATTCGAATTAATTATTTTATGTATAAATTTACACTTTTATTTGTTTACACAATTTCCGCGATTTTCGAACACTGTACTTGATTATTTCCATCACTTTTTTCGACGTATGTGTAAACTAAAATTTTGAAGCTTTTCAATATTTTACCAAGAGATTTAAACATTTTTGTTGATAGATTGAAGTGAAAAATGAACCTTTATACCTCGCTGTATTCTACCACGAAAACACACGATATTATTCCCATAAAATATTTTATAGAACCTCCTGAGAAATGATTTATGGGGAAACAATGTTTTCTGACATTAGGCTGACATTCAGAAAGCAATGCTACCCCTATCTCAGGGAGAACTTTCTAGACCTATAACTTAAAATCAAACAAACTATGATATTCGGAAGCTCTGTAAATACTCGAATTATTTATTTCCTGGAAGTTGGCTTTAAAACAATGTACATTTACTGCATGGAAGTTTCAAATTATTTTGTAATAATAACGGTACCACGTTAAAGAGAGAGTTTATAATAAATAAATTTGATCCCTCCAATATGAGAATAATCTAATTTACGTAAGAACTTCATTAACCACCCTACGTATTTGAACGTACTTGATACGTTCACTGTGACTATACCATTCTGCGTTATCCCGTATCACGTACGCGTTTGTGAAAATGTAATGAACCTAAAATGTACAAACTGTTAGGGATACGCGCGTATGCCAACAACACACGAGTACAAGTCTTCATAAATATGATAATCCTACAAGAGGTAGGCGAAGTATGCGGCTGAGTATTTGACGTTTCGTAATTTAAAAAAAATGAATTAATATATAATTAAATTTCATTAATAAAAAATCTGCTTTTTTTGCACGTTTCTTGTAAAATAACCCAAAGGTAGGGCGGTTAAGTATTTAATTATTTTCCACAAAAAAACAAAATACGTATTATGAAATGCTTAAATTTTCAAACACTGTTATTATAAATATCTCAATTTATTTATATGAGATTGTCGCGACAGCTGTTTCGCCTTTTTTCGTATCTACATACTATCCACGTAAATGATAAAAAGTATTTTATCTGTATCAGTTGATCCACAGATATTTCATATAGCTTGAAACATTAACGACAAATGAACGGGTATTATTCAAATCAAATAAATCATATTCAAGTAGATGTGTATTTTGATATGTCGAAATATTATTCATTTTGAGAATTCGTTTTGTTTCAATAAGATTCTAATTATGAATCGATTTCAAATTTATACAGAATAAGGCACAAATGCTTTATACCATTTTTTGTATTTATTCAACAGTTATACCTATACAAATTTATATTTTTCATCTACATACGTGTATTACGTGAATAGTAAAATATCGAATTCAAAGTACAAATTAAATCTGTAAAAATGTATAGCAGCATTACATTTTTTTTTCGTTCACTTTCATTTGCAAATTAACTTTCTTACCCAATCCTTAGTAGTCTAAGAAATGGCGTATAACTACACGCTTGTTTAAAAAAAATCTTTAAAAAAAAAGTTCTACGATATTTAAATTTATCTTTTCAGCTTTAGAGTAAATCATAATTATTTTTAAATATGTATAATTAGCCTACCTAAAAAGCTATTATGGCAGTGCAAAATGGTGTTCTTGAACCAATACTAAATGTATGGAAGTGAGGGTTCAGGAAAGATATCTCTACGTGATGGAGCTTGGTAGCTATCCATGGCTTTATCCTACTCCATTCCTTTTGGGCATGCTGGGGACCAATAGTTTACAGATAAGGAGGGATGGGTGCACACATACCCATTTCTTCAGACTGATCAGGGATTTTCGAGAATTCCGTTATCTTGGAGGCTATCCATCTTTATGTTCCGGATGGTTATCTTCGTGAGCGTCAGCACATACTGTTTTATCTCCCAGCATGCAGAACCAAATTGCCTCTGGTGATACCAATGGGAAGAGCAATCAAACTGCTGAACATGATCGTTTCGGAGATCGACGTGTTTCATATTCGTGAAAGTACGTTCAGAGGACAACAACTTTTGACTTTGGAGAGTATCTTGTATTCCTAATGTCAAACCATCCCTCATGCGTTCCTGGTATAATATATTTATTATATTTTACCTGTTCTCAATAGATGTCTTAAACTATGTTTGTTGTTTGTGTTATCTTTTTAGAAAATACTAATTTGATTTGATTTGATTTGGACTGTAAAAATAAGTATGAAAGTAGAATATATCCAGTAGAAGTTATATATCTTAGACGAATGTGTGTAAATCTGTATATAATATAGTGTCAAATGCATATACGAGTATAAAAAGTGAATGCAGTGCAAATTAAATGAGGATGAACAAAATAATGAAAGGATCACTATAATGGTCTAGGATTATTAATGAATGGAATGAATTAATGAAATATAATGGCACAACAAGTATACGTACGAGTATATGGCGTAAACGGAACTAAAAATAAGAGAATACCGAGGAAAATACAGAGGTCGGACACTTGCGTGCATGACACGATGTATGAATATTGAGGAATTAGGC
This sequence comes from Lepidostoma basale, assembly GCA_022606425.2. NCBI lineage: Eukaryota > Metazoa > Arthropoda > Insecta > Trichoptera > Lepidostomatidae > Lepidostoma > Lepidostoma basale. Next base: position 347,374 of record JAHDVF020000348.1, on the reverse strand, counting down.
ATATCTGTAAAGAATAGTGTGTCGGTCCATTATTTCTGAAAAATCATTAGATATTGAAAAATTATACTTGTGTAAAGACATAGCCATTAAGAGTAAGATGAGAATCTATAAAGCATGCGCAAGACCAATAATAACATATGGCGTCAAAGCAAGGGCAGACACAGAAAGGAACAAACAAGCTTTGAGGACTTCCGAGATGAAGACACTGAGGACGATAGCAGGCAAGACACTTAGAGATCGCACGAGGATCACCAGAATAAGAGAGATATGTGAGGTTGAGAATATTATAAGATAGAGCAGACAGCGAAAAAGGAACTGGTACGGTAATGTTCAAAGAATGGACATCACCAGACTCCCCTATATCGCATTTTATAATCAACCTCATAGGACTCGTTCTCGTGGAAGACCTCCTAAAAGATGGAAGGACACCTGGGAGTCTACCTCAAAGGAGGAGCAACACTCAGGAGAAAATACCAATTCTATACAACAAGGAAGAAAAAGAAGATAGTTTTGAACACTTTTTTTCTAGTTTTCTATCTTTGATTGTGTATAACGTACTAGGGACTGAGAATTTGTATGAGATGAGTAAAAACGTCAACTTTTATAGTCAAAAACATTACGACTCCTCGTCATGTATCGACACCGGGGAAATCAATGTTTCTTATTCAAACCGACACTTAAATAAATCTGGTTACCTTCGAAATTCATATGAAAACTTTCCAAGTAAATTGTAAGCAATTTATCAAGCCCATATCGCCACGATACTGAAGCGAAAAATGTGATGAAAACTAACATTAACTTATATTTCTATAAATGTACCAATATTTGTTTTTTATCAAGTGATTATTTTTTTAACTTTTTTTCCTTGTATACAACAGATCGTTTGACCCAATTACTGTATACAATTTATTTTAGCTATTATATTGATTCTTATGACATGTGATAGGTAGCCAATCTATCGCCATTTTGTTGTCACGAGAACTCTACACCAGACCAAAGACAGCGTGACAATCACACTGCCATCGCCGGGAATCGAACCCGGGACCTTGGGTATGGAAGTCAGAGCTCTTACCACTCTGCCATGAAGGTCAACAATTTCTTATATTCACTTGAAACATGTTTTTAACGATATCAGGTTGATGCTTATTTGAAATTGATATAGTTATTTTTACGGTAGCAAAATGTTTTTTTAAGATCTTGGGTAAATCCGTGTCTCTCTGGACCGACGTTTCGGAGATCGTTGCAGTCTTCGTCTTCAGAGGTCTTTCCCACTCCCACACTATATCGCTGGCATCGCCAGACTCTGACATGCAACCGACAGACAATCTGTCGATGCCAGCCAGCCTGGTGAAACCGGTCTCTGTCGAAATAAAGACAAAAGTGTAACTAACTAACTAACTAACTAACCATCACGCCGTCTCCCCGAAGGGGTAGGCAGAAAGAATGGACTGCCATACCTTTCTTTCCTGACATATTTCTCTCGCTTCCTCAACATTCATACATCGTGTCATGCACGCGCGTCGATTTCTCTGACTCCTCACATGGCCGACATTCAATATTTGATTTATTTGATCGTGCCACGTTTTCCTCCAGAATGAATGAAGAAAGAATGGTAAAAAAAATATATGTTAATGATGTAAATGGTACCAGAAATAGAGGAAGACAAAAGTGTAAGTAGTTAAAAATATCGTTTTATTTAATTATTATTTTATTTGGAGTAAAATAAATACCAGCCGTATATAAACATCCGACCAAAAAGTAATGAGATAAGGGATAGAAAAAATCACAATAGATCAAAGCGTTGAGACTTTATAACGAAACTATCGTCATTTATTGTAATGGCGTTCATAAAGAGAAACAGGCCCGTGTATGTGTAATTCCCTCGTAAAAGCGACTTATTTTAATTGGAGATAAACATGGACGAATTCGCCTTTATTAGCACCACCGCGCCCCTTAAGGTCAGACTGGAGAAGTTATCTGGGCACACATCGCGGGCCGTCTCCGCTGTGGCATATGTTTAATAAGATTTCGCTTCGGGAAATCGAACGGAAACAATGCCTTGTGATTAGGAAGAGTCGTGACTTGGCCCATTATTAAAGAGAGGACCGCAGTTAGGCTGGAAAGTTGAGGGAGGCTGTAACTGGATGACGTCACAGCGCACAATGGAGATCTCTGATAGCGATTCAGATACAAAGGTATTTGTTAGGCTTAAGATGTATTTGTATGTACAATAAGGACCGGATTAACTTAACATAAAATGGAGAGTTTATTTTAAACACCAACGATATAAAAAAATATAAAATGCCAAATATTATTATTTTTTTTTAGTCCATTGTTTTGGCCGAAACACTATGATACTTCAACATTATTAACTGTTAAAATTACATGGGAATGACATCTTTCGCCCTTCTAAGGTATTATCATATGTGACGAAACTTCAAGTCGTTGCAGTTTATTTACACTAGTAAATGGAGCAGGACATGGTAATTAATGAAAATTGATGTGACTTTATACAAATTTAACAAATAATTATTTGGATAGGTCCAGAAATATTGGAAAATGTTTTTTGGAACTCGTTAAGAAATTGAATATGGAGCTTAACATCATTGTTCAATAATTATTTAATAAGGAGTTTTACATAATTGTTCAAGAAACAATAAATCTAATTTTTTTATTATACACTTATTAAGAATGCCGCAACAGCTGTTTCGCAAACCTTTGTTGGCATCATCAGGTGTTACAAACAACGTGTTGTGTTTTCATTTTTTTTACGTTTCAATCTTATAGATTGGTTTGCAGCGAAGTCTAATATATTTTCCTGGTCCTTGGGATGCCATTTGGGTTTTTAATGTGGTAGTTTTCATGTATTTAAATTATATTTAATCATTTTTCATAATAATATTTGCAAATGCTTTGCGGTCACATTATATAGAAGAAAATATTATTAAAGTGATAATATATTAACTTGTTGAAAGTTAAAGAATTAACACTGTGGAATTCCATAGTAATATACTTTGGGAATTAAAAAAACATTGTTTAAACCACTTTTTATTAAAAAATATTAAAATACACGACATGTTTCGGTGGATACCTCCATCTTCTAAACTAAACAAAGAAAGACGATTACAAAACGCATTGATAATATATTGTTCTTTTGTATTGTATCGATTTTTAAATGCGTTTTAATAAGTCTTTTTTTTAGTTTTTGTTACCTCAAGATGAAGATCTCTCCCGAAACACGTGATATTTAGAATTTAAGTGGAAAAACACATCGTTTTTTTTTCAATTACAAACTGTTAAAGTAGGTTTCAATGAAATTTTATGTTTTAAATTAAACACATTTAAATTTAAAGTAGTGTACAAATATGTAGTGCTTGTGTATATCAAAATTAAATTAATGTCAAGGCGTATTTATATTACAGCAAATTTCAAATACTAAGCCCACACTTCAGGCCGGAGTGCCGAACTGTGTGGAGTATGTTCCGCAACCCGACAGGTAATTAAACCCCCTATAAAGGTGTTTATGCCAAAAGTGAGACATGTTTACCAACGATTAATATATTATAATTGGTATTTCCTGGAATGCTGTACCTACGCCAGACAACCAACATATCAATTTTCCAACGACTCAAGCAAATTTGGGAAAGTTCTGGAGGGAACAATGTCAATAATACGACATTATTTGGTATGATGTAGGATTGACGTTTATTGGTTTATTTAATTCAAATATATCCGTTCACAAAGTAGTCTGGTTACAACGCTTATGTATGGAAGTGAAGCATGGAACTAAAATAAAAAGGATGAGAGCAGAATAAATGCAGTAGTGATTAGATCCCTTCGAGGTTTGTAACCACACAGACGATGTATTCTTCGTCAGCTTGTCTCCATCCACTGCTGGACGTAAGCCTCTCAACCCCCACGCCATCTCTCTCGGTCTCTCGTCAGAGTTCTCCAGGTCCTTTCCGCCGTCCGCACAATATCGTCGCTCCACCTGGTTGGCTGCCACTATCTATGTATTAAATGAAATCAATTATCATACTTTTATTTGATTATTATTTAAAATTAACTTCCATTTGAAGACTTTAGTAAAATCGTTAGATTAATCGATGTATGATTAAGTGTATAGAATTCCATAATGATGTTATTAAAATAAACAAAATTGTTTAAAAAAAGAAGGAAGAAAGAACGCTGGTATATTTTTGTGGAAGTGGTTAACAATTGGTAGTTTAATATCTGGGTATTTCTGTGGACAGTGATTGGCTGACTCTTTTTATAACAGGATTCTAAGAATTTGAAAAATATGATGACAAATTTTCTTTTCCACGAAACAACAATAACAAATAATCTGCGTAGAAGTGACGGGGACATATCCCAAAGACCATATAAGTAACACATCATATTTAAGCCTGCACACTCGAAGATGTCCTCATAAGACGAAACACGTGTCGTGAATATTTTATATCATTTATAGAATTTTGGGTTCTTTATTTTTTAAACAACTTTTGTTTATTTTAATAACATCATCATTAGATTAACTTATATACCTATTGCGGAGTTGTTCGCCAAGCAAAGTGTGAATTTCGCTATACAGAGTTCGGATATATAACTTGGTGTCATTCTATGTATCCCTTCAAAGACTGTCCAGCAGAGTTTATACTGGATTTTTTCGGGATTTTGAAACCAGAAATTCTTTGAGATGTCATTAATAAGATAATCGCGCTGGTATAATATATTATGCAATGAATCTGTGTAATGCTTCATAATTGTATATTTACAGCGGAATATAAGCCTGTAAAATATTATGATTAGCCGAAAATAAACTGAGAAAGAATCTCACCTCGTTCGCCGTATATCATTTCGGTGCCCCCTAAAAAAGTTGGCGTCTGTATCTCCCGCCCGCCGCGCTCGGGGAATATTTTACTTTGGAAATTTTTCTATTGCTTTGTGTACAGGCACTTCTTACCTGCCACTCGCCGGGCGGCCGCATTTGTCACGCGCTATCGAACGGGCGCCGGGACGATGATATGGTGTGGCGTAACTCCCATTCTTCAAAATTTTAACATAAATAACAACAAAATAAAAACTATAAATACATATGGATTTGGTGAAGGTATATTTTTTTTGTATCATAACAACAACAACAACATTTCGTTTCCCCGAAAGCGAAGGCAGAGAAAATAATCCGCCACACTATTGACTCTTGACTCCAGACACACCTCTTTAGCTTCCCCCACATTCATATAGCGAGTCATAAAATGAGCTAAAAGTCACTAATAGCTCAATATACAGTTTCTTTGAGATAAATAACAAAACCACTTTGTCCAGAAACAAATGAATACGAGAAAAGCTCAAAACTTAGTTAAAAAGATATAATAAATAACAATTAAATACCGAACATGTTTTGGACACACAAGCCCTTGATCAGTGATATTATAAAAATATAAATATTCAAAATATTGTAAAAAAATATCACAAATGTAAAAAAAAATATAGATTAAGAGTATTTTGAATATTTATATAATATCACTGATGAAGGGCTTGTGTGTCCGAAACATGTTTGGTATTTAATTTTTTTCTGTAATAAAGTAAGTGTTGTATACAAAGTACGTAAAAAAGAAACATTAAATCATCTGCAACACAAAGTTATGGCGGATATAGAAGAAAGAAATGTATAAGCTTTGATTTTTGTGTAAGAAAAATTCAATGAATAAATTGTTTTTTGACAATGCTATAAATTTTTCTTCCAAATTATCAATGTAATATGTTTATTCAAATATATTATAATATTAGTTTAGTTTGTTGAAACAGTTACTAAATCCATTATGTAATTACATACTCAAAAAAATATATATTTAACTATTCACCTAGTCATAGTTTGCTTCTCTTCCCCGGTCTCAATCTAAAGATTGGTCTGCAGCAAGGCGGCGAATCTCCTCTTCCACTCCGCTCAGTCCTCTTCAACTCCGCATAAGAGGTGCAGCGCAAATCTCGGCAAATCTGGTCTAGGTACTCCTGGCGAGGTCGTCATGCAGGAAACATTCGTGTCGCAACACATGACCAATCCATCTCGCGCCCTCTCCGCTATGGTGTTCAACAACTTTGCTTAACCTTTCTTAATTATTTCGTGTGAAATACACTGTTACAACTGCTGGCATCCATTTTAAAAGTATTCGAAATTCGTAACCGTTTTAAATTTAATCAATTTCAGCTCAACGTGAAAATATTCTAAATTTGAAAGGCATTCGAACCATTAGAAAAGAACGATAACATTGACGATTTTATAAAATAGAATGTGACCAATACTGAAAGCATAGCACTTTTACATCACGAGCAGTAAAACTACTGATATTTTTACGCGGGAGAACTTTACTATTGGATTAATGTCCAGTTAGCCGCAGCAACGGCTACGCCCGTGGCCAGGAGTCTAGATTGTTAACATTAAATTTAATGGACAGAGCTGAGATCCGACGCCACATTATTACGAAGCACGGAGGGATAGTAAAAAATGGCCGAAAATATTCATCTACGGAGGCGAAAAGTGTTATAATGGTTCCATTTAGGCACCTCCGGAACATAACACGATCTGCCGCGGCGGCAATGTAGTCTTAACAAACTTTCCGCAAAACATGTAATAATTATTAACACGAAATTATAACATCTTATGAAACATTTTGAATTGTAATTAAGTGTACTATACCGCTGAGCTGAATAGCGTTTCGAATGAGCTTTCAAACCACTGGCGACCGGAGTTTTCACTTAACTACGAGCCTGCGTTAGAGACTATTTCTACTGAAGCAGTTGAAAATAGTACGCTTCATTAAAACTCATGTGTATTTATGAGACATTCATATATATTTTTTTATACACAGAACGGTTATATGATTTTTTTAAAGTTTCCTTTGCAGCGTGGGGATGGACCAATTGATCCTCCCAGCCAGTAAAGAGAACGTTCAGAATAACTGCTTTAAGACTTCTTCATAAAGAAAAAAAGAAATTTCATTACAACAGTAATTCAAAAGAGTTATTTCTTTTTTTTTATTATCCGAGTAAAATTAGTTTTCAGTATTTTTTATTAATAATAATATGATTGCTTTCCAGTGAACATGGTATATTTTTTATTCTATTAAGTTGCTTCAAGAAGATAGTTTTAAGATTACTTGTACATGGAACATAACATATAAAAAAGTATTCATACACATTTGTATAAACTTAAATCTTCAAAAATGTTCTTTAAAGAAAAGCCAATTTTATAAATGGTAAAATAACCATTTTTATAATTTCAAAAGAAAAATGTTTTTGTGTGTGTCGTCGTTATATATATTTTTTCATTACATATTCATTAACCTATCAAGATTTTTTTTAACTCAACAAAATAATAATAATTCAATGCCAAATCATAGAATTCATAATTACGAAACTTTCAACATTACTCGACTAAGAGAGAGAGAAATATAGTAAATGCTTTTTAATAAATAGTCAACCATTGGCTAATCAGAAAAAATAACCTTAATTTATTTTAAAACAATAGGAATTATGTCAAGATAAATGTGAAGAACAATATCTTCTTTTGTTTTCAGATAAAATTTTCAAATTTATATTTTTGATAATTTACACATTAATCGCAGTCTGACATTAAAAGGTTAACACGCAACAAGGAAATGATGACGTCACGGAATATTTAAAAGTTAATTGCTCCGTCGATATTACAGTTATATTGCTAAAAATTTCGAACATTTATGTCAAATGGTTCAGAATTGAGGAAGAGAAAATGATTAAAAAAAGAATATATTATCAATGTAAACCAGTGATTCCTAAAGTACAACGACAATTGTGAAAAAAATGTGGGGGCCATACGATGTAAATGGGGTCCACGAGATAGTTCAACTAAATTGAAACGCAAAACGATTACCAAAATCGTTGGCGACCTTTTTTTAAGCTCATTTGAGAAAATCGTCCAATTTCCCCAATGATTTAAAAAAATTGTTTCGGATTTTTTTGCCCTGAAAAAAAACAATTTTAGGAAAGCAGGGGGTCTACATAAAATAGAAAAAATCAGCAAGGGGTCTACGGGACAAAACATTTGGGAACCTCTGATATGAACGGTACAAGAAACAATTGAAAACCGAGGAAAACGTGACATGATCAAATAAATAAAATATTGAAAATCGGCCACTTAAGGAGTCGGAGAAATCGACGTGCGTGCATGACACGATGTATAAATATATTGAGGAAACGAGAGAAATGAGTCAGGAAAGAACAATGTGGCGGTCCATTATTTCTGCCTACCCCTTCGGAGAGACTAGTCAGTTACAAAAACCTTATTAAGCCATTTACTAAGCTAATATAATGTCCTTTGTGGCTTGAGGGTTGGTAAATTTCACCGCTTATATAAATATTCAGCTTTAAAAAACTAAACGAACATAAATTAGGGGTGATTTTATCCCTTGTGTGGAATCACTTAGTCGCCGGGGATTAAGCACAGAGGCAGACACTATTTTGCATTCAACAACCATGAAGTCATTTGTAACCCCTACTTAATGATGGAAATTTATCTTTTACTTTATATTTTATGGTCGTAGTATCATCTTTAAAGCTTTGTTATCAAAATATTATTTTCGATTTTTTGTGATACTAAATTTTCGAATGACTACAACAATTTAAAAAAAATATTTTGCGTTTATTTTTGTTTATTTAAAATGTATGTAAAATTCTAAATTATCTGAAGGTCTCGGGTTCGATTCCCGGTGATGGCAGTCTGATTGTCACACTGCCTTTGATCTGGTGTAGATTTTTTTTTCAATTTTGAATTTTCATACGAAGCACTCACTTTGTGGTTAGACATTGCAAAATTTACAAATACATGAAATAAAATAAACACTTTGTATTTTAAACACGAAATCATAATAAAATTTGAGGTCAGCTAGTTATTTTTTTTTAACTCAAACATCGAGATAATCAGATGCAGCTTACAGATTTTTGTATTTATCGTTTTTCATTATCATGAGAAGTATATTTCAGTTATTATATGTTTACTTATCTAGACATACTTTTCAATATTTTTAATAACATATTCTTGCAGGCACATTCTCTGAGTAACGATTGAAATTCACTTTCATTACCATTCCAAAGAGGATAAATTGAGTGATCACCTCACAATAACAACTTTTTATGTATTTTTTATAAAAAATAAGTCGTGAATGAAAACACTGTTTTTTCCACTTTTGAGTCCATTTTTATTGTCAAGTTTCGAAGGTTTTACTCTTTCATCATCGAGAGAATGATATAAACTATTTTTTTTTTCAGTTTATATCGTTCTCCCAGTATTGAAGGTATAAAACCATCGAAACATATCAAGAAAAATAATGTTAAAAGTGGAAAAAATACTTATTTATTGTTTCTTGAACAATGATTTAAAACTCTAAATATAATTAATACGAAAGAAAACATCAGTTTTCTAGAATTTTTATTACATTTTATAGGAATGACATAATTCGCCCTTCTAAGGCATTATCAAATGTGGCGAAATTTCAGCTCGTTGCTGTTTATATACACTAGTAAATGGAGCGGAATACGGTAATTTCATGTGCAATAGTATGTCAATTTTATCAATTAGTAATTTCTTAATGAGTTCCAAGAAACACTTTCCAGTATTTCTAGGCCTACTCAAATAAATATTTTTTTAAATGTATAAAGCCACATCAATTTTCATTAATTACCATATTCTGCTACATTTACTAGTGTATATAAACAGCAACGAGCTTAAATTTTGCCACATTTGATAATGCCTTAGAAGGGCGAAACATGACATTCCCAAACAAAAAAAAACTTCTAGAAAACTGACGCTTTCATTCGTATTAATTATGAAAAAAATGCTTTTTTAAATCTAAAAGAAATAACTTTTTAAGTTGATGTTTTATTATCTGGTGAATGTTTTTGAATCTTGTCACAAGTTCATGTGCTCTATTCACCAGCGCGTCAGAGCGGGTATCGTGTTTATAAGTTGCAAATGGCTCCGAGACGGGAAGGGTAGGTGAGGTGCTTTTAAGCGATTCTTGAAACCAGATGTGTAACAAACTAACCGAGTAAGTTCCGGCGTCACCCTGTACTCTATAGGCTGTGATGAATAAACGTGACGAGAGAACTGCTTCTAAATGAGTGACACGATTCGCTCTGCTAGAATCCATTTTCAACCATTCCTATTATTATGAACTTTTAAATATTTGATAATAATATCTAATGATTTTATTGAAATCTCTTGATGGAGGTTCATTAAATAATAATTAGATTATAATAAAGACTGGACCAGTCTGTCGATGCCTAGCGAAACCGGTCAATTCCGAAAAAAAGACAGTGGAAGTAGTCTATAATAAAACATCGTTTTATTCAATATTGTTTTATAATATAATAAAAACGCGAAACGAGAGGCTTCCATAAAATATATTAAACCTTCTTAATAAGGGATGTGGATTTTCACGTAATAGATTTGTGTAACTAAATACATAAATTGTTTCTTATAAGCTATTATTTTAATATTAATATTGTAAAAATTATTTTTAAATAATTTAAAAAATAAATAAAAAGTTTTATTCCATTTGACTCTTAGTTTCGACCAAATTCGGCAGCTCGCTACCACCGTCTGGTGCTGCGAGTTGCCGAAACCGGTAAAAATCAAAAGGATTCAAACTAAAAAAAAATTACAATAATTCTTTTTATTTTGCATTATTAACAATATAAAAATTGTAGAAAAAATATCATTAATATTATCATTATGTATTATTATTTTTAATATTATTTATTAGTTCTTACTGATAAAAAAAGAATTATTTGTAGAAATTATGGTGAAAAAATAATAAAATAATTATAAGTACTTATAACAATTAGCCCAGGTTAATTTTTAAATTTAAATTATTGTATCGAATTTTAAATGCGTTTTTATATTAGTTTTTCTTTTTTAGTTGTTATTTATATTTACACCCACAGATGGAGGTATCCTCCGAAACATGACGTGTTTTTTAATATTTTGTGCTTAGTAAATTTTTTTTTTTCCAATTTCTAAGTATTACTATGAAATTCCACTGTGTTGATGCCGTAGCTTTAAATAACAACTTTAATTTGAAATTCCGTCCTTTTGAATTTATATTAAATACTCGTATATGAAAGGTTTGAACAACAAAACGTACTTTTTATTTTTAAATTATTGCTGAAATTCTTTACAAGTTACAATAAAGAATTGTGAAGATATTATATGACTTGTATTTTTTTTAACTCATAGTCACTTTCTTGAGTCTTCTTCATTTGCTGTCCCGGGGTAACTCTGATGACTAAATTCAGTCGAGATTTTCCACGCCAAGCTGGCCCTAGCGCCAGTGAGGCGCGCGCCTCACACGTTACCCGAGAAATTCCGCAACTTGGAACTTTTATCAGACTATCACACACCCTCAAATGTATGTAAATATATAGCGAACTAACTTTCTCCGAGGCAATGTATGCCGCACGCGGAGATTATGTTCGGCAACAAGGATACTAGGCAGTAAGGATACACGCCAGTTACTGTCGTGCCTCTGACAAACTTCGATGTGTTTTCAATTTGGAGACGCGGTAACAGCTTAAAGATCAGATAACATGCTGGTGATGAATAGAATCAAAAGTTTAATATGCTTACTTCAACCCTGTCATTTTTGAGCATGCATTGTTTCAACTATTATTGTCAATGCTTTTCTTCTACTACTGAATAAATAAATACTGTGTGGAAAAAATGACACAATATTATAACTAACTAAAAATTTACTAACTAACCATCACGCCGTCTCCCCGAAGGGGGAAATGATGGTGTTATGAACAAAATAATAAAAGAATCATTAAGATGGTTTGAATATATGGAAAGAATGGTAAAAATTATATTTTAAAGATGTAAATGAAACTAGAAATAGAAGAAGACGGAGTAAAACGTAACATGATAAAATAAATAAAATATTAAATGTCGGCCACGTGAGGAGTCAGAAAAATCAGTATGAATGTTGATGAAGCGAGAAAAATATGTCAGGAAAGAAAATTGTGGCAGTCCATTCTTTCTGCCTACCCCTTCAGAGAGATGGCGTGATGGTTAGTAAGTTAGTTAATTTTTTTTAATTTCAATCAATCAAAATGCTGAACATAATCGATTCTTTCATATTAGTGAAAATATAATACGTTTAGAAGACAAATACTCTTAACTTAAGAGAGTATATTGTTTTTCTGAAGTTGAACCATATCTCATGCGTTCCTGGTTTTATATACCAGGTTTTACCTATTTCAATAGATTCCTTAAATTATAATTGTTTTATGTAAAGTCTTTTGAGAAAATAAACTAATTTGATTTGATTAATACCTCATTGACACGTCTCTAATCTGTCCTCGCAAGAAATGAACCAGAATATAAGCGGGTTGGTCTGAAATAGGAAATATTTCCGGCAAACAGCTTACAACAACAATCCCGCCTTTAATTATCGAGCTACGTTACTTTGCATGTGCGCGGTGAAAAAATGCCACGGCAATTTTAAAATGTACACGAAACGAGCGAAACTTTAAAGCGGGGTGTATAACTGCAACCTTCGTAATAATTGTGATTGCCTCTGAGGAGAGTTCGCTCTTTTATGGCCAATTCAAAACACTTCAACTTTTAATTTGCCCCACTGCAGCGCACAATGAGGGATGGGGGGTTAGTTATGTTGTCATTGCAGAGGGGGCTTAAGTAGGGCTAATTAATATTGAGTACATACTTACACCCCCCGAGTACCCGTCGCAAGGTTGTTACTAATTAAATCTTATATCCATTACCGCATAAAAGGAAGGACTTGTAATTAAACAGATTCCAAGAACCCCCTATGCGCTTACTTTAAAAGCATACAATTCGTTGTAGAATTTACTTTATAAAATTTGTACTTATAAAAGGTTTATTTTAATAACTTTGGGAAAACAGTTTTTATATTTGATTTCTTCGTTTTTAATTCGGATGATGTCATCAATGGTTGTAATACAATACGGCTGCAGATAAATTCTTAATAATATTGGATACAGTATATTTTTTCAATATACTAAAAGGTATTGAAAAAATAAACGAGTATTTATCTAATCAAATCAAATCAAATCAGTTTATTTTCTCAAAATATATTACAAACAACAATTATATAATAGTTTAAGGCATCTATTGAGAATAGGTAAAACATAAAAAAGTATGTAATACCAGGAACGCATGAGAGATGGTTCGACATTAGGAATACATAATACTCTCTAAAGTCAAGAGTATTTGCCTTCTGAACGTACTTTCACGGATATGAAAGACGTCGATCTCCGAAGCGATCATGTTCAGCAGTTTGATTGCTCTCCCCACCGGTAACACCAGAGGCAAGTTGGTTATGCATGCCGGGAGATAAAATAGTCTGTGCTAACGCTGTCGGAGATAACCATATGAAACATAAAGATGGATAGTCTTCAAGATAACGGAGTTCTCAAAGAATCCCCTGATAAATATCAAGAAATGGGTAAGTGTGCACCCATCTGTTCTTATCTACAAACTATTCTGATCTGCAAACTATATATAATATTCGATAGACATTTGAAGTCAGAAAAATCGACGAACGTGCATGTTACGATGTATGAATGTGGAGGAAGTAAGAGAGGTATGTCAGGATAGAAGGGTATGGCGGTCCATCCTCCCTCCCTATTCCTTCGGGGAAACGGCTTGATGGATAGTTAGTTAGTTAGTTAGTTTTACTGAAAGGCGGCCATGTTCGAAGTAGGAACAATCGACGAGTGTGCGTGTCATGGTGTGCGAATGTAAAAGAGAAGCGAGAATTATGTCAAGATAAAACGTTTGGCAGTCCATCCTCTCTGTCTACCCCTTCAGATGTCTTATGCTTCCTACTTACCTCGAGACTTAATTCCACCCCTTTTAATTGGTATATAAGCAACGATTTTGTATATGTTTATCTGGCACTTAAACTCAACCCTCACACACCCTTAGCTCAACCCTATCAAACACAATACGCTAAACGCACAAAAATAAACAAACACCAAACACAATCTTTGGAAGGAGTAACAGCCTTTCATGACACACCCCAACAAATCAGAAGACTCAATTTTAATGTTAACATTTTTACACTGAAGAAGGACGTCTGCGATCCGAAACATATAAGCAAAATGTACAAAATAGTGTTATGAAAATGATGGTTAATATAGAATACAGATATGAATTATTTTAAAATGGACTATGTTAATTTATTTAACTTATAAAAATACCTGGAGCTATTATTCCAACCATTGATGACGTCATCATAAATAAACCATAAGGTATGAAATAATCCAAAGTACACAATAATGTGTGATTTAATGATCTTTCATAATATAATGATCTTTCTGCTTCTATAAGTTTATTTATCTTGGCATGTTTCGAAGAGGGCATATCATCTTCAAAATATGTCTTTCTTAAGTGAGTGATTTAATATAAATATTCAATGCAGTACAGGAGGGAAATATTAGGGAATTGAGAGAATCTATAAAAATTTTCAAACAGGCTTTATTATTTTTTAAATTAAATGACGTTTATTATTGCCACAATACTTGTACCACCAATTCTAAAATATTGTATGACCTCCCAATTCAAAACATTTCAAAGTCCATTGTTTTGACCGAAACACTATGATACTTCAGCATTATTAACTGTTAAAATATAAAACGCCGTTCATGGTATCCCAACATTTTATTATTTTTTTACTTTTCGCGGCAGCTGTTTCCTCAACCGATGTTGGCATCATCAGGTTTTACTATATTTTTTTAATTATTGTACACCTGATAATGTCAACATCGGTTGACGAAACAGCTGTTGCGAAAAATTAAAAAAAATAATAAAATATTGTGATACCATAAACAGCCTTTAATATTTCAAAACATTTCATTGACACAGCATTGTTAGACTAAATATACATATTATAAAAATCTAGTCAATGTACCATTATATATTTTGCTCCTAGTATAATAATTAAAACTATGAAAACAAAGTTTAAATACACTTGACTTACACCTTTTGGACATTATTCTTTGTATCAAGCTCTTTCTTGAGAGCTGTCAGCTGTACTTCTATATTTTTATAGGTCGTCCTTGAGGTCTGCTTCCTTGAGGTAAACCGTCTATTCATGCTCTAACAGACCTCCACTCTCCCTTTCTGGTTATAAATATGTTCATTTCAAAATTTTAATCTCCACCATTCTCATCGTTTAATGTTTTCTACTTCGCATAACTTTCAAAAATTCGTGTTTAAGTATTCTATCACGAAGGGTTTTGTCAGCAATGTTCTTTAGTTGAAAACGTTGTATGATAGAATACCGAACGATGAAATAAGAGAGAAATGTAAGGCAGATGACTGCATCATGGATAAAATTAAAAAATGATCCCTGAGATGGTTTGTGCACATGTAACAAATGGATGAGAGTAGAATGGTTAAAAAGTTGTACACAAGCTGAGTGAGTGGAAAAAGAAGCCGAGGACGACCGAGGAAAACATGGCATGACCAAATTAATCAATTACTAAAATTCGAAGTCGGAATAATCGACGTGCGTGCATGGTACGATGTATGAATGTAGAGGCATCCCGAGAGGTATGCCAGGACAGAGCATTTTGGCGATCCATCCTCTCTGCCTACCCCTCCGGGGAAATGGCGTGATGGTTAGTTTGTTAGTTAGTAATGTTCTTTAGTCCTCACTGTGTCCTTGGCTTCATTTACAGTAAAAAAATCGGTCTCGAACTGTGACTTGGCTTCATTTGCAGCTCAGACGATTTTCACTGTGTCATCATAATACTAAAAATAATTTAGTGGTAAAGAACTAGAGTTAAAAACTAATAAGATACATGAACTGAAATTTAGCCAAAAAGAAATTCGAACCATTTTTTTACCGCAAATATTCCAGTCGCAGGTGTGTGTGTGTGTGTGTGTGTGTGTGTGTGTGTGTGTGTGTGTGTGTGTGTGTGTGATCAATAATAGTGTGTGAGCATGTAATCATCTTCAATAAAAACACATATTTATTTATTGTAAATAAGAAAAGTTTCTTTAAAATTAATCTGTGTATTTATTCGTGTAATGAGTTTAACATAAATATAAATCTATATAGCGCGATATATCTCGTTTCCGATATAAATTCTTTTGATGAAATTTCAGCTATTGTAAAGAAAAAAAAACTTGATTGCTTTATATAAGACTTAATTTTAGATTTTTATGAAACAAGAACAGAAATTTTCAAATCTAAATATTGACTTTAAACATCGCAAAGGTTATTGGGAAAACACTTAGAGGAATATTGTGTCCTCATTAAAAAGAGAAAATCATTTGAAACTCAATAAAGTTATTTTCCGATTTTACAAATCCGTTATCACTTGAATATATTAAAATAAGGGAAATCCGAACTTTTATGGGAGAAGACAAGCAATGAATTTTTCTATTCTCTGTTTAGCCAGGGGTAGCTTTATATCACCCCCTCGCAGGAACCAACCCTTGTCAAGTCGCGACGTAGTTTAGTAGAATTTTATTTTCTTGTTTTGGCAGAATTTTAAAAATGAGAGCGTGGAAGGGATTTTGTTAGCTATGTTTTATGGCCCGGCCCGCGACCATTGCCGGAAGGATCCACTGGCGGGCTCCACTCACTATTGCCTCACATTTGACTTGGCATTTACCCCTACATGTCTTTGTGGAACGCTCTTTATTCGAACATTTGTTGCCCTTAACACAACGACGTTTTCGATACTGACATAATCAATATGAACTAATAAAATGGTATTGATATACGATATGTCACCGTCGTGTAAGACAATATCCCATTGATAAATTTCACATAAATTGGGATATTACTTAACTTTATGTTGTTTCTATGGAATACCGAGATAAAAAAACAGTATATTTTTTAATTGGTTTATTTGACAGATTCATTCAACATTAACCAGAGTATTCCGTGTCATACAAGGTTATTGTTATATTATGAAATTCCATAGTTATTTTAATATCGTAGATAAAACAAAGTGTTATTTTATATTCTAATCAAATATATAAAATTGTTTTTTTTTTAAATACATATTGTATTTAGTTAAATTCCACTTAGGGTTATGTCTGCGACCGGTTTAAGCAGTTATTTTTATAAATTTCAATTTTTAATTCTTAATAATGGAAATTAAACATATTTGTTTATTTTATAAATATGTTATAAGAAAAATTGAAATTTATAAAAATAACTGCTTAAACCGGTCGCAATTAACAAAGTTATAATCTAGTTATTACGACATATATAGTTGCCTATGTCCATTATGTTATTTGTTTATGTAATATAATTACAGAATATTTCAAAACGTTCATATAAGGTAAAAAAACATAATAAAACTTATAGAATACTACACTTTTATTTTTTATTTTTTATATTGAGTTTTACAATATTGTTGATTAAACAATGAATTTTATTTTATTATCTTCTTGTGTAATTAATGTGTAATGAACGTGTGATTGTTTTTTCGGGTTTGCATTGATTTCATCATCATCAGCCTATATCCGTCCACTCCTGGACGTAGAGCTCCTTCATCTGCTTCCTTTTCTGTCTATCCTGGGCAACACGTTTCCATTTCGTACCAGCGGTCTCTTTAATGTCGTCCCTCAATTGAAGTAGAGGAGGTCCTGGGTTTCAGTTCGTAGTTCTTGGATACTAGCAAAGGAAGCGTTTAGTCCATCTATCGCCAGAGCTGCGAGGCACATGGCCTGCCCACCGCCATTTTAGCGCTGCCACTCTTCCGATGATGTCCGACATTCCTGTTCTGGCTCAAATAGTGGATTTTATCACCATGTACGTTGATTTATTTATATATAAATAATAGTGACACATTTGTTTCGCCTTGCGAGGGCATTCTCAAACTGAGTATGAGAACGATTTCATTACACATTAATTATAAAATGGAGTTTTACCAAATTAAAACCGCAACAATAAATTCTTCTTGTATATCATCATATACATACATGGAAAAAACGAAATACATATACTCGTATGTTTACGATTATTTGGTATTTCGGATTGAATAGTTTGATTTTCGTTTTCACTCGGCCGGATGTCAGTCTTTCGGCAGATCGCGGATGTGTGAATTTCCACATCCGAAACGTCTATATTACAATTCACCAACTTGACACAATGGGAAATATTCACATCGAACCTCCTCAGCTTATACTTGGTGCTTACCCTAAATTTGTTTTTTTTATCTTCTAGCTTCAAGCGAACCAAAAGTAAAAGTTTATGGGTTTTGGGTCTTCACACACTTTTGTAAAAGTTCTCTATTGAATTATTAGTTTCATACAACATATCTAATACGCAGAATTCCAATTCACGTTTTTTTATTGTATTTCTGATGAATTTGTAATAAATATTTCAATAAATAAGTGTAAGATAAGTAGGTAGGTACTATGAACCACTTCCGAATACATATAAGGTTAAGACTGTGCCCGGCCAATTTTTGTAAAATTTCATGTTTTGAGTAGGGTTTCTTACGTGCTATAATTTTGAAAATACTGTATTAAATCAATTTAAACTTTTTGAATTTATTTAAAACACTTTAATATATAATTTTTGTGTGGTAGTTTTGCCAACATTGGCCTAAATGGAGAGTCATATTGCAATAATTGCACATATACCGGGTCTCACTACTTTTTTGTGCTTTGACACACCTTGCAGATTCCACAGGGTTTCCCTTATTTTTTGTGGGAGTTATAGCTACCAAAATATGTTTGAACACATCCCCTGACAACCTGCTTGGTAGATACTGCAAGTTTCGCACTCGGAGTGGACCCGGTGACTGCATAATGTAGTCTCCAGAAGGCGAAAAATTATTATTTAAAACTAAAGAAAGAACCGCTGTTCATATTATCAGATAAGTTAAAATACCTGGCTTTATAATGGTTTGAGTAGTTGCTATCTATAGAATTACGAAAAAGTTATAATAGAAGTCACTAGACGTCAATAAAATATTGCACATTTTTAGAGGACTGGTTAACTACATGAAAACACGGGACCGAAATACAACGCTTTGTTATACAATCACGTGTTTACACGACTCCGCGATACAACGTGTTAAGAGAAAGATCGAAATTTATATCGTATTTTCTACGAGTGGAAATGTGTTTTATATGGTTTAACTATTTTGTCAATTTAATTAAGGATTGAAATAACGTACAAGTGCTTTAATGACAAGAGCAAATACTTGTGCCCGGTAGTTTCGCCTCTGACTGAGAGGTATTTGCAGGAGGGTACACCGACCCTGACACCTGAGCTGTTTGCTTCGCCCTCGGCCCACGGCCCGCCCCCTCCCGCGGCCCGCGCTGTTGACTCTCTGATTACCCGACGCGGACACCGAAGGTCGTAGACAAACACAACTATCATTATTTACCGCCTCACATAATGCAGCCCCCGGGACGCCACTAATGGGCCGCGAGCCGTGAACGGTGGACACTCATTCCCTTTAATAACGCCGCTCAAACAACTAGCATTAAATTATCTAAGTGTGTAAACAATAGATTAATAAATTTCACGTATTTATTCATATTATGGCAACTTGTACGACTGCCACACCGAGGGCTCAGATTCCCGGCGATTACAGAGTGAAAACAATTCGTAGAATTCACGTGACAATAAAATTGCCAAAACATTTTAACTACCTATCACATTTTATGAGAATCAATAGCTAAAAAATGTATACGGTAATTTATTTTACATACTTCGTTGTTATATAAAAATGTGGAAAGCAGCTGGAAACTATCACATTAAAAGGACTCAAGTGGCATCCCAAGAACCAATATTAATATAAATAAACTTTGCTGGAAACCATTCCCTAGGATTGAAACATGAAAATACCAGAGTGAATCAAAATCAAAATCAAATACCATATTTAGGATTACAACCCTTGGTGTGTCTTGGTTTCCTCTAAGAAACGCCTCCATCCTGTTCTGTCTCTGCCCGTCACCTCTCAGTCTTGCTGACAATCTACCACGACAACATCTAACCATCGCTGTTTTGGTCTGCTGACGCTTCTTCACCCTACTGATTTGTCAAACAACACTTTTTTGGGACATGAGATTGGCACACTGTCTTTGGTCAAGAAAAGATAAACAAATCATAAATCCTAAAATGTATACTCGTATAATCTTCCTTCACACCTCAGCATAAATGATCCGTCAGATTACAGATCTAAGCTGAAAACCCATCTTTTTCATATTTCATACCCAATTTAAAACTTGCATATTTTGTTCTATTATACTTTCTAATCGATCGCGAATATCAAACAGATGCAGCGTTCACTTTTAGATTTAAAACACGTCTTAATGCGCCCTTGAGGTGATTACATCACAAAAACGGCGCTTTAAAAGTAAGCATATTATTATTATTATTTTATGTAACTTACCTCTATGCCGTTTCTCCAAAGAATTAGGCAAATTGGATGGAATCTCGCACATTTTTATTCTTATAAGTAATCCTCAAGTCAGACGTGGTAAAGATTTTATATTTGATTAATGTGGTCATGCCAGGTTTTTCTTGTTCGAGCATATCGTGCTTATTTCACATAATTTATATATCCTTTCACCACTTCAAAATATCCATTTACCTGATTTACTTTTCTTATTAGTGGAAATGAAAAAGGAAAAGTTTTATGATTTATACTCAGTATTATTATTTTAGTTCTGATCAATTGATATATCCAGAAGATGTCAACAACAACAACAACAAACCATTACGCCATTTCCCCGCAGGTGTAGGCAGAGAGAATGGACCGCCACACTACTCTATCCTGACATACCTATCTAGCTTCCTCCACATTCATACAGCGAGTCTTACACGGACGTCGATTCTTCCGGCTTCTGCCATGACCAAACTTTAAAATTTGGTCATGCCATGTTTTCCTTCTCTACCTCGACTCCGTACTCCATTTACATCGTTAACGTATACTTTTTTCAACCATTCTTTCTTCACTCATGCGCTCCATATGTCCGAACCAATGCAGGGATCCTTTCATAATTTTGTTCATAATACCTTATTTCGCTCAACATTCCTTTCTAATATCAGCATTTGAGATTCTGTCGTACATCGTTCTATCGCAACTAACAGCAGAAAAAAAAATTAAAATGATTTAAAAACTAATAGGTTTTTGCCATTTTTTTTAAATCATTCATATTTTCGTACATCATATTAACCATATTGATTCTCAGCAGTACGTTTTCGTAAGATTGCCGCAACCCTCAAGTGGCGATGGGCGGGACATGTCGCTCGCGATCCAGATGAAAAGTGGACAAGGCGACTGCTGTGCTGGTGGCCAAGGACGGCAAAGCGTGGAGTTGGGCGCCCACAGTTGCGTTGGCGCGACGATGTCCGGAGAAGTGCGGGAAGTGCCTGGATGCGGATCGCTCAGGATAGTAGAGAATGGAAAATGCGAGAGGAGGCCTACGTCCAGGAGTGGACGGTCAATACAAGCTGAAGAAGAAGAAGAAGAAGACGTACGTTTTTCGTTAAAAGGTTATGTAAATTGTTGTCTTCCTTTTATAGTTACTACCTCTAATGCATCATTACAAATTAAATAGCACATAAAGAATTTCCGCAAAGTAGCTATTTGTATTCCGAAAGTATTGTAAAATAAAATATATTTTTAAAATATATATTTATATTGACCATCCCACGTTGATCGTAACCATTCTGTATAAATAAATCTGTTGCCTTGGAGTTAATATTGGCTACGTTTCCTTTAAAGTCATTTTCGGGATATCAGGCGTATAAAAAGCTTAAATCGTTCCTCTTTTCAAAGGAGTTATCTTCCCAGAAAGTTGCTAAAACGCTCAAATAAAATCACCGGAATAACCATAAATAATATATTAAGTACCCCATTTATTTCGATACCTACGAGTATGAAATTTCATAGGTAAGATACAAACCTTTCACGAAATTACGAAATTAACGGTGCCATCAAAATAACAATTCTTAACGAAAGAAAATAATATAACACTTCCGATTGAGCCAACTTGTTTAACTTGTTTATTGTTTTTTTAAAAATGACGTAAATCTCCATATTTCAACATTTACTAATTAACTAACTAACCATCACGCCGTCCCCCCGAAGGGGTAGGCAGAAAGAATGGACTGCCACACTTTTCTTTCCTGATATATTTCTCTGGCTTCCTCAACATTCATACATCGTGTCATGCACGCGCATCAATTTCTCTGACTCCTCACATGGCCGACATTAAATATTTGATCTTCCGGTCTTCGGTCTTCCTCTATTTCTGGTTCCATTTACATCGTTAACATGTAATTTTTTTATCATTCTTTCTTCATTCATTCTTTCCATATATCCAAACCATCTTAATGATCCTTTGATTATTTTGTTCATAACCATCATTCACTTCTTATATTTTCATTCGAACTCGAATTATAAGGGTCAGTATTGGAACATCATTGTGCACTGCCATTTTATATAAAAAAATATGTAAATTTTTTTTTTGAACAAATATGGTGACTTCACTGAATTAATGATACTCGTATATAATATACTTTTAATTATACTGGTGTTTATTAATTAATTGGCGCTTTAGTAGCTGAATCATATTAACCCAATTTTACGGTAACTAAAATTTAAATCTAAAAATAATAATGCGAGTACAGCTGTATCACTACATTTTAAACACAAACATGGACAACAACAAGTGCTTTAATTAGTTTATTAAATCACGCATATAACTAATTATGTTACTTTGTTAATTAATTTGGATTCAGCAGTTTATGACGAAGTATAGGCCGGTACGGCCTTTTGCATTATGTTAAGTTTTTCTATAAAATAATTTAAACTTTTTTTTTATGTTTCATGATATTTCTGGATGTGTCATTCAATCGTCATTGAAATATCGATATAATCAATGAAAGAAAAAGCTGTTTTAAAAAATGGAAAAAATTATAATAGGAAATGTTATATTATGTATATTTTATTTGTATTTTTCATTTTTTATATACTTTGTATATACAACACTATTGAAATACATACATGTTTCGGACAACCAGTCCTTCTTCAGTGATACAAATTTACAATATTGTAAAATTGTTTTCAAATATGATCATTTTGTAAATAATTTTATATATAAATAATGCAAAATAACATCTGTAAAGAATTTTTATCATATTTGTAAACAATTTCATAATATTTTTTATATGTATCTTTATAATATGTATCACTGAAGAAGGACTGATTGTCCGAAACATGTCTGATCTGTATTTTTAATAGTGTTGTATATACAAAGTATATAAAAAAGACAAATAAAACATCTACAACACAAAGTATGGCGAACATAGAAGAAAGTAATACATATTTAGTTTAATTCCAATCGTTCTTTAGTTTCGACAGATTTCCGCATCTTGCTGCCATCTTAATTAAGAAAGCAACGAGCGGATTTAAATAATTGATTAAAACTTAATACGTATTACAATTATAATATTATAATTCTATTATAATTATACTATTACGTTTTATAATTCTATAAAGAAATTCCAATTAGAGTTTTCATCATTTTATTTTATTTTAATTCATCAAAAAAATCTGAATTGTAGAGTTTTACACTCAATAAAATAATATTTTTTATTAAGTTCATCTTGTACTTCTACTTAAGCTACGAATATAAATGTCGATAGATTGGCTACCGATCACATGTCATGAGAATCAATATTATAGCTAAAATAAATTGTATTCGGTAATTGGGTTCAAACGACCTATTGTATACCTACAAGGAAAAAAATAAAGGCTTTTGTCATTTATTTAAATATCAATTATACTAGGTTCCTTTAGTGTAATGGTGAATATCATATTTTCATCTTATCTGTGATCTCCCAATACCTCTTCTGTGTAATTGTTATATCCATTGTATTATAGTAGGATCTTATACCGTTTAGTTTGATATTTAGCAATATGGCCTACGCATTACCACTCCATACGAGACTCTTTCTCTTTTATATCGATCACTTTAGTTCTGGAACGTATTATTATATTTGTTTCGCGCTCTATCCCTCAAGCTTAGTCCATGGATTTTACGTTCAATTGCGCATTGGCAGGCTTTAAGTCTATAAGCACTTCTTCTTTCGGTGCCGTGTCAGGTCCCCCCAACGTTGGGGATCACTGCAGCAAAGGCATCTCTGTCCTGCGCCACTTGGAACAGGTTCTGAATTCTTGTCATTCTTATCTATTATTTTATGTTCCACAGCCAGGACTATTGATATAATATACACTATTGAAGCCAGGACTATTGATTTAATATACTAAGTATAATAATTGTTTATAAATTAACATATTTTTTTAAACATATTTCAACCACAGACGCCCTTCAGAGATTTAAAATTTGCATGTTGAGGAAGATTGTCTGTGGATCAAAACAGGTGAAAACGTGCAAAAACATGTTACAAAAATACAGTAATGATTTTAAAAAATATATATATTGTAATGATTTTTCCATATTCGCAAAGCCACGGCAAATGCAGAAGGGTTTAAAATGAATTTGAAATGTTTTGCAATTATTTCATCTAAAAAATAAGGATTTCAAAATATGTTTAATGTAGAACGGAAAAAGATATCGTTACATGGAAAAGCAATAAGTGTTCATTGTGTCAATGTGAGAAAATTGGATCCGTATCGGGCTTCATAGATTCCAATGCCCCTGCTAAATGTTTAAGTCTCTATAATTCGTCAGAAAAAACAGATTCAATTTGATTTGACGCGGTGCGAGCGTGAAAATGGGCCCAGTTTTCTGTAAAAATGTCAAAATAATATTCCGCTTGTCTCATCGAATGATAAAAGACTCGCGCGTCTAGCCGTCCGGCCGTGGCTGGAGCGCGTCTCCCGGGGTGATCATTCAATTGCCTCCTTAGCGTAGATTGGGCGGAAGAGAAAAAAGTGGCATAAAATGATTAAGATGGGGTTACTCCGATTATGCTGACCCACTCCCTACCCACTCGGGAGCCGGCAAAAATATTATTAAAAAGAAAATGTCGCAAAGTTTCCAAATAACGCCCGAGTTAAGTCTTTAGAGTCGTGTATAATGAATGATAATGTTCACAAAATGTTTAATTACTTCGGTTTTACGCCTTTTTTATGTGATAAAAAATAAGCTAGCTTTTTAAGTTAAGTTCTTTGATTTTAATGAAAATTCTAAGAAAAATTAAAGTATTTTGAAGACGGGTAAAATGTTTCGATGCGCAATCTTGTAGTACTTCTTCTTCTTCAGCCTTCTCTCCTTCACTGCTGAATAGAGGCTTGTTCCATTTTTCTTCACTCGTCCCTCCCGCATCCAGGTCGTTTTCCCGTATCTGGAACAATAATTTATACGCTATACTAATAAAGTTTTTAATCTTACCACTATTCTAGTATTTTTAATGTGAATTAGTTAATCTTATCTCTATTCTTATTGGTTTTAAGTGAATTTTTAAATAACCTTGGAATTAATTAAAATAACTCTAGTTTACAGGTTCTAATAATCTTAAACAGAATATTTATAAAACAATACTCCTTTATTAAATCGAATAGAACATTTTTAATAAGATAATACGTTCGACTGAAAACAATACATAAAAGAAATGGCGTATGGACAAGATCATAAAATAGGAATATTATTATTTTGTTGAATCGCTCTCTACATGATGACAGCATGAGAATCGATGTAAAGGGTATTATTTATTATAATTATATATTTAGGTATATGTATGGAATAATGGGCCAATATCCCTGAGGAATGCATCAAAGACAATATACGAAAGAGAAATATCATCCGGTTTACACTCACAGGAACCTTGAACGACAGAAAAACAAGTTTACGATTTCCTAGCCATTTTAAGTAAAATCTCATAATCTCATCATTAGCTCTATAATATCAACATCATCTTCGAACATTTATCAATATCATTACAAACTATTATTTCCTCCAGCATCTTCCTCCAGCAGACAGCAACACCACACACACACATAATATTTATTTATATTTGTAACATATATTGTAATATATATCCCACGCTTAATAGTAAACTGACCGATTATGGTTTAGGTCATAATTGAGTTAACATTAGACAGAGGCTTGTGTTAACGCTATCCATCTATATTTCACAATGTTAACGCTATCCATTCGTAGTACGATAATCGTTCACAATGTTAACGCTATGCATTCGTACGTGTTTACGACTGTTTTTGATAAAACACCGACTCATGTCAGATTGAGCAAAACTTGTTTTTTTTAGTTAAGCCAGTGTTCTATTAAGCGTGCGATATACTTGTGGAATTGAAAATTATAACAATTACAATTATTTGAAAAATTTTGTATTAATGTGTTATTAAATTCAAATTAACAACATATTAATTATTTCATGAACAATGATGAATGATAATCAAAATAAAAAGGTTTTTTTACGAGTAAGTTTTTAGTTTTATACCACTTGATTTTCAGCTTTGACGAAGAAGAATAATAAGAACTGATTATCTCTAATTTAAATTGAGAATCAGAAATCAGGAGCCCTGCTATAATTCCAGGGTCTCCGAGTCTCCCTGAAAATAAAATCTCGAAGTCAACAATGAAAATGTTACCTTATTCATAATTCAAATCGCTGTTTTACGCGTACAACTAATCCATATAAAAGCGCTTAATGTGGGTTATTTTATCATTTGCTGGGTTCCGAAAAACATAATACGCAATTAATATGCACGTTTTTCGCAATGTTAGTATTCTGTATGCGGACAAAGTGGCGACCTTATTAAAGCAAAGAGATTTTTTGTCTTTCGACGTAGGATAGTAATTAAAGCTGACCTAAATTCTGCGAAAGTTTTAAGTTCTTATTGCATGTGGAGTACGGCGTATTCACAGAAATAAAGGGTTGCCAGTAACCTAAATCTGAAACAAGTTTTTTACATTTTCAAGTTCTCTTCAGTTTATCTGTGGATACATTCGTAACTCTTTTTCATTTATCAATATATAAATGACACTACACTACTCAATAATTGACATTACTCCGAATCTTACAAGTCAGAAGTAAGGAGTCGAAATGAAATTCTTTACTTTGTTATCGAAGTATACTATTGAATTTTATACTATGTTTTTTATGTATTATAAAGCAACATGTTTCTTGTTAAGAATAGTTCTTTTATATATAATATAATATTATAAAAAAAATTATGGTCCATTAATCGATATTATTTATATAATATTATATATAAAAGAACTCTTCTAATTATAATAATATTACTAGCTTTACAAGAAACATGTTGCTTTATAAACATATTGAACGCTAAGGCATTAACACTGTGGGATTCCATAGTAATAGACATAGAATATTGAAAATAACTTTGTATAATTCTTCATATAAAGCACTCACTTTGTGGATAGACATTTTAAATAATTATATAAATAAAACAACTTTGTATTTAACCACGGTAGGGTTATTATATTGATGCCAACTAGTTTCGCTTGGACCCAAGCTTCATCAGGGCAGTATAATAACTTGAAGCTTGGGTCCAACCGAAACTAGTTGGCATCAATATAATAACCCTACCGTGATTAAATACAAAGTTGTTTTATTTACATAATTATTTAACTTTGTATAATACACTAATTATTTAAAAAATATAAAAAAATACGACATGTTTCGGGTTAAAACCAAATATAAAATAAATCATTTTTACAACACTTTATTACTCTTCAAAAATATGTTTCAGGTGGAACTCATCTTTCTTATCTAAATTTATCAAAATTTTAGAATTAATTTAAGGCATTTATATTGAGTTATTATCGTTTTCCCGGTCATAAAGGTATAAAACCTTTGAAACTTGCCCAGAAAAATAAAATCAAAAGAAAAAAGGAGTGTAATAAATCTTTCTTTTTCATTTCTTCGCACTTTTCAATTATCTAAACTAGAATTGTAAAGATGGACCTGAAATAATAATGCTCCTTTAATTTCTTATTTTACATACTAAAATTTTTTTATATTAAACATACACCCAAAATCTATAAAGGTAGCAGATGAAATTTCATCCATTTAAAATATCTTTTGCCGAAAGTTGGCCATTATGAATGGCTTATACTGCCCCCTAGCCAAGAAAAATATTGTTTCTAATTTCATTTCTATCAATAGTTGTGATCTTTATTATATGTTTTTTTGTTGTTGTTTTTTTTATAGGGTTGTTTTGATTCTATATGTATTTAGTGGAAGTTATAGTAACCTACTATGCGCGAGAGAAGCAGGCCTATAAAGAAACAAAAAATATCTTCGGTAGTTTTAATGTAAAATCACTTAAGTATTCATGTTTTAACGTCCAATGCCTCCTAGTATGCCATGAACTCCTGGTGCTTGATATTTTCAAGACATTAGTTTATATGAAGAATTTATGACATTAAAAAAAAAAAATTTCAACGGAAACTTCGAATTTCGAAATCTGTTTTTTTTACGATTTTTATAATTTTGAATTTAATAAAGTGGAAAAACGGACAATTTCTCAATGCAAAAAGTTTTAAAATGAAATCTTGGTATCAGGATAGCAGAATGGCCGAGAAGATATGTTAGTTTGAATCATGAAATGTATCGGTTCTTAAAACCTTCCTTTCTGTATTGTGAATTGCACCGCCCGTTAATTGTTACAGAAACAATATTATTTGCAATATGCTCTCCTGGTACTCAATAATTTTAATGCTTAAACGATTTTATTTTTTGTAATTAGAACGAACGCAAGTTTGTTTCTGTCATCTAAATAAGAAATAAATAAATGTTTAATTACAACCGAAAGTTTTTTTTTCTTATATAATAAAAAAAAAATACCTTACCTCGTTCGAAGTGCGTGCACGACGCGGCGTATAAATGTTGAGAAAGCAAAAAAAGTAGGTCAGCAACGTTATGTCAAAATCGTAAAGCAATCAGTAAATACCAAAATTTCAAAGCAATATTTGTTTTTCTTAAAGAAGAAGAAGGAGAGTATATAAAAAAAGGCACGTATTCGAATACAACGTTGTGTTAAAATTTTAAAGGAATCTGTAAATATCAAAATATCAAAGCAATCGGTTTTTCACAAAAGAAGAAGCTTATATAACAAAACGCGCGTATTCGAATGGAATATTGTGTCGAAATTTCAAAGCAATCGATAAATAACAAAATTTCAAAGCAATCGAATTTTTCTAAAAGAAAAAAATGAAGAGGATTGGATTTCATTTAAACTCTGAAAACCTACCTGGGACTCATAAGAACAAACTGTGATTTTTTTAGCGAAATCGGTTAAGTAATTTTTGAGAAATTCATAGAAAGACACACAGACATATAAACATTCATTTTTATATAAATAAATGTAGGGGAATTCTGCGATTTTTTTTCTGAATGTGAGCCACAGTTTTTTATTTTTTTTATTTACATTATTATTATTTTTTTTTATGTAAACAACAGGTCGCTTGAACCCTATTACTGTTTACAATTAATTTTTTAGCTATTACATTGATTCTCGTGACATGTGATAGGTATCCAATCTATCGCCATTTATCTGTCACGTGAATTCTGCACCAGACCAAAGACAGTGTGACAATCACACTGCCATCGCCGGGAATCGAACCCCGGGACCTTCGGTATGGAAGTCAGAGCTTTTACCACTCAGTCACGAAGGTCGTTTATCTTTTTTTCTTGTTTTGTAGTGATGTTCATGCTGTTTAATATTGATCTGCCTTAAAAACTCTAAGGAGATGTGCCCATTAACAAATTTGATATTTAAAGTATATTTCGATCGTCATTGTATGTTGTATATAACTGTATTGTATCAATGTCATTGTATATAACTGTATTGTATCAATGAAGAAGTACACATCCTTGCGATGGCTTAAATGTGTCACGAAAAGATTGCTGCGGATAACAAACGGATGATGCACTCTTAGAATCCCTGCTCTTGTTGTCCTATATGTGAGTATATGCACACAATTTTCTAGGTCGAGAACTATGCGACTTCTGCCAGCACGACGCGACGGACGAAGCCGCGAATATATGTGGCGTGCGATGCATTTAAATTTACGTCCCTTTGAATTTATATATTTAGATTATAATGTACAATATAATTCTTACATATTAAGATATGCGTAATATTATTTAAATTATTCTCGCCTTCGTGTTCAAATCAAATAAAATATCGTTGTTTTTAAAATAAATGTTCTGTGATAAAAATAAAAAATGGAGTTATTATTTACCTATTTACATATAACGCAAAGTTGAAAGTTTCTACAATATGTGTACAAGTTTGATAATGTATACAACCCACAGTTATTTTAAATACTGCTTTTGACATGCATTTTTACCTATCGTAAAATTATTATAAATATGGGAAATAGACTCTGTCTATTGGTGGAAAAAGGTTCGCAACCCATCACACCGCATCTCCCGCGGGGGCGAAAAAAGAAGGATAGAGTGCCGCATCGGTCAAAGTGTGGCAGTCCATTATTTCTGCCTACCCGTTCGGAGAGACGGCGTGATGGTTAATCAGTTAGTTATCAATAGAAGATTTAAGTAAGGGGGCGAACAACTCTGATGATCTATTATATAACGCATGGTGATCTATAACGGTGATCTATCCGAAACATATTCGGTTTTTAATTTAATTTTTTTTTTAATATGTTTTGTATATAAAATATATAAAAAAGAAACATTTGACATCCACATCACAAAGTTATGGTGAATATAGAAGAAGAAAAAAATATGTTTACTCAAAACCATCACTGTTGACCACTCGGTCGTCATCGGCTTTTTTTCCACTCACATTTCTTATATACGACATTTAAACCATTCTTCTCTCATTCATTCGTTCCATAAGTCCAAACCATCTCTAAGATATATATTTTAATTTTCTTATGACGCAATCATCTGCCTTACATTTCTTTCTTATTTCGTCGTTCGGTATTCCAACATTTTCAGTTTTCCCGCACATATTTTTAGTGATCTCATTTCAACGATATTATCCTTCCTTCGCCATCTCCGTTTTTTTTTTCATACATAAGGGTTGACACTAGAACCGGGTGGTGATCTAGGGGATAGAACGCTTGGCTCCTGATCCAGGGGAGTTGGGTTTGAGCCTGGACACGACCAGATTCCTTCTTCATAATAATGAGCTATTTTCTGCTCACATTGAAGATTGTAACACAAATTCTAATATCATTGATTAAAATCCTTAAAAAAAAAATTAAAAACTCTATTATGCACGGTTTTTTAGTTTTTTTTTTGTATATTTCACTCACACTCTTGGGAATATTCTCCCCAAAATGAACGGGCTCTACTCGTATATGTAAAACGGCGTGTATTATCAAGTAAATTGGCCGGGTTCTGAGAATGGTGATTAAAAAGCGTAATGAATATCATTGAAATTAACCGAAAACCCTGCGTCCTGTTCCAGCGGAGAGGCATGCACACTTCCAGGCCGGGCGGGGGAGGAGACCTTCCGCCCGCGACCGCTTTTTGTGGTGCGGCTTTATGTCACCGGAATTAGCGGTGACACCACCAGTCGTCATTTGAAATGGTAATTAACATGGAGCATCCTCCTTCCCGGCCCATCTTTATCCCCGAGTTTATATCGTTAGGATTTTTTTCTCCCCCAGGTTAAAATGAACCGTTCCCTTAATTACGAGGGTAGCTCAAAATAATTTGTTCGAATTTTTGGTATCGTTACATTTATTTAGTTTCACGAGCTGTATTTAATAATGTAAGAACCTTTTTTGCAACGATAATCTTAACCTGAAGCTATATTCCACTACATTGTTGTAAAACTTGGACTTTAAGTGAATGTAATGAACCAGTTTGAGGCGTTTGTGATGATTGTGTACAGTTAATGTCCGTAATGCAGACGTACTATAGAAAGCCGGCGCCAATAGTGTAAATGTTAGTCATATTTTTGTTATGTGCTAACGAGAGAAAAATACCACATCATTCAGCTGATAATTATGGGCAAGATAGAAGGACAGTAGGGAGTTGGCAAAAGGCAGATGTTCTGGCTATGGAATATCAGGGATTGGACAGAAATGAGCAGAGTTGAGAACCTGTTCCAAGTAGCCCAGTACAGAAATGATGCTTTTGCTGCAGTGATCGCCAACTTTAGGGGGGGGGGGACCTGGCACGTTTCCAGAAGAATAATATTTGTATGTTTTTTTTTTATATATAATATGTGTAGGGCATAGAGGAAGCTTGGGTACAAGCGAAACTAGTCCGCAACTAAAATAACCGCATAGTGGTGAAAAACGAAAAGTGCAGTGTTTATATTTCTATTTTATTTTAAATATAAATAATAAAAAATTTAAAAGTTTTACCACAAAGTAAATGCTTCATACGAAAATTTCATTTATTATACATTGGATATTATCAAACATGTTAATCCCAAAAAAAATATTTTTAGAAAACAAATATTTTCTTAAATTATAATATTATTAATTAATTTAATATTAACTTACATTAAACGCAATAATATTCAATAAGGAGTTTTCCAAATATTTGTGAATGCATACTTATACCTGTATACAAATCCTGGATTTACACCAAAGGGTGGTTAATTCAAACTTTTAATTGTATCTCAATAGAGACGAAGACGTAAACTGGAAACTGAACATGGATGGTCAAAATTCTTTGGCATATAGAATGGAATAATACTCCTAGCGGCTTCTAACAATGTGTTGGTCAACAGCCTTCACATTGTGTTAATAAGGTAGTTTGCTAAATGCCGAAAATCATTCTCCATAGATGGCGTTAGTGGGTCGGTTGTATAGGTTAATTCTTGAAAAAAATTCACCAGTGCAACCAAATCTACATAGATGG
Source organism: Lepidostoma basale (assembly GCA_022606425.2). Lineage (NCBI taxonomy): Eukaryota > Metazoa > Arthropoda > Insecta > Trichoptera > Lepidostomatidae > Lepidostoma > Lepidostoma basale. Next base: position 314,504 of record JAHDVF020000348.1, on the reverse strand, counting down.
CTGACTGAAACTGCCACGTGAAGATAAATATGGATTTTGAAGTATATATACATCTTCCAAAAAATTTGTCATGCATGATCACAAATAACAAAGGTGGAATGGGGAATGTTGTAATTACATAAAGCGTGCGCTTAACCCAACCAATGACAGGTCATAAGTCCTGTAAACACCTTGATCATCCATGTTCAGTTTCCAGTTTACGTCTTCGTCTCTATTGAGATACAATTAAAAGGAGTTTTCCATTATTGTTCAAGAAGCAATATATGACTGTTAGTTGGCTCTTTTGTATGCAGTGTTCATATTTATTAAAAATAGTTCATACGTTACTCTTTCATTTTTTGATACAAACTAATAGAAAAATGGCCCTTCTTTACCGTACCAAGAATTCTCACTGTTTCATTGTAAGAAATACAAGAATAATCATAAAAAAATCGGATATTGTTTTAATCTTTTTAGAAATATAAAGTCTTGAAATACTTTTTCCATTTTCAAATATTGAAAACAATAGTTATAACAACATTTTTCATTCCTCTTACCGTTCATTACCCTTATAAATTACAGATTTCCGATTATAACGAATGTCAAAAGTAAACATTTATATATAATATTGTACAATACAAATATATGTTATAATATATTTGTCAAAACTCCTTTTTAAATTGGTCCAAATCTTATAAAAAATATTATTTGTGTTATTGCTGAAGTGCAATCAAAACTTCATTCAAATATTATTTTTTTGTAATTAAAAAACACATAATCATGTTTTTTTAATATGCCGAAGATTTTAATCAAGAATATTCAAATTTAATTAAAAATTGGCGATGAGGTTCGCAAATTATCACATCGCGTCTCCCGCGGGGCGAAAAAAGAAGGATGGAGTGCCGCATCGGTTCAAATGTGACAGTCCATTCTTTGTGCCTACTCTTTCGGGGAGACAGCGTGATGGTTAGTTAGTTTAATTCAAAATGGATGCAACTGTTTCTTTTTCTTATTTTTCGGTAATTTTCAATTTTCTTTTAGTTGTAGCTTTTACAATATATCTTCTTCTTCTTCTTGTGCCGTGTCAGGTCCCCCCGACGTTGGCGATCACTCCGGCGAAAACCTCCCTGTCCTGCGCTGCCCGAAACAGGTCATCCACCGTCCTCATTCCGGTCCACTCTCTAATATATACATTTTAGATTTATTGATTTCAGACGCTCATTACGTAAATGTTTAGACCTACCCTCGAACTTGTCTCGCGGCGCTAACTCCGCAACTGCAGAGGGGGCAAGTATTCCAACTGACGATGAACAAAAGTTAGGCAATTACTTGTTATTATTTGTTTCGTTCTGTTTGTTTGTGTGGAACTTAAAGGAGTTAAATAATCGTTTTAAAATTCCACGTTCATTGAATGTGACAAGGAAACGAGCTTAGATTTTATAACTCTATTTACACAACGTTCACTGCACTTAATACCATTTTTTCACCTGAGAACTATTGTTTGAATCGAATGAACAAGATAAGATAAGATAACTTCACTAGAACAGAATATACTGAGTGGTATTTTTCTTCTTCTTCTTTTAGACCTTTGGCCTTTCGACATTTATTTCGACATTGGCCGTTTTTTCAAGCCTCGCTGGCATCGACATACTAGTGGGACTATTATCACCTTACTCCTATGTATACTATTTATAAAGAGATCAGAGGTAACAAACAAGATTCCAGACAAAAATAATATGAAATTTTTTAAGTACATTTTAATAATGTTTAGTATTCATATAAAGGTTATTGTGTTTTTAAATACAATGGAATATAAATTTATTCCAACTGACATAATTAATTTTTTTCAAACATTGTAATACATATTCATCAGTTGAAATCAATTCAAAATCCATTGTAATTAAAACACAATAACTTTTTTCTTTGTTCGCCATACTTTATGTTTTAGATGTTTTATCTGCCTTATTATTTTTTTATATACTTTGTATATACAACACTAACATTAATAAAAAAAAATCAGACATGTTTCGGATAACCCGGTCACAAAATCTTTTTATAACATCTGTCAAAACTGATCGTATTTGTAAACAATTTAATAAAATTTTAAATATCTTTATAGTGTCTCTGAGGAAGGACCGGGTCGTCCGAAACATGTCTGATATTTAATTTTTAAAAAATTTTAAGTTAGTGTTGTATATACAAAGTATATAAAAAAGAAAAATACAAATAACACAATAACTTTATATCAATATTTAAATTCGGTTTATTTTACAAAATTATTTTAAAATAGTTTTTTTTAATAGATGATATACGAGTATATGCAAATTAATTAATTAATTAATTCCAATGTCACCAGTCTATCGATTTAAACCGATCTGTTGAAATAAAGACAAATATGGAAAAAGTTCTTTAAAAAAAACTATTTATATATTATTATTTAAAATGAACTTCCACTAAGATATTTCAATAAATCATTTGACGACTTTGATATACCAATAAACATTGCTGTGTTTAAAAATATATAGCTTAGATGCTGAAGCATCCCTATTTTTTATTCCGTAAAGGATAACTTACGTATAATTATATCCACGTAGTACGTCCTAACTCGTGCAATACATCACATGTCATGTCAAAAGTTAGCCGTGGGCTTTGCATTTCAGGGGTCCTGTTCCCTATCCGATGACTGCGGTTTTCTATTCATCAGTCTTTGTTAAGGTTAAATCAAATGATGGATGATGTAATCAAGCGTTAGATGCTGATAGATGCTGCTGCAGTATCCGCTGGTAACTCTCTGATGTTATATAGCATAGATAAAATAAATCTTAAAATTTCACGTAAATAAGGGACTTTATTAAATATTAACAATCTGTTTTAAATATTAAAGAAAAGTTTCACAGCAAAAATATTTTTTTTGCATATGTTAAAAATATAATTTATTTTGATAATTGGAATACGTTACTACAACAACAAAAAAACCATCACGCCATTTCCCCGCAGAGAGAATGGACCGCCAGACTACTCTATCCTGGCACACCTATCTAGCTGCCTCCACATTCATACAGCGAGTCATACACGCACGTCGATTCTTCCGACTTCTAATATGACAAACCGTTAAAATTTGATTAATTTGGTCATGCCATGTTTTCCTCTCCGTACTCCATTTACATCATTAACGTATACTTTCTTTACCATTCCTTCTTCATCCATGCGCTCCATATGCCCGAACCAACGCAGCGATCCTTTCATAATATTGTTCTTAATACCTTCTTCCGCTCTACATTCCTTTCTTATATCAGCATTTGAGATCTCTACGGCATTTATTCTGCTCTCATCCCTCTTCTGCTAGTTCCAAGCTTTGCTTCCATACATAAGGGTTGGGACCCGAACTCCATTGTGAACGGCTGTTTTCGCTTTCATACAAGTAATGTATTGCATCTTTCATACTTTTACTAGACTGACGTTATACCAGAATTATTTTAAATATGTATCTATGGAAACAAAGCATGGATCTTGAAAAAGAAGGATGAAAGTAGAATAAATGTAGTAGAAATGAGATTAAAAATCTGTGTATTATAGAGTGTCGAATGAAAATCTTATATTTTTCTTTCGATAGATGGAAATGACAATAATTAAAAGGATCATTAAGATGATTTGGGCACATGGAAAGAATGAATAAAGAAAAAAATTGTCAGTTCATCTTTTTGGTGGCTTTCAGATACTCCTTATCTTTGTCCAAGGCCTCCACTAATTAATTAATTATACACGTGGAAAAAAATAAACAAAATCACAGAGCTGTTACTAAGCAACTTATCTATTTATCTGTGACTGTTGCTATAATGCCGACAATATTTTTGTTTCTATGTAGATCAGTGGTTCCCAAACTTTTTCGTCTCGTTAGAACCCCAACCTGATTTCAACGGCATTGGCGACCCTTTTTTTTGCTCATTTGGAAAAATAGAATGTCCGGCTGGCCCGATTTTCACGAATGAACAAAAAAAAACGAAAAATATCCGTTGTTATATAACTTCCATATTACCAATTTTTTTATTTTATATTAAACCTTGCGCGGACCCCCTGACGTTGTTCAGGGACCCCCAAATCAATTTTCAACGAACCTCCTGAATGATCCCAGGGACCCCTGGGGGTTCGTAAGGACCACTTTGGGAACCACTGGTGTAGATGTACTACAACTAAGAAAAAAAGTTTACGTGATTAGTTAAAAAAATTGTTCCCAGTATTCTTCTAAGGAAAAACAAAAAATAATATAGTAGAAAAGAAGAAAATATTTGTTGAAATAAATATCTTTCAAATCATGTTTCACTAAATAATATTAGATGTTTCGACGTGTAAAATATCATCAAACGATGCTTGCAAGAGGAAGCATCTAATTCTCTCATATCACAATAAAATGAACGTTTATCTCAACATTTTCATTCGTATATATTTCTTTACATTTACATTTTCATTTTCAACAGAATTTTTCATTCGTATTAATTATTAATTTTTGTCGTACCAAAAACATTATTTGTAGGAACAGCTTCTGATTTTCTTGCATTACACATGTAAACTTCGTGCCGCCTCAGAATCAATAAATGTTGTGTTCACTTATTAGTTGAATATAAATTCAGTTAAATGAATTAAGTTCAATAAATGTGCAAAAATCGAAATGAAAAGTATTTGAATTACATTGATATGAATGTAATTCACATGGCAGCAAGGGATTTACTTTATTGAAGCGAATCGAAATGATAGCATTGTTGCATTACTTTCTGTGAAACTATTATATTTGATGAATGGAATGCATTCGAGTCGATTTTTTTCCCGATGTTTTAATAGTTATTCTGCTGTTCCATATAAATCTAACAAATCAAAATCATCAAAATCGGTCCAGCCTTTCTTGAGTTGTTAATAGTGTACACGACTTTGTTTTATATTATATATACAGATGAACGTTAAAAAATAATTTATAACATATTAACCATATTTTAAAACCTCACATATCGTAAAACGATTTCGACGCTTCAAGAGTAATGTAAGATTTATTTCTAAAATGCAATAAGGAATGCTGACCATTGCTTCAATTGAAAGGCAGGTCACATAGCCCTAATGTATCGGGCACGGCGTGTGTACTAAATTGGTACAATATTTCTCAGAATCATACAGTGATACCATAGAACTGTTACCAGAAATAGAAGAATTTTCAATCTTACAAGTCAACTCAATTTCAAACTCAATCGGTCAGAAATAAACGTTATTTCTTTCGAAAACCATTTTGTTATTTTGAGTATAATGAATATCCTTATATTTGGAAGTGAAACGTGGAACTGATAAAATAAGGATCAAAGTGGGACCATGTGTGGTAAATCTGTATATGATAGAAGTGTCAAATGCAAATATAAGAAGTGAATGCAGCGTGAATGAAGGTGTTATGAAAACAATAATGAAAAGATCATTTAGATGGTTTTGACACATGAAAATAATAAATAAATAAATAATGGTTAAAAAGTATAACATATGCGAATGACGTAAACGAAACTAGAAATATATGAAGATCGAGAAAAACGTTGCACGATCAAATTAATCAAATATTAAATATCGGCTACTTGATGAGTCGGAGATATCGACGTGCATGACATGATGTATTAATTTTGAGGAAGCGATAAAAGTTTGTTAGAAAAAAATAGTGTAGCGCTCCATTATTTTTGCTTACACTTTCGGAGGGTTTTGGTGTATATGTATTATTTGAATTAAACAAGAAACCGAATACATAAAACAGGGTGTATAAAAACTCATGTCTTCATTCTCGCAATGCGTGATGTGTGGAATTGCCCAGAAAAAAGGGTTGAAACCGACATAATGCACGTGCTTGTATCTCGACACGTCAGCTGTGTGTCTCCCTATAGGGCTCACCCTCACAAAACATGACATGCTGTAGCTACAATTAATAATTCAATTATCCTCTAATATAATTATGAAAGCTGTTTCCATTGTTTTGACCGAAACACTATGATGCCTTAAGATTTTAAAACTGTTAAATTAAATAATTTACATATATACTGTTAAATTTAATGCAAAAACAAAGTTATTTAATTTAACAATTTTAGAACGTTGTTTCCTTTATCAGGATGTAAAAATTAATAGTTCTCAATAAACTGTCAAAAGCACATTAACACTGTTTTTAATTAATACGAATGAAAACGTCTATAAGTTTTTTTAAGATTCCCAACGATGGCAATGTGATTGTCACACTGTCTTTGGTCTGGTGTAGAATTCACGTTTCAGTAAAATGGCGATAGATTACTTACCTTTCACATGTCACGAGAATCACTATGATAGCTATACATTTAACATCGATTTGGCTCACGCTGTAATGATGCAAAGAGCGATTCAATAAAATAAAATATAATATTATTATGGTAATTATAGTCTTAGCTTAATTAAGACGAGAGACGCACAGCTTTTAGTTTTGGCGCTGTACAAGCCGGTATCCCGCAGAACACAATAAAATAAAAATAATATTTGATAATGCCTTCGGCAGGCAAAACGAGTCATTCACACAAAATATAATAATACGTCGAGAAAACAATTAATTCATATTAATTATTTGAAACGGAGCGTTTCATTATAAGCGTGTTGTATTATTTTTATTTTGTTATTTTATTTTATATGATTGTATTTTATATTATTGTTCTTCATTTATTTTGTGGGCGTTGGACGATCGAAGTGTATGCGGGAGATGCCTATTGATGGGGATGAAATTTGAAACCCATCACACCGCGTCTCCCGCGGGGGCGAAAGTAGAAATTTACTCTTCAAATATACGCAATGCAAATATAATAGAAGCTGAATGATGCTTATGAAAATATATGAACTCTTCAAATGAAACAATATTTCTCACTAAAAACGATTGTTATCACGAAAATTATCAATAAGTAAGTATTTGAAATTCTGAATTATAACAACTCGTGTAGCAGTTGCTCGGAATTTTCTTTAATTATTCAGTTTTCTGTGAAAAAACTAAGCTTTTTGTATTCAAATGAAAGCTCAACTAACTCAACCCTTTGAAGGGTAGGTTCGATATGTATTTATATAGGCCCTACTTTATGAGATTTTGTTAAGATGATAAATATCTAACGATACGCAAGTAGTAGTAATTATGTATTCATTATGTATACATTAGTAATTATGTATACATTAAGTCCTTAAAATTCCTACACTGAAGAAGGACTTCTGCTGTCCGAAACATGTATGTTCTCCATGTAGCTCAATTAGTTGTAGTGGAAAAAGTTGGTCAAATCATAAATTTTAATGCTTTATTATTATCGAAGTATAATATTATATATTTAAGAGTATCGTTATTACGAAAAAAAATTTTCAATTTGATCTTTGTTTATATAAAATATTTTACTTACTTATACTTTAAATATATATATTTTAGTGTAATAAACAGGAATTGTTTTATACTTATGTAAAGACAAAGAAAAACATTTAACCAAGTACATGTTACCGTATACCTATATCAAATGTCTGATAATATCATTGCAATGCGAAACATGTCATTTCCTTAAAAAAATATAATCATAACTTTTACGTCATATAATCATAATGTTTTCTATAAGTTTAATTAATTGTATGGGAATGACATGTTTCGCCTGTCTAAGGCGAATATATTATAATAAAACTTCTAGAAAACAAACGTTTTCATTCACGTTAATTATAATAAATACACACGTAAATGTTTATAAGAAAAATAAAATATTGAATGCAAAATTAAGGCTTAAATTTGTCATACTTGCTGAAAATTTAATTCGAAGGTTTTTTTTATTAAATTTTCGTAAAATTTGTTTTAAACACTCCCGGCTATGAACATTTTACAGTCATTGATTGATGGTTGCGGTTTTAATTTGGTAAAGCTCCATTATTTAATTAATGTTTGTTGAAAGCGTGATCCTTTTTTGGTTGTAACATTGATTTATTTGTATACAAAAATATACAAACAATAGTGACAAATTTAATCAAATGAACGCACTGTACAAACCAAGGGTCTTGAAAGAACATCTGAGATGAAGGTCCTATGATCCATTACTGAAAAAACTCTCCGAGATCGTGTCCGTAACGCAGACATTAGAAAAATATGCAAAATGGAGGATATAGTTCGATGGAGTAAATCCAAAAGAAGATACCGGAGAGATCATGTAACCAGAATGGATGGCCCAGAATCGCATTTACAGCCGCTTACGAAATCCCTTCCGGACACTATTCACTTGGAAGACAACCTCAGAGTTGGAGGGAGAATTGGACCTTATCATCCCAGGAGACATGAATTCTTTGTGACAGATCATCAGATCTAATAAAGGAAGAGGAATAAGAAAACAAATTATCTCTCAGTCATGTAAAGTACTGCCATTTTTTATATATACATACATGAAACAACACGACTTTTCTTCTATATTCGCCATACTTTGTGTTGTAGACGATTTATTTCTTTTTTATATACTTTGTATATACTCGTACAACACTTACATTAAAAAAATTTAATTACATAGACATGTTCGGATCATCTAAACAATTTTATAATATTTTAAAAATGTATCTTTATTATATATTTCACTGAAGAAGGGCCGGTTGTCCGAAACATGTCTATGTATAATAATATTATTTTTTAATGAAAGTGTTGTATATACAATTACATGTTTAGGATCGTGTAATTTTTTTTATCATATTTTAAATATGTATCTTTATAATATGTATCACTGAAGAAGGACTGGTTGTCCGAAACATGTCTATGTAATTTTATTTTTTTAATGAAAGTGTTGTATATACAAAGTACATAAAAAAGAAAAAGAGAAATAACACGACTTTTGGTTGAAGATACACAGATCTTCTATATTCGCCATACTTTGTGTTATAGACGATTTATTTCTCTTTTTCTTTTTTATATACTTTGTATATACTCGTACAACTCTTACATTAAATAAATTTAAATTACATAGACATGTTTTGGATCGTGTAATTTTTTTTATCATATTTTAAGTATGTATCACTGAAGAAGGGCTGGTTGTCCGAAACATGTCTATGTAATTTTTTTTTAAATGTAAATTAACTAACCATCACGCCGTCTCCTCGAGAGGGTAGGCAGAAAGAATGGACTGCCACACTTATCGATGCGGCACTCCATCCTTCTCTTTTCACCCCCGCGAGAGACGCGGAGTGATGGGTTGCGAACCTCATCGCCACCAATAGGCATCTCCCGCGCACACTTTGATCGTCCAACGTCTACAAAATAAATCTAAAACAAATTATATAAAATCCAATGATATAAAATAAAATAACAAATAAAAATAATTTAGCACATAATGTTCTTTTAGATGGTGCACTTGTCGTCAGCTGGACGATCCGGACATTTGTGTATATTGAATTTTTTATTCCACGTTATCCACTGTTTTTTTTCAATTAATTGTAATTAGGCACTTTAATGTAAGTGTTGTATATACAAAGTAAATAAAAAAGAAAAAGAGAAATAAAACGACTTTTGGTTGAAGATACACAAATCAGTTGTTCTGAATCATGCATTATGTGTGAGCAGTATTAAACGTGACATAATCCATAGGTTTGGTGAATTCAATTAACGTTTCGTTGGCAAAGAGCGTGTTTACAATCCATATACTATCTTAGCAGCGCACTCCAGCGGTACACGGAGCTCTGGGAAGCCTCTCCTCTCCGGAGGACGGATTTACCCCCAATTCATCTCGCTCATGGAATGTAGGTGTTTGATATCATCATTTAATTAACTAGATGACTGTGTAAATATTTCACCCGTCTATGGTAACCGGATTTTAAGTCAGATGCTCTGATGCGTTCCTGGTAAAATGTTGTATTTTAATAATATTTTACCTGTACTTAATCCTTAAACACTTAAACAGCCTAAAACATTTTACAGTTTGCACCATCTAAAAAGAACATTTTGTATTAAATTATTTTCATTTTGTTATTTTATTTTATATGATTGTATTTTATATTATTTGTTTTAGATTTATTTTGTGGATATTGGAAGATCGAAGTGTTTGCAACCCATCACACCGCGTCTCCTGCGGGGCGAAAAGAGAAGGATGGAGTACCGCATCGGTTAAAGTGTGACAGTCCATTCTTTCTGCCTACCCTTTCGGGGAGACGGCGTGATGGTTAGTTAGTTAGTTAGTTTAAAGCTGGGAAATCAAACTATTTTGTAGAGCAGAAATACTAAATAATGAGATCATTGCAGCGGGGTTACCGATGTAGCAGTTGTTAATTGACATTTTAACTGTTTAACTTTATGGTTTAACAAATATAAAAATAAAAAAAAACACTTTATTTGAGTAAGTGGCGCCAACCGGTTTCACTCTGTAGCAGGTTTCCTAAGGGCTTTACACAAATTAAACTTAAATTAAATAAAGAATGACAAAGATATTTACGTTTATATTGTGTCTTAAACAATGAGGTAAAACTACATATTAAATAATTAATATGATTGAAAACGTTTTATGGTTTAAACACGTGGAAAAAATGAATGAAGAAAGAATGACATAAATGTCTATGTAAACGACGTAAACGGAACAAGAAAAAGAGGAAGAGTGAGGAAAACGTGACACGATTAAATTAACAAAATATTAAATGTTGACTTACCTGAGGTGACGGAAAAATCGGCATATGCGTGAGAAATACCTATGTCAGATAATAAACGGTATGGCGATTCATTCTTTCTGCCAATCCCTTTGGCGAGACATTTCCTCTAGTTTCAACGGTATATATCAGTACAGGCCTTACGCAGGTTTTATGTATTCTGACCTGACTTTCAATTCTCATATACTTGTTTTTCCATATTATATTCTTGAGACAACCTGATACCGCCGAAGCCTTGTTGACTTGTCCTATTGTTTCACCGACAAGATCATTTTGACTGAGTATATCCACTCCCAGATATCTAATCTTTGCGACCTGTTCCAGCATTCTGTCATTTACGGATAACCTGCATTCTAAGGGTTCTTTTGAGAATGTCATCGTTTTTTATGTAATTTTTATTTTATTTGGAAACTAACGTGAAAAGCAGATGCTCGTTCCGATATGTAAAGTTGTATTGTACAATTCGAACAATCAAAGACCAGTCGGGAAGAATGCTCCATTAATACCCCAGATCGGTAGTCGCCTCGCTAGGATTATTTATACCAGCGTCCGTCGAAGATTTTTTTTTAAATTCTTTAAAATAAAATGCGAAGCCGTCGCGTTGTTTATGATGGTCATATTTCATTCTCCCGCCTCGTATACCTACATCAAATTGAATCCATAAATCTCAACAAAAAATGGAAGCCCAACTGTTTTGCAAAAGCATATGAGGCTTAATTATTTTTTATTCGATACCATATTTTTAAGGGATGAAGGATTAAAGAACACGCTGTACGGTTTCAAATTTACAACTTGATAAAAATTAAATGATTTCGTTTTTCACCCTTGATTAAAATTTAGAATACCATAAACACGATGAAGCACTTTTAATTTTTATATTTCAGTGACACGCTGACAAATGTGGAAACAATGGCCAAAAAAATTGTATTTTTTATAAATAAAAACACAGTTTTCTCCACTTTTGTTCACGATAACCTTCGTGGACAAGTGGTAAGAGCATTGACGAAGGTTCCGGGTTCGATTCCCAGCGAGGGCAGTGTGATTGTCACACTATCTTTGGTCTGGTGTAGAATTCACGTGACAATAAAATGGCGTTAGATTAGCTAACTATCACATGTCACGTGAATCACTATGATAGCTATAATAATCATCAGCGTGAGGGATTCAACCAAAAAATAATAAAAATCATAAAATTGAATAGATTTGGTGGAAACACTTTGATATTTCAACATTATCAACTGTTTAAATAAAAAACTTTGTTATAAAACTAACTTTATGACAGTTTCAAAACAGCCAACCACCTGCAGATTGATACTTGATAATGAACCCATAGAACAGGTCCAAAAATTCAAATACTTGGGCATAGATCTCTCATGACAAACGGATCTCTATAGTAAAGTTCGCGAGCAAACCACCAAAGCGGCTGCAATATCTGGATGCTTTAAAGATTTTGTGTGGAAAAACAAGCATATGCGAGTATATAAGAAAGCAAAGTGCGAATATATAAGACATGTGTCCGACCTATAATGACTTATGGTATAGAATCGAGGGCTGACACAAATAGAACCAAAGCACTATTACGAACCGCCGAAATTAAGACACTCCGCGCTATTCTGGACAAAACACTGAGGGACAGAATCAGAAACACAGTAATACGTGAGACCTGCGATACCGAAGATATTGTCAGATGGGGCAGGAAAAGAAGACGCTTCTGGCACGACCACGTAGAACGAATGAGCGACGATAGACTCCCCAAAGCAGCCGCAAACAACGTGCCAATGGGAACTCGCCAACCTGAAAGACCTGCGAAGAGACGGCGAGACAGTTGGAGTTCTGTGTCCCAGGAGACCTCGAAGCCATAAAAACAGATCCACAGATCTATTAAAAGAGGAAGAAGAAGAAGAAGATGAAGTTATAAATATCACAATTGATTATATTTTGTCGCGAAAGCTGTTTAGTTTACCAATGTGAGCATCTTGCGAAAGACCACAGTTATATAACTTTTGAAAAACGTTGTTTAACAAAAAACTTAAAAAAATGGATCATTACACTGTTCTTTACTGACATGATTTTAACATGACATGCTCTCGTTTCTTCAACATTCATACATCGTGGCACGCATGCATGTGACCGACATATATAATAAAACTTTTCGAATATTTCTTTATAATTTCAACATAAGTTATTTAGTAAATACCTTAAAAGTATAGAAAAGGATTTAATTTTTTTTACTTAAATAAGTAGAGATTATGTACAAATGCATACATTCACAAGTAAAATAAATTCCCGCATTTGATAGATGTGATAAGTTCGTACGTAAAGCCCTCTTCGCGCATCTTCATCCCCATGGATACAACCTCTCACAGCAACCCTTCCACCCTTATCATTAGTAAAACATGTGAAAACTTGTCGGTCATACATTAATAATCGTGCTGCAAGCTCCCGTCTACACGTTCGTTTATTTTGTTGGGCTTGTTCACTTGAACCTAGTGTTCGTTTATGACAATAAAAATTCCATGTGAATAATATAAATTCGTAACCAACCAGCCAACCATCACGCCTTTTCCTGGAGGGGTAGTCAGAGCAGATGGACCGCCACACTGTTCTATTCTGACAAAACTCTAGCGTCTCTTCTACATTCACACACCGTGATACGCACGCTCATCGATTGTTCCTACTTCGAACATGGCCGCCTTTCAGTATTTGGTTAATTTGGTCATGCCATGTCTTCCTTGGCCTTTCTAGATTTATTTTTCTATTCACAATACTTGTATGCATCTTTTTAACCATTCTTCTCTCATCTATTCGTTCCATATGTCCAAGCGATCTTAAGTAACCTTTCTTAATTTTATTTATCATCCGACATTCCTTTCATACTCCATCATTAGGTATCTTCTGCAAACTCTATGCTTCACTTCCATACATAAGGGTCGGCACTAGGACTGGGGAAAATGTGCAGTAAAACGATGTATGATAGATTACCGAGCGACAAAATGAGGAAGAAATGTAACCCAGATGATTGCATGAAAGTTGTTTACAAACAGTGTAACTGGAAAAATAAAGCCGAGGACAACCGAGAAGAGAATGGATTACTTAATAAATTATTAAAATATGCCCATATTCGTAGTCGAAAAAATCAACGAGCATGCTTGTAACGAGGTAAAAATAAAGAGGAAACTAAAAATATATATCAGAACATAGCAGAATGGCAGTATTTCCTCTCTGTCCTACTCCTCCGTGGAAACAGCGTGATGGTTCGGTAAGGTTAAGTTAGGTTGTTAGTTAGTGAGTTAGTATTTTAACCAATTAGTATTTATTATATTATAGTTGCCTATGAAATGTTATACTAAAAGCGAGGTCGACAGCCGTATACATCAGGCTAGGCTTGCATTTAATAAAAGGTCGAAAATAATATAATCAAATAATATAGATCTAAAACTGAGAATACTCCTCATCAAGACCTATGTATGGAGTATCTTGATGTACGGCTGCTAGACATGGTGCCTATCCGAAAGAGATAAGCGGAGACTAGAGGCGTTTGAGATGTGGTCCTATAGAAGACTATTAGGAATTTCCTGGAGAGACCACATCACGAATGAGGAAGTTCTTCAAGGAATCGAAGGAGGAAGACACCTGCTCAGGACCTTATCCGAAAGGCCTCTTGAAAGAAGGTCTCTTGCATGCCATAATGGAGGGTATGACCGAGGGGACAAACTCTAGGGGACGCCCACGCCGAGAGTACCTTGAGGACCTGTTGGTGGACGTGCGCTGCTCATCATATGCAGATTTCAAAAGAGCCGCACAAGACAGGGAAGAATGGAAGAGAAGAATAGAAGAAATTGCTGCAAACCAATCCCAGCATTTAAACTTTCTAACTAATGAAATGTTTGTATTAATATTGAATACATGCAGTACCCAATATTAAGCCAACCTAACCTAAACTTAAAACTAACCTAAGCTAACCTTACCTTAGAACAAGCAGAACATTTTTATAGTAATATGAAAAATTGTCCATTGTTTTGACGAAAACACTATGATACTATAACATTATAAACTGTTAAATAAAAAAACTTCTAAAGTTTTGTGTATCGAAATTGTGTTTTTATTTTTCGCGATAGCTGTTTCGTCAACCTATGTTGACATAATATTGCCAGAAATATTTCCGTTGACAGTTTTAAAACATTAATCAATTCCTTCGTCGTATCACGACTAGATTACTGCAATGGAGTCTACGTCAACATCCCCAAACAGCAAACTAATAAACTTCAGTCTGCATTCAACGCAGCAGCATGACTGATGTGTGCCGAAGAGTTGTCACATAACACAGCATCTTGAGGAGCCCCGCTGGCTGAAATGTCCAGAAAGGATACAATACAAGCTCAGCTGGGCGGTCTTCAAGGCATTTCATGGTATGACTTCTTTCTCTTCTTTTTGTCCTGTCACACCTCCGCGGTGCATAGGGCCTCAAGGAATCTTCTCCACCCGACTCTATCGCATGCCTGATGCTTAACATCGTCCCAAGTGAGACCTGCTGCCTTAACCTCGTCCTGCAGGGTTCTTCTCCAGGTGGCTCTAGGTCTGCCTTGCTTTCTCTTTCCCCCCATAGGGGACCAGTCTAGTGCGCCCTGAGCGATGCAGGCTGGGTTCCGTCTCAGAGTGTGACCGATCCACTGCCACTTGCGCCTAGCGACTTGTTCTCTAATTGGCTTTTCGCCTGCCATGGACCAGAGAACGGCATTTGACACTGTTTGGGGCCAATAGATTTTGAATATTGAGCGAAGGCACCTATTTATAAACACCTGGAGTTTACCAATAACGTCTGCGGTAGACTTCCAAGTCTCACATCCGTACAGCAGTACGCTTTTAACGTTACTGCTGAATACTTGGAGCTTGAGCTTTCTCGAAATGATACCGGAGCGCCATACAGGGCGAAGCATAGCGAAAGCTCCCCTTGCCTTGTCAAGTCTGCTGGCTACATCCTCCTCCGTACCTCCTGAGCCTGCTATCATACTACCGAGGTAGCAGAAGCTGGTCGTGGTCACAAGGGGGACACCGTGGAGCAAGATTGGGGTGGAGTCATTTGTGGACACTCGTAGGTCTACTGTCTTGGACATGTTAATCTTGAGACCTACTTTTGCCGCTTCCTCGTGAAGTCTACAAAGTTTCCGCTCCGCATCCACCCGGTTTACCGAAAGCAAACAGAGGTCATCAGCATAATCCAGATCCTCCAACTGGGTATCACGCATCCATGGAATGCCACGGGGACCGTCGAAAGAACGGCGCAACACATCCTCCAGAACCACTATGAAGAGCAGGGGTGATAGTAGACATCCCTGTCGCACTCCCGCACTCAGTTTGATGGCCTCGGAGAGTTTGCCCTGGTGCACTACACGACAAGAACAACCGTCATACATTGCCCTGATGATATTCACAATCTTCTGTGGGACTCCTCTGCTAATGAGAGTTGACCAGATTGAAGTCCACGAAGTCATGGTATGACACCAGCTTATATATCTGAACTCTGCATCAACGAGAACCTGAATGCCTGACAATCCATATTGCGATCAGCTAAGACTTCTGCGATCGGTAGATTGACTGTGCCAAAACGCTGCCCTAGCACAAACTTTGGCGACCGAGCCTTCGCAGTAGCCGGCCCTTCAGCCTGGAACCATCTTCCGGCAGACCTTAAGTGCATGGAGAATCAGCCAGAGGTTAGATCGAGACTCAAAACGTACATTTTCAAATTATCCTTTCCTGATAAGAAGGGTTGATCGACTGCGTTAGGTGCAGCCCTCATTCACGAATATGTTTATTTTTTAACTAGTTCATAAAACGGAGCATTTTCTACAGCACCCTTGAGATGAAATTCATAAAAATGGCGCTCTATAAATTATCCAACTTATTTTTTTTTATTATTACAATATAACACCTGACGGTGTACGAGTATATCGCACGCTTAAAAGAACACTGGCTTAACTCAAAAAAACAAGTTTTGCTCAATCTGATATGAGTCGGTGTTTTAACAAAACCGGTCGAAAAACACGTACGAATGGATAGCGTAAACATTGTGAACGATTATTGTACTTACGAATGGATAGCGTTAATATTGTCAAAAATATATGGATAGCGTTAAGCCTCTGACTAATGTTCAAATCAAATCAAATCAAATCAATTTATTTTCTCAAAAAATATTACAAATAACTCAATTATGACCTAAACTATAATCGGTCAGTTTACTATTAAGCGTGCGATATGTCTATGTACAAAAAGTAAAAAAAAAACATAGTTTTTTTTTATTTAACAGCTGAATTATAAATATTGAAATTAATTAACGCGAGTAATGAGAGCGATAATTTATAGCCGAAATTATACCATATCTTTAACAAACTATTCTCGCGAACAGAAGTGGGATACCATCCAATTACGAGAAAGTGAATAGGTCTAAAATTACGTTTATAAAGCCGAATATAAAACCGTAACGTTATATTTTTTTGGAAAAATCTCTAATATCACGAGGTCATTACTCAAGAACCGCCGGGAAAGAAATTCCTTTCAGAAAACCGTTCGTGGCTCATTGCTCAAGAGAGCGAGAAATCTCATTGGGGTAAGCTACTCGAGTAAAGTCTAATAATTTATCAAAGGGCCAGTCCTGGATTCGCGTGACGAAGCTCCGGCCGCGGGCGGCTGGACCGAGGACGCAGGACATGCCCGCTGAATGGGGAAATGCCGCTTTTATTAGAATAACTTTGTCATCCTAGATACAGGCGTACGTCTTTGCCTGGATACATAAAGAAATACCCCCTTTTGAATAATTCCTCACGAGCTGCGGGATATAATTTATTCCATTTTTATACGCAGACAATGTTGCACATCACAATAAATAATGTACATGATTTCGCTTTGAGTACTCTCATAAAAATTTTTACATAACATATCTTATACACATATAAAAATCAATGTTTGTTTGTTGACAATTTATGCGCTGCCATATCGTTGGTCTTTGAACTTATTGCTTGCACTTGAGCAAAGGCTATAGGCATAGTACTCTTCTTCTTTTGGAAAAAACTGATTGCTTTGAAATGTTGTTATTCACTACTGATTTTTTTGAATATAGCATTCGAATATGCGCGTGTTTGTAAATTCTCTTCTTCATTTTATTTTTTAAGAAAAAAAAAACGATTGCTGTGAAATGTTGATATTTACCGATTGCATTTAAATGTTGTCACAA
Source organism: Lepidostoma basale (assembly GCA_022606425.2). Classification (NCBI taxonomy): domain Eukaryota; kingdom Metazoa; phylum Arthropoda; class Insecta; order Trichoptera; family Lepidostomatidae; genus Lepidostoma; species Lepidostoma basale. Next base: position 296,638 of record JAHDVF020000348.1, on the reverse strand, counting down.
CGTTGCATTCGAATACGCAAACATCTGTTAATCTTAAATGTAACAGCAAGGCAACACACTCAACGATCGTTGGAAATCGGTAAAATCATTTTTAATGTTTACGTTTGCGTTGTTGTTTCATACACCTTCATTTACAATATATAAATAAAAAAGTGAATTTTCGTGTACAAAATGTAAAATCTCCGAAAGTTATGCACTGATTGCTTTGAAACTTTGACACAACGTTGCATTCGTATATGCACGCGTTTTTATCTATTTATGAAAATAAAAATGAAAATGTTCGTTTGTTCCTAATCTAAAATCTCCAAAAGTTAAACACCAATTTCTTTGAAATTTAGACACAACGTTGCATTTGAATACGCGCATATTTTTACTTTGGATATCGTCTTCTTGGGAGTTCCAACCCAGAAGTTTTTCTTCCCCCACATGTTGGAAACTTCTTTCCTTCTTTCCGATGTTGAGGTTGGATTTTTTTGGATGGTGAGAGAAGGGTATCTTAGAGGATGTGGCGGGTTGGTTCTGACATTTGGAGCTAATTACCCGGGTAAGGAGGAAGTATGGCGAGGGTTGCCTTGGACATGGACCGAGGTCTTGGGTGGGCCGGTGGTTTCGGGTGGAGAACAATGAATCACCATTAGCGCCAATTTCAATATTACAAAACTGAGCCATAGCAACGCGTGGCTGGGTACAGCTAGTCTATAATAAATTATAATACAATAATACTTTCCATATTAACATATTAACTAGTTTTGCACGTACTCAAGGTTCATCGGGGCAATTTGAAAACTAATTAAATTAAAATCAGTATACACAAAATGCATAATTACATAACTATGGAATTTATTGTTTCTTGAACAATGTTGTAAAACTCCATATTAAATAATTAAAAGGAATAAGAAAGGTCTGTTTTCAAGAATTTTTTTTATTATAATTTATGGGAATGACATGTTTCTAAGATATGATCAAATCCTTCTTTTCGAATGCTTCTTGTCCCACGGCTCCAAGGAGCTTCAAATTTCAAAGACCGTGCTTTTAGCAGGGGGGCGGGCGGCGTGGAACAGGCTTGCGTGCGATATCCAAAATCAGGACAACGAAGGAGTTTTCAGAAAATCTTTTAAAACTACACTTTATAAGAGAAGATTTCCGGACAAAAAACGCCCTTGAAGTGAATCTCTCACGAAAATGGCACTATAAAAATCAACACAATCATCAACAAATGTATTAATTAATAATTCATTAGAAAAGCGGAACATCTTAATCCCGTAAAATATTAAACTTCTAGAAAACAGACGTTTTCATTCGTTTAAATATAAATTATGGTATTCAAGTGAATATTTTAACATCTGTCAAAGCCAAACTACTAGGTATAATTTTAAATCCGTGATTTATATTCAAAGTGTTATTTTATACATGTAATAATTAAAAATGTCTAAACCGAAAGTGATTAATTCATGCTTGGAAACCTTGCATTAACAATTAGTGGATACAATAATCATATTTACGTTATGAATAAAAACAGATATTTCAACATGTTACCTTCCCAATTGTTCGATTTGGGAGATTTCAGAGCTTCGAGCGCAATGTTTGAGTTCATAAACACATTTTTAATATCTGTAATGTATTTTTTCAGTGAAATTTTGTTTAAAATAATAAAAACAAAAAAAAATTATACAAAATTTCATTATAATTATTTATTTAGTGTGCTTCTAGTTGTGTTTATCGTCGACCGATTTCGGCAGCTTGCTGCCATCTTCTGGTAGACCAGAAGATGTCAGCAAGCTGCCGAAACCGGTCGACGATAAACACAACTAGAAGTACACTAAATATATAATACGTATAATGAAGAAATTTTGTATAATTTTTTTTTTGTTTTCAATATTTAAAATGAACTTATACAAAGAAATTTCAATTAAAAATATTATTTTTATAAGGATTAATTGTATCTCAATAGAGACGAAGACGTAAATTGTTTTCTGGGAACAGAATATGGTGGTCGCGGCGCTTACAGGACTTATGACCAGTCATTGGTTGGGTTGAGCGATCGCTTTATGTTTAAAAACATTTCCCATTCCGCCCTCCTTACGACCACCATGACTGACAAATTTTTGGAAGTTGTATATATGCTAGAATGCTGCGCTTATCTTCACATTTTTTAGTTCACTCTACACTAGCGTCATCTATTAAGATTGATTTTGTTTAATTTTAAACATGAATTATGAAATATTTTGTTATATATTTTAAATTCGTTAAATAATTTATGATAAGAAAGCTTTATTAAAGTGGAAATGATGAACATTATTTTCTTTTTCAAATGTTACATAAAACTTAAAGTTTGATAAATTCTTAAAAACGCCTTTACGTTAATCCTGTGGAATCTCATATGTATTTTAATAAATAAAAACGCTGTTTTGTCCAAATTTTAATATTTTTAAGTGTCATTTTTATTAAATATCACTCCTTAATTAATAGGCTTGAAATCGGCTGTTTTCTAGATATTTTTAATTAAACTTGTGTAAATGAATTTATATACAAAAATATGTATATAATAGTAACAAATTTATTTCGCTTTGCGAGGGCATTATCAAATGATGGCTGACAATGATATCACCATTATTCAAGAAATAATAATTGCAAATACTCCATCGTAATTGAAAGATTAACATATCATTATTTCATAAAAAAAATCATGATAGAAATAACAAGTTTAGAACAATTAGGAAAGTATTTCAAGAAAATTACTTTAAATTAGTATGAAACTTTAGTTTTATAAGAGAAATCACAATAAGTTTTGAGTATAGGTGTAAATTATCTTAGATGCAAAGCGTATTACAAGACGCAGCAATGAAACAGAATAGTCGCGATCTGTAGGAGAATATAGCCAGGTGGGTGGAGGCTGCGAGTAATGCCTAGTTTCTTCTGGCACGATTCGCTTTAATTAATCCATTTAGCAGATGGGAACTAGGATAGAGGGCGCCGCAGGTTCTGCAGGTCATTAATCACGTCCTTTATTGTGACGTCACGTTTGTGCTCAGAAAGGATTAAAAACTTTACCGGTAATAACCACCGGGGCGGTCGTTTTATAAATATTTAATTTGGGAAGGCCGGACAGCTGGCGGGCTCTAATATGAATAAACAATTCATCAGATGTGCCGCGTCACGCCCACGACACGGCGGGATTTGATTTTGTTGCTTAAACTCCAGTTAACGAAGTTTCGGGCATCAAATATGACAGGTAATATGACGTAAATAATAAAGATTACGATTATGACGGTTAATAGACTTTTCGAATCTCCGAATGGTACACTGAATAATTTAATGCGAAGTCAAATAGGTCAGCCATTACTGGCAGTAAATACGGCATTTGCAAATTTGAGGTTAATATAAATTAAAACATCTGTCTTTGAAACATGTCGTTTAATCTTAAATATTATATAATATAACTCCTAGAAGGAGACGTTTTAATTTATATTAACAATTTAATATGGAGTTTTACATCATTGTTCAAGAAACAAGAAAAAATGATCCAGAGGGCATTCTCTTTTTTCTTCATAATGAGCTATTTTTGCTTTTTTGATAATAATGACCTTTTTTGATTTTTTGATAATAATGAGCTATTTTTGCTTTTTGATAATAATAAGCTATTCTTGCCTTTTATGATAAAGAAGAATCATTTTATCATTTTTTGATAATAATGATCGATTTTTGCTTTTTTGATAAAAATGAGTTATATTTGCTTTTTTGATAATAATGAGCTATTTTTGTTTTTTTGATAATAATGAGCTATTCTGACCTTTTATGATAATAATGAACTATTTTTGCCTTTTTTGATAAAAATGAGGTATTTTTGCTTTTTTGATAATAATGAGCTATTTTTGCCTTTTTGATAATAATGAGGTATTTTTACCTTTTTGATAATAATAGGCTCCTTTATTAGATTGTATAATAAATTCTAATATGGTAGTATTGTTTTAAATCTTGGGTAGATAAAACAAAGGCAGATTTGTCTTCTGAACGTGTTTTCACTAATATAAAAGACGTCGATCTCTGAGGAGACCGCGATCATTGTTAGACTAATAGCTCTTTCCAATCGGTGACAATCGTAAAACAATCTATCCTATCGCTGTCGGAGGTATCTATCGGGGATAACAAAAAAAATCCATCAGCACGGCTGAGTTCTCGAAATATCCTCTGATTAATCTAAAAAATAGATTATGAGATGCCTATCTCTTCGAAGCTGCAGAACTTTGGTCCCCAGCATTCCCAAAAGAAATGCCGTGTGATAGAGCCATGGATAGCTAACATACTCCCTCATGTATAGATCTATCACATGTTGTGAGAATCAAAATAGATATCTGTCACATGTCATATTAATCAATATGATAGCTATACCCCTTAGCGATTTGGTTCGCGCTGTATTGGTATAATGAGCAATTCAACAAAGTACAACAATAAGAATAATAATTAACCGTATATAAGCTTTAATTTAATTGAAAACGGAGTTGTTAATTTTGTGAAACTGAGTTGTTTCTTTTAATTATGATACGGTTGATTTAAAATTATTACAAGTAATTACTCTTGTTCTCTATTTGCAGGGAACTAGAGAGGGTGCATCCCTCTTGCCTCGTGGGTGTATTTTTAAAAGAAAATTCAATTACGGAAAGAAAACAAGGGAGGGAGACTTGAAAGGTTCCAAGTAGAAAGGTTTACAAAGTTTCTTCCTATCCAGAAACATTAAAGTTCCGGGAGTATGTATTTCTGGAGGGCAGAAATTAGCGATGCAACCAGCTGCGCTTTTAGTAAAACGATGGAACTCTGGAATTTAAAACACTTCCTCGCCATTGTCTTCGAATATTAACAGACTAACAAACCATTACGCCATTTTGTGGAGAGCGAAGACATTTTCCCTTCAATTATGGAATTTTATTATGATTCATATTTGTAATGTATTTACATAAGATACCGACATATTTGGAAAATTCATTGTTTTCTCCGAAATACTATGATACTCAACTATTATATTTTGAAAAACTCCAATAATACTTAACAAATGTATTATTTAATTTAAATGGCATTGTCGCGACAGCTGTTCCGTCAACCTACATTGGCATCTTGTATTTTTTGAAACACCTGATAATGCCAACATAGGTTAGCGATACAGTGGACAATTTAACAAAAATTAATTAATTGAATATTTTAAAAACTGAAAACTTGGAGCAAGTAGTTGAAATTGTGTATTTAGGTAGTATGTTTACAAGAGATGGGAGAGTGGAGAGGGATATTGAAAGAAGGGTTGGGGCAGGCAACAAAGTGAATGGTGCACTTAAAGTTGTCATCGCAAACAAAAACCTATCCAAAAAAGCTAGAATGGCAGTGCACAATGGTGTTCTTCTACCGACCCTTATGTATGGAAGCGAAGCATGGAACTGGCAAAGGAAGGATGAAAGTAGAATAAATGCAGTAGAAATGAGATCTCTTAGACGAATGTGTGGATATTCTGTGTATGATAGAGTGTCGAATGAAATTATAAGAAGTGAATGCGGTGCGAATGATGGTGTCATGAACAAAATAATGAAAGGATCATTAAGATAGTTTGGACATATAGAAAGAATGAATGAAGAAAGAATGTAATGGAAACAGAAATAGAGTCAGAGAAACAAAAAATCGACGCGCGTGCATGACACGATGTATGAATGTTGAGGAAGCGACAGAAATATGTCAGGAAAGAAAGGTGTGGCAGTCCATTCTTTCTGCCTACCCCTTCGGGGAGACGGCGTGATGGTTAGTTAGTTAGTTAGTTAAATATTCAATTTATTTATTATTCTATGAACTTACTTATCAGCCATCTGTCGTCCACTGCGTTCGTCGTTCAGACGTAGGCCTCTCTCAAAGCACACCACTGCCCCCTATTATCGCCACACTTATCCATCCAGTTCCAGTAATCTTAATAACATCGTCGGTCTAGCGGGTAGGGGAACGTCCAGCTCTACAAAATCCTGTTCCGGGTCTCCACCCAGAACCCGTCTCTCCCATCGGCCGTCGGTCCTCCGACAAATATAGTCAGCTTTAAATAGTAATACGTTCGTTAATATTGAAGAAAATATTGGTTTAAATACTTTTTTTGTAGTTGCATGATATGTTTAGCTAGGATATTAAGAGATTTGAAATAAGTTGAAAATACTAAATCTTAAAAAGCCCAAAACACTAATTATATTTTTTTATTTCTATTTTTAAAGTAAACGATTACATTTAAACACTTTGTTGACTTAAATGGCAGTGATTTGGGAACACCTTTTACTATCCCAGGATGTGCAGGTCTCAGGTCTAGTTAGAGTGATATTTCCGCGATCACCCGGTCGGGAACTTCCTCCGGAAGTAAATTTGATAGCCTCCATTCGAAGTTTGATTTTTTTTATAATGGCAACTTTGACGTGATTGAAAAGGTTCTCTCCGCAGAGAACATGTTTTGCAAGTCTTCTTTTACAAAAGTTTTAATGGGAATTCCTCCAGCGTTTTCACGAAAGCTCGAAGAGGTCCTAAAAAACAATGACGTACCTACAATCTTGAGTGGATACTTATATTTTTCAGAATTTGTTCAAAGCTACATTTTTTTAGTCTGTGTGAACCTGTTCATATCTACTTTTACAGCGAAATCAAAACGAACTTTGAAGGAAAACTTGTATCTTTCGGTTCAAAATACATATTCCTAATTCATTAAGTACAACAACAAATCATCACGCCGTTTTCCCGTAGGGGTAGGCATTGAGAATAGACCGCCACACAAATCTATCCTGACACACCTTCATTTAGTAAGATTTTCATATTTATCAAACATTGATGAAAACGTCAGCTTATATAACTGAGTGACCAGTTTTGTCTTAGTGGAGGAAGGTCTCTCCCATAAAATATAATAATCTTCTTTCTTCGATGGCCCTACAGCCCATATCGAGCCTTAGTCTCCAGTATTCTTCGCCTCCAACTCCTCCTGTCCTCCGCTTCGACCCTCCAATCTGACACTCTTAACAATCTTGTTCTATCTCTCCCAACTTCATCCTCCCATCGCAGCCTTGGTCGTCCAATTGGTCTTCTACCACCTGGGTGCCACTCCAGCAATCTTTTTGGGGTTCGCGATGACGGCATCCTCTGTACGTGACCGGCCCATCTCAGTCTATTCAGTCTGACCTGTGTGGAGAGAATATAATAATACTTCTAATTAAAATGGATTTTTACATATTTGTTCAAGGAATTACATAAAAAAAAGTTTTTAATGAATTCAAACATTGTTTTTTTTATCCACTTATAAGTTTATTTTTTGGCAGAGTGGCAAACAGCTATGACCGTCAAACCGAAGGTCCGAAGAAAATATTCTCACAATGTCTGATTTTGAATTCGCAGGACAAAAAAAATGCCGACTGATTAGTTACTAATCACATATCATGAGGATCAATAAAATCCAACAAATTGTACACAGTAATAGGGTTCAACAGACCTGTTGTATACAAAAAAAATCTCGACGTGTTTTGAAGGTTTAATAGCTGAATGATCGGGAGAGCTTTATAAACAAACCAGAATTATTATTTTCAATACAAAAATCAAATAACTTTACAGGTGCAAGATAAAATTAGAAAGAGTACTAGAGACAGAATATTAACAAGAGCTTAATAGGTAAACATTTTTAAATGTAGTTTTATAGTGATTAATAACACTTATGCTATTGATTTAGAAAAGTAAGTGAACATATTTTAACACATAAATAAATCAAATGTCGAACTCACTCAATTAATAAACAATAACAGCAAATAAACAATCTGGGAGAGTTCTAACGGATTTTTTTGTAAATATAATTAATAAAGTGAATCTCATTTCCATATAGTCTTAACCTACATGAAGTGTATATTATTCTCTCTGTAGTCATACCCTTAACAGTTCCGGCGTAGGTTTTCCAAAGCTTTTACCGGAACGTATATAGGTAGCCCATGGACCACAGAGCTTGACTAAGTCAGCTCTGTAGTCTTGACATTAAATTTAAAATACAGATTTGTTTTTAATTAATAATATCCTTGAGATTACTACCAGCATATAATATACCAATAATATTATATCATAGAAACCATTAAAAGAAACAAATTGTAAAAAATATTGTAAAAATAAACATGACACGATCAAATATATTAAATATTGAATGTCGGCCACATGAAGAGTCGGAGAAATCGACGTACGTGCATAACACGATGTATAAATGTTGAGTAAGCGAGAGAAGTATGTCAGGAAAGAAAAGTGTGGCTGTCCATTATTTCTGCCTACCCCTATTGAAAGACGGCGTGATGGTTATTTAGTTATAAAAAAATATAGTATTATAAATAACGCAAAAGTAATTCAATAGACGCGGTTCACGTTTTTATAACGGTACAGAAAAATAATGAACAAACAAAATGTTAAAATGAATTCGCAATTTGATAAGTTCTAATGTTATATACGTAAAAATATTATAAGTATTCGAGTGAAAAGCGTGTTCTTGAACTGTGGGCGAGTATGTTAAGAAATATGAAACAGTTGGATAGCACACTCATGGGTTAGCAAATGGTTCCTCTGAGAATAATATTTACAAAATGTTTTCTACCTAAGCGCCTATACCACTGAAAGAAATCGGGCTAACAACAACGGATACAGAATAATTTAAGAAGAAAAAAATACAATCTCATGGTAAACACAGAACATATTTCTATTACAAGATCCCGATACGTACGATATAATCGAATGATATCCGGCTAAACATTAGTGGGTGGAGGAATACATTACGTAATACAAAAAGCAGAGTTGAGTCCCGGACTATAGTATGCGGCGTTCTGATAAAAAATTGCTTTGTTCGTCTGTAATCCTATTTCGGTATCATAAGCAAAACAAATAAAGACTCGCGATGAACCGTGAAAGGCTGTTGCCAATAATTTCCCATTACTTCCCCAACTTGCGATTCGAAAAACACATTTTTCCCATTTTATTCAGCCGCTTGTCTTCCTTTGCTCTTTGCTTAAGGTCTGTAATTCTCAGTTTGTACTCAGAGTCTCGGGAAACTTTTTGTTTATTCTGAACATTTCCTTTATGCATACAAAAACGTAAGCTTTTTATATTTTTATTCCTATTAGAAAAGTATTTACACTTCTCCTTCTTTCTTTCTCAACAAAATTTTCATGTCATGTCTTATTAATAGAAACGGAAAACTCCATGCAAAAATCCGGGAACATTCTCATCGCAGCTCGTAGCGAGATTAGTTGAAACAAAATAAAATGAAAAAAAGGAATTCCACGTACACACACAATGAATATTTTATAAGTACTCGTATATTTTTAAAAATAATATCAATACTTTTATAAATAAAATTCTATTTAGAAAGTTCTTGTTACCAAACCTAATTAGGAAAAGGTGTGTTTTCAAGAACGTTTATTTTTATTATTATTTTAAGGAAATACTAGTAATATGTATCGCCTTGCTAAGTTCTAAATATCATATAAAATGTTCTAAGTATCCGAAATATCTGATATCTTTTAAAATACTCGTACTATTATTTTCTTAGAAAGTTTATTATATTTTTTGGAAATGACGGGTTTCGCCTTGCTAAGTTATTATATAATAAAATGTACTGAATGTCCAAATGTCCTGAGATATACATTTGATATTGCCTTAGCGAGGTGAAACTTGTCATTCCCATAAAAGACAATAAAACTTATAAGAAATTGGCGTTTGTATTCAATATAATGATTAAATACGGAGTTTTACTTAATTGCCCAATAAACAAATAATATCGGAGAAAATTTGTAGAAATTGAGAATTCACAGAAACCAAGATTTTCATGGCAAATTCACACTTCTTTTAAAGTTTATCATCATTGTTTTCAGATGTATCGCCATAACAATTGGTTTGAACACTAGAATTTCAAAGGAGAGTAGGTTTAATGGTTAAACGATCATATACATTTTTATTTCATTGATACAATATCATGAATCGAATATTGATATTGCAACAAAATATGTTTTGACGACTTAAAATTCCGTTACACGCGAATATCACTCGCCGCGATCATTCAAACTCCGTTATCTCCGCATATCGAATAACGAAAGCATTGAGCCTATAAAATAATGGGGTATAAAGGGCGGAATGGCCGTTACGGCGTCTCCTCGGGGTGTCTAAAAATTACCATCCGTAAAACGATTTAATGTTTTCGTAACCGATTTCGGGGGAAACTTTTCTCGGGAGCTTTGATATAAAAGAAATAATTCTCGGTGATATCACTTAACTTGAAATGAAAATATTTTTTTCCCGGGTGGAATGTTTATTCGGATGTGAATGATCGCTTTTAAAGAATTTTATTATTGGCTGAAAATGGCGATTATGAAAATTCAAAGAGCTTTTTTAAATATAAAAAAAAAAAACTTTGTATTATAATAAACTGATGATGCCATTTTCATTTTATTCATTTAACTGGTTCACTGTCGCTCAGATAAGAGAGAAAAGTAGGCAATGCCGAATTTTTTTATTTCGAATCGAAGTAACATAATATATAGTATTTATCTTAAAGTACCATATACGAGTACAATCATGGTTTGCACTGCATGAATACGTTTCTCCCGTTTGTCTCCTAATTATGCATCACATATGTATTTAATTGAGTTCAAAAAACATTCATTAAACATATTAATTTCAAAATGTGCAGGTCATTTTGAGATTACGATTCTGCCCTCACATTTGACTTGTTAGACTCTCTTGAAAATGAAAATTAATATATTCAGTTTTGACACATATATAAAAAATGTTTTATGTATTCGTTGTTAAAATAAGAAAAAATATTGTTCAATTATGAATCAGCATCACAAAGCGGTTTAACAAAAACACAAAAGCGATATGAAACCAAAAAATAATATTATATATCTCAGAAGTATCCCAAATATGTCGACATTAGTGAGGCAGTCACACACTGAGACGAAACCCAGCCTGCATCGCTCAGGGCGCACTAGACTGGTCCCCTATGGGAGGAAAGAGGAAGCGAGGCAGATCTAGAGCTACCTTGAGAAGAACCCTGCAGGACGAGGTTAAATCAGCAGGCCTCACTTGGGATGATGTTAGGCATCAGGAATGCGATAGAGTTGGGTGGATAAGATTCCATGTGGGGCTATGTACCACGGAGGTGTGACATGACAAAAATTAGAAGAAGTGAGGCAGAACTTTTTCCGTAATTAGATATTTTTATAAACACTGCCTCACCGATACTGAAAATGTCCGAATCCGAGACTAGATTAGAGATTAGATTCAACGTCCGAGTTGTTCTTTCTAGCATGTTGGTACTGCGTGATGGAGCAAACTATCAGGAACAAAAATACCTATTTGCTCAAGAACATAGGGGTTCTCAAAAAGAGCCCCAAATCAGCTATCCATAGCAGTCTAATTATGTTTCCCGTCTAAATAGCATTACCGTCACATTGATTGAGAAGCAAGTACGAAGTTTCTTTATTAATAATTTCGTCATCTTCCAGCTGTAGAAATGCTCCGCGAGAAAGTATTGTGATAAAATGTATTTTATGAGAAGAATATAAGTGACAGTTTAACGTTCAGATCACGGAGGATAAACGAACGGAAAGATACAGAACTCGCGCATGGTCCAATAAAGACGGGAACGTGCCACGAATGGCGTAATTTAATAATAATGTCGTTACCTGAACCAGGGACCTTTAATTAGTTCGTTTTGGTGGATTATCAATTTATTGATATTTCACCCAAATGGCTGCGGCAGTATTAAAATTAATCTCCCAACAATGAGACGAATAAAAATTTTCAATTGTTGCAATTAAAGAGGATTTGAAAGAGATTTTTTTATGATATATACATCTACCCTTTTACAAATTAATTACAATATAAATGCAAGAATTGCGATGCCTTTTCAACAAGTAATAACAAAAACAGAAGTTTACAAATTGATAATATTAAATAGAATAACAACAACAATAACAAACCATCACGCCGTTTTCCCGTAGAGGTAGGCAGAGATAATGGACCGTAACACAACTCTATCCTGGCACACATCTCTAGCTTCCTCCACATTCATACAGCAAGTCATACACGCACATCGATTTTTCCGACTTCTAACGTGACCAACCTTTAAAATTTGATTAATTTGGTCATGCCATATTTTCCTCGATCAGCCTCAACAATAACAAAACAGGATACAATCCAATTTAGGATTGTGTCCTGTTATTTCTTGGAGCCTGTTCCTGGGATACAGATGTCCAACTATCTCGCCATCTTTTAGGTGATCTTCCTGCAGGTCGATTTCTTGTTAGTACTTTATTTGTGGCTATATTTATCACTCTTTCAGAACATGCTCTTTTCACATGATCTCTCCAGTACCGTCTTCTCAATCTTCTCCATCGATTTTATCCCCTGGTTATAATCTATCGGAGTATTCACGAATTATTGGTCTATTAAACAATGCGACTATAATAACAGTTTAGCACAATTATATGAGTATATTGACATTGTTGTATTATTCAAATATGTAGTGGAAATAATTGAATAAATGCAGATGACCAGATAAACGCTACCAGCAAACGGTGCATAATATTATGAAAATGAAACATTCCCCGATGACACTGATTTAATATTTGACTAAATCGATTACTCTCACCACAGGTAGTATGCCAAATGGCACGAAATGATGAATACAATTATGATCACATCCCTAACGTGCTGCGAATACCAGGCAGGTATTATAAATTATAAACAGGCTGAATTATTAAAATGAGGAATAGATAATGGCATAAAGAAAATAATTGAAAATTAAGATATTATAAATATAAAATTAATTTCCACTTAGGTTTATGGCTTTGACCGGTTTCGGAAACTCGTTGCCATCAAAATACAGGTATGTTTCTTGACTATAAAATATGTGTACAATTTAATATTATTAAATTGTTAAATTAAAAAACTTTGTTTTATGTATCACAATCAACCTATGTTGTTGACGAAGCAAAACAGTTTATAATGTTGAAGTATCATAGTGATTCGGCCAAAGCAATGGACTATTTAATTTAATATGTAGTTATTTATTATTAATACGAATGATAACGTCTGTTTTCTAGAAGTTTTATTATATTTTATGTGAATGACATGTTTCGCCTGTCTAAGGCATTGTCAAATGCTTCTAGAAAGCAGACGTTTTCATTCGTATTATTTATTTAATATGGAGTTTTACATCATTGTTCTAGATAAAATAAACAAGATTTTTTTCCGATGACAATACGTTATATTTATTTCGTTTTTAATATTAAAAATGTTTTGTCTTGAATCCAACACATTTTTTTCCAAAAGCTTAAAAAAAATTATATGCTAGTTCAACACCCTAATTGTATGGAAGCGAAGAATGGAACTGGCAGAAGAAGAATGAGAGCAGAATAAAGGCGGTAGAGATGAAGTCCCTAAGACTTATGTGTGGTAGAACGATATACAACAGAATCTCAAATGCTGAAAAATGTATTTAAAAATATTATGTTATTATAATTTTATATATAGTGCAACATTAAAAAAATATATAAAACACTGTTTTAATTTGTTTTAACACAACTTCATTTTTTTAAATAACACTACCAACCGGTTTCACTAAAAGCGGTGGTTCATCAGCCTCAGAACCTTTTTTTTGTTTGTAATTTATTTTTTCTTGAACATTGATGCGAAAATCCATATAAAATAATTTATACGAATGAAAACGTCTGTTTTCTAGAAGTTTTATACAATATGTAAAAACTATATTTTTCCTGTCTACAGCATTATCAAATGTTGATAATACCTTACAAACATTGATAGTGATACATTTGAAACATTTACATAAAATATAATAAAACTTCTAGAAAACAGATGTATTCATTCGGATTGATGATTAACAAGTATTTATAAACACAGTAGGGTGTTGTTTAAACAAATTACAAACATAAATTTTCTCATTTATTTTATAAACTAACTAACTAACCATCACGCCGTCTCCCCGAAGGGGTAGGCAGAAAGAATGGACTGCCACACTTTTCTTTCCTGACATATTTCTCTCGCTTCCTCAACATTCATACATCGTGTCATGCACGCGCATCGATTTCTCTGACTCCTCACATGGCCGACATTCAATATTTGATTTATTTGATCGTGCCACGTTTTCCTCGGTCTTCCTCTATTTCTGGTTCCATTTACATCATTAACATAAAAAAAATTTACCATACTTTCTTCATTCATTCTTTCCATATGTCTAAACAATCATAATGATCCTTTCATTATTTTGTTCATGACACCATCATTCGCACCGCATTCACTTCTTATATGTTCATTCGACACTCTATCATACACAGAGTATCCACACATTCGTCTAAGAGATCTCATTTCTACTGCATTTATTCTACTTTCATCCTTCTTTTGCCAGTTCCATGCTTTGCTTCCATACATAAGGGTCGGTAGAAGAACACCATTGTGCACTAAAATATGTTATAATATTATAATTATTTGATTTTATATCGCTTTGGGCGCTACTGTATCGAGCTAAATGCCTCACGTAAAAAGACAGGTTTGATCACATCACGTTCCCCGGAAGAAACTTCGTCAATTATTAGTTCAGTGCGCATTTTCTTATTTTTATTAACGCTGGCGCGTGACAACTGTCGCTGCATTCAATATTCAGTGCGCGATACCTTCTCTGGAAATATCAAACAAGGAAAACCTTAATTCAAGGAAATAATACAGACGAGACATGCACGGAATAACGACGTATTATATAAATGTTAAGATTAAACTAACCATAAAAGAAATCTAATTCTTCTTACTTGCACTGGTTACACAACTTTTGCAGTGTCTAAATTGCCTTAATAATATTGTACCACGAATGTTTCATCCTGAAACGTCCTATAATGACATTATTATTATGATTTGTATTTTAAGTGCGCCGTTTTGTAAAATCAATTACTCCAAGGGTGCACTAGGAAATGACTGACCGAACAGTGCAGTCTTCAGAAGTTTCTTAAATTTAACGTCACTATCCTCATACTTAATACTAACATGGAGGCTATTCCACGCCAACGGACCCGCAACGCTGAAAGCACGATCATAGAAATATTATTTATTGGGTCTGACTGGAATTGCTATGTTGTTTGCACTTGTTACTGATCGGAGTGAACGTTGCCTTTCCGTTGGAATGGGTGTCACGCAGAGGTCCGATATATACGCTGGCGCTCTCTGGTGTCGAGCCTTAAACACTGTCAAACACAATTTATATTTTACTCGCTCTCGGATTTTAAGCCAGTGAAGGTCCTTTAGGAGCGGCGTGATATGACAGTATTTTTGTTGCCCCATAATCATTCGGGCAGCAGCATTAAATACGCTTTGTATTCTGCTTAATTGATTATTTGGCAATCCAGCGTACGTTCCGTTGCAATAATCTAACCGTGACAATACAAAAGAATTTACGAGGGTCCTAGCTTCACCAACAGGTAAACATCTCCTTATACATCTCCTTACATATGGAATAGAAACGAGAGCTGACACCATCAGAACAAAAAGTCTCCTAAGAACCACAGAAATAAAGACTCTCCGATCCGTTGCGGGAATGACACTCTGAGACATAGTAAGAAATCCTGAAATAAGAAAGATCTGAAATGTAGAAGATGTCGTGCGATAGAGAAAACTGAGAAGACGCTACTGGAGAGATCATGTGGAAAGAGCATGTTCCGAAACAGTGATAAATAAAGCTGCAAATAAAATACCAACAGGAAATCAACCTCCAGGAAGACCGGCCGAAAGATGGCTAGACATCTACATCCCAGGAACAGGCTCCGAGAAATAGCAGGACGCAGTCTTAAATAAAACAAAAGAATAATGTTTTATCAGTTTAACATTGTTTTTTTTATTATTTATAAATACTTGTTACAAATTTGTTTCACCTTGCGAGGGCATTCTCAAACAAACATACGAGATTGAGAATGCCCTCGCAAGGCGAAATTTTTTTGTAAAAATCACTGTAAAATCGATAAAGCAATCGCGTTTTTATTATAATTTACAATAGAGTTTTACAAAATAAAAACCAAAACCATCCATAATATTGTATCACTTTTAATGATCTAACGCATTCTAATACAAAGACCAAAAATAAATATTTACACACATTTTAAAAAAACGTTAAAACACAGCTCTTTTTTGCACTTTCACACTCACGTTTCGGACCATACACCTCATTCTTCAGTGTAAAAATCTCATTTATTCGCCTATTTTGTGTTGTCGATTTACATTTGAATAAATAGAATATGCAGTTCGTAGTTTCTAATGCATTCTAATGCCAAGATACAAAACAATGCATTTCAATGCATTTAGAAAAAAACATAAAAACAAAGTTCTTTTTTGCACTTTTCACACACATGTTTCGGACCGTACATGTCGTTCCTCAGTAAAAAAAACTTCTATATTCGCGTTTCTGTTTGTTCCCACAACATTTTATTGTTATTTTTATAGACATGTTGAGAACTAACTTTTTTCGATGTATTGTTTTTTAAATTTTAATTGTATCTCAATAGAGACGAAGACGTAAACTGGAAACTGAACATGGATGATCAAGGTGTTTACAGGACTAATGACCTGTCATTGGTTGGGTTAAGCGCACGCTTTATGTAATTACAACATTCCCCATTCCACCTTTGTTATTTGTGATCATGCATGACAAATTTTTGGAAGATGTATATATACTTCAAAATCCATATTTATCTTCACGTGGCAGTTTCAGTCAGCCATCTATGTAGATTTGGTTGCACTAGTGAATTTTTTCAAGAATTAACCTATACAACCGACCCACTAACGCCATCTATGGAGAATGATTTTCGGCATTTAGCAAACTACCTTATTAACACAATGTGAAGGCTGTTGACCAACATATTGTTAGAAGCCGCTAGGAGTATTATTCCATTCTATATGCCAAAGAATTGTTTTTGTTTTTTATTGTTATTGTTTTTTAGTTAATGTTAAAATATCCACATGTAATATTGAAACTATTACAATAATTTTATTCTAAAAGTCGTGAATTATATGATTTAATGATTTTTTTTTAAATATACACATGTATATATTTTTATTTCATTACTGCAATAGAAAGCTTGAAAAATGATCGAATGGTTGATATTTTCCGAAATTGATTTATCCATTTTGAAATAGTTTAATAAAGGTGTATCCGTATTGCCCGGATATACGAAATGCGATGGGATATCGAAAGGAAATGGGTTTTCACTTTTATTGATACGAAAATAATTTTACAACATGGAACATTTATAGATTCGGCTCTTCAAAATATCTGCTATTGTGTAACAAATATATTTTCGTACATAACATTATGTCAACAAAGATTTAATATTACCAAATATTCAGTATAATATTTCTTTCACGAACTTATTTCAATACAAGAATTATTTTTAAACGGCTTAACAAAGATTTTTTACTGAAAGCAAAACTTATTTAACCCAAAGTTTTTTGCCAAAAATTGTTTGCATGAAGGAGACAAATTTTTTATCATACGCTTAATTTACAATGGTTTATCTTTAATTTAAAATAGAGTTCTTTTTTTATTCATTTATATCAAAATACCTTTTCGAAAAATGTTTACAAAACATAATAATAACAGCAATGACAACCAAAGATTTTGGTTCAAATATAAGAAAAACAAACAAAATAAAATATGTACAATTTATTTTGTTTTTAATCATTAAATATTTATTGGAAATTCCATATACGAGTAGATACAAATGTTATGATATTTCTTATATAACGATATATTGCCTATTCTCTGTATTTTGCTTTTACACACGTTCCATGAAATGCTACATATAAAAATCTCTATGTCCAACTGTGGACGATTTAACGCATATAGACTTTTAATAGGTGTCTCCACGTTGGAATACGTGGCGAATCTTAAATAGGCAAACAGTTTTTACAGTGCCTGCTTGAAAGCTGAAAAAAATTAAAAGTGCTGTTGTTACACAATTTCACGATCACTAAATCTGGTTTAATTTTAGTATCATCTCCAAAAAAATATTATTAAACTAGTTTTTTCTGATTTATTCTTTAAAATCTATCTCTAACTAAGATAACGCATGATTTTTTTACATTTGTATAATATAAAAGTATGACTTTCTTTCTTAAATATTCAAGCAAATTTCTAAAATTTATCAGAACTGAACCCACGTCTCCCAAATAAGGATTTATGTTTTCAACTTATAACTAATATAAACTGATTGTTTCTTTCAATATCTTGGTAGTGAACTGCTTATTCTTATGATCTCTTCAGAGTAGTGAAAGGTAGATATAACGGCAGTTGATGTAAAGATGTGAGAACAGAGAGCAAAGTATGGATCTATAAGACCCCTTGTGCGACCTCCTCACATATGGTACCTAGGCGAGGACGGACACTGTCGAGACCAAAAGTATGATAAGGACAACGGAAATGAGATCACTATGATGGAAAAATCTGCGTGATAAAGTAAGGAACGTCACAATCCGAGAGACCTTTGAGATTCAAGGTGTGTTCAGATGAGGGTGACAATGTTGACGGGACTGGTGTTGCATGGAATAGACAGCGTCTACCAGGGAGACGCCCAAAACGATGGAAAAATAGATGGAGCATCAGCATTACATGGGAAAAATATTGTTATTCCTGAATATATTCTAACTAATAGTAATTTTTTTTTTTAATTATTATGGAAATGGAAAAAATTGCATTAATACGTAAAGGTAATCAAATTTTTTTTATTTCATGGTTTGAATAAATACATAAAATGTATTTATGTACAATAATTTTTTTTTTTTTATATATAAATGACCTAAATATGGCTTTAGCTGGTCAGCATATTCAAAATAATAAGAATGATGGAGACTGAAGAAATATTAAGGACTGAAAGGCTTTTTTTAGATCAATTTACGAAAAACCCGTTTATGGAGTGTATTGAGGAATAAATACTCCAATGTTTTTTTAAGTAGAGACATGTGAACGTGTACAAATAACATCAATGCATGCATCGCATCTTTGGCTTCCATTCCTAGCAATTCCCTTCCAAACTAACACCCAAGCATACGAAATTAAAAACTTTCCTAAACGGGGTCTAATGTTAAATATTTTAAGTTAATCTTTTGTATGAAGCACTTAATTTGTGGTGTGACATTATTAAATTAAATGATCATGACGCACCGTTCTTATTTTCTATTCGTACTCACGCAAACTTTCTCCTACCGCACTTTCTCCCTTCCATTTTATATTTGTTTCTTCATATAATGTTCTCTGATTTTATGTTCAGTTTACTCTCTCACCCTAACGAAGCTCCGGTAGGAGTGAAACCGGTTGGTGTTACGAAATAAAGTGGTTTAGATACAAATACTAAAAGTGTATTATTATTTTAATTTAAAGTTATTGAAAAATTGGCAAGACCCTACGTGATCAAGTTAGGAATACAGCAATCCGAGAAATCTGCGAGGTCGAAGATGTGGTCAGATGGGGACGTCAAAGACGGCGATACTGGCATCTACACGTAGAAAAGAGCCGACCAGGAAGACCCCCGAAACGGTGGATAGAAAGCTGTGGTTCAGCGTCTCAAGAGGACCCGCCTGAAATAACAGACTCCTGAGTCTACCAATAGGGAAGAAGAAGAAGAAGAAGAAGAAAAATTATAAATATTTTTTTATCATGATTTTTTTATGAATTAAAAACTGTTTTTCGGCATGTTTCGAAGGCTTACATCTTCATCATCGGGAGAAAACGATATAAACTAACCAAAATTAATACAAAATGAGTGCAAGAACCTAGAAACAGAAGAAAAAGATTATAGATAATTAAATAACTTCGAGCCCAATAATTGATTTATTTCCTTTGTTGCAATAATAATAATACTGGGATCCCAATAAGAACTTAAAAATATTATTTTGGATTCATTCAAAATATTTGTTATAACAAATGAAATAACTTTAAAAAAAATCATTTAAATATCTGTCAAAACCATTCATGAAAAAAAAATTATATTTAAAACACAGAAAATACAAAATTTCGTGTAGTATACAAAGTTTAAAAAACATTGTTCAATGAATCCGTAATAAAAAGTTATGGCAATATAGAAAAAAAAAAATAAAGGCGTCAAACAAGGTTGCGTAATGTCCCCGTGGTTATTTAATCTGTATATGGACAATTGTATGAAAGAGCTGAAAGGGTTGGATGTAGGTGCCAAAATGAGCGGAGTGTCAGTAAGCTGTCTCTTGTATGTGGATGACGCTGTCCTACTTGCTGACAACGAGCATGAACTACAAGTCCTGGTGAATTGTATGTATGAGATATGCATGCGAAATGATCTGATGATGAATGTTAATAAGTCCAAGGTAATGATTTTTGAAAAGGAAGAAACCATGACAGTCTGCAACATTAGCGTGAATGGTGAAAACTTGGAGCAAGTAGTTGAGTTTGTGTATTTAGGTAGTATGTTTACAAGAGATGGGAGAGTGGAGAGGGATATTGAAAGAAGGGTTGGGGCAGGCAACAAAGTGAATGGTGCACTTAAAGTTGTCATCGCAAACAAAAACCTATCCAAAAAAGCTAGAATGGCAGTGCACAATGGTGTTCTTCTACCGACCCTTATGTATGGAAGCGAAGCATGGAACTGGCAAAAGAAGGATGAAAGTAGAATAAATGCAGTAGAAATGAGATCTCTTAGATGAATGTGTAGATACTCTGTGTATGATAGAGTGTCGAATGAAAATATAAGAAGTGAATGCGGTGCGAATGATGGTGTCATGAACAAAATAATGAAAAGGATCATTAAGATGGTTTGGACATATGGAAAGAATGAATGAAGAAAGAATGGTAAAAAAATTATATGTTAATGATGTAAATGGTACCAGAAATAGAGGAAGACCGAAGAAAACGTGGCACGATCAAATAAATCAAATATTGAATGTCGGCCATGTGAGGAGTCAGAGAAATCGACGCGCGAAGCGATAGAAATATGTCAGGAAAGAAAGGTGTGGCAGTCCATTCTTTCTGCCTACCCTTTCGGGGAGACGGCGTGATGGTTGGTTAGTTAGTTAGTTAGTTTAGAAAAAAAGAAGAAAAAAAAAACGTTTAGTCAAATCAACAGTTTTAATGTTGACGTGGAAGAGTTAAGTAAGTGGGGTGAGATTTGACCGCAACGTGTCATTAAGGGTTAATGCAATACATCCCAGCATGGTGCAGGCCAGTAACAGTAAGGGATAATATTGACAGTGCGCCGTATCAAAGGGTACCTTTTCTCGGTCCATGGGACACTGTCGGATGCGATCTGTTAGACGTAGCTTGCCATGCGGAAGAACACATCTGATTAATTAACTGCATAAATTATAGTCAATGGCCCTTCATTTATCAAGATTTATTACTTGCATATTGATATATCAAAGTGCAATCTATTTTTAATTGTTTTGAATATTTTAATTTATACAACATATATTTAACAAAAAGAATTACAATTATTTTAGGCGAATGTGTGGAAAACTGTGTATGATAGAGGGCGAATGAATGTCTTCTTCTTCTTTTAATATTATAGATCTGACGATCTGAGACTCAGAAATCATATCTCGTCGGATGATGAGATCCAGCTATCCCTCCATATCTTAGGCGGTCTTCCAGGTGGGCGGTGTCCGGAAGGGATTTCATAAGCGGCTCTATATGCAAGTCTGTCACCATCTATTCGGGCTACATGGTCCCTCCAGTATCTTCATACGGATCTACTCCACTGAACGATATCCTCTATTTCGCAAGTATTTCTTATGTCTACGTTGCGGACACGATCTCGGAGAGTTTTTCCAGTAATTGATCTTAGGACCTTCATCTCCGATGTTCTTAGTAGTCTTTTGGTTCGCACAGTGTCAGCTCGCGTTTCTACAGCGTATTTCATGATAGGTCACACGCATGTTTTATAAATTCGAATGAATTTGTGCTGAACAAAATAATGAAAGGAATATTAAGATGGTTTGGACACATGAAAATAACGAATGAAGAAAGAATGGTAAAAAAGGTACACGTTGACAATGTGTAAATTTACATAAAAATAGAAGAAGACCGAGGAACATGTAGCAAGATCAAACTAATCAAATATTGTATATCGGTCAAGTGCGGAGTCGGAGAAATCGACGTGCGTGCATGACACGGTGTATAAATGTTGAGAAAGCGAGAGAAGCATATCAGGAATGGAAACTGTAGCAGTAATTTTTTTCTACTTACCCCTTCAGGGAGACGGGCGTGATGATTAGTTAATTAGTTTTCAATACGTAAACAGTTTTCTTAGAATATTAGAATTATGTTGAAATAAAATAAATAAATAAATCTAACAAATTAAAGTTTTGTTTTATACGTATTAACTTTCACGCTACCATCTATTACTATACTATGTATACAATACATCTACATCATTATCTCCTGGCATTAAATATAGATTTCTGATAATTAAGGTTGAATACTATTGATTTCATATTTCTCATATAATTAATCTTCAGTAATTCTAAGAATTTTGAGGATGTAATGGAAGGTGTTGATTGTATACACAATTAGAATCTATTTAGGTACCTATCTGAGAATTTCGATAGTGAAATTGTTTAAAGTATTATAATTAAATCATTCATTGTTATAACTATGTAGAGAACATTTGTTAATTTTGAATTAAAGTTTTATTCCATTTTATTAAGATCAATTAATTTCTAACAAAAAATACAAACTAATTTTATATTATATAAAAACAAGTTGTTAGCCTAATTGTAAGAATAAAATAATAAAACAGTTTCAGTAATATTTGTATTTACACCATTTTGTTTGGTAACACCAACCGGTTTCGCTGCCACCGGTGCTTCGTCAGGGTGAGAGAGTAAACTAACTTTAAAATCAGAGAATTACATATGAAGAAAGAAATATAAAGTGGAGGAGAGAAAGAGAGGGGGTATGGAAAAATGGTCGGGAGGACAAATAGACTGTTTAAACGGTCAGTCAAGCTCATTAGAGAAAAATTATGGAGAATTTCAAATTCAGAATTTAGTGGCGGACAGGGGAGTATAATTTTTATTTTTTATTTTTATGGGAATATTTAAAATTATTTTCAATTGGGAACATTTCTAGAATGGGACTATCGGAAAGATTAGTTTGATTATTAATTAGGGGTAAATTATTGTTAAGGGCTTTCTTAATTACTAATGCTTCTAAATTATCCAATTATCCTAGACCCGGGGAATTTTTGTGAAGCATTTTCATTAATTATTTCTTCATATGTTATTCTCTGATTTTATAGTTAGTTTACTATCTCACCCTGACGAACCTCCAGCGGGAGCGAAACCGGTTGGTGTTACATATTAAAGTAGTGTAAATACAAATTTCTAAAAGTGTATTATTATTTTATTTAATAATCTCACACCACAAACGTAGTGCTTAATACGAAAGTATAATTATAAGAAATTTATCTCAATACAGTAGAGAGGAAAAAATCACAATTTGCCCTAAATAAACTTATAGAGATTTTACAAAAATCTTATTGCTAATAATACAATTCAAGGGTTTAATTGTGATATTGTGTAATAAGTTATCATAATAAAACACTGGATAATCAAAGATCGTACTTAATTATTATGGTATTGGCAAAGAACGCGTTTTATAACTACTATTTCCTACTTAAAATAAAATGCTTCTATAGTTCCTAACTACACAGATGATTGTATTGAATTTACCCAGCAAAATATTTTTGGTATTTTGTGAAAAGAAATCCTAATGAACGCTAAAAAAATAAATCCTTAAACTTTGAGGAAACCGCCGAACTTATTTATCTCAGCTCCTTGGAAATATTTAAGTAACGCTTTATTTTAACCACCAAATTATCAGAAGGGGTGATTATAAACATTGCAAAATATTTAAATTTCGGAATAAATACGGATTACGACCCAAAGAAGACGTTTCTAGCAATTAAGATCTCGTTTAACAAGAACAATTAAAAGTTTTATCTCCTTATATACAGTATAAAAAAAAACTTTATCATTATATCTAAAGAATTTTAAAACAAACTGAGTACCTAGAATTATTTTAAAGCAAATAAAAACAAAGAAAAGTAGAACAATAATAATTATAAGGACTTTTTGTTCGCCGAGTTTGGAAGTTTAGGGAAGAATTTACATCCAAAGATTTTATCACGAAAATAGAGATACTTTATTTGCCATTATGCACTAATAAATTACAGAAGGGTGTAAGAAGAATGGCTTTCGCTATAAAAATAATCTTGATTTAGGAACACGAAGCTCTAATTTTCTTATTTGTAACAAATACAATGAATTTACTTCTTAACGATTCTTATTCTAACTTCTTCTTCCTCAGCCTATTCCCGTCGATTCCTGGACAAAGGCATCCTTCATTCGTTTCCATGTCACTCTGTATTGTGCAGACTGCATCCAGGTTATTCCGACGTATCTGTTCAGATTATCTTTCCACCGTAGTTGCGGTCGCCCTGCACTTCTCTTTGCCGTCCACGGTCTCCAAGTCAGCAGTCTTCTTGTCCATTTTTCATCTGAGCTTCTGGCTACGTGACCTGCTCATTGCCATTTTAGAGTCGCCACCCGATGGATGATGTCAATGACCTTTCTTTTTTTTTCACCGTATCGTTTCTGACTCTGTCTCTTCGGCTTATTCTTAGCATGGCTCTTTGGGTCACTCGTAGTTCCTCGGTACTTTGTTTGGACAATGTAACAGTTTCAAGACCATAAGTACCAATTGGCAGAACACAGGCTTCATAGACTTTTCGTTTCAGGTTGATCGGTATTTTCCGGTTTTTAAGGATGTAACCCATGTTTCCAAAAGCTGCCCAGATTAGTCCAATTCTTCTCTTGAGCTCTGCGGTTTGGTTATCTCGGCCCAATCGATTATTGTGTCCCTGGTATTACGAGTATATTCTTGTACATTCTCGATTTTGTTGCCATCTACGTATATTTCAAGCCTTTTCGTGCCCATCACCTTGGTCTTTGCCAGGTTCATATTCAAAACTACAGATTTGGATACATCGTTTAGTTTTTTAAGCATTTCAGTTAGTTTCTCCGGAATGTTGCTCACGAGTACGATGATTAAATTTATTCTTATACAATTTTTTTGTATTTCTTCTATAGTCACTATACATTGTTTTCTAGATTCACAATTGAATCGTATTTTTCTTAGACATAAAAACTTGATTGGATTAAATTAAACTTAATAAATAAAAACGCTCACTTATTTTTTGAAAAGCTTCAGGCGTTTACACTGTGGAATTCCGTAACCAGAATTTTTCAATGAATTAAAACTTTCTTTTTCCACCTATGAATTTATTTTTCTCGACATACTTCAAAGATTTGCACCTTCATAATCAGAAGAACAATTAAAACTCATTTTAAATGTGCTTCTCATGATAAAAGTGGAGTTTTTATTTATTTGTGTAATTACTTTTCTTCTTTCTACAATGGACACCACCAGACTCCCCTATATTTCATTACATTTTCAGCCTCGTGGGACTCGTCCTCGTGGAAGACCTTCTAAAAGATGGAAAGACAGCTAGGAGTTTTCCTCATAGGAGGAGCAACACTCTGGAGAACAGACCACATAAGTCTACAACAAGGAAGAAGAAGAAGAAGATATTTTCACACATTCGTATTAAAATAATACACATGTTTATGGGATACATACTTTGATTTGATTTCTAATCAAAATGGCTGGCAATAGAATTCCATTGAATATGAAATATGCTCAAAACTATGTATAATATGCAGGGATATGAGAATGCATTCTCTGAAATCTAGAATATAATACATCGAATAAAGATCTACACAGCTAAATTTGCATGTTTGAATAAATACTCGTTGGATAAAACTTTGTAGTTTGAACTTCAATTGCCATATTCACGTTATACCCCCTTCCTCCCATCCCAATCCTAATTAGTTAAAATTAATCCCCATCCTTAAACATAACTCCACCCCTATTTAGTATACAAGTGACAATTCTGTGTAAATTTATTTTCAAAATGTGTGCATCAAAGAAGGTTGGTCACAACCGAAACATGCCTGCAAATGGAAAAATTAAGAGGGTGTTTAATTTAAAACACAATTTTTCTTTTATAACAAAAAAATAATTAGACATTGTTTTTAATCATAAAATAATACAATTCTCGTAGGAAGCATTCACTTTGTGGTTAGAAATTTTTAACATTTTTATTATTTGTATTTAAAATAAAATATAATAAAAACACCGTACTTTGTTTTTCACCACTATGCGGTAATTTTAATTGCCGACTAGTTTCGCTTGTAATAAAGCTTCCTCAGGGCTTCGTAATAACAATTCGCTTCGAGTACAAGCGAAACTATTCGGCAATTGAAATAACCGCATAGTGGTGAAAAACAATGTACAGTGTTGTTAAATAATATATTTTAAATATGTATCACTGAAGAAGTACTGGTTGTCCGAAACATGTCTATGTATAATAATTAAAAAAAATGTATGTAAGTTTTGTATATACAAAGTACATAAAAAGAATAATGATTAATACCTTCAATTATAATAATATATAATATAATTATTAAATAAAACTATATTTTTTAACACTACTTTATCTTTCCAATAAAGAAAACATTCATCAAAAGATATCAGTATTATATTAGATTGTAATAATATTATACAAATTTTAAAAAGTATTAAAATGATACATTGTTTCATGTTTAAACGCATGTTGTTGTTAAATAATCATAAAATAATTTGTCATTACAGATATCCACAGTTTTAAAGCTTTAAGTTTACCACGAAAAATAAAGTATTTTGAAAATACAAAGTGTTGTTTTATTTATTTAAATATGAATCCACAAGATGAGGTGAAGGCGAGTATAGAAGAACTTTTCTGGTGTTTACCGAAGAATTTTCTCTGTTTTTCTATAACCGGCGTCTATTGAGTGGCTGGTAAGATACACAATACGCCCGGGGTGGACCTCGCAACGCCCTCCCGCCCGCGCGCCTCCCCACCCTTGTGTTTGCAGTGTCGATGGGATACGTGAGGAGCAAACCACGGGCATGGCTGGATTGTTTGCCAACACAATAATTATTTGAGTGAGCCGGAATAATTTAACTATGTGCCCTCTCCCGGAGTAGACAGAGCGCCGCTACACTTTTGCATCACTAAACTAATTAAAGTCGACGCTATAAAATGAATACACAGACGCCGGATGCCGACGCATGTGAATTATTCAGTATCTCCACTGTGATACGTTTATAATCAGCGAAATACAAACAATTCGTATGTTTGTGATTACTGTGGCAGACGAGTTTGAGGAGCGAATAAAGGCAGAAACATACTATTAACACGCGACGTGGCGTGTTTACTCCCACCACCGGCAACACGTCGATCTAGTTCGTCTGGATCGGGTGGCGTGTGCGCGCATGGCGTCGCATCGGGTGTTCATAGTGTGATTCTGTCCATAGAAAACAATACAATTTGATTCGACTCAACACGCATCACATGGCATCGGGTGGCGTGGCGTGTTAATAGTATGTTTCTGCCATTATTCAGAATCTCCACTGTGATACGTTTATAATCAGCAAAATACAAACAATTCGTATGTTTGTGATTACTGTGGCAGACGAGTTTGAGAAGCAAATAATACCTATTCTTCTTCTTTTTAAAAAAAAAAGACTAACATCAAGGATTTACATCAATGATATTAGAATTTATTTTACAATCTTCAATGTGAGCAGAAAATAGCTCATTATTATGAAGAAGGAATCTGGTCGTGTCCAGGCTTGAACCCATGTCCCCTGGATCAGGAGCCAAGCATTCTATCCTCTAGACCACCACCCAAATCTTCTTCTTCCTTGTTGTAGACCAGTGGTTCTCAAACTTATTACGTCTATCAAATCAATTATTTTTCAGCGCCCCCATTTTTTTTTTACTTTTTCACATCTTAAAAACCACAATGACATTCATTATTTTTATTATTTTTTTTATGTAAACAACAGGTCGATTGGACCCAATTACTGTATACAATTTTTATTTTTTAGCTGTTATATTGATTCTCGTGACATGTGATAGGTAACCAATCTATCGCCATTTTATTGGCACGTGAATTCTACACCAGACCAAAGACACTGACAATCACACTGCCATCGCCGGGAATCGAACCCAGGACCTTCGGCATGGAAGTCAGATCTCGTAACCACTCTGCCACGAAGGTCGTCTTTTACTTTAAACTATTCTAAACGAGACTTTTTTACCAGTGGGAGCAATTAAAATGCAACTTTATAATAATTAAAGTATATTTTATTCAAATTAAAACAAACATAATCAATGTTAATTTTAAAACTAATCTAATGTTAAGGATGAATTTGATGATTTTTAATAAGTTTGTTGAGATCAGGTTCGAATTTTGAAAATCTCATTCGACGCTCAATCGTACTGAGCAAGTAAGAACAAGATATACAGGATTGTATTATTTAACAAAAACTTGTTAAACTTGATTGCTCACGGGCTATACTACAAAAGTTATGTTAAATATTTTTCATTTTTTTACAATCAAACAGGGCAGAAATATGAACTTAATAATCGATGTTGTGTAGAAGGTGCGTTTTAATTTCAGTGAATTTAAAAATATTAAGTAGATGAAATTACAATTCAGCCATAGCCCCCCTTAACCACTTCAACACCCCCTATTTTTTTCTAAGCCCCTTAACGCCCCCCTTTAGGCCACCAGCGCCCACAAGGGGGCGTTATCGCCCACTTTGAGAAAGACTGTTGTAGACCTATGTGGTCTGTTCTCCAGAGTGTTGCTTCTCATGTGAGGTAGATTCCCAGCTGTCATTCCATCTTTTAGGAGGTCTTCCACGAGGACGAGTCCCGTGAGACTGATTATGCAATGCAATAAAGGGGAGTCTGGTGGTGTCCATTCTTTGAACATGACCGTACCAGTCCCTTTTTCGCTGTCTGCTCCATCTCATAATATCCTCAACCTCACATATCTCTCTTATTCTGTTATTCCTCACGCGATCTCTCAGTGTTTTGCCTGCTATCGTTCTCAGTGTCTTCAATTCGGAAGTCCTCAAAACCACTAGTACCTTATTTAACTAATATACGTATTTACAAATTAAAAATTTACAAATTAAAGGACCGGGTTATCCGAAACATGTCTGATATATAATAATTGAATTTTTTTTAAAGTTAGTGTTGCATACAAAGTACATAAAAAAGAAAAAGAAAAATATGAAAGAGATAATTTACTTCCTATTATGGTGGAAGGCTTGGCCGACTTAGTGTCGATTCCAAGAGCGCCGGGTGTTAAATAGTATATAATAGTTATAGTTACGCCACACTTGGTGGCACCATACTCGAACCCCTTGCTTTTACTTGGCAAGCGAGTAAAAAGTTTAAAATGTCAGGTTGATGCTTATCAACCTACTTATCAAAAAAAAAATAAAAAAATACGTGTATTTTTCTTCTTCGACTTCATGTAGATGAAATATGATAAATTTGAAGACGAAAATAAATCAAACCATTCAAAAGTGAAACCCCAAGAAACTTTATAACAGCGGCTACTTCATATTCCCCCCCACGACTTCCTCAGAACATCCGTATTTTTGCTTACCTTATATTTAAGGTGAAGTATTTGTACTGCCGACGTGATATCTCGGGGTGTAGTCCTCCGCAAGGAATGCTCAGCGACTCTGTTGTGTTTTGATTTTTGTTATTTCTACTCGAGCCTGCTCCACGGGGCAAAGAAAAGTGCATATTTGTGGAAGGTCTGAGTAGACTGATCTTTATGACTTGCTCAAACGACCGTTTTCCCTTGAGAAAATACTCAAACATTGAATAAGTAAAAATGTGTTTCAGTTATCCTGAAAACAGATTTTATTTTAAGACTTGCATTCTAACTCGTTTATTTTATTAAAAACTAAACTTACTAACTAACTAACGAACCGTCATGCTGTCTCCCCGAAAGGGTAGGCCGAAAGAATGGACTGTCACACTTTAACCGATGCGGCAATCAATCCTTCTCTTTTTGCCCCCCGCGGGAGACGCGGTGTGATCGTCCAACATCAGCAAAAGAAATCTCAAACAAATAATATAAAACACAATGAAATAAAATAAAAAATTTAAGATGGTGCACATATCGTCTATTTAATTTATGTTCCACGTATCCACCGTTTTTTTTAATTAGCTGTAATTTGGAACTTAAAACAAACACCAGCAAGAAATTTAAAAGAATATTGAAAAAATTATTCAAATTGTCATTGGAACAAACGAAAAATTTCTAAAGATTAATTGTATCTCAATAGAGACGAAGATGTAATTTTTTTTTGGAAACAGAATATGGTAGTCGAGGCGTTTACCTTAAAAATGATTAACACGCAATGGGTAAAAATCCAGTCTACAAGTATTTGTATATATTAAATAAATAAAAAAATTGAAAAATGTATATTTACATCTGTCAAAATTCTTTATGTAAACGAAAAATCTTGTATAATTTTAACATCAAAACAGTACAAACGTATTACGTGTCACAATTGAATTAATAACTAATATATTGATAAATGTGTTAATTCTGACGCCATTTGCTTTACACGGTTAGTTTATTCAGTGGACGGTGCACTCACCCGCCAATAGACCAAAATGGCGCAAAGAGAGGCTGCGGGGTCGAATTTTGAAGCTGCAATTAATTTTAGCGGTTTATTGAGAAATTTCCAAAGCATGTTCCCTAAATACGCAAACGTGTAATGTGATATACACACATTCTGTCAATCGCTTTCTGATACAGCTTTATTATTACACTTAGATATAGCCCTACTCGCACGACGACAACGAAATGCTTTGAAAATGTAATTTAGAGGAGATCAAAGGTCAAATATAATATATGGCACAAATAATCAGCAAACCAAATGAGCAACGGTTGGACGTCTCGTCTCTACAATCACGAGATCAATAATGAATGATATGTTATTGTGTGAAGTTAACGAGGGTTGAATGTTCAAGTATTTTGAACTTTTGATTCTTCATTATATTTTTTCAAGTTGAAAACGAGAAGGATACAATCAATTGAGTCTACGTAAGACAGATGATAAATTCGAAAAACTTAAAAGTCGACTGTAATAACCAAACCACAGAGCTAAAAAGAAGGATTGGACTAAGCTCGGCAGCTTTCGGAAACATGAGTTACATCCTTAAAAACCGGAAAATACCGATCAACCTGAATCGAAAAGTCTATGAAGCCTGGGTTCTGCCAGTTGGTACTTATGGTCTTGAAACTGTTACATTTTCCAAAAAAAGTGCTGAGAAAGTACGAGTGACCCAAAGAGCCATGTTAGGAATAAGCCTAAGAGACAGAGTCAGAAACGATACCGTGAGAGAAAAAACAAAGGTCACTGACATCATCCACTAGGTGGCGATTCTAAAATGGCAATGGGCAGGTCACGTAGCCAGAAGCTCAGATGAAAAGTGGACAAGAAGAATGCTGACTTGGAGACCGTTGACGGCAAAGAGAAGTGCAGGGCGACCGCAACTACGGTGGAAGAATGATGAGAACAGACACGTCGGAATAACCTGTATGCAATCTGTACAGGACAGAGTGACATGGAAGCGAATGGAGGAGACCTTTGTTCAGGAGTGGACGGGAATAGGCTGAGGAAGAAGAAGAAGAAGAAGAAAAGTCGACTATCTTCGCCTCTAGTCGGACATTAATAATATTGTTAACGGGAGTCACAGTTATCAAATACAATTTCATGTCTCTTTATGCTATCTTTCACTGTATCCATCACCGAGATAGACGTCTCAATAGATGCCTTATACATTAATGCTGTTTGTTATGTCTTTTGAGTAAAAAAACTGATTTTATTTGAAAACCATTAATATACGAGTATATTTCATCAACTAGTGGACAACTAGTGGACATTATCGTCAACTAGTGGACAAAATTTATATATAAATGATCCATGTGTGAATAATCCTGGCCAATACGCATCTTGCCATCCCAAAATAATATTTGATTGTGAAAATTTATACCTTTGTGCTGTTTTGGTGGTGAAAAATATAATTACATTGTTTATGTGAAGTGTTTTGACAGGTGCCAAATTGGTTTTCATAATTTTATTTTTCGAACGTTTATGTACATTTGTTCCGATGTCTATTTGAAAAATTCTTTTGATTCATATTGAAGTGCTTGCTGGAAATTAAACTATTTAAAGTGCCTAACTAACTAAAATTTTATTAATATAACGGTGGTAGCGGAAGAAACAAACTTTTAATGAAAGGATATTATCTTAGAAAATAGCTTATGTGTTATAACTTCTTTTTTTTTTTTTTTATGTGTTATATTTTGTTATTTGTATTTTATGATTTATTTTATTTTATTTATTTATTTTATATAATTGAATTTTATTTAAGATATAGTTTGTAAATGATTTAGCATTTAAGTGTGTGCGGGTGATGCCTACTGGTGGCGATGAGGTCCGCAACCCATCACACCGCATCTCCCGCAGGGGCGAACAGAGAAGGGTGGAGTGCCGCATCGGTACATGGAATATAAGGGGAGGTATGGAAGGAAAGTTGAATGAGATGTGTGCAGAAATGGATAAAAAGTGTTTAGATGTTTTATGTGTGACTGAATGTATGATGAAAGAGTGTGGTTCCTTGGAGCATGCGGATAAGCTTGTTCTGTGGTCGGGTGTGCCGAATGACCACAGAGCATGCCAAGGCGTGGCGGCAGTGCTAGCTCCAAGGATGGTAGAATGTATGAAAGGTTATAAATGTGTTAGCCCAAGACTCATGTGGATTCGCTTCAAGATCGGGTTAACAAGAGTTTTCCTTTTAATTGGATACGCCCCTGGTAACAACGAAAATGAGGCGAGTAAAGATGAGTTTTGGGACAAAGTGAGAGAGACATTGGTGTGTAAGAGTGAAAACGAAAGATTGATAATAGCAGGTGATATGAACGGTTGGGTGGGAATCCGTAGGAGTGGGTACGAGGAATGTCTGGGTACGTTTGGTGATAGACGAATAAATGATAATGGAAGGAGACTGCTTGAGTTGTGTATAGAATGGGGTCTCTTTGTATCAAATACCATCTTCGATCATAAGAGAATCCATCTCTATACTTGGGAAAGAGGATTTGAAAGGTCCATTATAGATTACGTCATTGTAGACTCTAGATTACGGGCGGATACTGTTGATTCAAGGGTCTTCAGGGGAGCCGAACTGGAAACGGATCATTTTTTAGTAGTGGCAAAAGTGATCTTATTCCGGGGATGGCGAACCAGAAGAAGCAAAACAGTAGCCGCACCGACTAGAGTCAAAGTTGAAAAACTGCAAAACAATGACGTAAGAAATAATTTCGTAAGAAAAGTGAAAGATAGATTGAGTGAGCGGGATGTAAGTGAGTTGAGTATTGACGAGACCTGGAAATACTTGAAGGAGAGTTTGTGTGAATCAGCGAAAGAATCGTGTGGTGTGTGTGTACAAGGAAGAAGGAAAGGGGATGCATGGTGGAATGATGACGTAAAGATTGCTGTTAAAGAGAAGAAAGATGCTTGGTTGAATATGTTGTCGATAAATAAGAATGACAGAGTTAAGTATGAAAGAGCAAAAGATTTGTATAAGGTATGCAAGAAGAGAGTGAAGTCGGTAGTGAAAGCGCGGAAAGAAAAGCTGAAGGAGGAAGAAGGGCTCAAAATGACAAACAACTTCCAAGCAAATTTAAAAATGTTTTGGAAAGAAGTAAAAAAAGCCCGAAATCCTCCTGATAGTGGATGTGTGAAAGCAATTTTAGACAACGAGGGAAGAATGTTAACGGAGAGTAAGATCATACAAGAAAGATGGATGGAATATTTTAAGGAGATGTATGGTGGTGATACAAGCGTGATCGAAAATATGACAGCTAGTGCGAGTGCGGGACCTATGAATGATAATATTGAAAAAATAAGTACGAATGAGATGAAAAGATCCGTGAGTGCAATGAAAAGTGGAAAAGCTGTTGGGTTTGATTGTATTGCCATAGACTTTATTAAAAGCGGTGGCGAAGTGGTTTCTACATGGTTATGTAAGTTATTTAATCAGTGCTTGGAGGAGGGATATACGCCGCTAGACTGGAGGAGAGCAGTAATTATGCCCCTGTACAAAGGAAAAGGATCGCGTATGGAATGTGGAAACCACAGAGCTATTAGTCTTTTGAGTGTCGTTGGTAAAGTCTATGGCAGAATTTTAATAGAAAGAGTAAGAAAATTGACGAGTGACAAAGTTTGGGATGTGCAAGGTGCCTTTATGAATGGCAGAGGATGTATGGATCAAATTTTTGGACTTCGTACATTGACAGAGAAGTTTCTGGCCAAAAATCGCAAACTTTTCTGTGCATTTGTCGACTTACAAAAAGCATATGATTACGTTAATAGAGAAAAGTTGTGGAAAATATTGTCTGAATATGGAATAAGTACAAAACTGATCACGGCCATTAAGTCGCTATACACGGAAAGCACTGCTAGTGTCAGAGTAAATGGAGATCTTACAGCCTGGTTTGATATCAATAAAGGTGTCAAACAAGGTTGCGTAATGTCCCCGTGGTTATTTAATCTGTATATGGACAATTGTATGAGAGAGCTGAAAGGGTTGGATGTAGGTGCCAAAATGAGCGGAGTGTCAGTAAGCTGTCTCTTGTATGCGGATGACGCTGTCCTACTTGCTGACAACGAGCATGAACTACAAGTCCTGGTGAATTGTATGTATGAGGTATGCATGCGAAATGATCTGATGATGAATGTTAATAAGTCCAAGGTAATGATTTTTGAAAAGGAAGAAACCACGACAGTCTGCAACATTAGTGTGAATGGTGAAAACTTGGAGCAAGTAGTTGAGTTTGTGTATTTAGGTAGTATGTTTACAAGAGATGGGAGAGTGGAGAGGGATATTGAAAGAAGGGTTGGGGCAGGCAACAAAGTGAATGGTGCACTTAAAGTTGTCATCGCAAACAAAAACCTATCCAAAAAGCTAGAATGGCAGTGCACAATGGTGTTCTTCTACCGACCCTCATGTATGGAAGCGAAGCATGGAACTGGCAAAGGAAGGATGAAAGTAGAATAAATGCAGTAGAAATGAGATCTCTTAGACGAATGTGTGGATATTCTGTGCATGATAGAGTGTCGAATGAAAATATAAGAAGTGAATGCGGTGCGAATGATGGTGTCATGAACAAAATAATGAAAGGATCATTAAGATGGTTTGGACATATGGAAAGAATGAATGAAGAAAGAATGGTAAAGAAATTATATGTTAATGATGTAAATGGTACCAGAAATAGAGGAAGACTAAGGAAAACGTGGCACGATCAAATAAATCAAATATTGAATGTCGGCCATGTGAGGAGTCAGAGAAATCGACGCGTGCATGACACGATGTATGAATGTTGAGGAAGCGAGAGAAATATGTCAGGAAAGAAAGGTGTGGCAGTCCATTCTTTCTGCCTACCCCTTCGGGGAGACGGCGTGATGGTTAGTTAGTTAGTTAGTTATTTCATATATTTTCTTCCTTGTATCAATATCGTTGAAATTGTTATAAGATGGACTTCGTCCATTATCTTTCTCTTCCCATTGTATAATAATAAAAGACTTGGCCGACTTTGTGTCATTTCCAGATACGCCGGGTGTTATAGTTTCTGTCACACGAGCCCTTGCGGTGATTACATCACAAAAACGGCGATTTAAAAGTTGGCATATTATTATTATTATTATTATTATTATTATTATTAAATGTATGATATTTGAAAATGCCTTAGAAGGGCGAAACATGTCATTCTCATAAAATATAATAAAACTTCTAGAAAACTGACGTTTAATTATTTAAAAGATTTAATAATTCTAACGCATTACGTATATTAAGCTAATAACAAGTTTTTTGTATCTACGTTAATTCTCATTAGAACAGCGAACTAAACAGCTTTAATATTAAACAAACCACTGATTAAAACATTTATTTCAAAAGCGCGATACTAAGCCCATACATCAATGTTAGAACAATTACGAAACATACCTACAATCAAACACTGAAGATTTACGTAAACGCCCAACCTTAGCATTAAACCCAATTCAAATCCTCTAATTTAAAACTCATTTGAAGCAACGCAACTCCGTAATAACAAGAGACAAGAGTACTTTCGCCAGATCAATTAATAATGTTGACATTATAATACATCAGCAGTCTAGCGGGTCCCCTAGGTGCGGGCGGAGTAAATCCCACACGATTTCGTCGGTTGTTAAGGGAACCAATCGTCAATCATATTCCTCCCCGGGCGCGCCTCTAATTTAGTTGGCACGCAAATTGTTGTCAAACGAAAAATATGATTCGTAGATAAATGTGTCTGAGCAGGGTTACGACGTTAGAGGACGTTTTTAATGCGTGTATTACAGTTATTTAACCCCCGTTTGGAGCTGACTACATTTTCAGCTCGTATATGAATGTATTTAACCTTTAAACGCCCGTGCGCCGCGTGCTATAAAGATAGCCCACTGCCAAAGCAAATATTCGCGCGACTTGCGACCTACGCGTAGCTGTTATAAAAATAATTTCATCTCTAAAATAAGTCATTCTATTTAGGTAAAATAAAAAGCAGTATCAGAATAAAAGATTGTTTATTATTTACAAAAGCTTTATACGTAATTTTACACATTTCATATAATTACACTTTGAAGTTAAAGAATAAAAACATTAAAAAAATAAAAATATTGAATTTAAACATTTTTCTTTTTCTTCTTTTTCTTCTTTATTGTAGACCTATGTGATTTCTTTTTCAGTGTGTTGCTCCTCCTGTGAGGTAGATTCTCAGCCGTCCCTCCATCTTTTAGGAGGTCTTCCACGAGGACGAGTCCTATGAGGCTGATTATGCAATGCAATATAGGGGATTCTGGTGGTGTCCATTATTTGAACATGACCGTACCAGTCCCTTTTTCGCTGTCTGCTCCATCTAATAATATCCTCAACCTCACATATCTCTCTTACTGTGGTGTTTTTTTCGTATGCCTAATTTTAAAACATTCATCTATCCATAGACCTAATTAAGGCAATGGTGTAGATTGTGTGTTTTATTAGGCGGACCGTAATAAAACAACGCATATTCCAAGAGTCGACCTTGTAACGCAGGTATTTACACTAATATTAAGCAAAATGACACAAATATTTATGGGGTCGAAAATAAAACTATGGATCGGTATCTCAAAGACATTATTTACGTAAGCTTATATTCATATTTTGAATTCTGTTGTAATAAGTTAGTGTAATCCGATGGCGAAATGCACCAAATTCACCGGTCCCGTACGGGACCGTTGGGCATTGAACGACACAAATCCGCAGTCCCATACGGAACCACTGGGCGTCTAAAGGTTAATAAAACTTTTTGTAGTTTACGACAGGTCGTTTGAACCTTCATCTCGGAATGCCATGTCATGTCCCCTGACGTCAGCTATCACTCTGGTTTAGGCCTCTCTGTCCAGTGCTAGTCGGAACAACTCCCCCACTCTCCGAATTCTGGTCCACTATTTAATATTCTCGAGCCAGAATATCTAAAATTTTCCCACACTGCGCCTACTCTCTCAATCTTCTCTTTCATAAGATGCAGCAGATCGTATTTCTTGTTACAGAGAATGTGATTTTCTGTATACAATTTATTTAAAGCTATTATTTTGATTCTTGGGACATGTGACATTCTACACCAAACGGAAGACAATGTGACAATCACACTGCCATCGCCGGAAATCGAACCCGAAACCTTTAGTATGCCAGCCACTGACATGAAGGTCGTCTTTTCACTGCAATTTTTTAACACATTAACTACCAAAAATCGACTAGTCGGCTTTTCGCTTTCAGCCGTATACGACCAAAAACTGATTAGTTGGTTTTTCTACCCTATTGCTACTGGAAATGATTGTCACAATTACGTTAATCACTATATCAATTTAAAATTTGAACTCTTCATTTTAAAATGATATTTACTACGAATTTTAAATTTAAAAAATAAATATTTTTAAACTTATAATTTAAAATTTAGTTGGAAAATAAAGTGTTAATACTAAACTATACGTCATCTTATGGTGAACTGATACAAGCTGTTTGGCCAGTAAATATTGCTAGCTACCGTTCAAGACTATTTCTTTTGAACTGCAAATGAAGTCAGCAGCACAATAAGGGATAAAAATAAACCAACAAACATAAAATCTCAATTAGACGCCGAACCAAAGTTGCCGACATCATGGATCGTATAGCTAAATTAACGTGGCAATGGGCTGGACATATAGCCAGACAGAGCAAAAGGAGTGTCGGGAGGCTACCTAAAAGATGGACTGATGACATTGCCAGAATAGCTGGTACACGCGGATGCAGATGGGACAAGACAGGGACGAGTGGAGAAAAATGGAATTGGCCTTTATTTATCAGTAGAGGAATTTTCTGAATTTTTTTTTCAAGAAGAAACATAATTAATTGTATCTCAATTGAGACGAAGATGTAAATTATTTGGAAACAGAATATGGTGGTCGAGGCGTTCATAGGACTTAATGACCTGTCATTGGTTGGGTTAAGCAATCGCTTTATGTAATACACCTTTGCCTATTCCGCCCTTAATTATTTTACAATTATTTTTGAAGGTTGTATAATATACCATGTTAAGAAACATTTCACATAGTTTAGTTCAATCTACACTAGCGCCATCTATTGAGACTAGATTACGCATTAAGCAGAAAATCTTTATTAGTGTAATATGAAAGGTTATCAACCCAATAATCACACATTACTAGACAATGCCTGGAGAGACATAATAGTAACTATAATTACGTTATTCATACGAGTAGTAATGATATGAAATGTATGCTTAAATATTTATAATCTACCAAATTTATTAAACTAATCAAACATCACGCCATCTCTCCGAAGATGTAGGTAGAATAAATGGACCGACACACTGTTCTTTACTGACATACTTCTCTCTCTCTTCCTCAATACACCGTGTTAAGCGCGTACATCGATTTCTGCCAAGAAAACGGTAAATTTATATATTTTTAAAACATAAGGCGCTAATTTACGAGTACTACGATAATTCTAGGTATATTCTATGAACGAAAATATTGTTTATTTTTCAATTTCAAGTTTATTTTTCTCGACATATTTCGAAGATGTTATACCTTCGTCACCAGAATGAACGATTTACTATCGTTCTCCGGTGATAATTGTGTAAAATCTTTGAATCATTTCCAGCATAATAATCTCAATAATTGAATGAAGAGCCTTTATAAAAAAATTGTAAATTGATACATAATTTATTATCCGTTTATTGAAAATAAAATATTATATATCATCATCATCATCATCATCATCATCAGTCTGTCATCCACTGATGAATGTCGAGGCCTCTCCCAAATCACGCCACCGCTCCCTATCCATTGATGCTCCCGTCCATCCAAGTCCAGCAATCATCTTCAGATCGTCGGTCCATCGGGCAGGGGGACGTCCAACTCTGCGGAATCCTGTACGCGGTCTTCACCCCAGAACCCTATTTTTTATATTCAGAATTTTTTTTTTTATTATATATATTGTAATAAAAAAAAGTTTTAATCCACATTTTATAATTTTGACCGGTTTTGTCAACTCACTATCATGTTTTTGACAAGAAAATCTATGCAACAGACGGCAATTAGCTATGGAAAAAAAAACATTTGCAATGGCTACAAAACAAGAGGTTTTAAATAACGTTTTTTTTTTCAATTTGACATAAAAACCTTTTAATTATTTATCCCTTTTTTAATGTTTCCAACTAACTGGGAATTCAATTCTCAACGAGGCAAAGCATACTACATACCACAAATAATGTTCAATTTGCGTGTTTACCAGAACAAAACATATCGCGGACAGGTAATAAAATATTATATTAGGTTATAAAACTAATGTTTATATTAAAATTAAAGTAATGTTTGCTAAAAGCGTGTTGAAAGTAGTACAACAAATAATTTACACGTTGATAATTAAAACTTAACATTAATTATTATAACATAAAAAATTATGAAATAAAATTAACAATTTTACTACCTTATTTTACTGTACATATGTGTAATTTTCGATCAATTTCGTCTACCTTTTGACATGCTTTTACACCTTTATAAAAACGAAAACACTTAAGAAGATATTTTTAAATAAATAATGCGTTGTATCATAAAAATGGCGAATTTCAATATATTTCAAATATGAATTAACAAGCCATTCTAAAATCATGTGATATTTTAAGATTATTATATAAAGAATA
This sequence comes from Lepidostoma basale, assembly GCA_022606425.2. Classification (NCBI taxonomy): domain Eukaryota; kingdom Metazoa; phylum Arthropoda; class Insecta; order Trichoptera; family Lepidostomatidae; genus Lepidostoma; species Lepidostoma basale. Next base: position 256,288 of record JAHDVF020000348.1, on the reverse strand, counting down.
AAAAAAAACAATGTTAACATGTAGTTATATACATATTAATGATTGATAAATGAATAACAGTTACACCGTATCAATTGAGAATTAAGAGAAAATATGTTGTTTCTGTCCCGACACAAATAACCTTTGTGGCCGAGTGGTTAGTGCTTTGACTGCAGCCCCGAAGACCCCGGGTTCGATTCCTAAAAGTAATTGTAAGACGGTAGTGTTGCCTGGCTCTTGGGAATTCAGTCGCTATGGAGTATTTCTCGGGAGCTGACCACGCTTGCGTGCAAGAGTTTTACAAAAAACGGCAATTCGGCGACTGTAACGCGTAGAAGATTCTAAAATATATTCAAGGCTTTTGCCACTTAAATGATGCGCCAACCATACCTCTCATTCAAAAAGCAAATGGGTCAAAGAGTTTGAAGAGACCGGTACAATACTGGAAAAACCAAAATCTGGGTGACGAAGATAATCAAGAACGGTAAAAAACGTGGAGTGTTAATTAGTTTCTCGATTATCAGTCAGCCAAGCCGTCATTTGAAATTATACTGTTCGATAAAATGAGTGCCCCGAACGCGAGGGTTAACATTTGGACGATATTATTTTCAAGGAATAAATAATCTGATTGTTTGCTTTAATAATTAATTAACATTTTTTAGATAAACTGCTCACTTTTTTTCTAATCGATCCACTAAATATAAACTTTCTTTGAAGATACCCTGTATCACATTTTATTTATTTAATTTCTATGACAGGAAGACCCCCGGAACGGTGGAGAGAAAGCTGGAGTTCAGCATCTCAAGAGGACCCGCCTGAAATAACAGACTCCTGAGTCTACCAAAAGTGAAGAAGAAGAAGAAGAAATTCTTTGAAATTGTACTACATCTGTAAATCGATAACCAACGTAAGTATCATCAACCAAACAATAAAGAGTTCTTTGTTCAACACTGGTTTACGAAACAGCTGTCGCGACATTATTTTTACACGTGAAGTAAAATTTTACCGAGCTTGTAAATGAAGAGGAAACAAAAAAATGACAAATAAAAATACAATGAAAAACTCACACGGAAGTTTGACAAACAAACATTGGAGAGAAACAGAAAGAGTAAAATCACGAAACACGTCATGTTGAATAATTTTTAATTACAAGCCATCAAAAGCATACCAACTCCCCGATGACAGATGCATGGGACCCGACCTCTGTTTTGATCGGGAGGGATACTAAAGAACCCAAAAATAGCATTAAATATAATAATTATATTATATTAAAGTTTCGTTTGAAGCATTGTGGTATTAAAAATATTTTAAAACACTTTTATATTTTGTTTTTAGCCCTCGCCGGAGCTTTGGCAAGGTTATAGAAACAAACTAAATAATAAACATATTTAAAAAATATTTATAGATTTCTTTATATCAACAACTTATTTAACCCAAGAAATTTCAATAACCGTAATGACTTTTTTAAGTATTGTTTAGATGGCGAATAATTCAATTTTAGATACAATCATGATATTTTGTAAATTAAATGCAATAAAACCGTGAAACACAATGAAATAATGTTTTATTTAACCTTTGATTTAACACAAGTTTTCAATGTATTTAATGCACCTTTAAACATGTCGAGATAGGGTAATTTAGTTTGAATTTATTTTGGTTGATTTTGAAAAGCTTTAAGATACAGGGAATTAATTCACGAAAATTAATAATCACAACAATAAACCATCACGCCCTTTTTCCGGAAGAGTAGGCTGAGATAATGGACCGCCACACTACTATATCCAGACATACCTCAATACCACTACATTCATGCAGCGAGTCATACACGGAAGTCGATTCTTCCGACTATAAACATGGCCGACCTTTATATTTTTGATAATTTTTTTCATACCATGATATCCTCGGTCTTTCATTCACATCGTTAACGTATATTTCTTAACCACTATTTCCTTATCAATGCGTTTCATGTGTCCAAACCAAACGAATTTTTTTTCACGTTTACGTTATGGTCGTTTGAACCCAAATACTGTATAAAATGTGTTTTAAGCTATTATATTGATTCTCATGACACGTAATAGGTAGTTTATCTATCATCATTTATTGTCACGTGAATTCTACATCAGACCAAAGACAGTGTAAAAATCAAACTGCCATCGCTGGGAATCGAACCCAGAATATTCGGTACGGCAGCCAGAGCTCTTACTACCATGCCACGAAGGTCGTCAAACCAATCTTTTGACCAAATTTGTGAATAATCACGACTTTTTAAAGTTTATCTCAGTGATGAGCAATATTCAACCCTTAGTACGCCGCCCCCAACTACCCTTATTTGCCCCGGCGACATTTTTGCCGCACGGTCCCGCGACGCCCGGGGCCCGAGGCTCCGCGACCGGAAGGGCGACTTCGACTCCAGCGGAGTCTGTAATTAGTCCGAGATAAATGCCGCAACATACGAGGCCGTAATTATTGTGATTCGAAGCGAAAGCTCAGACCTCAAAGGCATTGCGAAATGTTTTATATCCTTCTCGTTAAACGCGAAGATGAAATGAACCTGCCATATAGGTTGTTATTTTAGTGCTAGCGAATAATGGTATTTTCACTATTTAGTATTATTGTAAAACCTTTAAGTTTTTTAAAATTCTTAATCAATTATCCAAAATAAACTTTCATAAAACCATTCGATTATCTAAAAAAAACATCGTTTTTACTTCGACTTAGTTAAAATAATAAAAACATTAAATATTTTGGTTGCCGCCAAAATTGAGTTCTTGATTATGACGTCATAATTTTTTTATACTTGATGTCTATTGTGTTTTTGTTTTAACAAAACAAAAAGTAAAGAATCGAACTAAATAACGATCTGAGAAGCCGACCAATCAAACGTATTTTAATTTAGAGAATTTCTAAAACCTAAAATCACCCATGAAAAACATTTTATTTTTTAAGTCACATTAAGCTCCATTGTTTTGGCCGAAACACTATGATACTTCAACATTATTACTGTTAAAATTTATATTATATTATCTGCTGTTATAATATCACAATTTATTTTTATTCACTGAGAGCGTCGCGACAGCTGTTTCGCCAACCGACGTTGGCATCATCAGGTGTTACAATAAACTGTAAAGTTACAATAAGCTAGAAAGTTTATTGTGACATTAATCTGTTTGATGAGTCTATAATTAATTAATTTAAGTGAAGTGCGAAACCAAGATATAAAAATTATCATGACTAGTAAGTTTAAAAAATGTTTGGATCAATTTACGTCCACGTACACGTGACACGATATGGGAACGTAAATGGATCTTAAGAATAGGCAATCTGTCCAAATTCCCTCTTTGATTTCTTAGTTGACGTCAGCCACTTTGCCGTCTCCCCGATAGGGTAGGCAGAAAGAATGGACTGTCACACTTTAACTGATGCTGCTCCATCCTTCTCTTTTCGCCCCGCGGGAGACGCGGTGTGATGGGTTACGAACCTCATCGCCACCAATAGGTATCTCCCGCACACACTTCGATCGTTCAACATCTACGAAATAAATCTAAAACAAATAATTTAAAATACAATGATATAAAATAAAATAACAAAATAAAAATAATTTAACAAAAAATGTTCTTTTTAGAGGGTGCACATATTGTATTTTTAATTTATGTTCCACGTATTCGCCGTTTTTTTTTTAATAAGCAGTAATTTGACACTAAAAACAAACCAACACCAGTAAGAACTTTAAAGTAATATTGAAGAAATTTTTCAAATTGTCATTAGAACAAATGAAATTTTTAAATTTAATACGCACCTAATTGGTCGAAATAAATCTATGTCTCCGTATAAGACTTTATTTGGTATGTTTTCAAACAATTTAATATATTATATATTTTTACGTAAAGAAATCAAATATTCCCACATACCACACAATATAAAGGATATATAACTTGAACTCGGACAAGTTCAGTGAAATAAATAATTTTAGGATTCCTTGATTCTTCTGACTTTTATCCTTACCCAAATATTAATACTGCGTGACTGAGCACTCAGCTATCCGGACACTGGACATGTTGGATATAGGGGAGTTTTATATTATGTATAGTTGTACATAAGTATACATTCTACGTTATTCGCATCTTCATACATACACGTAACCCACCTTAGAATTGATGTGAGGACACTACTTGACAACGGCATATACAAAATTCATTTCAAAATAGAAATCGAAAACCTTATCACATGGAATCGTTCAAGATTTAATTGAACACATGATTTTGTTACATTAAAATTAAAAATTAATAAATACCCCAGTCGAATATTGCGTATACCTTGGATGGCCAGAAGAACAAACCAGACGATCATTGACCAGCTGGGTATCAGCGCAATACTCTCGCGGATGTGCTCTTAGAGAGTGTTAAAGTATTTTGGGCACATAGCCCGGATAAATCAGGACAACCTTGAAAAGCTCATCATCGTGGGCAAAGTGGAGGGAAAGCGACCACAGGGACAACCACCATGTTTCTGGTCCGATTAAATCAGGGAGCTGACTGGTCTCTCATTAGCTGCAGCCTGAAGACTGACGGGTAACAGGAGCGCATGTCTTACAGGATGGACACGACCCTCAATTATGTGGAATACGTCTAAGAAGAAGAAAATATTTCATTGTTTTGGCCGAAATACTGATAATGCATGATACTCTAATATTATAAACTTTATTTTATGTAACACAATTGTACAATTACTGTGATACATAAAAAAAGTTTTTTAATTAAACAGTTTGTAAGAAAATATTAACATTATTTACTGTTATATTTACAACAATGTTTTTGATAACACAATTTTTCATTATACACTTTTTGAGAATGTTGCAACATCTGTTTCGCAAACCGATTTTGGCGTTATCGGATATTACAAACAACTTTTTGTTGAGTAATTTGTAATACCTGATGATGCCAACATCGGTTGCACTTTAGAGTCGCTACCCAGTGAATGATGTCAGTGACCTTTGTTTTTTTATGTAAAACTCCATATCTAATAATTTATACGAATGGAAACGTCTGTTTTATAGAATATTTATCATTATTTATAGGAATGACAAGTTTTGCCTTTCTAAGGTATTATCAAATGTCTGTTATGACATTCGATAATGCCTTAGAAAGGCGAAACATATTCTTCTCATAAGTTGTAATAAATTTTTATTGAAAGTTAAGGCGTTAAAAATGTAGATTTTTATTGTAAATACTTTCGAATTTGAAAAAAACAACGCTATAAATGTTATACTTAAATAAAACTTTAAATAAATTTAATTAAAATGGAACATAAACAGCGTTGTTTTTTCAATTCCAAAGTTTTTATAATAAAACTTTTAGAAAATAGACGTTTACTTCCGTAATAATTATTTAATAAATCAAAACAATCTGAAATGATGTGACATCGGCAATCTGTCTTCCTCTCAACTAATTTCAGTCGCTGAATGCTAAACCCCCCGCCCTGCAAGTACGAGCGTTTCAGTTATGATTTCAGCGCGGTTTTACGTCTTCCAACTGTATGACGGATGAGATAAAAGTCTCAAGTGATAACTCGTTCCCACGTCTACAGTTGTAATTACATTAAAACTTCCGACACGCTCCGGTATGGGGCTCCAGACAATACTACTACCGCCAGTACATATGAGTGCGGTACACGGAGGAACTTGGCATATACTGACTGCTGCTCGTACTCGTACATGCACGGTGCAGGAAAACGTACTGCTCTACCTGAGGCACAGCGGCGTGCTTGCAATCCTACATTCCAAAATTAATTGCATTATCATTTTACCATATATAATAATTACGTAACCGAATAGAAATATAATAAATAATTTATTTATTTTTATTTTTTATTTATTAATGTATTTAGACATACAATAGTAAAACTGTATTCCCACGAGTATAATACTTATGATGGGACAAAATGACAATTAACATATTTAATAATTACAAACTGCGGGAAGAAATACAAGCCCAAGTAAACAAGGCTGCTGCAATCTCTGGGGCTCTAAAATCCACAATATGGAAAAACCAAGACATGACCATTAAGAGTAAGATGAGAATCTATAAAGCATGCGTAAGACCAATAATAACATATGGCATCGAAGCAAGGGAAGACACAGTAAGGAGCAAACAAGTTTTGAAGACTTCCGAAATGAAGACACTGAGGAAGATAGCAGGCAAGAAACTGAGGAACACCAGAATAAGAGAGATATGTGAGGTTGAGGATATTATAAGATGGAGCAGACAGCGAAAGGAGGACTGTTACGGTCTTATTTTTTTTGCAGAATTTATAAGACTTGTGTGCGACCTATCATGACATATGGAATCGAGTGCGGGGCGGACACCACAATCACAAAAAATGCGCTTAGAGTGTCAAAAAAGAAGACGCTCAGAAATATATCTGGCAAGACACTGCAAGAGAGGATAATGAATACACGGATAAGAAAGATATGCGAGGTCGAGGGTGTCGTTAGATAGGGAAGGCAAAGGAGAAGATGCTGGTATGCAGACGTGAGGAGAATGGATCCATCCAGACTCCTCTTCATTGTGCTACACGGCCAGCCCCATGGTAGACGAACCCCAGGCAGACCACCAAAGAGATGGATCGACAGCTGGGAGTCTACTTCACAGGAGGCCGATTCCTCTTAAGAAAGAGACCACTATGCCTAAACTAAGAATTACAAGAAGAAGAAGAAGAAAAGCTTATTTTTTCTTACAATGTTCGTACGCCTATGTTTTTTTTTTAGTTAAAAGTTATTGGTTTTTAAATGATTATATTTCTCTTTTTCTTTTTATATACTTTGAATATACAACACTAACATTAAAAAAATTTAAAATAACATATCAGACATGTTCCAGACAACTAGTCCTTCTTCAGTGATACCTATTATAAAGATACATATTTAAAATATTAAAAAAATGTTTACAAATATAATCAGTTTTGATATATGTTATAAAGATTTATTTTGGAACGTTTATACTTTTGTTTTAACAAATATTATGAATCAATTTAAAATTTAAATATATAATTTTAAGTTCTTATTGGGGTCCGGTCATTACTCACAACAAAGGAAATAAATCAAAGATTAACTTGACGTAAAATTTATTTGATTATTAATAATATTATCTTTATTTTTAATTTCTAAAATTTCGAGATTGCTCAAAGCTATATTTTTATTATTAACATGCAAAATTTCAACGCCATGATCTTTATTAAATGAATAATCTTTTTAGGTTAGTTAAATTTTAAATTGATTCATAATATTTGTTAAAACAAAAGCATAAACGTTCCAAAATAAATCTTTATAACATCTGTCAAAACTTATCTTATTTGTAAACAATTTTATAATATTTTAAATGTGTATCTTTATAATAGGTATCACTGAAGAAGGATTGTTGTCCGAAATATGTTCCATATGTAATTTAAAAAAAAATTATGTAAGTTGTATTACAAAAAAGAAAAAGAGAAATAAAGTATCTACAACACAAGTATGACGAACAAAGAAGAAATAATTTGATGTTGTTTATAATTTTTGTTTTGTCGCGCCACTGATGATGTGAACGAAAATAGTTATATAACTGTGATATGTGGGACTTTTACTGTAACGAAGTTTGAATTCATGTCTTTAAATTTCCGTTCACAATGTGTCCCGTTTAGGAGAATGATATTATGTCGCAATAAAATAAATAACATCATGACCAAATAAGTATATACTTTTTTTTTTTTTTTTTTTAATTGTATCTCAATAGAGACGAAGACGTAAACTGGAAACTGAACATGGATGATCAAGGTGTTTACAGGACTTATGACCTGTCATTGGTTGGGTTAAGCGCACGCTTTATGTAATTACAACATTCCCCATTCCACCTTTGTTATTGTGATCATGCATGCCAAATTTTTGGAAGATGTATACTCGTATATACTTCAAAATCCATATTTATCTTCACGTGTCAGTTTCAGTCAGCCATCTATGTAGATTTGGTTGCACTTGTGAATTTTTTCAAGAATTAACCTATACAACCGACCCACTAACGCCATCTATGGAGAATGCGAATTAACACAATGCGAAGGCTGTCGCCTAACATATTGTTAGAAGCCGCTAGGAGTATTATTCCATTCTATATGCCAAAGAATTTGACCAGAATATTTGAAGAACAAATATTTGTGAATGTATACTTATACCTGTATACAAATCCTGGATTTACACCAAAGGGTGGTTAATTCAAATTTTTAATTGTATCTCAATAGAGACGAAGACTCAATAGAGACGAAGTATATACTTAATACCAAAAATATAATAAACATAAAATGTATTATTAAGTATAGTATTATTATATAATTCTATTTCTATTCTTCTTCTTTTACCGACCCTTATGTATGGAAGCGAAGCATTGAACTGGCAAAAGAAGAATGAAAGTAGAATAAATGCATTAAAAACTAGATCTCTTAGACGAATGTGTGCATACTCTGTGTATGATAGAGTGTCGAATGAAAATATAATATGTGAATGCGGTGTGAATGATGGTGTTATGAACAAAATAATGAAAGGATCATTAAGATGGTTTGGACATATGGAAATATTTAATGAAGAAAGAATGTTTAGAATGTATATGTTAAAGGTGTAAATGGAACCAGAAATAGAGGAAAACCGAGGAAAACGTGACACTATCAAATAAATCAAATATTGAATGTCAGCCATGTGAGGAGTCAGAGAAATCGACGCGTGCGTATGACACGATGTATGAATGTTGAGGAAGCTAGAGAAATGTGTCAGAAAAGAAAAGTGTGGCAGTCCATTCTTTCTGCCTACCCCTTCGGGGAGACGGCGTGGTGGTTAGTTAGTAAGTTTATAATAGCGGACCCGTCAGAGGTTGTCCTACCCGAACGTTGGCTTTGCCTGATATAAGCTGGTTCAACAAATGTTTTTTCGATAAACTATATATTAAATGACATTCGACATTTCAAAAAAGTTTGTTTTGTTATTTAAATATATCGACTGAAGAAAAGATGGCAGTGCACAATGAAGTTCTAGTCCCGACCCTTATGTATGGAAGTGAAGCTTGGAGTTGGCAGAAGAAGGATGAAAGTAGGATAAATGTCGTAGAAATAAGGTCACTTAGAAGAATGTGAGAAAAACAATGTATGATAGAATATCTAATGATGAAGTATGAAAGGAATGTAAGGCGGAGGAATGCGTGATGAATAAAATTAACAAATGTTCACTAAGATGATTTGGACATATGGAACGAATGGATGAGGGAAGAATGGTGAAAAATATATTTACAAGTAGTATGAATGGGATACTGTACTTAACTTATTTTGTGTTTTATGTTATGCGTGATTAAAAAAATAACTTACTTTTTTCTCCGACTCCTCTCGATTATTAAGATGGTTTGGACACATGGAAATAATAAATGACGGAAGAATGGTAAAGAAAGCTTTTGTAAACAATGTAAACAAACTAGAAATAGAAGAAAACCGAGGAAAACGTTCACAATCAAATCAATTGAATACACAAGGTTAAAATATATACAATTTAAAATGTGTAATAAACACATTAATCAAAAGGTATTTTAAATAGATTTGCACACGTTGATTTTATATTTACTTAGTAAATCAAAGTAGACAAACAAACACATGGAAACGAAAAATCGCAGAGAATATGCCTGGCTACCTAATTAGCCGAAACGATTTCCCTTTTTGATTTCGGAACGAAATGTCTGGAAATGCTTTTAACGTCGTGTGATTCGGGAAGTTTGTCAAAAGCAAACTTTAAATCGAAGCTCAAACAAACATAAAAGCACACAGTCATTAATACATGTCAACTTGAAATGAACTAAGTGGCGCTGATGTCGTTTATCTCAGACTTATCCAGCGGCAAAATAAAAAATGGAAGAGGGCCCCTCACGCGATAATCTGCGTAATTTCAATGCCTTCAAATTTTGAATGGATTTAGCTTTTTTCGGAAAGTTTCATTATTAATGATTACATGGACATTTCTATTTTTAAAGACAAATATTTTCTGGTGGTAAAATATAAGGTATTCCTTATATATTTATTATTCACGAAAAAATCATTATTAAGTTATTTTTTTAAATAAATATGTTAATTATGTATTCTGTGAGTGAGTGAAAATTTTCGTCTTGTAGACCATTATTAAATTTGGCAAGAACAAAACGAGTCTACATTTTAATCCCAACTGTCAGTTAAAGGAGCATAATAAAGTCATTAAGGCAATATATTTCTTTACATATATTTATAAGAATAATTAAAATGCAAGAAAAAATCTGTGAATATAGTTATTCTAAAATTGTATTTCTAAGTTAATCAAAATAAAATAAAATTTCAATTTATTTATATCATATATTAAGTTATATTCTACTATGTTGAGGAGCTGCTTCGAGCGGCGCAGGACAGGGACAGGTTCCCCGAGGTGATCGCCAACGTTGGGGGGACCCGACAGGGCACTTGAAGAAAAATATATTCTACTTCATTAATTATCAAGATTTGTAACATTTCGTGGTCGAGTGGTAAGTGCTTTGACCGACACCCCGAAGGTCCCGGGTTCGATTCCCGGCGATGGCAGTGTGACTGTCACACTGCCTTTGGTCTGGTGCAGAGTTCACGTGACAATAAAATGGCAATAGATAAGCTACCTATCAGAAAATAGATATACCCTTTACGTCGATTTGGCTTGCGCTATAATGATGTAAAGAAGCGATTCAACGATTACTAACAATAAGATTTAGAAAAGAAAATATATGTTTTTAATTGTATAAACATTGAATATGTTTAATATGTAAACGTAGAAAATTTAAAAAAATAGTGCATTAATTCATAAAAAAATCTTCATTGTGTAATTCCACAGTGACGCCTAAAATTTGTCAAAAAAATGTTTCTCTTGTGATAACATTCTAATGAAAATAATTGCATAGATCTAATTGTGATCTTTTTTACTGAAATAATAAATTGGTTAGTTTGCTAGAATGGTTGTTTTTGTAGCAACTAGCAGAATACAAAGATTTGCCCGTGACAAGGGCCTACTGTGAATGCAGAGTTGGGAATATTCCACCCCCTCTCCACCAGGGCATCACGTATCCGTACAAAAGGTCAGTCCTGGAATTTAATAAAACTGACGCAAAAAAGGTTCGCTGATTTATTCGTACGTTACTCTATATACAATAGATTCTGCAGTATTTACTTGTCATGAAATTTCTGCCCTCTATATAATGTAAGTACATGCATACCGACCCTAAAAAGGTTAAAACAAAATCAGTTAAGGTTTATTGACATTTTAACTGTCTTCGTTATTTTTGGTTGCAAAGGAAAACAAAACTTATCATTTTTCATTTTTTTGCCAAGAAAATACGTATTTCTTCACATAACATTAAAACATATCGTCCATAACTGGGCCTCGGTGTCGATAATCTCCATTTATTATTTATTCGTCAGATATGTGATCTTCTGTGTAAGAACAAGTCAATTCTTGAGACATAGATTCATCCACAAACAATGCAGGTAAGGTTGTGTCTCTAGAGGTCCCGCTGACCAAGAGCGGCAGTATGCTTTCTGTATAGAGTCCTTCTTGTTACGGAGTCTCAATCCGCTCCAGAGCAGACACTTGAGCCTGTCAAGCGCCAGCTGCTCTTTACGTTGCACAGCACCAATAACTGTTTTTTAGGAACTTTACGAACACGAACGAAAGAAAAGTATTTGAATTACACTGGTATGAATGTAATTCACGTGGCATCAAGGGATTTGCTTTATTGAAGCGAATCGAAATGATTCGCGTAGCATTGTTGCACTACTTTCTGTTAAACTATTATACTCGTATTTGCTGGACGGGATGCACTCGGGTTGTTTTTTTCGATGTTTTAATAGTTATTCTGCTATTCGAGTCGGAGAAAAATCCAACAAATTAAGGATCATCAAAATTGGTCCAGCCGTTCTTGAGTTATAAATGGTGTAACAATCACAACTTTGTTTTATATAACATAAATATATATACTAATATAATATAACTGTTACCTTATTATTTTGCTCTCTAAATTCATAAGCACTTATCTGTAAAATTTTATGTTTCAATAACAACAACAAACCAACCAACGTTTTTCCACAGGGGTAGGCTAGAGGTAGGGTAGGGTAGAGGTAGTAGAGGGTAGGGTAGATAATGGACCGCCTTACTACTTGATCGTGACACACCTCTCTAGCTTCCTCCACAATCATGCAATATTTTTGACATTAAAATTTTATTAATTTGATCATGTAAAATTTTCTTCAAACATCAAAACTTCGGATTATATTCACATGATTAACGAATACTTTCTTAACCATTATTTTTTCATGCATGGGGAGAAAATGACCAATTAGATATTTTAGATTGAATTAATATTTTGATGTAAATATAACTTCAAAGATGAATATTATTTTTTCCTCAAAAATACGCATTTTCATTATTTCAACCAAAACGTATGAATGTTAAATTTATGCGAGGGCCGTTAAACAATTTCCAACAATCAATCCGTTGATTTTATGGTCAATAAGCCAATATTGGTCGGACGGAGCGAAATGTTTTCGTCCATTGCGTATCTTTACACATAAAATCTGCTTCATTAATTACGGCGGGCGGAGGAGAGCTGTGATCGACAATTTGTAAGCAATAATAATTCAATAAAATTATCAACAACCAATACAAATAAATCTCCGAGAGCAAAGATGGCAAGTATATAATTTATTTCCAGTACCAATATTAATTCAAGGCTAGTTATTACAAACGTTGTAAATGGTTTTAAATAAAAACAAGGTAATAGAAAAATTCTGTTTATTGTAATGTCGTCCATCTGCGTGCACGATGTATGAACGTTGAATAAGTAAGAAAAGCTTGTCAGGAAAGAAAACAATTTCTGCCTACCCCTTTAGGAGAAACGGCGTAATGGTGAGTTAGTTAGTTAGTTTTGTAATATTATTATTATTATTTTATTATTTTTATGATTATTATTATATTATTACTGTTTAATTTTAAAACAATGTTATAATATCACAATTTGCCTCTGGTGACCAATCTGCCTCTGGTGATACCGGTGGGAAGAGCAATTAGTCTGCTGAACGCGGTCTCCTCGGAGATCAAAAGATTAGTGAATGAATGTTCAGGGGACAAATACTCTTGACTTAAGAAAGTATCTTGTCTTCCTAATAACGAACCATCACTTATGCGTTCCTGTATATGGGTATAATATCTTACCTGTACTCAATATATGCCTTAAACATTTATGCTGTTTGTAATGTCTTTTGAATAAATAAACTGATTTGATTTTAATTGATTTGAATTTCTTTTTATTCACTGAGAGTGTCGCGACAGCTGTTTCGCAAACCGATGTTGGCATCATCAGGTGTTACAATAAACTTGTTGAGTTTATTGTAACACCCGATGAAACAGCTGTCGCGAAACTCTCAGTGATTGAAAAAAAAATTTAATATTAGGGAAGTGTTTTAAATTTTAACAGTAATAATGTTGAAGTATCATAATGTTTCGGTCAAATCAATGGACTATTTGATTATTATTATAATTAAGTGTTGGTCATGTGACAAGTTAGAAGAATTGAAGAGCGTATATGACTCGTATGAATGTTGAGGAAGCTAGAGACTGTGAGCTCTTGCAGTCGGAGCACTAACCACTCGGCCTCGAAGATCGTGTGGTAAGTGGTAGTTTGGTGTCTCAAGGAACATGAAAATAAAGTATCCGGAAATTGTGAATTAAATTGCTTGCGCTGAATATAAAAAATATTTTTAAAGAATGTTAAGTTTTTAGGATGTCCTTAATTATTATGCCAAAAATGAATGCGACCTGTCCATCAGTTAGTATGCAGGGCTGATTGGATGAGACCACCTTGGTTGTGCGTGACGATTTTTAAAATGAATAAAAATATTGAACAAGTAGTTTCTGATATAATTCTGATATATTTACTATCTTCAATGTGCTCATTTAAAAATAAGAAGGGTTAAACATAATTTTTTTTTAAGGATTAATCTCGATAGAGACGAAGATTTAAATTGTTTTCTGGAAACAAAATATTGTGGCCGAGGCGCTTACAGGACTTATGACCTGTCATTGGTTGGGTTGAGCGATCGCTTTATGTTTAACAACATTCCTCATTCCTCCCTACTTACGACCACCACGTCTGTCAATTTTATTGGAAGTTGTATATATGCTAGAATGCTGCGCCTATCTTCATATTGTTTAGTTCACTCTGCACTAGCGTCATCTATTAAGATTGGGAAGCATTAAGCAGAAAATCTTTATTAATGCACTGTGAAAGGCTCTGCAAATCATTCAGTAATAGATTACGCCTGAAGATGTCTCTCCAATTATTATGCCTTTAACTTGGAACAGTTATTTTACACAACATTTTGAATGTACGAGTATACAAATTCTTGTAGACATATAATATAATTTATTTTAATGTCATAATATAACTTCTGTTGAAATTATTTTCTACATAAAAATGAACTGCCATGTTATTTGAAAGATTTTAATCGTTAGATGTTAACAAATTTCATTTTCCATTTTATGTCATTTCATTAAAGAAATTAATAAAATATGAAATGATATTTTATGAAAGTTCATTCTCCATCGAGGTACAAAGTTCATTAATAAAGTTATTAAGCACAAGTATCAAATTAATTAAGAGTGCTAAATAAATTATAAAATAATAAAGGCCGGATAAGGCTGACCCGGCACAAACAACGCAGTACGAAGGTTTGAATACTCCATTAAAAGCAAATTAAAATAAAAGAAAGTCCGGGCTGCGACAACCCTTAACCAGAAACTTTTAAATGGAAAATCTTTAAAATTTACGAGGAAACTTCCCGGAGTAAGTAATTCTTTTGTCCTTTCATGTGCAATAAAAAGAAGGCAAACATCAAACATTGGGTAATGGAAGTCGCGATGTGTACGACATTATAAAGGATGGCGCAAAATCGGTACAATTTCATTATAACTTTAATTAATACAAACTCTTTAATATTCAAGAGTTTTTTTTAATATTCAATGGGATTGACATGTTTCGCATTTTTTAATCATTATCAAATATATAAAATAATTAGACAATTTGAATAGACAGTTCATTGTTTTGGCCGAAACACTATGATACTTGAACATTATAAACTGTTAAATTATAAAACTATGTTTTGATGTATCACAATTTTATTTTTATTTTTCGTGACAGCTGCTTCGTCAACCAATGTTGACATTTTTAGGTGTTACAATAATTTATTATTATAATTATTGTTACCACATAATCACATTCTTATTTAAATGAATAAAATTTGTATTTTAACAACGCTTTTTTTTTCAATAAATCGAAGAAGAATGGACCACAACCAAAACATGTCTACAAATCGAAAAATATAATTTAATTTATTCATATGTGAATCCAAAATACAAAGCAAAAGCTAATATTGAAGAAATTTTTTCTTATTTAGGAATTATGCATCGAACAAAATGCGACTTATTATTATGTCACACTGGCTTATGACATTATATATACGGTGCCGCAAAATAAAACACAGTACGTTTTTGGTTCCAACGTTTTTGTTCTGGAAATTTCGACCTGCAGAACAAGCCCCGTGGACGGCCGGAGACCAAAGTTTATAATGAAAAATTGAAGGCTATTGTGGAAGCGGATCCATCGCAAACCACGTCCGAGTTAGCTACAGGCTGCAGTGTTAGTGATAAAACTGTTTTAATCCACTTGAAGCAAATTGGGAAGGTGAAAAAGCTTGAAAGGTGAATTGAATCGAATCATTACCTGTGATGAAAAGTGGATCCTGTATGATAATCGGAAGCGCTCATCGCAATGGCTGAACCCTGCCGAACCAGCCAAACTATGCCCCAAGCGAAAATTGACTCCAAGAAAGTTACTTGTGAGCGTTTGGTGGACTAGTGCTGGTGTCGTTCACTACAGCTTTCTTAAATCTGGCCAGACGATTACGGCAGATGTCTATTGTCAGCAACTGCAAACCATGATGGAAAAGCTAGCTGCTAAACAACCGAGGCTGGTTAATCGCTCTAGGCCACTGCTGCTTCATGATAACGCTAGACCACACACTGCACAACAGACGGCTACCAAATTAGAAGAGCTTCAATTGGAATGTCTAAGACATCCACCGTACTCTCCGGACCTTGCCTCAACAGATTACTATTTTTTTCGAAATTTGGATAACTTCTTGCAAGGGAAAAAATTCAACTCCGATGGGGCAGTCCAAACCGACTTCAAAGATATTATTGATTCCCGTCCGAATGTTTTTTTTAGTAAAGGGATCGATGAACTACCTATGAGATGGCAAAAGTGCATAGATAGCAATGGTACATACTTTGATTAAATAAATATATTATATTTAAAAAAATCAACTTTATGTTCCTTTCATACAAAACGCCAATTTCATATGTAAGGACCTCATTGATATGTTTCGGTAAACGAAATTATTTATTTATTTGGTCGCAGGTTTTTCTACTGTATCCTAATATTAAAAACGTCAGCTGGGATGTTCACTCTCTCCTTCGTCACGTGTCTGATTTAAAAACGAGAAACAGGAGTATGTAGGGGAGTGTGGTTACTATTCCGGCGGACCCTTCTCGGGGTGCAAAATAAGAATAGAAATCGGATATCGTAAAATCGAAGACTCACCATATTCCGAATTCCTCGTCCCTGTCTCGTGTTTGTGCGAGAATCCTTTTGTGACGTACCTACGAAGCTAATACTTGCTGAGCACTATTACCCATAGGGATACATTATGCAGGCCTCTTTCCCGGGCTGCACTGTGCAAAACTAAATTCAGTTTGCGCGACCCTCTTCAAAAGGTATCCGTTCAAAATTTCATTCCGCGTGTGCTGGCAACATCTGGTTTGCTACTTTGTATAACACTGCTTAACCGACTGTAAGAGAAATCTTCGTTGCCTGGCACAAGGCGTAACCTGCCTGAGAGAGATAACGCGTCGTCGATTGCCCGCCTTACAGGGCTAAGCAGCGTTCAGATAATAGAGGATTGCCAAAGAAAATCTATTTCAATAGACTTCCAAATGCGCAAAAACTTTACATAGGTTTTTTTAATGAACACCTTTGATTCTCGCTGCTGAGGGAAATTGCTAAAAAAATATTTCTCACGTTTCTGAAAAAATTAATTATTTTTTATTTGTCTTTTTCTTTTTTATATACTTTGTTTACAACACTTAATATTAAAAAAAATTAAATTAAATATCAGACATGTTTCGGACAACCCGATCCTTCCTCAGTGATATTATATGGATATTTCAATATTTTAAAATTGTAAAATATGATTTTATAATATTTTAAATATCACAGTTTTGACAGATCTGTCATGTCATGTTTTATATATAAACTAAGTCTTTCTAGTGTAATTTTTAGTTGATTGTAAGAACTGACGATGGTAACATCAGTTAGCGAAACATCTTTATAACATCTGTCAAAATTGATCATATTTGTAAACAATTTTATAATATTTTAAAAACTAACTAACTAACTAACCATCACGCCGTCTCCCCGAAGGGGTAGGCAGAAAGAATGGACTGCCACACTTTTCTTTCCTGACATATTTCTCTCGCTTCCTCAACATTCATACATCGTGTCATGCACGCGCGTCGATTTCTCTGACTCCTCACATGGCCGACATTCAATATTTGATTTATTTGATCGTGCCACGTTTTCCTCGGTCTTCCTCTATTTTTGGTTCCATTTACATCATTAACACATATTTTTTTACCATTCTTTCTTCATTCATTCTTTCAATATGTCCAAACTATCTTAATGATCCTTTCATTATTTTGTTCATGACACCATCATTCGCACCGCATTCACTTCTTATATTTTCATTCGGCACCCTATCATACACAGAGTATCCACATATTCTTCTAAGAGATCTCATTTCAACTGCATTTATTCTACTTTCATCCTTCTTTTGCCAGTTCCATGCTTCGCTTCCATACATAAGGGTCGGTAGAAGAACACCATTGTGCACTGCCATTCTAGCCTTTTTGATAGGTTTTTGTTTGCGATGACAACTTTAAGTGCACCATTCACTTTGTTGCCTGCCCCAACCCTTCTTTCAATATCCCTCTCCACTCTTCCATCTCTTGTAAACATACTACCTAAATACAGGAACTCAACTACTTACTCCAAATTTTCACCATTCACGCTAATGTTGCAGACTGTCGTGGTTTCTTCCTTTTCAAAAATCATTACCTTGGACTTATTAACATTCATCAACAGATCATTTCCCATGTATACCTCATACATACAATTCACCAGGACGAATATTTTAAATATCTTTTAATATCACTTAGAAAGGACCGGGTTGTCCGAAACATATCTGATATTTAAATATATATTTTTTTTAATAGTTGATGTTGTAAACGAAGTAGATAAAAAATAAAAAGACAAATAAAACATCTACAACACAAAGTATGACGAATATATAAGAAACTTTTTTGTAATTAAAATTTACTACTTTTGTTAATTACTATTTAAAAATATTATTATAAGTTCCCCCAACGTTGGCAATAACTGCAGCGAAAGCATCTCTGTCCTGCGGCACTTGGAACTGGTTCTCATTCCAGTCCATTTTCATATATTTCGCAGCCAAGACAACTGCCTTTTTCCAACTCCCCGACGTCCATCTATTTTGCCCATGATTATCAGTTGAAAGAGGTGGTATCTTTCTCGCCTAATACTTAATTTTTTTTTAAATCACAACACTTTACTAAAATTCTCACTAACATGTTTCGGATGGTACTCGTCCTTTTTCAGTATAAAAAAAATTAACGCTGAAATAAAATATGTTCACTTAAGATGATCAGTACCTTCTGAAACATACTTGTAAAAAAAACTTTCAATTAATGATGCCTAAGCAAAGCGTCACATGTCATTCTTATAAAAATAAAACCTCTAGAAAAAAAACATATCATTAATTTATTATGTAGTTTAATATCATTGCAAAAGAAACACTGGTAAATGCGTCAATTTATTTTTGTACTCAATACAAACTATGATAAAAAAAAAAATTCCATTACAAATGCAAAATAAATTTGTGGTGTAATGTGTGTAATCAGGTTTTAATCACTTATCAAAACAAACATATGAATAAACTTATAGAATTGACTACAATGTTTTATTCTGCATTAATATTAAATTAAATTTAGCAATACTCGTATACGTTTATACTCATATTTATTAAAAACAGGGAATCAACTTGAAAGCGTAATTATAAAACAAATAGCCATAAAGCGATGATAATAAAAAACATTGTAACTTAAAATGAGCAGCACATTTTGATTGGATTGAACTGAAAAATTTTGTTCGTTCAAAACGCGCGGAAAACGTTTTCATAGAATTGGCACTTCTATTGTTTCAAAATCCTCCATTCAGAACAGATTAACAAACGCTTTATTCACCGCTCGGCAGCGAAATCTATTAAACATAAAGCTCTCTACATAAATAACTATTCCAATCACAAAGGGCGTGTAAACCGACCTTTACACAAACACCGTAAAATCCTTGCTCTCAATAATGCATGTGTTTACGGTGGAGCGTGCTACAGACATCTTTAGTGGACCAACATTTCACAGCCAATTACTCTGTTTCATCTTGTGGCGTGACGTCACCCCGTTATTCCGAAATGTTACTTTTCTATTTCGCGTACCTTAACCCTTAACGTACCGTGTTCAAAACAAAACGCTCGCTCCCATGTGGTATGTTCAGTTTACCGCTAACTTTATCTAAATATCAAGCATATGACTAGATGAATCAAAATTTAATTTATGTCATCTTGTAGGGAATTTCATTAGGAATAGATCGATATCTATAACATACATGGATTATTTGAAAAACATATCATTATTAATTTTTTTCTGGAACCATGCGATTTCTGATATGTAATGCGTCACAGCGTACGGGCGACTGGACATCGGGTATAAACTTGTCTGCGCGCCGCGGCTGGCGGGGCGAGGATAAAGGCACCTAGGCAAAATGTATAGTACGTTCAAGACAACGAGTACGTATTAATATTTGTCCCTTTTGGTAAAGTGTTAATATTTTCACAGTTCTGATATTATTAAGTTACGTGCTGCGTTTTCATCCAGTCGGTATTATTACGTACCTATTGAAAAGGTCAAAGATATAATTTATAATATGTTCAAAACAGCGAGTAAGTATTTGTCACTTTTGATAAAGTTGTAAATATTAGCAAAACAAATTCTACCTTAACACGAATGAAGGTGAGGGCAGTCTTAGAAAATATTTTTTTTTGGGATGAAGGAAGTAATTTTTTGCTTTTTTTTTATTACGAAATATTGAGAACACTTCAATGGAGGATTACAATTTTTTTATAATATTAGGGTCCATAGGTTTTAAGAAAATCAACTTTAAATTGGCAGTGGAAACTCAATTGACCACATGGCAACGCGACGGTTAACCATGGATCGGTAATATTGTAAGATTATTACTCTCTGAAGATTCTCGTAAACAAAAGAAACCAATAAATTTGTTATATTAGATTGGAGCTTTTAATGATAATGATTCTTTCGCAAGAATGAATTAATTTGTGGTAGGCATTATTATATTTACATCATGTTATTTTGTTTTATCGAACCAACAGGTTTCGCTCGCATTAAGATATTTTTAACATTTGATATATTATTGTAACACCTGATGATGTCAACAAAGGTTGACGGAACAGCTGTCGCGTAAAATAAAATACAGTTGTGATACATAAAACAAAGTTATTTAATTTAACAGTTTAAAGTTAAAGTTAATGTTTAAAGTTAAAAAAACGGTGAATACGTGGAACATAAATTAAATAGACAATTATGTGCACCATCTAAAAAGAACATTTTGTGTTAAATTATTTTTATTTTGTTATTTTATTTTATATCATTGTATTTTATATTATTTGTTTGAGATTTATTTTGTGGGTGTTGGACGATCGAAGTGTGCTCGGGAGATGCCTATTGGTGGCGATGAGGTTCGCAACCCATCACACCGCGTCTCCCGCGGAGCGAAAAGAGAAGGATGGAGTGCCGCATCAGTAAAAGTGTGACAGTTTATTCTTTCTGCCTACCCTTTCGGGGAGACGGCGTGATAGCTAGTTAGTTACTTTTCTATTTCGCGTACCTTAACCATGGATCGGTAATATTGTAAGATTTTTGCTCTCTGAAGACAGTATACAAAAGAAACCAATAAATTTATTATATTCGATTGGAGCTTTTAATGATAATGATTCCTTTGCATGACGGAATTAATTTGTTGTATAGCATTATTATGTCGCCCAGCGCGCCATGGAAAGAGCCATGCTTGGAATAACCTTGAGGGACAGATTTAGAAACGAATTTATTCGACAACAAAACAAGGTGACTTAGGTGGCTCCACGGATAGCCGGGCTGAAGTGGCAGTGGGCTGGCCATATCTGTCGGAGAACCGTCAGCCGATGGGGATGGCGGGTTCTGGAATGGAGACTGCGTACAGTATTCCGTAGAGTTGGACGTCCCCCTGCCTGCTGGACCGACGATTTGCAGAGGATTGCTGGACATGGATGGATGGGAGTGGAAATGGGTAGGGGGCGGTGGCGTTCTTTGGGAGAGGCATACACTCAGCAGTGGATGACAGACGGCTGATGATGATGAAGGCATTATTAAAAAAAATACAAAACTTGTTAACTTTTGGTTTTTCATCATTTTATTTTGTTTTATCGAACCAACAGGTTTCGCTCGCATTAATTTAATTTTTAACACCCGATAATGTCAACATGGGTTGACGAAACAGCTGTCGCGTAAAATAAAATACAATTGTTATACATAACACAAAGTTATTGAATTTAACAGTTTAAAGTTAATTTAAGTTAACCCGACAAAGCTCCGATGGATGCGAAATCCGATGGTTTGATAAAACAAAATAATGTTCGAGTATGTATAAAAAACGATTAATTTTTTTGTTTTATATTGATTTTTTTTTATTATTTATATATAGGATAACATAAATAATGATGACAAGTTTGTTTCACCTTGCGAGGGCATTTTAAAAAGTGAGAATCCCCTCGCAACGCGAAACAAATTCAGCACTTTTATTTACACAATATAATATTTTATATTATATATAAATAATCATTAAAAATTAATGCAAACTAAATACACAATCTCGTTTTCAATACATAATTGTATTCAAATGGAGTTTTACCTTATTAAACCCACAACCATCAACAATATAAAGAATTCTATTATAAAAACATGGTACACGTGTCACAAGTTCTCTTTTGATTTGAATTATTTCAAAGAGTTTTACATTTGTTTTTGCTATAGATAGATTTTCTCTGTGATATTGAAGTACTGTAAAATGTCGCATTCATTTTGATAGCTTTAAGCGGATTTATAAAATCTCAGTACTGAATAGTTCAAGGGGCTTATGGGAGATTATTTTTAACAAACGGACCAATCATGATGAGTGCCCAATGCAAAAATTACTCGATAAACTAAAACATCCATTAAAATTTAATGAAATAATGTTTTTTGATAACTATTTCTAATTTTGTCATCGACAGTGACAGCAACCGGTTTGCCAGGCTGTCTGGCATCGACAGACAGTTCAGACCTAGTTTGTCGATGCCAACTAACCTGGAGAAACCGGTCGTTAACGAAATAAAGACAAAAGTAGAAATTTTAGAATTTTATGATAGATAGTTTTTAAGGGGCCAGGGGCAGTCAGAGGTATAAAAAAAATAGTTTTTTTAAATATGGTAAATAAAAATTGTCAATTGTTTAATTTATTTCATAAAACTAATTTATTTAATTATGTTGATACTTGATTTGACCCAAATTTAAAAAAATAACTTAATTTATATATGAAGTTATCGCCATTATAACTCCTTACAGGTTCATCTTAAATCATTAAAATAATATTTTAATAAATCTAATGCCAGATCGAAGGTTAACTTTTCTTTTTTAAAACTTCAATTTAAAAAAAATACATTAACTGTTGCATTTTTCCTTGAAAATCCGTAAATTATCAGAGACCAGCATTTTGTTATTCTCAAAAAAATCTTTGATCTGGCACTAGATTAACTATTAAAAGAATATATTTTCTATATTTGAATGATTTAAGATGAACCTATAAGAAGTTATAACGGTCACTATAAGCACCACTTATGGGTCCAACAAATATGGCGAAAACTTCATATGATTTGTTTATTTTTTCTTTCAAATTCGGGCAAATCGAGTAAAAACATTAGAAAATAATTGGATATTGATGGTTTTATAAAATAAATTAAGTTAGTTACATTAAAAATATATTAAAGATACATGTTATTTCATACCTCTGACTACCCCTAACCACTTAAGGCGTTAACACTGGAATTTCATAATGACGAATTTTTTATGACACCTTTTTTTCCACTTTTCTCGACATATTTTGAAGGCTTTATACCTTCACGATCGGGAGAGTTTATATCATTCTCCTGATGATGAAGGTGTTAAACATTTTAAACGTGTCGAGAAAAATAAACTCAAAAGTGGAAAACACAGTGTTTTGATTCATAAAAAAAATTCAAAAGTGGAAGTGGTTATTAAAAAACATCGTTTCATTTATTTATTATTTAAAATGAACTTCCATTAAGAGATTTTAGGAAAATCAGTCGATGTCAGCGAGCTTGGCGAAACCGGTCGCTCTCGAAATAAAGACAAATGTGCAAGTAATTATAAAAAAAATCGTTTTATTTAATTATTATTTAAATGTTTAGTTTCAAGATTCTGAACTCCTAACTCAACACTAACAAGCATTTACACACACAAAAAAACCACAACATTCCCAATTGATCGGAATCCCAAAAATCTTTTTCATTGAAGCGTCAACAGCTATCCCTTGAAGGTCTATCAAGTAAACATTTAGCAAGATCCCCCGAGTATTTGTATAGAGCACCTACCCCGCCGCACAATGGAGATGCCCTTTCAACCCCCCGGATTACCCCCGTGTTCGGATTATCGCCACTTCATATTCTCACAAGACGCATCATGTCTGCTTTATTGCCTTTTTTCCATTTTTTGAACAAATTTAACTGCTTTGAATATTTA
Organism: Lepidostoma basale; assembly: GCA_022606425.2. Lineage (NCBI taxonomy): Eukaryota > Metazoa > Arthropoda > Insecta > Trichoptera > Lepidostomatidae > Lepidostoma > Lepidostoma basale. Next base: position 232,164 of record JAHDVF020000348.1, on the reverse strand, counting down.
AAAAAATTAACAATAGTAACTGTTTAAATAAAATAAAAACTCTGTTATAAATATTACAATTGATTATATTTTATCGCGACAGCTGTTTCGCTAACCGGTGTCAGCATCGTCAACTTGTTGATTGTAAAACCTGCTAATTATCTAATTTAACAATGTTTATTTCTTTGTAAACAACACTTTACACGGACACTAAAACCCTTCCGAAACATATTTGTATCAATTTAATTTCATTTTTAATTAAGTGTCATATGCAAAAAAAACAAGATTTTTAAATTATTTAAGTATTCAAAGCAGTTATTTTTTTTTAAATAGCAGCGAGCTGCCGAAACCGGTCGAAGACACAAACCCTTGTGGATATTAATTAAATATAAAAGGTTTATTTATTTATTGTGTTATGTAAATAAATTGTTTTTCAAAAGTTAATCAAATGTTAAATCCACGACACAAAGGGATGGCTAAAATAGATGTTATTAAAAAATTAACTAACTAATCATCACGCCATTTCTCCGAAGAAGTAGGCAGAAAGAATGGACTACCACACTTTTCATTCCGATTCTTTATTTCTTTCATCATTCCAAGTTTTCTCTCCCATCCCACACTCTGTCACAATTTTATAATAGGCCATAAAATCATGTACCATATGTTGCTTTGTTTTGTTAGATTAGGACATAGAAGTGGATTGAAATTAAACCGGATTAAATGTGGCCTAGATACCCTTCTGCCTTTGCTTTTTTTTCTGGAATGGTGCATTCTCCAGCTAATGTATGTAAGTCCTGCGTGGATGGGGGGCGAGCCAAGGTATTGTTTGAGTGAAGCTGACGAAGGGGCGCCGCTGCGTTCTATAACAGCTTCGGGTAAGCGGCGGGTAACCTTCAATGTCTTTATTTAAATGTTAGTTTGTTCATTTGTATTTGTATTAACAATCACTGTATGTTACCCTAAAATAAATAATTTTTCTTTCCTAACATACTTCTCTCGCTTCCTAGACATACATCGTGTCATGCACGTGTCATGCACGCACGTCGATTTCTCAGACTTCTCACGTGGCCGACATTCAATATTTTATTTATTTTATTGTAGAACTTTTAGATTAAATGCATTTTATTAAAAAAGTTATTAAAAAATGCACGTAATTATCGACCAATCCGATGGTAAAATAACGAGTTCAAATGAAAACTGAGTTATCAAATATTTGCTCAGTTAAAAAAGTGATCCGTTTTCATTCTAAAAATATTTCAACGGATAACTGCCCGCCGAGTGTTATAAAATTGGAAATGAATCACGCGAGTCGTATTTTTCCAACTAGGGAATATTCCCCTCTTGCAGGAGAGCCCGTATGCTAATAGGAACAGCTGTCGATACCAAAGCGCGGGCGGGGGATGGTTCAGCAGTGGTGAAAAGTGTTACTGAAAATCTGTGGAAAAACACTTATTGGAAATATACCGACTCTTACCATACTAACATCATGTTGTTTTTTGCTCTTAACATCTATCAAATGGTATTCACTTTAATAATCGCGATTTTGTACAGGGTTTAAAAATAAATACATTTAACTCAAGTACTCAGTTTATTCAATATGGGAGTGTCATGAGAGGTTATTGATACCTGACGATTTATGACTAATAGATCTTTTTTAACTCTATTATTATAAAATTATTTTAATTACCTTGAAATTGAATAAATAGCACTGTTTTTATTCCACTTTTTTCACGTCTTTCTCTATTTCTAGTTCCATTTACATCGTTTTTATATATAATAATTTTTCACCATTCTTACTCTATTCATTTTTGCTATGTTTCCAAACCATCTTAATGATCCTTTCATTATTTTGTTCATAACACTTTCATTCGCACTGCATTCATATGGTATATTTCATATCATAGTTTATTAAATTACATAACTAACTAACTAACCATCACGCCGTCTCCCCGAAGGGGTAGGCAGAAAGAATGGACCGCCACACTGTTTTGTCCTGACATAAATCTCTCGCTTCCTCTACATTCAAACATCGTTTCATGCACGCACGTCAAATTCTTAGACTCCATACGTGACCGACATTTAATATTTGACTGATTTGATCGTGCCAAGTTTTCCAATGCCTTCCTCTGTTTCTAGCTCCGTTCATGTCGTTTATATATTATTAATTTTATACATATTAATTTTGTTCATAACACTTTTATTCGCACCACATTCACTTCTTATGCTTGTATTAGACACTCTATCATATAAAGATTTACACACATTCGTCTTAGAGATCTCATTTCTACTGCATTTATTCTACTTCCATCTTTTTTTGCTAGTTCCATACTTCCCTTCCATTCATGAGGGTCGACACAAGAACACCATTGTGCACTGCCATCTTAGCTTTTTGGACAGGCTTTTGATTGCAATGACAGCTTTAAGGGCACCGATTACTCTGTTGCCTGCCCCAACTCTTAGGAAAAGGATTACGTTACATGTTATGTGATACCGCATTATGTAATTTTAACTTCAATGTCTGATCTGATTTCATTGTGTCAGATTATTAATTGCCTGTTTCTATATTATTTATACAAAATTGAAGGGGTTTGTTCACATAATTGATAAAATCCAAAGAAACCTTTTAAAAGGAGTCAAACTAAGATAATCTTACGAACAAACTTCCCCAATTAAAACCTATTTTCTTTATAAAGTTTCAGAGGATTTATTTATAAAAACATTCACTAAACGACAAACGATAAAAGTTACGTTATATCGAAGGAGATAAAAAAAAGTAACTTCCCAAACGGCAGATCACTCCTAGTACAAACTTGATCTATCTAGGTCAATCTCAGACCAAGTTTAACGATCGTAGTTAAATTAAACACGGTTTTTTAACTGAAAAAGTTCCCAAAACTAATTTTGCTTATTACTATTCCTAGTTTACTCTTCGCCCTCTCGGTGATTTGATAGTTTGCCATTCGCGAATATAGAGAGCCGAAACTTGTTCCAAAATATTTGGACCGTATATGAATTCTTATTTATGTAGGTAAACGTTTTTTTATGTGTTTTCATTATTTAAATGGCTTTAGGACAGAAAACAGATAACAAATCATCAGATAAAAATTGTCTTTCTGAAGGGAAAGGCAGAAATATCGGACTACCGAACTGTTCTTTCCTGACGAACTTCAAACTTCGTGTTATGTACGCACGTCGATTTCTCCGATTCCTTACGCGGTCCACATTCAATATTTGATTGACTTCATTGTGCCACGTTTCCTAGATCTTCTTAAATGTCTTGTTACGTCGTTTAAATTTCTAACTATTTGTTCTTCTCACGTGGCCGCACATTTGATATTTGAGAAAATACAAATATACTTCCACAAAATAAATTAATTTTTATTTAACAATTCTTCTCGTTTTTAAGAGGGAACGTTATGAAAAATATGAAAAATATAGTTTGTTTCTTCTTCTTCTTCCTCAGCCAATTCCCGTCTACTCCTGAACAAAGGCCTCATCCATTCGCTTCCATGTCACTCTGTCTTGTGCAGAGTGCATTGAATTTTTTGTTTGTATTTATATAATATATTTAAAGTGTTATAAAATTTAATGAACCTTGTTTACAATTCTCTTTCCACCTTTATATTGTTATCGTTACGAGTAGCATAAAATTAAGTTAAATTTCACAAATTAACTATCAAAATCGTAATATGCTAATGTGCAATTCAATGCAAACATTAATGTAATCCCCTAAATAATCGAAATTGATACCGTATTGTTGAGAGTCGGCTTAAAATAACATTTTTATAACAATATTGATACTGTGACAGACGGATTTAATCAGCGGGATCGAAATGCATATTCATTTCAAAGGGCTTGCGCTACTGGGGAGTAGCCACTGCCGGACGACCAAATCCCCGCCAGCAGGAATTTAGCTCTGGTGCTTAATGGCTTTTGAATTTTGCTCAATATGCTTAAAGTCCACATAGATTCTGATAAATTGATGCGAGAATCGCAAACTAATTCCGGTTACCGTCCGAATGGAGTGCATATCTGAAGGACCGGATTAATTTCAATTGACAAAAATGTATTATACGTATTTTTAAATATTAGCCATGATTGGAGAAATCCTAAAGAAGTATTATGTCAGGATAGAAACATGTCCAGGATAAAATTTCTAAAAAATTAATAATAAACATTATTAACTGTTTGAATGAAATGAAACAGTTTGCCAGCAGATTGAAAGCCCTGTGGTTTCCGCAGTCCAAACGAGATCCCTAAAACGCACATTCTTCTTCTTCTTCCTCTTAGTTTAGGTCGTATGACCTGTTTGTGATGGTGGGCTGTCCTGGGATGATGATTTCCAGCCATCTCTCCATCGATTCGACGGCCTTTCTAGTAAGCTCTTGCTGCTTGGATTTGTACCTTTAACAATTTTTGCGATTCATGTAATCAATTATTATATAACATTACATATTTGCGAAAGACAATCATGATAATTCTTTAGAAAGGCAAAACACGTGATTCCCATAAATTATAATAAACTTCTAGAAAACAGACATTTTCATTCGAATTATTTCTTCTTCTTCGTCTCTCTGGCTCTACACTCCTGGGTGAACCTCGGCCGCCTCCAGAATGTTTCACGTATTAAATTCTTCTTCTTCTTCTTCCTCTTAGTTTAGGTCGTATGACCTACTTGTGACGGTGGACTGTCCTGGGATGATGATGTCCAGCCATCTCTCCATCGATTCGACGGCCTTCCTGGTAATCTCTTGCTGCTTGGATTTGTATCTTTAACATTTTTTGCAATTCATATATTCTCCATGCGGTCTCTCCAAAAGCGCCTTCTGCTTCTTCCCCATCTCATTATGTCTACAACACCACAGACAGACCCTATCGTTTCATTTCTGATCCGATCTCTGAGGTTTTTGCCTGCGATGGAGCGTAGGGTTCGCATTTCTGCTTCTCTAAGAAGGTTCTTAGTTCTATTGGTATCGGCTCTGACCTCTATTCCATACGTCATGATGAAGCGAACACATGCCTTGTATATCTTGACGCACATTAAGGGTTAAAATTTATTAAAATATTTATTAATATATAAAATATTTATTAATAAAATTTATTAATATACATTTAGAATCTTAATTGATATTCTTAGTAATGTGTATTTAAATTTAGACAAATGTCATTAACAATTTAAATGGGGTCCTTTAAATCATGTAGGCGTATAATTTTAAAATGATTACTTCTATAATAACGAATTGCTAAAGATTTATTCATGTAACAATAAAAACTCGTATTAAATTGGTTTTAGAAATCAAAAATACTTCATTGAAACCGTCTAATTGTCTTGAGTATAATTATATAATAGCTCAAAGGGGTATATTGCTTTAACTACAGTATTCTTATAATTAATCCTAAATAATTCGTTCTTATTAATATTATAACGAATAGGCCAATTTACTTTTAAAACCACAAAATTGATCGTCCATTTAATATTTTTTTTTTGTATACAAATATTCAATAATCGTACTAGACTATTATATTAATTTCATTCTAATCTGAAAATAGCTCATTTCAATTGGAGAGACATCTCCAGGCGTAATCTAGTACTGTATGATTTGCAGAGTCTTTCACAGTGCATTAATAAAGATTATCTGCTTAATGCTTCGCGATTCACTTGCCGTTCTGTGACATTGACCTCCTGCCGCTCTCTTGATGTCATCAGACTATCTGACTTGTGGTCTGCCTGGATTTCTAGGGCCGGATCTCGGTCGCCACTCCAAGATGCGTCTTTTCCACCGATCATCCATTGTCCTCGCTACATGACCGCCCCAATTCCATTTCTACGAGGCCACTTTGCACGCTACGTTCGCAATTTTGGCCCTTTCTCTGATCCAGTCATTTCGCTTCCTGTCTCGTAGACTGATGTTTAACATCCTTCTCTCTATTGCCCGCTGGGTCACTTATAGTTTCTGAATTGTTATTTTTGTGAACGTAACTGTTTCTAGCCCGTATGTCAGTACTGGGAGGATGCACCTGTCAAATATATTTTTCTTCAGGTGGTTCGCGAATCTTTTAGACTTTAGAATATAGGACCGAAAGCAGCCCATCTCGGCTTCTTGGTTGTCTCCGCCAGCTTGACCATATGTCCCAGATGCACCAACTCTTTCAATGATCGTTCCCTCCACCCTCACTAGTTGTGGGCGCTCTGAACTACACTTAATTAAACAGTACTTTTTTAAACTGTTAAATTATACAACTTTGTTTTTTGTATCACAATTGTATTTTATTTTACGCGACAGCTGTTTCATCAGCCTATGTTAACATCATCATGTGTTACAATAATATATCAAATGTCAGATTTTAGCGATTTTTCAAATCTTTATGTGATATTTATCAACTATGACAATGACAATGACAAATACTACTATGACAATGTTCATAGGAACGCGTGTCCCTAGTGTTAGAAATTACAGCACAAAAATATGTATGTACAATTGAAGCATTGTCACTTCCATGTTCATGTTCATAGATTATCCTAACATTCCACCGATATTTACGATGTAACGGGAAAATGCATGATATTTGTGAGCGTTTAACTCCGCGCTCGATGCGAGCTCGCTTATAAATTACGCCGGACCGGATTCAGGCGAATAGAGGAGAGTGGGCTATTTGGATGTGCAATTATTTTTTTTGCAAAATTTTGACGTAGCAAACTTCAATATTTAGACGATTATTGAAAAAAAATACTCAATCAACAGCTATTGCAATAATTTCATATAATATACTTTTTTATAACAGACTACTTAACAAAATAACTTTATAGAAGATATATCAGAACACCGCCCCATTTACGCAAAACATGTTTACATTCGACGTCCAAATTGCTCTTCCAATATGCATCACCAAATGCAAAGTTATACATAGCGAAGTGTCGAACAACCGATACCAGCGTTACTGTAGGTAATAAGCAAGAGCATAAATACTACTCTTTACAGAACGCAGGTCTTTCCAATAACTTTTAAAAATTCGCACCGTACAAAACCTTCCCCTCTTCAATTCAAGAAAATCATACCCTGGCAGACGAAGAAGAGCCACAGCCATGATATACACAGCCAATGATATAATCCGTTATGTCCAAAACAGATTTGTGAAAAGTGCAAAGGTTACTCAAACGCGAATACATATAGGTCGTAGCACCGTCCTGTTGAAACCAGATATCTTCCAGATCTGTTTCCTCCATTAGTTTTTCTAATTGAGGTTCAAAAAAAAATTCCAACATGGAAAAAATACTTTCAATATCGATCGAATATGTATATACATCGAGATTAAAGTATTATACAGCCAAAGATAAATGCTGATAAATGTGACAAATTGCCCCGGCTTCCCCGACGTATGCAATAATGAACACTGAACAGCGTACCGTAGTGGCGCATGGAGTATAGTTAAACTATCAACTAAACGAGAGTGTGGGCAGCACTTGGCTTTTATGGTGAACCGAGGACATTTGCAGCGGTCCGCTACGTCACTAGAGATCTCTCTCCACCAATCACAGTGGGTTGTTGCACTAGAAATAAACAGTAGGTAATGTAAACCTATTATCATCACAGAGTTAATGTCACACGTTACACTACATACAGTGTCATGACACATGAACTTATCCTGAATTGGGAACAACAAAGGTAAGTTATTTTTAATTTTTATATCGATTCATGAAGAAGATTTGATTATTGTAAATAAAACATTGTATTTCGCACACATTTCCGAATCAAATAATAAAATGATAATTTCTTAGTAGCAATAAAGGGTATTGTCGTCGATCATCGGTCCAGCGGGCCGACGATCTGAAGAGGATTGCTGGACCTGGATGGATGGGAGCGGCAATGGATATGGCGTGCTTTGGAAGAGGCCTACATTCAGTAGTGAATGACAGACGGCTGGTGATGAATATAGGGTAAGTAGAATTAAACAATTATCAAATTTATTCAATATTTACCCCAGTTTACAAAGGGAAATGAGAGTAGGAACCTTGGCATGCGCACACGTCTTGGTAGTAAGTGCATGGAAGAGGAGATGCGTCGCCTTGCTGCAGACTAATCGTTAGATTGATACCGGAGAGAGAGAATTAACATTTATTCAAGTTATCTCAAAAAAAGTTTATGTTTGAATTCAGAGCGTTATGTGGAGATGTTAAATGAAATCTTGGTACTTGAAATACAAAATTCTTCTGGCAATAACCAGAGAATATGGTACTAGTAGGACGAAGCAACGTCACACGCGTCCAATACGTCTCTTCAATGAATTCGTGAAATGTTCTCTTGCAAATTGATCTCCAGGAGAGATGATATAGATTGGCCTCCACGCAGTCCTGATTAGTTTACTCTGGACTTTTTACTGTGGGGTTATCTCAAATTTAAAGTTTACGCCAATAAACCGACTTTCCTGGTGCATTCGAAAGAAAATATTCGTCACAAAATGGCAGCCATCACGAAGTTTACCTGCCGAGCTGTCATTAGAAATTTTACTGTTCAACATAATGAGTGCCGCGAACGGGAGGGCTTACATTTTATTCATAAACAATAATTTCCCAAATTATATGCTTTAATACGAATTAATAAATATTTTTTCTATCAATGGCTTACTTTTTTTAAAATTTGATCCACTAAATATAAACTTTCTTTTGTGACACCTTGTATTATACCAGCTACGGATTTTAATTGATTAACGCAATTCCTTTTTGAATTAAACATTTCAAATAAAGTTGGCAGCTTGCTTTCTGGCCCAAGGGACAAGGGTTCAAGCCTAGATATGACCAGATTCCTTCTTCATAATAACGAAATATTTATGCTCAGTTAGAAGGTTAAACAATAATATATTTGTATTGTATTATATAATAATCGGAATCCACCTTTTACTCCTTTCTCCTTAATTTTTCTTCTTCTTCTTTTTGTCCTGTCACCTCCATGGTGCATAGGGCCTCAAGGAATCTTCTCCACCCGACTCTATCGCATGCCTGATGCCTAACATCATCCCAAGTGAGGCCTGCTGCCCTAACCTCGTCCTGCAGGGTTCTTCTCCAGGTGGCTCTAGGTCTGCCTCGCTTTCTCTTTCCCCCCATAGGGGACCAGTCTAGTGCGCCCTGAGCGATGCAGGCTGGGCTCCGTCTCAGAGTGTGACCGATCCACTGCCATTTGCGCCTAGCGACTTGTTCTCTAATTGGCTTCTCGCCTGCCATGGTCCAGAGAACGGCATTTGACACTGTTTGGGGCCAATAGATTTTGAATATTGACCGAAGGCACCTATTTATAAACACCTGGAGTTTACCAATAACTCTCACATCCGTAATCTCCTTAAATACTTTGCCTAAATATAATCTCCCAAGCTCCAAATGCAAATCAATTATTTATTAATTTCTATATAAATTATGTCTATTCAAATATATGTTTTCTCTAAATTACAGTTTTTCTATACTCGTATATGTTTTTTATATTGTCATCATTTATTACTTTATTTTATATTATTTATTAGTTTTTACTGTTAAAAAATAATTGTTAGTACCTACTTATAATAAATAGCACAGGTTAATTTTAAAATTTGAATTATTGCATCGAATTTTAAATGCGTTTTTTATTAGCCTTTTTTTATCTAGTTTTTATTATAATTTTACACCTGGAAGATGGAGGTATCCTGCGAAACATGTCGTGTTTTTTAATATATTTTTATTAAATAGTGAATTAAACAAAGTTTTTCAATTTCCTAAGTATAATTGTATTATTGAAGATAAAGTTTTTTCGACGGATTTTTGAAGCAATACTGACATTAGCTGAAGCTTTGAATACACACGATTAAGAAAACAATTTTAAGAAAACACAGAAAAACGATATTTTAAGTTTCACAAATATTATATGAATCCAATAAAATGAGATCTCTTGTAAATTATAAAAAAAAAAACGCCTAGACTTGATTCCACGAAACATTATAATTTTCATTAGTTTTTCTTTTTATGAGAATTTGTCAAGAAATATATATTTTTTGTTAGAATATACGAGAGTTTTATTTTTCTTACTTTATCGCCATAGCTTTGAAAATTCACGGAAAACGTTTAATTCCTCTTTCCACTACCCTCAGGGTGGTATTTTTCCCACCCACCTAGGCGCTAGATACGCACATGCACATGCCTTATTTAATTGTATGATTGAATTGAAAAGCAAACAATTATCGAATTTATTCATTATTTACTCCAGTTTACAAAGCGAGATGAGAGTATGAACCTTGGCAGTACATTGAAGATCAAATATCAAATCCAAAATACATGATGAATCATAAGATAATTCATTGTTTTGGCGGAAACACTTTGATCTTTCATCATTATTAACTGCTTAAATAATTTTAACTTTGTTATAAATATCACATTTGATTATATTTTGTCTCGACAGCTGTTTCGGTAACCGATATAAGCATCGTCAAGTCTTAAAATCAACTTAAAAATACATCAGAAAGACTTAGTTTATATACAGAATTATCAAGAGGAGTAAAAACTACACACAATATTGTAAACAATTATAATAAAGCTGGGAAAAACAGTAATTAGGTCCAGTAACAGAATACAAAATTGACGACTTTCTTACTTACTTTCTATGGCCATACATCTCTTGAAGAGTTTTAGCCTCCTCGATGATTTTTCGCCAAGCTCCTCGATCCTGCGCCTTTTGCTCCCAGCAGTTCCATTCGTCTAGGCCTTCCTAGAGATCTTACTCCAGTCGGTCTAGACGCGTACAGGGTCTTGATTGCTCTGGTCTCTTTGACTCGGCATGCGTGTCCGATCCATGCTAGGCAACCGGCCCTCACAGTACTCTTTATAAGGGGCTGCTGGGTCATCATACGGATCTCTTGATTGGTCCTTTTCCTCCAAGTTACCGCTGCAACACCGGGATGTTTGTTGAGTCAAACAAAATTAGGAGAAGTATACAGGGAAGCAAATTACATTAATAGGAAAGGGTTCTTCAAGTAAAAGACAATTATAATAAAGTTAGAAAAACCGTATTTAGATAATAAAGGATGAGTCATGCATAATTGAGAAAATAAACAAAAAAGTGAAAACGTAATATTAATATTTTTTCGTTGAATTATAACAGTTTTTTCCCATCTTTATTTTAATTGTTTACAATATTTGTGTGTAGTTTCTTCCCCTCGTAAAAAATGTATATAAACTATGTCTTAATAATATATTCATTGCATTCACTTTCAAAGTCCAGGTTTCGCAACCATATAGTAGAACTGACCATATATAACATTTAATCATTCTTTGTCGGAGTTTCAAGTAAAGGTTATCGTTGCAAAAGAAGGTTCTCGAAATTTTATTAAATGTAGCCCGTGCAACTTCATAATAACATAATAACACCATAACTATACATACCGTGGTTAAATACAAATTGTTTTATTATTTTGAGTCTATATGTTTTAAATGTCTAAATAATCTAAATTGATAGTGTTCAAGTGGACATTTTGGCAGTTGATAAAAGCATATTTTAGAAATAAGTTTTTATTTAGAATTTATTTTACAGCATACCAAATCTCACACAGGAATGAAGTGATGTATGTAATTGCTTCATACGAAAGTATTACAGTTTTCTCGCCTTCACAATCAAAACAAGTTATGATATATATATTTTTTTATGATATGTAAATAATAAATCCTTATAACGTTCGTATTATGTTTATGATTTACAATCTATGGGTACTAAGGTACATAAGCAATGTATTGGCAGCTTAAGAAAATAAATTATTGCTCCCGAAAACAATGTGCCGCGGTTCACTGATGGATGTTTTATGATTGGAAATTTTTGCTAAGGACAGCTTGCTTTATTATCAAGTTTATTCTTGTCACAATTTCATTTCCTCGGTTCGGATATGGTGTTCGTTGCCAAATAGCCAATGAACCTGAAACGGAGAAGGCGTGTTAGCCAAACGTTCTTTCTGATTTCTTACAAGTAAAATTGCCTTTTTGGATTGTTAAATCACTCACAATGTGATTGGATAATATTTTACATATTTCAATTATTTTGAAACACTTTGTTTTAAAAAAATAAAACAATTGATAGATTTAATTGTATCTCAATAGAGACGAAATGCAAATTGGAAACTGAATATGGTTGATCAAGGTGTTTACAGGACTTATGACCTGTCATTGGTTGGGTTAAGCGTACGCTTTATGTAATAACAACATTCCCCATTCCACCTTTCTTTATGACCATGTCTGACAAATTTTTGGAAGTTGTATATATGTTAAAGTCCTATGCCAGATTTCACATGTCAGTTTCAATGTGCCATCTATGAAGATTTTGATTACATGTGTTAATCTTTTTAAGATTACTCTATATATAATCTACATACTAACGCCATCTATGGAGATTTATGTTTACAAGTATAAGTATACATTTACAAAAAAAAAAAAATTTATTGATTATTGTAACTCCTGATGAGGTCAACATATATGTTGAGGAAACAGCTGTCGCGAAAAATAAAAAATATCCAAATTTTGATATACTCGTATAAACAAAGTTTTAATATTTAATAGTTCATGACGAAATATTTGTCGCAAAAAAATAAAAAACAAGTTTTTTTTCTTCCAACATTTGATAGATTATTGTCACACCTGAAGATGTCAACACAGGTTGACGAAACAGCTGTCGCGAAAAATAAAAATAAATGTTTTACTATTTAAGAATTGATTAATTAAGAATGTATAATCGTTGAAGTACCAGAATACTTTGTATTCATCATATATATTTATTTACATTTAATATATAGACGACCTTCGTGGCCGAATGGCAAGTGCTATTACCGAATAAGTGTCACACCGAAGGTCCCGGGTTCGATTCTTGATGATGGCAGTGTGATTTCACACTGTCTTTGGTTTAGTGTAAATTCACGTGACTATAAAATGGCAATAGATGTGCTACCTATCACTTGTCATGATAATCAATATAATGAAAACAAAAAAAGGAGACAATAAATCAGATGACACCGTCAGTTTTTCTATAAGTAGCATTATTTTATATAAACGTTACATCTATTGTATTGATTATGTATTGTACAATGGTGTAAAACTGCAAATTAAATAATTAATGCCAATAAAAATACAGATTTTATAGTAGTTCTATTTTAATTTACTGCAATGACATGTACTGTATCGAAGTCAAAATTTTTTTTAATGGTTTTTCAGGTTAAAAAAGTGTGGCGGTCCATTTTCTCTACCCTTTCTCCAGGGAAACGGCGTGATGTTTTTTTGTTGTTTTTCTAAATAGAATTAGTAAAGATCCTAAGAAATCTAGATCCATTAAAGATTCACTCCTCTTTATCTGATGATTAAGTGGGCTATTATTTTGCTCCGATAAAATAGCGTTTATTAATGTACACGTCCCAAAACTTAAAAGCTTTCGTAAAATTACGTTTATACAAAAGCAGTTAGAAGACAGTTGTTCCTTCGTCTGTAAAGCAGCCCGCTGATGTCAGTATCAGTCATGTTTTTTACTCTTTGATTTCTAAGCACCGCACCTAATGTAGTTTTAGTGTCAACACTAATGCTCGCTGGCGTGCTTGGCGTCACAAAAGAAACAGGCGAACAACAGTTGTACCGTCTCCAAAGACGATTGAATGATTTATGGTCGTGGGAATGTAAAAGCGAAATGCAGAACGGAGAGAATTTAAAGATAAAATGAAATCCTTGTTCTTGGATGAAACTCTGCATTTTCCACGTTATCATATATAATACCAAGGAATATTTCTAAATATGTACGAAAATTAAGACAAGTATGGTACGATATTTCGAATCCGCGCCCTTTTAAAAAGCTTTACCTTTACATATACCATATTAGATATAATGGTCCAAAATGTTCCTATTTTGAGGAAATTATTAAATGATTCAGAATAAATTGTTAAGGCGTGACATAAACAAAATTATTTGTTGAAATACATTGAAAATAATAATAAAAAACAGTTTTTTTCTAATACAAAATTATGTGATATTTCATTAATTGTTCTTCGTATATACTGAACCAGTTTCGGCTGCCCCATGTTTCTTTGATATTTTATTCATAATATTAATTACAACTTAGTAAAACGTAATACTAAAATCGGGATATTTAATTAAATGACTGAAAAACTAACTTAAAAAAAAAACATTTATCCCAAGGGGTAAGCAGAAATAATGGACCGCCATACTTTTCATTTTTGATCTTCAATACTTCTCTCGCTTATTCAACATACATGCATCGCGTCATGATTGCACGTCTCTTTCACCGACTCCTCACATGATCGTCATTTAATATATGATTGATTTGATAGTACCAAGTTTTCTTCAGTTTTGCTCTATTTCTAACTCTATCGCATTGTTGACGGTGATTTTTTTTATGATTCTAATCAAGTGAAGAAAATAAAGGACAAAAATGAAGACAATCGTTGTATTTTTTGCTATGAAAAATATGAAAGCCCCCCTATTGAAGACTAGATTATGTGCAACATAAGTAAAAATTGGGCTCATGAGAAATGTACAGACGGACAATCAACATCGGTGGGATATAAATGTAATCTCTGTCGTAATTGAAGACTAATTGCTGATTATTTATATCAGTTCGTAATTACCCCACTTGGTGTTCGGGATTTCCCAACTGACGTCGGGTAAACCCGAACGCTAAGGGTTCTGTTTTTTCAACAAAATGTTATTTATTATTAAAAAATTCAAAATGTTGATTAGTAAGGTACTTAGCTGGATAGTTATACTTGCTCAAGAAACAATAAAAGTAATTCTATATCATAATTCCGCTGTTTTATTCAAACTTTCCCTTAGGTGTTCGTGATTCACCCACGTGTGAAATCTGTCTAACTAACTAACTAACTAACCATCACGCCGTCTCCCCGGAGGGGTAGGCAGAAAGAATGGAATCCCACACTGTTCTGTACTGACATACTTCTCTCGCTTCCTCTACATTCATACATCTTGTTATGCACGCACGTCGATTTCTCCGACTCCTCACGTGACCGACATTCAATATTTGATTGATTTGATCGTGGCACGTTTTCCTCGGCCTCCCTCTATTTCTAGCTCCGTTCACCGTTTACATATACTTTCTTTATCATTCTGTCTTCACTCATTCTTTCCATGTGTCCAAACCATCTTAATGACCCTTTCCTTATTTTGTTCAGAACACTTTCATTCGCACCACATTCACTTCTTATACTTGCATTTGTCACTCTATCATATACAGATTTGCCACACATTCGTCTTAGAGATCTCATTTCTACTGCATTCATTCTAATTTCGTCCTTATTGTGCCAGTTCCATGCTTCACTTCCATACATAAAATCTGTCGAATATGCAATAACGACAAGTTGTGATGCAAATATAAGGTTCAAAAAGTGATTAAACGTGTATTGGAATCGTTTTATATGCAGTTAATTAAGCATGCATTTGCTATTCAATTAACACAAATGAAAACATATAGATTTATCAACGTTCAACGTGCAAACCACTTTAGCCGATACGATTTACGAGAGCACTCATATTGAAATGTTCATAATACTAAAGTGTAGGGACGTCCCATAAATCAGTTAATAGAAAAGTTGAGTGCTTTATATCTCATTCTACAATAACTACTCGTAGAACATGGCTCTATAAAGTTCCAGCATGCCCTCGAACATTTACTCACCGTACGTATAACTTCAACATTTCCTACTTTCTTACAATATACGAGAATTTTAGAAAGTAACTAACTAACTAACCATCATGCCGTCTCCCCGAAAGGAAGGCAGAAAGAATGGGCTGTAAAAACTGTTATTTTATGACAAACACGCATGTCGATTTCTCCGACTCCTCACGTAGATGACATATATTTGATTAAGTTAATCGTGCCACGTTTTTCTCGATCTTTGTCTATTTTTAGTTACGTTTACCGCGTTTATAATTATTTCATTATTATTACGTCTTTTCCAAGCTGCATTTTAACATATAAGGGCTGATATTAGAACCCCGTTATAACTGACAATTTTGTGTTTTTATTTGGGATGACCAATATTATCGCACAACTCTCTCTGTAATTTTTCAAATGCATTTAACCCGTATATCTTAGTATATAATATTATAAAATATATTAACTATAAAGCATAGTTAATTTTCTTAAATTAAAAAAAAAACAATTCGAAAGTCGGAATAAACAGCGTTGATTTTTAAGTGGAGAAACTATGTTTTTATTTTTCAAATATGGACAAAACAATGTTTGAATTCAAATTAAAATTATTCATTATAAAATTTCATAAATAATAAAAATTATCACTACGCTTTGTGTGTAAGGGTGTTATTAAATTAGATTCAATCACCACCGGCCGTTTAAACAGGGCATTCAAGACCATAATGGGAGTTTTATCATGTTAATTATACCAAAAACATTCAAATGTGTCTGTAAATAGACGACCGCCCTCCTCCCTGGAGCTTATCCGGACAAATCCCTGGATAAGGAGAAGAAAATGGAATCTTCGCATAAACCACTACTCGCTGGCACGGAGGATCATGTTCCCTTTGTTATTTGCATAAATTTCAACACTTGCTTATTCATCTGCGGCCATTTTGTTTTCCCAAATTTTAAAATGTCCGCAAACATTGCTATTTTAAATAAAGAACGTAAATTATTCACGAACATGCTCAGCAGGAACTGAAGGACTTTTCCAGCATTATTTAAAAATGCCTTTGTTGAAAGTGCGCGTTTCCTTCGGAACCTCTAATTCAGCGCTACCAAAATTATTGTGTACAAGCCCTCCCAAGAGGTGATGATTCCTGAAATATTTTTTTTACAAAATTTTATTATAAAAAATATAAAACGACCATCGTGGCCGAGTTAAGTGCTTTGACTGCCACAGCGAAGGTCCCGGGTACGATTCCCGGCGATGGCAGTGTGATTGTCGCACTGTCTTTGATCTGGGGAAATAATCACGTTACAATAAAATGGCGATAGATAAGCTATGTATATAATGTCACGCGAGACAATTTGATAGCTCCCTTTACATCGATTTGGCTCGCGCTGTAATGATTAACCCTTAACGTACCGTGTTCAAAACAAAACGCTTGCTCCCATGTGGTAAGTTCAGTTTACCGCTAACTTTATCTAAATATCAAGCATATGACTAGATGAATCAAAATTTAATTTATGTCATCTTGTAGGGAATTTCATTAGAATAGATCGATATCTATAACATACATGGATTATTTGAAAAACATATCATTATTAATTTTTTTCTGGAACCATGCGATTTCTGATATGTAATGCGTCACAGCATACGAGCGACTAAACATCAGGTATAAACTTGTCTGCGCGCCGCGGCCGGCGGGGCTAGGATAAAGGCACCTAGGCAAAATGTATAGTACGTTCAAGACAACGAGTACGTATTAATATTTGTCCCTTTTGGTAAAGTGTTAATATTTTCACAGTTCTGATATTATTAAGTTACGTGCTGCGTTTTCATCCAGTCGGTATTATTACGTACCTATTGAAAAGGTCAAAGATATAATTTATAATACGTTCAAAACAGCGAGTAAGTATTTGTCACTTTTGATAAAGTTGTAAATATTAGCAAAACAAATTCTACCTTAACACGAATGAAGGTGAGGGCAGTCTTAGAAAATATTTTTTTTTGGGATGAAGGAAGTAATTTTTTGCTTTTTTTTTTATTACGAAATATTGAGAACACTTCAATGGAGGATTACAATTTTTTTTTATAATATTAGGGTCCATAGGTTTTAAGAAAATCAACTTTAAATTGGCAGTGGAAACTCAATTGACCACATGGCAACGCGACGGTTAAAAAAGTGATTAAATAAAATAATAATATATTATACAAACTTACAGTAATCGATGCTTTTACTATGATATTAAGCTCAGCATTGACTGGTACAAATTCATGTAAATTTATTAGACGAATGCGTGGTTAAGCTGTATTACAATATATGTATAGTCAAATGCAAATTTAAGAAGTGGATGCTGGGCAAATGTAAGTGTGTTGAACCTAAATAATGAAAAAGTCATAAAGATATTTTGGACAAATGGTAACAATTAATGAATAAACAATTAATGAATTAATGAGTAAACGATGTAAACGGGATAATAAAAAGAGGAAAACCGAAGGAAGAACAGTTTTGCCATCCATTATGTCTGCCTTTTATTTCGTGTTATTTAATAAGTTAGTATATTTTTACATACAAAAAAAAATCAATCAATTTTATAAATTAGATTTTGTACCATATTACATATTCTTTTAAAAAACTCCTAAACCATAAAAATTGTATTTAAAAAATATAAAAGATTATCACTGTTTGAGTTGATATTTATTAAAAATATTTAAAACTGTTTTGTTATTCAATGAAGCTCCGGTGGGAGCAAAACCGGATGGTTTGAAAAAAAAATATTTTCTTCTTCTTCTTCTTGTGGCCTGTTTCTTACAAGGAGTTGACCTCCTGCGAGGTCGACTACCAGCTGACGATCCATCTCTTGGGTGGTCTGCCCGGGGGTTGTCTGCCTTGGGGTTGGTCGTGCAACACAATGAGGGGGAGTCTGGATGGATCCATTCTCCTCACTTTGCATACTAGTATCTTCTCATTTATCTACCCCACCTAACGACATCCTCGACCTCGCATATCTCACTTATCCTTGAGTTACTTTTTCGCGTAGTGTCTTGCCAGATGTGTTTCTGAATAATAAAGTGGTAACAAATAATAATATTTTAAAATTGTATTATGATTATATCACTATCAAGTTGAGGAACGATGTATAAATGTATAAATGTTAAGGAATCGAGATAAGTATGTTAGAAAATGGCAATTGGCAGGTCACGTATCAAAAACCTCAGATAAAAAATTGACAAGAAGACTGCTAGACTTGGAGACGGTGGACGGCAAGGAAAAGTGCAAGGCGACCGCAACTACGGTGGAAGGATGATCTGAACAGACACGTCTGCACAAGACAGAGTGACATGGAAGCAAATGGAGAAGGCAGCCTATTTCCGTCCAGAAGAGACGGAAATAGGCTGAAGAAGAAAAAGAAGAAGAAGATGTCAGGAAAGAACATATGGCGGTCCATTATTTCTGCATGCTCCTTTCGAGAACTTAGTATCGCTTTTACGAGTACCTACGTACTGTTGTGGTGTTGGCGTCGCATGTTGAGAATACCATGGACTGCAAAAAGTAAGGACGATTCAGTCCTCAGTGAACTCAAAATAACAGGAAGACTATCTGTAATATGCAGTGGGCAAGTATTGAGTTTCTTTGGTCAAACTGCCAAGAGAGAGCTAGGTTACTTGTAAAAAAAATATTGTCACAGGAAATGTTCCAGGCATAAAAAGTAGAGGCAGAATTCCTGCGCGGTGGGGTGTCCAGATTAAGAAGATGACCAAAGAAATCTCTACTCGGCGGTGCGGACTGCGGAGAACCGATAGGATTAGAAGCAGTTCCATAGATCACGAACCTCAATAATGAGGAA
Organism: Lepidostoma basale; assembly: GCA_022606425.2. Classification (NCBI taxonomy): domain Eukaryota; kingdom Metazoa; phylum Arthropoda; class Insecta; order Trichoptera; family Lepidostomatidae; genus Lepidostoma; species Lepidostoma basale. The sequence goes on along the minus strand of JAHDVF020000348.1, from coordinate 212,680 downwards.
AAGAAGAAAGAAGAAGAAATGTTTGTATGAATGATTTCACTCTGTAAAAAGCTTCATCAGCACCTATGTTTAGCCCTGATAAAGCTCGTTACAGAGTGAAACCAGTTGGCGCTCCTTACTTAAAAATTAAATGGCTTTATACAAAGTGTTTTGAAAAAAAAGTTTTTTATTCAATTTTTAATTATGTCAAACCACAAAGTATTGGCTTCTTACCAAAGATGTTAATAATAATTTATGTATTTTGGCAACTGTATATTATAACGAAATTTTTCCGCTTCAATAGCAAATTAAATTTATGAAAATCGTTTTATAATGCACAACGGCTAAATGCTTTCACCATTAAATATTTCTACTTGTATCAATTTTAATAATAAAATGACCACCCTGCAATGATATGCAACTGTCAATAGAGTTTGCGTAGCATTTGCAATTTAAAATGGCCTTCGTGTTATTAACGATCTATTGAGTTGCAAGCGTAATTCAATTTATATTCGATACGTAACGACAGCTTCTGACCAAACAGCGAAAACCCTACATTATTAATGTCGTTAAAAGGAAAAAATAGCTAAGTCATAATAAGCATTTTTTTATAATAAAACATACAATTTATTATACTTTCGTATGAAGAACTTAATCGGCGATGTTGCAACATTTAAAATTTATTTTAAAATACTTTAAATACCACAACTTTTTATACCACATAGGTATAAAAATGTGATGTAAAAACTAGTAAAAGTTTTTTAGATCAACTTAGGGCTTTAACACTGTGGAATTCCAAAATGACGAATTTTTTTAAATAAAACACTGTTTTTTTCACTTGAGAAAAGTAGAAAAAACAATGTTTTGATTTTTGGGGGATGTGGTGAGAGTTAAAAGCAGTGTAGACGGTTGCATAGCTCGTGGTTTCTCGTGCGTAGACTTGACGGCGTAGTCTCGTGTCGGTTAGAAGTCGCAAGAAGGAATGACGTAGTAGCGTGACTTCGTAGATCGACTGGAGGGAGTCCGAGATCCGTCGTGGCGTAGACTTATTAACGTAGACTCGTGTCTGTTAGAAGTCGTAATACTGACTGACGTATTGGGTGGTCGGAAGTACCGCTTTTATATGCTTTGCTTCCCATTGCACACGATGCTCTGCTCTAGTGACCTAGTGACCTGTGTGAATAAATCGGGGCCTGAATCATCACTTTTACCTATGCAATGTATGTCATCATTGCGTTAAGTAGGTCCTAAGTCAGTCATTTTCGGTTATTCGTGTACTATATTCCATCATGAAATATGTTGGTTCAGCAGTCGAATTCTACTTATGTAGGTCACCTACAGATTCATAAAAAAACCAGTGAATTGTTTTAATATTATTTTAAATATAATTAATTCTGCATTTGCCATGGTTTCGTGTTGTGGATTAACAAATAAATAACTTTTGAATAAATAATGGAGTTATAGTGCCAACCTTTATAATGGAAGTGAACCTTGGAGCTGGCAGAAGATGGGTGAAAGCAGGAAAAATCCCGTAGATATGAGAAGAATCTGGGAAGAATTTTAGGAAAACAATATGTGATATAATAAAGAACGACGGAATAAGGAAAGAATGTTAAGCGGATGATAGCACCCTAAGTCAAAAAATAAAATGATTACAAATATGGTTTGGACATACCTATGGAACGAATTATAAAGTTGTATAAAGCATGCCCGCTGGACCGACGATCTGAAGAGGATTGCTGGACATGGATTGATCGAAGCGGCAATGGATAGGGGGCAGTGGCGGGCTTTGGGAGAGGCCTACATTCAGCAGTGGATGACAGACGGCTGATGATGATTATTGCGTACGTAAGTGGACTGTATTGACTTTTCTATAGGTCGCAGGTCCCTGCAGGCTCCGGAGCGTAGTGATACTTTTAATTTCGAAGAGAAAGGTAGAGATACGATTTATATTCGAAGAGAAAGGCAGAGATACGTTTCGTAGTAGGTAGAAGTCTTCAGGTAGTAGTGAGCAGAGAGGTGACTTGACCGAGAAAACCGAGACGCTTAAGTACCCGCCAGCGATACCGTGTTGTCGACGATCAGTGTTAATTATGATCACTTGTAATTAGTCGCTGAAAGCGGGCTCGGTGATTGGCTATTGAACGGCGTCTGTGATTGGTCGCCGCCGCGAGGCCTCGCGGCATATTTACGTGCCGGCCGGGTACTCGGCTCTGTTTGCTTGCTACACCGTCCGTCTGGCAGATGTACTCAAAATGTTTCCTCGGTAAAATCCGTAATTTCTATTTGACTCCTGCGAGACTTCGTACGCTGCTACACTCATTTATTTCACAATACAAAATCATACAATACACAAAGAACAACATCAATAATGAAATATAAATGAAATATAATATAAACTTAAATATTAAACAATTCTCTATTATCTTTAGGACATATAAGTCTTTATTATTTTACAAACATATAAATCATACAACATATTATTCCTATTTAAAACGTGGAGGAGAATCCGGTCCGTTACACTCCCCCCGTGGAGCGCTAGCCTTCACCCTCAGCATGATCGGATTCTGGTTCTTCCCTGTGGATGATGACCAGCTTGATCACGGGGCGAGTGTACTCCGCCTGTGTCGTCTTGATAGTTGCCGTGCGGACTTGTCCGTCGGCTGCCGTGTGAACTGCCGTGATGATCCCGCGGGGCCAGCGGTTGCGCGGGAGTCCTGGGTCGATGATTACCGCCAGGTCTCCTACGCGGGCGGGGTCCTGTCGTGTGTGCCACTTCGAGCGGCGCGCTAGAGTGGGCAAGTATTCTTTCATCCACCTACGCCAAAACATGTCGGCGAAACGTTGAGCTTTCTGCCACTCTTTTTTAAGACATATTTTCTCGTCTGCTCTTTGGTAATGCGCCAGGTGGGGCATCAGCCCCGCTGTGCCTATTAAGAAGTGGTTAGGGGTGAGCGGTGCCTCGTCCCTATGGTCCACGGAGATGTGGGTTAAAGGCCGGTTGTTCACTGTAAATTCTACTTCCGCCAGTGCAGTTTTCAATGTTTCTTCGTGGGGATGTCGATCTTTTAGCATCGTTTCTAGGCCGATTTTAACTGATCGAATGAGTCGCTCCCAGCAGCCTCCCATGTGTGGTGCTGCCGGGGGAATAAACTTCCACTCAACGCCGCGGTTAGCGAGTGCGGCTTGAAAGTCGTCGCTTGCGGTGAATTCTTTTATAGCCATCCTCATCTCCGCGGCAGCTCCTCGTAGGTTCGTCCCGTTATCCGAGTAGATGGTGGTCGGATGACCCCTTCTGGCTGCCAGTCTTCGGATCGCCTGGATGGCCGAGTCGCTAGTTAGCGAATGCGCAATCTCGAGGTGTACTGCGCGTGTGGCAAGACATGTGAATAACACACCGTATCGCTTTTCGTGTCTTCGCCCTACTGTGACGGAGATTGGCCCGAAGAAGTCCATTCCACTTCGGGTGAAGGGAGCCTCCCTTGCTGTCGTCCTGTCAATCGGGAGAGGGGCCATTTGCGGGGCGGTGGGTGTACCTCTTTTCAATCGGCAAACCACGCATTGTCTTGTGATTTGGCGGATTGCCGATCGTTGCCCCAATATGTAGAATTGTGCCAATGTGTCGCTGAGCGTGCGTTCTGCGCTCCCGTGCCCCGCTCGCTCGTGGTAGTGCCGGATCACAAGGCGCGTGTAAGGATGCCTTCCATCTAGTATTATCGGACTTTGCTGACCGACGGGTATTAGGCGCGATCCCATTCGCAATATTCCGTGGCAATCGGCGAATATGTTTAACTGACTGAGGCGACTGTTCCTCGGGATCGTTTTCTGCGCTTTAATGTTGATGACTTCTTCGGTAAAGGACTCCAGTTGCGAGTGCTTTATCCAAGATATCTCGGCCAGAGATATCTCCCCTGCGGTCAGTTCCGTTCGTCCAGGCATGTACGCAGGGGATCTGCATCTTCCTATGAACCTGCGTACCCATCCAGTGGCTCGTATCAGCCTTGACCAGGATGAGAAACGGGAGATGTCAGGCAGGCTGTTGGCCGTGGTCACTGTGGTCACGGTGGTCCCAACAAAGCGTTTCCTCTCGAGGTCTTCATCCTTGGGTAGGGCGGCTCGTTCTGTTGGCCATCCTTCTTCTTTATTTTTTAAGAATGGTGGTCCCTTGAACCATCTTCCCTCCGGTGTCACGTCGGGAAGGCTGCCATCTCGCGTTCCCAAGTCGGCTGGATTTAATTTAGAGGGCACCCATCTCCAGTCCGCCGGGGTGGTTGTCTCGTCGATTTCACCGAGTCTGTTAGCCACGAAGGTGGAGTAGGTGCGGGGATCCGAACGGAGCCAGCACAGAACAGTGGTGGAGTCCGTCCAGTAGACGGAGCGGTTTATCCGACATGTCGTTTCATTCCGGATGGTGGCGGCCAGTCTTGCCGCGATGAGTGCCGCTTGCAGCTCCAGCCTTGGAATCGACGTAGCTCGCAGTGGTGCCACTCGAGCTTTGCTGGCGACGAGTCTCACGTGCCTCCCCCCGTCTTGCACGAGGTACGCTACGGCGCAATACGCTAACTCCGAAGCGTCACAGAATACGTGCAGCGTAGCGTTCTCGTCCTTTTTGAGTGTGACACACCGTGGAATTGTGAAAGGGGTGGTGGTCATCAGCTGCAGCCACTCCTCCCATTTAGTTTGTTGGGCCGCGGGTATCTCTTCGTCCCAGTCGATTCGTAGGCGCCATATTTCCTGCAGTAGGATCTTTCCACGTACTAGTAGGCATGTCAGGAATCCGAGAGGATCAAAGATCCGCATCACTGTGCTTAGCACTCGCCTCTTTGTCGGCACCTCTTCCTCGATTTCTTTGAGTGAGCCGAGGTCGAATGCAAACGTGTCGCTCGTGGGGTTCCACGAGAGTCCGAGGACTCGCTCGGTCGCCGTGCCTTGCGACATAGTTATGAGATCTTTGCGCGTCGTAGTTGAGTCGAGGATTCTCCTGTCGTTTGAAGTCCAATTTGTTAAGTAGAATCCTCCGCTGCTAAGGACCTCGGTTATGTCCTTTGCAATCTCTATAGCCTCAGTGAGTGAATCCGTGGCATCCAGGAAATCATCCATATAAAACTTCCTCGTGATGGCGTCTGCTGCGGCTGGGTGAGTATGTCTGTGGTTATCGGCGATCAGATTCCTTACGTACTGCGCCGAGCTGGGCGAGCACGTCGCTCCGAAAATCATCGACGTCATTACGTACTCTTTGATTTCGTCGCCCGGGTTTTCTCTCCATAAGAACCGCTGAGAGTCCTGATCCTCTTCCCTGATCTTTATCTGCAGGAACATCTCTCGGATGTCTGCCGCCATAGCAATCTTGCCCTCCCGGAATCGGATGATATTTCCCATTAATGATGACAGTAGGTCGGGACCCGGGAGCAACCTATCGTTTAGGCTGACGCCGCGGCACTTGCTCGCCGCGTCGAACACGATCCGTAATTTGCCCGGTTTCTGGGGATGTATCACTGCAAAGTGCGGTAGGTACCATTTTCGGCTCCCGTCAACTTGTGAGTCGTGTCCGACCAATTCGCGCGCGTAACCTTTAGTTACGTAACTGCGCATTTTTTCTTTGTACGCGACCGAAAACTGTGGGTCGGCTTTCATTCTCGATTCTACGCTCTTTAATCTGTTAAGAGCGCAAGGACGGCCATCGGGAAGGCTAGAGCCCTCTTCTCGCCATAGCAGGCCGGTCTCCCACTGCCCGTTTTCTAGTTGACGGGTTGTCTCCTTCATGGTGCTTGAAGCGCGGGCGTCGTTGCTGTGGGTTCTCTCCGTAACCCTAATTCCGAGGGCGTCAACAGCATAACTCTCCTTCATAAGCAGGTCCAGACGCGAGTCTTCCGATTCGCGTTCCGCGTGGATGGTGAGAGTGGTGGCACGGGTGGTAGATGGTGTTCCTCTGGGGGCGCCGTGCGTTGTCCATCCTAGCGCTGTGCGAGAGCGCAAGTAGCCTTTTGTGTCATTCTTAATCTCCCGGGTCACTATTAAGTGGCCGTGATCCTGACCAATTAGGATACACGGAGTGACCTGTTGTTTAGATCCGCACATCTGGCTGGGAAGGCGAAACCCGTGCACCGTGTTGGCGGTAATAGAAAATCGGCGATTATCGCTGTGTAAGACTAGGGAGACTCTCTGTGAGGCCCTCTCTTTGGTGCACATGTCGTTCGCTCCATGAATCCGTAGTGGTTGTTCCGGTCCCTGCACGCCTATATGTTCCGCGAGTTTCGCGTCGATAAGCGTGATGGTGGACCCTTCATCAAGCAGCGCATATACGTCCAATGTCCCGAGCGGGCCCTTCACTGTGACCGGAACCACTTTTAGTAGAACGGGATTGCGGCCGTCGTACGTATGCATTACGTACTCTTCTGCATGGTTGGCTTCCCTCCGAGTGCTGCTGTTTGCCGGTTCTTTATGCAGCGTTTCGTGGTGGCGGCGATTACACTTAGAACATTCCTGTTTACTTCTGCAATCGGGTGCCCGATGTCCGTGCGTTAAGCATACGAAGCACAAATTGTTTTTGCGAACAACTTCCCACCTTTCATCTACACTTTTTTGGATGAATAATCCACACGACGCAAGTTTGTGGTCTGCCGGGCAGATCGCGCACTTTTTCACTTTTCGCGGGTTCGTTGTCGCTACGGCGTGCACCTGCTGCTTTGTACTTTTTCTAACCTCGCTCCTAGCGGGGTGCGTTGCCGGCGCGGAGCCCTTTATATCCCCCGCGCGCCATAAAGCAAAGTCGGCGAGCTTCGCCCCTGACTCGCTGACCGACCCTTCTCGTATCAGTCGCCACCACTCATGTCTCCAAGTGGGTGGCATCTTCTCGCTCAGCATCCGCAGGTCTGTTGTGCTGAGTGTGGTTCCGTTGAGCCGGTCCGAAGTCGTTACAATGGATCGGATGCGGAGGGCTAGGGACACCGCCTCTTTCCGCGTGCACTCAATGGAGAGTGGTTGCAATTTTGCTGCCTCCTGGAGTAGTTGCCGCACCACTTGAGTCTGGTCCCCGAACAGCATGTCCAGGCCCATCATTGCTGCGTTGACATCTCTAGGTTCCAGCATCACTCCTCGTACCATCTTGAGAGCTTCTCCCTTTAATGCTCGTTGTAGGCGAGCCAAGTTATCAGCCTCTGATAATCTCTCTGCTTCGGTTGAAGCGTAGAAAGCATTCTTAAACAGAGGCCACATCGCTGGATCTCCGTTGAACTCAGGCAGGGGTGATGGTGGGGCACTCCTCTGATACGGGTATGATGGAGCATGTCCAGAATATGCGCCAATCCAATCTCGCATTTGATCGGTTTGAGCTGCGAAGCCAGCTCCTACCGACCACGGGGTTGCAGTTGAGTGGGTGCTTCCTTCCTGTGCAGGGCGGCTAGGACCAGCCCATGATGGCTGGGCGAACTGCTGGATTGGATTTGTTGGAAGCTGTCCTTGCACTGGTGGGATTGGATGTCCACGTTCAGACCATTGTGATACGGGAACATATGCAGCAGTCATCGGTGATGTGGTCATCTGAGATGCGGTCACTGGAGATTCGGTTATCGAAGATGCGGTCACTGGAGACGCGGTCATCTGAGATGCGGTCACTGGAGTTGCGGTCATCAGGGATGCGGTCACTGATGATGCGGTCACTGGAGTTGTAGCCATCAGGGATGCGGTCACTGGAGTTGCGGTCATGCGGTCACTGATGATGCGGTCACTGGAGTTGTAGCCATCAGGGATGCGGTCACTGGAGTTGCGGTCATCAGGGATGCGGTCACTGATGATGCGGTCACTGGAGTTGTAGCCATCAGGGATGCGGTCACTGGAGTTGCGGTCACTGGAGTTGTAGCCATCAGGGATGCGGTCATCATGATGCGGTCACTGAGATGCGGTCATCAGGGATGCGGTCATCTGCGGTCATCAGGATGCGGTCACTGGAGTTGTAGCCATCAGGGATGCGGTCACTGGAGTTGCGGCCATCAGGGATGCGGTCTCTGGAGTTGTAGTTATCACTGGAGATGCGGTCACTGGAATTTGTTTTCTTACCAGTTGTGTTAGCAGTTCAAGCATCAGTTCATCTTTGGCTGCAATCCGTTCATCTCTGGCTGCCATCTGTGATTGCTGGTTCTGCAATAGCTCCAGTATTTTGGAATTTCCTTCCCTTGTTGTGCGTGCCAGCTCCTTCATGGAATTGTAGTCCGAGCTGCCAGAAGCTTCACTGGAAGTAGACTCCATCTCTGCTGGCGTAGCTCGTTCCTCCTCGGCCGCCTTTCGTTGACGCGTTCCCATCGGCATTTTTCCCTTTTCCGATGATTGAGACATCGGAAAACTTGAGACTCTTTGATACGACGTCTGTCGTTGATAGCTGTTATCCCGGTGGAGGCGAAGCCGTTCGCGTTCCGGTCCGGCGATGCAGCGTTTATACTGCGGCTAGTTCTCGGCGGCTGTAGTCCCGGTGGAGGGCGAAGTCGTTCGCGTTCCGGTCCGGCGACGCAGCGTAACGAGTAAGCAGCAGTTCTGACGATGTGCGGTCTGCACACCGGCCTCTCTGCTGTAGGTTTGAAGACTGTAGTTCTCCGGGGTGCAGGGGCCTTATCCGCCGTCGAAGGACCAAATATTGCGTACGTAAGTGGACTGTATTGACTTTTCTATAGGTCGCAGGTCCCTGCAGGCTCCGGAGCGTAGTGATACTTTTAATTTCGAAGAGAAAGGTAGAGATACGATTTATATTCGAAGAGAAAGGCAGAGATACGTTTCGTAGTAGGTAGAAGTCTTCAGGTAGTAGTGAGCAGAGAGGTGACTTGACCGAGAAAACCGAGACGCTTAAGTACCCGCCAGCGATACCGTGTTGTCGACGATCAGTGTTAATTATGATCACTTGTAATTAGTCGCTGAAAGCGGGCTCGGTGATTGGCTATTGAACGGCGTCTGTGATTGGTCGCCGCCGCGAGGCCTCGCGGCATATTTACGTGCCGGCCGGGTACTCGGCTCTGTTTGCTTGCTACACCGTCCGTCTGGCAGATGTACTCAAAATGTTTCCTCGGTAAAATCCGTAATTTCTATTTGACTCCTGCGAGACTTCGTACGCTGCTACACTCATTTATTTCACAATACAAAATCATACAATACACAAAGAACAACATCAATAATGAAATATAAATGAAATATAATATAAACTTAAATATTAAACAATTCTCTATTATCTTTAGGACATATAAGTCTTTATTATTTTACAAACATATAAATCATACAACATATTATTCCTATTTAAAACGTGGAGGAGAATCCGGTCCGTTACAATGATGATGAAAACCGTGTGAGTAGTAAAAGAAGCCGAGAATAACACCACAAGACCAATTTAATCAATTATTAAATGGCGACCGCATTCGAAATCGTAAAAATCGACAAGTGTGCATATTAAGATGTACAATTAGAGAGGTCAGATTTAAACTGATCATCGATAACACACATATTGAGCAAGTCATGCGATTCACTTACCCATGTATACAGATTTGCAACTAGAGTGACCTATATGACAAAGTGCGAGCACAAACCAACAAAGCGACAGCCTTGGCTGGCTGCTTGCGCGACACCATATGGAGGAAAAAATACATGCTAACTGAAAGTAAAGTCAAAATATACAAGGCATGCGTCCGCCCCATCATGACGATAAAAAAATACAAAAGTTACACATATTATTAAGAGCTCATTTTTAATATTTGTAAAAGCCCATTTTGCGGACTCGTTATTATTGAGAATATTATTTTGCAAACCAGTTTCGTGATATGGTTTTATCACATGTCGAAGTATACAAATAGTTAAACTTAATCATCATATTTTACAATTTTACTTTATTTTATTTTTATTGAGGGTAACTAACAGCGATTCAATATACGTATTCAAACACATAGAAACAAAAGAACAAGGCCAATTACATGCTACCACAAATATTGTACAGCAAATGACATATGTATATAAATATATAAATAAAATAAAGTAACATTATATTTTAGTGAGTCAAAGAGAATAATAAAGACTCGAGACTAAAGTCTTCAACCAATGCGTCTTACCAGTCATGACGTACGGAGCCGAGACGTGGACACTGACAAAAGTTCTAGTCTACAGATCCAATGTCGCCCAACGCGGCATGGAAAGAGCCATGCTTGGAATAACCTTGAGGGACAGATTTAGAAATGAATTTGAGGATGGGCAGGCTGAAGTGGCGATAGGCTAGCCATATTTGTCGGAGAACCGACGGCCAATGGGGGAGACGGGTTCTGGAGTGGAAACCGCGTACAGGATTCCGCAGAGTTGGACGTCCCCCTGCCCGCTGGACCGACGATCTGAAGAGAATTGCTGGACATGGATGGATGGGAGCGGCAATGGATAAGGGGTGGTGGCGTGCTTTGGGAGAGGCCTACGTTCAGCAGTGGATGACAGACGGCTGATGATAAAAGATAATAATAGTAATACTAATAATAATGAATAATTAAAGATGAAATATACCATAAAAATGTAAAAAAAATGTTATTTTTTGTACCATACTCGTAGTTTTATTCGCGCCGAAAGATGCTCCAACCATTTTATTAAAATCACTTTCATTAAGATGGAACACATCGATGTTATTAAACACTTACCGTTCATGTCGCATATCCGGTACACTGCCGCACTCTGAGCGTAGTTGGTCCGATAAGCAGGAAGGTGGAATATTTAGTTCGCAGTGTGTCTTTTGCGAAGCATTCAGTAATAATTAGCTAAGAAGTTCGAAGTTGCCTATTTTGAAGTGTATAATTTTGTGAAGCAACATCATATCGTTAATTGGTCGCCTATTTTAGAGAGAGACCAAGGAATACTCGTATATAAGCTACAATATATACGTAAGATTGAATAAGATTTACATTACAGATTACACATTAAAAGGTACAACTGTATTTTAAACATCTATGGGAAGCAATATTTCAATATTGCAAAACATTTGTTAAGACTTTAAATTAAATATCAAATAAGATTTTGAAAATAGAATCACGTTACAAATCTTACGTACTCGTACTCGTATATACAATAATCGTCAATTTAAACCAAAATGATTTTTTAATTGTAACAAATATTGCATATAATGCGCTTTACCTTTGAGGGGGAGAATAATAATGTTTGATTTTGCAGCAATCGTTTTCAATTTCATTTTCGCGGCAAGGGTCCTGGGTGTGTTGGCCTAACCACAATAATAATTAAGGCTCCAGAGATTGAAATTGCCTATAAATACGCGCACGTAGTATGCTATGTATTGTATTATATTTATATATTCTTGAAATATGTATTGAAAATGATTAATATATCTTATAGAGAGCTGTTGTCGAGTGTAAAAATTTGAAAGGCCTCATATTTGGGTAATGTGCTAAGGGGAGAAAAATACCACCTCCTTCGACTGATATTAATGGGTAAAGTAGAGGGACGTCGGGGAGTTGGCAGAAGGCAGCTGTCTTGGCTGAAGAACATTAAAGAGTGGACAGAAATTACAAGAGTTCAGAATATGTTCCAAGTGGCGCAGGATAAAGATGCCTTTGTTGAAGTGATCGCCAACGTTGGGGGGGCCTGACATGGCACCGAAATAAGAGTAAGAATATCTTCTAATAGTCACCGTTTATGCCTACGAGTACATCAGAAGTGAAGAACGGATAATCCAATATGACTTAATTGATAAAATCAATCCTTGACCAAATTAACAAATAACCAAAAACAAAATTATTGTAGAAGACAACAAGAAACCACTCCAGTAACACTGCCCAGGAAATCACTGTGGCGAGAAAGCATTTGCCATAGTAATCGCCAACGTCGGGGGGGGGGGGGGGCTGATAAGGCACTATTAGAATAAGAAAGACCATTTCTTAGTGGTAAAAATCGAAGAAATAATATGAGAATGGCACCACTTTTTATTTTTCTTTGACCTTCGACCTTTGTATTGCTTATATCCTTATCTTCAGGTAATCTGCTATTCAATCAACAAAATCATAAGCAATAGGCTGGGTAGTTGAGCCTATACAATCTAATCGCTTGTGTCGGATGCAGTTCCCATGGTTAAAAAACATTATCAAAGCGCTCTAGTCATTGACGAAAACTGCGCTGTATAAATTGCTTTATTCCAACACCAAAAAAATATTAGTGCTGGAATTGACAAACAGTAAAATTGTTCAATGGTTAAAACCAAAACAAAGCGTTAAAAATATTTTTAATAATATGTTTTAATAACAATCAAATAAATATTGATAAAAAAAAAAATATTATTATATTATATTAATAATACCGATAAAACTTTTTACCACTATCGGATTTTATAAAAGTGTAAAACTTCAACCCACCACCATCCATTTGATATATAAACCTAGCAAAATTGGATATTATCAACAGAATATGGCAGCGAGCTGCTGAAACCGTTCAAAGGCACAAACATTAGTGAATTTTAACTAAAGATGCATCATAAAAAGATTTCAAACTTTTTTTTTCTATTAATATAATAAAACGATGTTTTTTAACTACTTTTACTTTTGGTTTTATTTCGACAGCGGTTTCGCCAGGCTCGCTGTCGAAATAAAGACAAAAGTGGAAGTAGTTAAAAAACATAGTTTTATTTAATTATTATTTAAAATGAACTTCCATCAAATACGCGTGTTTTGTAGATTCGTATTGTGACACATAAAACAAAGAAGTGTTAAAAATCATTTTATATAATATTACATATTTGCGAAATGACATCGTGATATTTATTTAGAAAGGCAAAACATTGGAATTAAATAGATCTCTATTTAATACAGCAACTTTATTTTTTCTGCAACCCTGATGACACCAAACATCTTACGTCAACAACTGTCAACTGCATTGATGCCATATCCAGATGGATGGCATCAAACAAACTTAAACTAAATCCATCCAAAACGGAATTTCTCTGGACTTCTTCCGCAAAGCGTCAACATCTTATCGATCATTCCTCAATTTCAACAGCTGACAATGATATCGTTCCCAAAAACTCCACAAAGCTTCTTGGTGTTTATCTTGACGCAAATCTGTCTCTAAAATCCCAAATTAATAACACGGTCAGCGCTAGTTTCTTCCACCTAAGACGATTAAAATCCGTCAAAAGGAGTATTCCCCAAGACACTTTCAAAACTCTTGTAAATTCCTTCGTTGTGTCACGACTTGATTATTGTAATGGAATTTATGCAAACATTCCAAAACAACAAATAAACAAACTTCAATCTGCGTTCAATGCAGCAGCAAGGCTCATTAAAGGCATTCCAAAAAAGTCTCATATAACACAACATCTCAAAGAACTTCACTGGCTTAAAAGTCCAGAAAGAATCCAGTATAAACTCTGCTGGACAGTCTTCAAAGCGCTACATGGAATGGCACCAAGTTATATATCTGAACTCTGTATAACGGACAGCCTAAATTCACGGAAATCCACACTTCGCTCGGCGAACTCCTCAGCAATAGGAAGATTAGTTGAGCCGAAGCGTTGCCCCAGTACAAATTTCGGGGATCGAGCGTTCGCGGTAGCCGGTCCATCAGCTTGGAACAATCTCCCTTCACACCTTAGATGCATAAATGATCCGACAGATTTCAGATCTAAATTGAAAACCCATCTTTTTCATATTTCATACCCAATTTAAACATTTATACTTTGTTCTACTATACTTTCAAACCGATCGTTTTTAAGCGGTCACATTTAGATTTTTAAGATTTAAAACACGTCTTAATGCGCCCTTGAGGTGATTACATCACAAAAACGGCGCTTTAAAAGTTAGCATATTATTATTATTTATTATTATAGATAACATTTATAAATATTTGATATAACTGTTATAAAAGAGGGGGCGTAAGATTTTTTTAATGGGGGCGGTGATCCAGAAAAGATTGGGAACCTACGATGTAGGGGTATTGTGTAATGAATCACTGATTCATTCTAAAATAAAGGTTCCCGATAAATACGTCTCAAAATACTATGTTAGTCATGTGTTATCATTTGGTAAGAACTACATTTCAAAGTTTCTGTATCTGCGAATTGGGTCACGCGATTATGCCAAAACAAATTTCAAATATGTGTGCCATTGGGTCGGAGAGCTAGCCGATTTTATTTGCATTCAATTGTTTATTTTGAAACAAAAAAGTGATAATTAAACTAAGGAACTCTTTTTTTTGTATTTTTAACGAAATAAATTTATTACAATGGTCGTTAAAAGAGCGAACCCTAAATTAATGTAGGGGGGATATTTCGCTAAATGGCAACATTTTTACAAGCTCTGCAACACCGTAATTGTTTGTTTTCTTATTAATCACGGGCTACTCTTTTTGGCTTTGTTTTCCGAGGGCTTAGTTGAAGGGCCCCCAATTAAAACGGCAAGGGCTGGATCGTTACCACACAAATAGTGTCAATAAATCAAACCAGGGCCGGCGGGCGGGGCGGGCCGGACCCTTCCGCCGTCACCCTTTCATCTGGCAGGGGTTAAAAAGGTTTTCTTTTTTCAGGAAAATGTACACGTGAATGCTGATTTGCTGATCAGTGATTTCGCAAATTACTACGGGCGGGTCCCGCGAAGGGGAAGCGATGCTCACGGCTCAGGTAAAATCTATTCAAATTACGACATTAATTAAGAATTACGTGGTCAGGCAAAAGAGGGATTATTCTACTTCGGCGATCAAACGCTTGTTCTTCCTTCTTGCCGGTTACGTACTTCAAAGATTCTTCAGTTCAGTTTTCATACCGTTCTATTATGACATCGAAATTTATTTAGTTGTAAAACGACCCATCAAATAATGTCTTGTTAAATTTATTTATCATTTTATGAACAATGATGTAAAATTCCATTTAAAATAATTAATACGAATGAAAACGTCTGTTTTCTAGAACTTTTATTATATTTTATGGGAATCGCATGTTTTGCCTCGCTAAAGCAATATCAAAACTAACCAACTAACTAACTAAACATCACGTAGTTTCCCCGGTGACTTAGGCAGAGAGCCTGGACCGCCACACTGCTCTGCCCTGACATACCTTTCTAGATTTTTCTACATTCATAAATCGTAATATGAACGCTCGTCGATTTTTTCGACTAACAATATGGCTGCCTTTCAGTATTTGATTAATTTGGCGATGCCGTGCTTACCTTGGTCTTCCACGGCTTCTCTTTTTACTCACACTGCTTGTATATAACATTTAACCATTCTTTTCTCGTCCATTCGTTTCATTTGTCCAAACCATCTCAGAGATTCTTTTTTTAATTTTACTTATGATGCATTCATCTGCCTTACATTTCTTCCTTATTTCGTCGATTGGTATTCTATACCGTTTTCTAGCACATTCAACTCAGTGATCTCATTTCTACGGCATTTTAAATTCATATTTTTTTGGCGGCCAGCTCCAAGCTTCACTTCCATACATAAGGCTTAGTACTGGAAGTCCATTATGTACTGCCATCTTTGATTCGCAATATCAAATTTATTATATTATGTATCCTAATTTCAATTAACTTTTTAACAATTTAACTTTTTAACATAATTTGTACATAAAAAAATATTGTGTAACAACCGATGCATAACTCTGGAAGAAAAATAAATTGTTTTTAAAATTCAAAATGCAAATCTAACAACAACACAATAACAACAAACCGTTACGCCGTATCCCTCTAGGGTTGGTTTTAATTTACAAAATAATATTATTTCCTTCTACAGTTATTCAACATATAAAATAACCATAATTCGTGTTACCAAGTTTGAGGTTGTATACAACAAACTGGGACTGACGACACCCCTAATGATCTCCCTCTATCATAGTACATTATGTAACACCCGGGACCCACATTTCACCTTGCTCGGAAGGGTGGAAAACACATTTTTCAGGTGCCATCCGCCCGAGGGAGGATAATTGACAGCCGTTCTGCAGCTGTCGGGTTTAACGAATGCACTGAACTATCGGGGGGCGACTAGAGTAAGCCTATTGGCTGTATGGGAAAGCTCCTGTCAACCAGCAACTGTGTAATTGCTTTATTTTATTGTGCGCGGTCGCGTAACTAAAAATGGCTTTCATGTTTTATAGAATTTCAATTAGCAGTTTATAACGATATACAAAAAGCTTTAAAGCCCGTTTATGCTGACTTCATTGTATTGTTACTTTCTTGAAATACATATTATGTATTGTATGACAAAGGAGACATGTAATGAAAAAAAAAAAATTTAAGTTTAGTGCGAATATTCTTATTAATTCATATTTAAATAAAACGATGTTTTTTGTGAACTACTTCCACTTTTGTTCTTATTTCAAAAACGACCAGTACCGCCAGGCTGACTGTCGAAGTAAAGAAAAAAGTGAAAGTAGTAATTAATTAATACCATTTTATTTAATCAGTATTTAAAATAAACATCTATCAACAGATTTCAGAAAAATCATTAGATTCATACCAAACATTTTATATCAGTGAAAACGTATGTTTTCTAGAAGATTTATTTCATTTTATTGGATTCACGTTTATTTATTTTTAATAATTATAACATCTGTTACCTAGATTTTTTACCTACTATAGATTTTTTTTTATTCGCATTTACTTTTTCTTGTGGTTTCAAATTTGAATAAATGGAATCAATGTTTGTATTTTCGGAGCACATAACTTTTTGCAGACATGTTTGGGTTGTACAAATACATTTAAAATAAATAAAAATTAAAAATTGTAATGCTTCGCAAATATTGTTTCTTGAGCAAATATATGAAATACTTTATATGAAATAATTAAGAAAAATTGAAACGTCTTTTTTTTAGTTTTATTATATTTAATGGGAATGGCGTGTTTCGCCTTGCTAAGAAAATTAACGTTTAATAATGCCTTAGCTTGCTATTCTTATAACATATAATAAAATCCGTGTCAAAAAATGATTCGCCTTGGAAGATCATTACCAAATCAAACTTCATTCCCACAAATTATAATAAATCTTACTTATTAATCAATATTTAATAACGCACTTTGAATTTCGTGCTCAAAACACAATAAAAAAAATAGAGATAGCTGGTACAAATGTCATATTTTAATAATGTGGCGGCAAGGTTAACCATGTCACCATCATAAAACAAGAAAACGGACGTTTTCAACACATTGAATAACATATGTTCGCATATTTGACGTTGTATTTAAGAAGGTAGCACAAAATTTAAACAATTTAAAATAATAATTTTAATTCACACAAAATTCATAATATTGTCTTCTTCGTCTTCTTTAAAAAGGTCTGACGTTCTATGACACAGAAATCATATCTCGTCGAATGATGATATCCAGCTGTCCCTCCATCTCTTAGGCGGTCTTCCAGGTGGGCGGTGTCCAATGGGGATTTCATAAGCGGCTGTATATGCAAGTCTGTCACCATCCATTAGGGCTACATGGTCCCTCCAGTATCTTCTTCTGGATCTACTCCACTGAACGATATCCTATATTTACGATATCCTCTATATATTGTACTTAGATAAAATCAAATAATTTTTTAACGTAATGCAAATGCTAATGAAATAAAATTTACGTATTGTAAGTATGTTAATAAGAAAGGGTTATTTATTTAATCTTGTCCTAACCCACGCCTTAACCTTCAGAAAATTACAATCTTATCAATTGTGTTAAAATTACACAAATATATCTAGTAGCAATGTTGAAGATTTTATTTAAATAGGTTTTGTATGAAAATATTATCATAAATAAATATTCTGTAGTTCTAAACAATTGATAATAAATTACATAAAATTATCTTACAAGGAAGCGTACAACATGGGGTGGAATTTTGCTGGATTGTATTATAGTACCCTCAAAGAGTCGTCAAAATCAAAGTAAGAAAACACAAGAGCCAGCCGATTTTGAATAAAAAGTCTTCAAACTTTTCACCGTTGCTTACATATTAGAAATTTCGCAACTAACTTAAACAGTTGTATGTCTGAGGGGTTGTTGATTTCTTCATTCCGCTGGCCCGGGGGTTCCAGTTCGAATCCCGAATGCTCTTTTTTTTAATTAAGATCAGATTTTAACCGACAATCCCATTCTTAAACCCGATGTGTATTGCTTACCGCCGGCTACCTTATATGGTTAAGTGCACAAAGTTTTAAAACATCAATCTATTTTATTTAATTATTCATAAGCCTTTTAATTGTTTGGGCTCCCGATGATGAAGGCATAATGGCCTTCCTGGTAATCTCTTGTTGCTTTATTTTCTTTCTGATTTATTTTCTGTTATTTTCTATTAGAAATAATATAAACACAGTTTTACTAATGTAACACAATTTTGATTGTTACAACCAACCGGTTTCGCTCCCGCCGGAATTCGCCAGGGTTACAACATAAACTGTTTATTTTGTAACCCTGAAGAAGCTTCGGCGGAAGCCAAACTGGTTGGTTTTAACAAAAAAAAAATGATGTATAATTAGTAAAAGTGTATTTATATTATTTTTAATAATAACACGCCACAAATTAATCAATTTAATACGAAAGAAATTTTAATATTGTTGTTATCTAAAAAAAAACACCTCTAAATTCATATCTTTAGGATAAAGAAATCAATTTTATTATTATAATTTATATCGTTTTATTCCAATGTTTTTGGTTTTCAACATTTCTATGTTTTTTGGTGGTGGTGGGTGTAAAAAATGTCTTCTTCTTCTTTTTCGATGGCTCTACAGCCCATATCGAGCATTAGTCTCCATTATTCGTCGCCTCATTCTTCCTGTCCTCTACCCTCCAGTCTGACACTCGTAACAGTTTCGCCCCAACTCTACCAACTTCAACTTTGGATGGTAGTCTAGGGGATAGAAAGCTTGGCTCCTGATCCAGGGGGCTTGAATTCAAGCCTGAACGCTACCAGATTCTTTCTTTATAATATTGAGCTATTTTCTGTTCGTATTTAATATTATAAAATGAATTATAATATCATTGATTTGAATCATTGGTAAAAGTCTTTCGTTAATAAAACTAACTAAGTAACCATGGACGAAATCATAGAAGAGGTAGCTGGCCTGGGACTAGGTTATAAAATGGGCAGTAAAACTGTGAACGTCATTTGCTATGCAGACGATGCCGCATTAATAGCAGAGTCTGAAGATGATCTGCAAAGAATGTTGTACAAATTCCACGCAGTATCACAAAGGTTAAATATGGCTATATCAGTCAACAAAACAAAAAGTCTCACTATACCTAGGCAACCTACAAGATGTAAGCTGACTGTTGATGATATAACTGTGGAGCAAGTAGTGAGTTTCAGATATCTGCATCTGGTCTGGAAGAACAAGCACATGCGTATCGACAGCAAGATCAGAATCTATAAAACATGCGTGCGACCTATCATGACGTACTGTAGAGACGCGGGTTGACACTGTGCGAAACTAGGGACTACTAAGAACATCGGAGATGAAGGTCCTAAGATCAATTACTGGAAAAACCCTCCGAGATCGTGTCCACAACGTAGACATAAGAAAAACCTGCGAAATAGAGGATATCATTCAGTGGAGTAGATCCAGAAGAAGATACTGGAGGGACCATGTAGCCCGAATGGATGGTGACAGACTTGCATATACAGCCGATTATGAAATCCCCTCCGGACACCGCCCACCTGGAAGACCGCCTAAGAGATGGAGGGACAGCTAGTTCTCATCATCCGACGAGATATGATTTCTGTGTCACAGATCGTCAGATCTATTAAAAGAAGAAGAAGAAGAAGTATCCATCACGCCATCTCCCCGAAGAAAGTTCCCCGTTGGCAGAAAAAATGGACTACCACAATTTTCTTTCCTGACATATGAAATAGTTAATAACAAACTATGATTGTACATCTGTACATTTCGTGTATGTCGAAAATCATTTAATTAGTGACGTTGTCACCGTGTCTGAATACATTAGGGCCAATACTAGGAATTGATCAACTCTGCTCTGGTTAATAACGAGGCGTGTGTTAAGTAACAATTACAGAGCTCAATAGTAAATGGCGTCTGATAATACCCTTTGTGAGAAGTTTCCGAGCCAATTGGGTAGTAAGATAGAATTATTATCTGGCATACAGAGAGACCGCCAAATTGTACCATTTAAGGCAGGTGATCGGAAATTTACACACAATAGTACCATTAAGGGGCTCCAACTACAAATCTAAGTATCTCATGAACTGCTCTCAGCGTGGGATTCACCACATTGACAGGTGATTAGGTCGGAATCATTGTAATATTCCATCAAACGTTTTAGTTAACGAACCTTGTCTACTTAAAGTGATCTGTAAGCCTACAAATGATAAATAATATTCAACTAATACATACAAATTTTAATCAATAAGATGTTACCATAGATAAGTGCGTAGATATTTAATAAGAATGAAAACGTCTACTATCTAGATAGTATCTCGTATATTATATGAATTACATATTTTTTCTTGAATGGAATTGAATTGAAATTTAATAAGCACTTAATACAAAAAAATCGAAATAAGTGTGCAGTTTTGTTCTATATGCTATATAGAACAATTATTCATGCCTTAATCGTTAAGGCATTATCAAATGTGCCTTCTTCTTCTTCATATTTTTGTTGTTCCTCTTCTATCGGAGGTTAGACAACATTCTGGCTATTTTCGGATATTATTCTTGGATATGGTAGCTCTAAACTGGATGTTTGACTGCAGCTGACCAATTCTTGAAGCTTTTATTCGCAAGAATTTTCTTCTCATATTTTCACACTTACTATTTTTTAAGTTTAACTACGAAACTATAACGGAAGTGGGTATAAAAATATATTCAAGTTCCCAGGAAATGGAATTGATTAATTTGGTCAATTATATTCTCTGGTAACTTAAAAACTTGAATTACCTATTTATTTGACGAGCGCGCATGTCACGATGTGTGAATGTAGAAGAGGCGGAAGAATTATGCCAGGATAGAACAATGTGGCAATCAATCCTCTCTGCCTACCCCTCCAGTAAAACGGCGTGATGAGTAGTTAGTTAGTCAGAGAATGTAAATAATGAGATGTTTTGATTTTTTTTCGAACAGTTAAAGATCCATTTTGAAAATATAAAATTAAATTGTCCGTGTTCCAGCAGTTTTGATACATGTTATGGAATTTGTTATATTTCGCCTCGCTATAGAATTATAAAAATATTTGATATGTCACCATTCTAAGCCTACTGATAACGTCTTGCAAAACTTTTCACTCCCATAAAACGTTCAATATTTTATTCATACTATCTTGAACAATGATAAAAACCTCAATTTTAAATAATTAACAGGAATGAAAACGCCTGTTTGCGAGAGGTTTTATTATATATTATGTGAATGACATGTTTCGCCTTCCCAAGATATTTTATAATACCTTAGCAAGACGAAACATTTCACTCCCGTATAATATAAAAACACTTTTTGGAATCAAATGTTTTCATTCCTATTAATAGCTGAATACTCGTAATTATGAATTTTCATGAATTAAAACACTGTTTTTTTTCACTTTTGACGGATTTGTTTTAAAGTATGTTTTAATTCATAAAAATTCGTCATTATGTAATTCCACGGTGTTAACGCTTTAATTTTATCAATAATTGCTTAATAATTATAATTCACCCCATTTTCTTGACTTATTAAAATTGAATATTTAAAAAAAATTTATAGTTTTAAAATACCTAGAAAAACGTATTTGTGCAGTCACAAAAAACCCTGATATAAGCGTTCAAATAAATAATTAAACATAACAGTTGATTTATTGTTATAAATTTGATTTTAAAACGAACATAGCGGAGTTGAAAATTTTTCTTATTTCATACAAAATTTCGAATTTCACGCCTGTTGTTTCGAGCATCGAAACAACTTTTGAATGCTTTTAATACTCATATATTTTGTTATTTTCCCGCACCGAAATACCTATTTGTTTGGGTAAAAAGTTTGCAAAGCAGAGTGCAGCTCGTAGCGCCACTGCGCCCCGACGCCCCGTCCGGACACCGGCGTTGTCGCGGATAGAGGGGGTTGCGGAGACACCGAGGAAACGGCGGCGAGGCAATCCTTTGTCTCGACTTTGTTAAAGTGAGCGTTTTACTACACTAGCGAGCGAGTAACTCAATTTTATCATTTTGTATACATAAATGGGGGACTTTGCTAATGTTAATTACGGAAATTCAACGCAAACTAAAATACATTGTATATTTCATTCATATATAAATAGTTTTCAATCAAAATGGACCAGGTATTAAACAATTGTTTTATACTGTCGCAGCAAAATTTTAAATTTTTTTGTTGTTGCTAAAATTACAAAATATAATTGCCATTATTATTGAAAACCTCTTCCGATCTTTTTTTTTTTTTTAATTTTCAGTACACCCTTTCTAAAAAGGTGTGTTCTAGTGGTTTTCAATTAAAATATCGGATGAGGTAATTTTCCACATCGACCGAATGCTCCATAGACCGAAATAGATGATAGTCCATAACTTCTGGTGAATATGAACGGTGAGGGCGTGCATTGTCTTGATAGAGTGTTACTCCACTTAGGTTGACTTTTTTTATTTTTAAGTTTCAATCCTTGGAATTGGTATACAGCAAGTCTAACATATTTTAATGGGTATTTTCCCGTTGCATTCCAAAATAATGTAGGTATACATCAAATCATTCCAATTTAATTAGCTTTATAGCTACTTCTTCTCATTATACGTGATAGGTAGCTAGCTGGTCTGTTGTTATATTTATTATCACGTGAATATTATCAAGAAATCCAAAATATTAAAAAAAAAAATTCAATTATAATAAATATTTAGTTTATTTCCACTTAGGTTTACGGTTTCGATCGGTTTTGGCCGCACACTGTGCCATCTTGTGATCAATAAGATAGCAGCGAGCTGCCATAACCAGTCGTAGCCATAAACCGGAATTAATTTAAATATATAATATATTATGAAGGAATATTAATTAATGTTTACTTATTTTCAATATTTACAATGAACTTTTACAAAGAAATTTCATATTATAACATTAATATTTTGAATTCTGACCAAACCAAAAACAGCTTGTGAATTTTGCCTTTAAAGCCGGGAATCGAACCCGGAACCTTTGAATTACGATAATATATATATTTATTACGTAGTATGTAAATCCAAAATACTGAAATTTTTCCAATATTTTGCCTGTCATTAAAGGGTAAAACACGTCTACGTCAAATACATGTGACCTGAGTTTTACTCTCTCGGTGACCATAATTCAAATAATCCGATGCGAAGTGACCAAGACGTGTCACCGTCACGCCGTATCTCCATCATCACACGAGCGCGGCGCTAATTGCAAACCCCACTCCATTTTGGAACCGAGTGCAAAATGGCGCCTCCATTTTTCCCGCCGAATGAAATGGCCGTCTATTTTCGCGCCGCCGTGAAACGGATCGTATAAACAACCTGCCTGACGTAAATGGAGATGTTAACAAGAAGGTGGCATCCGAATTCGACACGTGATGCCAGCGGCTCTCCTTTATCCCCGGGGCGGGGGCTGTTGTTTGCGGACCGCTTGATGAATGGGCGACAGCGCGGGAAAACCCGATAATTTACCGCCTGGAAATAGATATGCTCTGTCTGTTTGCAAAAATAGCGGGAACCCTGCGGAACGCTATGACTGGGGTTTCCGGTTAGTGATTTCGCTTCTCCTCCTGCCATCTTTTGTACATTCATATTTCAATACGTGATCAATTGATACATCGTACGAAGTCTTAGCCCTTACTATTCGAACGTCGAGTGTGACTCGATATTCAATAGTACATATTTCTTATACAAACTCCTATGTCGACCTAGACTCTACATTATAATCATTATAAAATACTGTACACCTCACTAATATGGCATTATATGGAGAATCCATCCTTGTGCATTTTTTTAAATTAATTTAAGCATTTCGTGTCAAGTAAAACAATTTGAGTTTGAATTTAAACCATTGAAATAATAATTAAAAAATCAAATGATTAACTTACGAGTATTATATTTATGAGTTAATTATTTGGGAACACAGTTATACTTTCACTTTTTATGAAATTTTCGTGTAAGTTATTTCGTCAACCGGTGTTAGCACCACCAAGTGTTATAAAATAATATAATTTTGTATAACAGTCGCAAAACAGCTTCTGCGACAGTAGTAAGTAAATTAATAAATTGTGATTTACAGTATTCTATATTAAACAGTTCACAATGTTGAAGTATCGTCGTGTTTCCGCCAAAACAATGAAATATCAAATAATATTTGTTAGTAATGCTTTAATGCAAAAAAATTATAAATTACTTATAATTTTATTATTTATAGACTTTTTCTTACACAATGAGACGTTTCATTATAAATGTATGGTTATACTCGAATATAATATTATAAAAATAAGCAAGTGAAAGGAACTGCACAGATAAAGTCTGTACTTGTCAATAACCAAGACTTATCCTGGTATAGAATTGAAAAATGGAGATGAGGTCTAAGCAAATAACCATCGCGCCATTTCCTTAGAGGGAATCTGTCTTTCTTTTTATATTCAGTTTATTGGAATTGTTTCAATAAAAAAAAAACTTTTATTATGCCAGCCGTATGTGAAACAAAATAATAAGTTTTGAAGCGATAGAAAATGAAACTTTGATAAATTAAATAATATTTCAAAGAACCATTGAGACTATTCTTATTTTTAACATCTGTCAAAACAGACCATATTCTTCATACAATTTGTTTAAATGTGTATTTAATAAATTGAATATTTTACTACACGAATAAAGTTATTACGGCTTATATGTCCCGAAACATGTTTGGTATACCGAATAAAAAATTCACATTATAATGTGAATTTTTTATTCGGTATACCAAATCCTGCTCCACGGTGTCCCCCTTGTGACCACGACCAGCTTCTGCTACCTCGGTAGTATGATAGCAGGCTCAGGAGGTACGGAGGAGGATGTAGCCAGCAGACTTGACAAGGCAAGGGGAGCTTTCGCTATGCTTCGCCCTATATGGCGCTCCGGTATCATTTCGAGAAAGCTCAAGCTCCAAGTATTCAGCAGTAACGTTAAAAGCGTACTGCTGTACGGATGTGAGACTTGGAAGTCTCCCGCAGACGTTATTGGTAAACTCCAGGTGTTTATAAATAGGTGCCTTCGCTCAATATTCAAAACTATTGGCCCCAAACAGTGTCAAATGCCGTTCTCTGGACCATAGCAGGCGAAAAGCCAATTAGAGAACAAGTCGCTAGGCGCAAGTGGCAGTGGATCGGTCACACTCTGAGACGGAACCCAGCCTGCATCGCTCAGGGCGCACTAGACTGGTCCCCTATGGGGGGAAAGAGAAAGCGAGGCAGACCTAGAGCCACCTGGAGAAGAACCCTGCAGGACGAGGTTAGGGCAGCAGGTCTCACTTGGGACGATGTTAAGCATCAGGCATGCGATAGAGTCGGGTGGAGAAGATTCCTTGAGGCCCTATGCACCACGGAGGTGACAGGACAAAAAGAAGAAGAAGAAGAATGTGAATTTTTTATTTTATATGTATTTAAAAATAATGTGTTGTGTGTGTACAAGGAAAAAATAATTCAATTAAACTGATTTTAAAGTCCATTGTTTTGGCCGAAACACTATGATACTTCAACATTATTAATTGTTAAATTGTAAAACCCTGTTTAATTGTAATTTTAACAGTTGATATTTTTTTAACACCTAATGATGTCAATATAGATTGACGAAAAAGCCGTCGTGAAAATTAACAAAATAAAAAATAAATGTAATATTTTAATACATAAACAGAGTTACAGAGTTAACAGTTAACTTACTAACTAACTATCACGCCGTCTATCCGACGGGATAGACAGAAAGAATGGACTGCCATAGTTTTTTTTCCTGACATATTTCTCTCGCTTCCTCAACATTCATACATCGTGTCGTGCACGCGCGTCGATTTCTCTGACTCCTCACGTGGCCGACATTCAATATTTGATTTATTTGATCGTGCCACGTTTTTATCGGTCTTCCTCTATTTCTGGTTCCATTTACATCGTTCAGATTTACCATTCTTACTTCATTCATTCTTTCCATATGTCCAAACCATCTAAATGATCCTTTCATAATTTTGTTCATAACACCATCATTCGCACCGCATTCACTTCTTATATTTTCATTCGACACTCTATCATACACAGAGTATCCACACATTTGTCTAAGTGATCTCGTTTCTACTGTTTTTATTCTTCTTTCATCCTTCTTTTACCAGTTCCATGCTACGCTTCCATACATAAGGGTCGATAATAAACTAAATCGATCAAATTGGAAACAGAATATGGTGGTCGAGGCGTTTACAGGACTTATGACCTGTCATCGGTTGGGTTAAGCGCACGCTTTGCGTAATACAACATCCCCCATTCCGCCCTTCTTACGACCACCACGTCTTTTGGAAGATGTATATATGCTACAATGTAGGGATACACTTCACTTTTTTTTCTTAGTTCAATCTACACTAGCGCCATCTAATGGATTTAATTTTATCGTCAGTTACTTTTCTCATTAAGCAATTGTTGAATTACTTTGGTCAGTTGAATAAAGTTATCTCGACTCTTTAAATAACGTTGTATTATTTTTTAAATGAGAAAAATATTAAAGATAAGGGTAGTAAAGTGTCTCGGGCGGAAACGCGGGCACCGATATTCCCGTAATATTGAATGAAACGAAGCCATCCCCGCAATCCCGGCACGTATCGAACAGATAGGAGAACAATAGGATATAGTTTTAAAACAGACAGATTTCGGCAAAATTCGTTTCCCACTTTCAGCCGTTCGATGTGCAGCACCTTTATTTATGTTCCGAGAGTCTGTTCTGTCAAAATAAGCCTTTCATCCCGGTCTTAACTTCTTTCAGTAAAACGGGAATATAAGGTTCCTTAGAAGACAGGGTCCTGGCTTACGTTCCCTTGTCTCTAGTCGGATTCCTGGGTTTATTGTGTTGGCCTTCTTTTGTTGCGAGATAACCGCTCCTCCCCCCCGCTCCCTTTATTAACCCGTCTAATAACGCTGCGGATTGTTATGGTCGCCACGTTCCAGATGCATTATCTCAAGTTGTGTAATCCGTTTATTTATTGTTTTCGCAATTCTTGTGCGATAAAGGTATTTTTCTTTTCACAAAAAATGTTTACTTTCGCCGCCAGAAATTCTATAGTGAATGTCATGTACTGAAACTTATATAAAAGTCAAAAATATATATGTTGTTGAAAATTTTCTTAATAGAAATACATTGAATATAAATAATGAAAATATAACAAGATCTCTTAGACGAATGTGTGCATACTCTGTGTATATAATGTACTCTGTGTATATAGAGTGTCGAATGAAAATATAAGAAGTGAATGCGGTGCGAATGATGGTGTTATGAACAACATAATGAAAGAATCATTAAGATGGTTTGGACATATGGAAAGAATTAATGAAGAAAGAATGGTAAAAAAATATATATTGTAACGATGTAAATAGAACCAGAAATAGAGGAAGACCAAGGAAAACGTGGCAGGTCAAATAAATTAAATATTGAATGTCGGCCATGTGAGGAGTCAGAGAAATCGACGTACGTGCATGACACGATGTACGAATGTTGAGGAAGCAAGAGAAATATGTCAGGAAAGAATAGTGTGGCAGTCCTTTCTTTCTGCCTACCCCTTCGGGGAGACGGCGTGATGTTTAGTTAGTTAGTTTAAAATTAAATATCAGACATGTTCCGGACAAACCAGCCCTCCATCAGTGATATTATATAAATATTTAAAATATTATTATATAAAATAGTTTAAAAATATGATCAGTTTTGCCAGATGTTATAAAGATTTATTTTGGATCGTTTATGCTTTGTTATAACAAATATTATGAATAAATTTAAATTTTGAAATAATTATTGAAAGTTCTAATTGGGGTGCAGGTGTACTTACAACAAAGGAAATAAATCAAAGATTGAACTTGATGTTAATTTTATTTGATTATTTATAATATTTTCTTTATTTTTAATTGCTTTTTTAGTTTCTAAAATGTTGAGATTGCTCTAAGTTGTATTTCTATTATTAACATGCAAAATTTCAACCCCATTATCTTTATTTATATTATAAAATTGTTTATAAACATATTCAGTTTTGACAAATGTTATAAAGTCAAAACTGAACATATTTGTAAGCAATTTAATAATATTTTAAATATTAATATAATATCACCGATGAAGGGCTAGTTAGTCCGAAACATGTTTTATGTCTAATTTTTATTTTTTTAATTAATGTTGTAGTGTAATTAGTGTTATATTCAAATTACATAAATAAGAAACATTAAACATCTACAACACTAAGTTATGGCAAACATAGAAGAAAAAAATTAATTACTATTTTATAATATTATATATATTTAGTTTAATTCCACTCGATTTTATGGATTCAGCCGGTTTCAGCAGCTCGCTGCCATCTTCGTTAGTATCTTCATCTTCATAAACTGGATTATGAAGAGTAAAATCTCCGACTCCTCACGTAGCCGACATTTAATATTTGATTGTGCCACGTTTTCCTCGACCCTCTTATATTTAACATATCATTTCTCTATCATTATTTCTCTCTTCATTCTTTCCATGTGTCCGAACCATCTTAATGACCCTTTCATTAATTTGTTCATGGCGCTTTCATTTGACCTGCGCTGACTTTTGTATTTAACAGTATATAATATAATATATAGATTAACAACACATTCGTCTAAGTGATCTTATTTCTACTGCATTAATTCCACGTTCATAATTCTGATACACGTTTAATTTATATTTAAAATTTTTTTTTTTTTTTAATTATACTATTTGCAATAAATAAGAAATTCAAAATGAATTTTTTTTTAATCATTATTCATTTTGTTTCCTTAATTAAATTAACTCACTTAAATTCCTTAATTTTGAGTTGAATACCTGTACGAAAAAATACCAACCAAATACAAATAATTCAAAACAATAATAGTAGATCTATGGGAAAAGAATGTATACGAAATAGATAAATTTTCATAATATTCACATGGGAGTGACAGCTGTCGTGTGAGCAAGGTAAATGTAAGTAAAGAAATATTAGCTGAGATGAGCCAAATACCATGTATATGTGACCAGACTATTTTACCCAGTGCCTAGATATTGTTATTATGATGGTTTATTTCTATTTTTCTTTTTTATGCACTTTGTATATACAAGACTTTTATTAAAAAGAAAATTATGACATGTTTCGGACAAACAGTCCGGACGGACAGAAGCCGAGGGGCCGGTAGGAGACAGATGTCCTGGCTGCGAAATGTGTGAGAGTGGACCGGCATCCGAAGTGTGGAGGAGCTGTTACGAGCGGCGCAGGACAGGGACAGGTTCGCCGAGGTGATCGCCAACATTGGGGGGACCCGACAGGGCACTTAAAGAAGAAGAACAATTGTCAAATAATATTAGTATGTTTACTGAAATAATGTATGAATTAAAAAAAATAGTGGTCCATCGGTTATCTTCTTTAAATAATACGACTTTATACAGAATTGCAGTGGAAACTAATACGAACAACATTGAGATTCCAGCAAGACCAAATAAAATACTTTTTACTGCGTTCTTGTTTCTTTGGCATGTTAATAATCAGTAAATAAGCATAAGGATACAGTGGTTGAATTTGAGATGCAACTAAAGATACGCACCGTTCAGCTAATCTTTTCCAGAGCGCCCCTGTGGACAAAACGGCTTTAAATAAATCGCACCGTGAGTGTAAAACCGACGTAAGTTCAAATATACAGTTTGGAGATATGGGAGTTTAAAGACTTCTTATTGCTTGAAAAAACTGTTTTTTTTAAATAAACCAATGATTTTCGGTTTATAGGTATATTACTTTATATTACCCAATGTTGGCGATATCACCTCGGCGAACCTGTCCCTGTCCTGCGCCGCTCGTAACAGCTCCTCCACACTTCGGATGCCGGTCCACTCTCCCACATTTCGCAGCCAGGACATCTGTCTCCTACCGGCCCCTCGGCTTCCCTCAATTTCCCCCTCCAATATCAGTTGAAGAAGGTGGTACTTTTCCCCACGCAGTATATGACCCAGATGTGAAATCTTTCAAACTTTGATAGTTGATAACAGTTTCCTGTCAACTCTAGTTCACCTCAGGACTTCGGTATTGGTAACCATGTCTGTCCAGGGAATTCTAGGCATTCGGCGATAGGACCACATTTCAAATGCTTCCAGTCTTTTATTATTTTGATCCCATATAAAGATTAAACAGTTTCTCAAATTGTTTTATATTTATATGGGATCAAAATAAATAAATAAAAATGGGGGTGCTTGCGCACAAATATTTTTTCCGTAGAGAACATTATGTCCTAAGCTTAATTATGGCGAGAGACGCACAGCTATCAGTTTTGGCCCGCTCTGTACAAGCTTTTATCCCAAAGAATATCGGACTCTCCAATCTTAAGAGAGAAAAAATATTAAATGTACAAAAAAGAAAGCTGAAAAAAATTGAATGCTGTAGAAATAAGATCTCTTAGGAATGTGTAGAAAAACTGTGTGTCGAATGAAAATAAAATAAGTGAATCCGGTGCGAATGAAAGTGTTATGAACAAAATAATGAAAGGAACATTAAGATAGTTTGGACACATGGAAAGAATAAATGTAGAAAGAATGGTAAAAAATTAGAACTAGACATACTCGTATACCATATGAAGACCGAGGAAAATGAAGCACAATAAAATAAATCAAATATTTAATGTCGACCACGTGAGGAGTCAGAGAAATCGACGCGCGTGCATGACACGATGTATGAATGTTGGGGAAGCGAGAGAAATATGTCAGAAAAGAAAAGTTTGGCAGTCCAATATTTCTGCCTGTCCCTTCGAAAAGACGGGCTTAGATGTTTAGTTTAAAAATTATTCTTCTGGTTCCCAATGTTCACCATTAACGCTTATGTAGCACACAGATGATAACATCTGTCAAGTCATGTAAACAACAACAATTTTATAATATTTTTATAAATATGTATATTTTCTGAAGAAGGACTGTTTGTCCGAAATATGTCAATATAATTTTCTTTTTAATAAAAGTCTTGTATATACAAAGTGCATAAAAAAGAAAAATAGAAATAAACCATCATAATAACACAAAGTATGACGCATATAAAAGAAATCATATTTTCTGTTTAAAAATCATTACCTTGGACTTATTCATATTCAGTATCAAATGAGATCGCATGCATACCTCATGCCTTTTAGACAACAGGAAATGTATTATTGTCCTTGCTCGTTGTCTGCAAATACGACAGCGTCATCCGCAGACAACTGATTGAAACTCCGCTCATTTTGGCACCTGCATCCAGTTTTTCAGCTCTTACATACACTTGTCCATATTCATAAAGTTTTTAATAATTACATTTAAATAATTAACTAACTAACCAACAAACCTTCACGACATAATGGAACGCCACACTGTTCTGTCCTGACATACTTATCTCGCTTCTTCTACATTCATACATCTTGTCATGCACGCACGTCGATTTCTCTGACTCCACGTGACCGACGTTTAATATTTGATTTATTTGATCGTACCACGTTTTCCTCGGCCTTCCTCTTTTTCTAGCTCCGTTCACGCCGTTTACATATACCTTCTTTATTAGTATTTTCTTATACTTGCATTTGACACTCTATCATAAACATATTTGCTACACATTCGTCTTAGAGATATCATTTCTACTGCATTTTTTCTACTTTCATCCTTCTTTTGCCAATTCTATGCTTCACTTCCTTACGTTAGGTTCGGCACAAGAACACCATTTATGCACTGTCATCTTAGCTTTTTTGAATAGGATTTTGTTTGCGATGACAACTTTAAGTGCACCATTTACTCTGTTGCCTGACCCAACCCTTCTTTCAATATCCTGTCTTTAAATAATTAAAGCACGATATTTACTATTACAATGGTATCAATGATCAACGTTGCGTATAAATATTTTAAAAAAATACTCTAATTTATATTGAGAATGCCACCAGTAAGTAAAATTTTGTATAAAAATCTCGCTCCCAAACTCGTACAAACAATTAAGAGAAAAAGAGAAAGCAAGCTGTACATAAAGGAGTGCCCTTGCTGTTCTGTGACGTGGACAGAGGAGGATCTGGTTCTGGCATCCGGTAACATTGTTAAGTGCGGTCCAACTGATAGACTTCTAGGCCAATTTTAGCTGACTGAGTTGCTTTTAACACGAAGAAATAGAAGAAGGATTTCCTGTTTGTATTAAAAAAACACATTGTAACAACCATATGGATAAGGATAGAGAAACTGCTTTGTAATGCAGGGCATTCGAAACGTTCGCTAAATTCCGCGACACCGCAAATATCACGCATTGTGGCTAGGAACACGTCATATTCGTGTGGCCGGGGACATTAATCACCCCGTTCATCAATCATAGGCCGGTTGGCTCCGCGGGGCTATCTCGCGGGCTTTTTAGCGCTTCCTCCGCACAACAGGTGCCCGCTTATCGCTTCCTTCTACCCGCATTACCGACGTAATGCTTTCCTGCACGCGACGGCCCGGCCAACGAGCCCTCCGCGTCGCGGGAAATTAAGGCCCCTAATACGTAATGTTGTTAAGCGCGAAGATGAAATTAACACGCCAGATTAGTAATTGAATTCCGAATTTGCTGGTGTTAAGTGAATTGTTGTCTTTTCGCGGCGGTGTTTATTTCCACAGCGGCGTTATTATTGTTCATCATATTAAGTACGTAAGCGAGTCATGTGTGTGGTTTTTGACACGGTTTCAAAGCCTTTAGAAATATACCCTCACAAATACTATATATGTATTATTACACAAAATATATTTGGGTTACTAATGAAAAACATTGTATTTTAAACACTAAAGAATGACGTATACAGTCGAAAGCATATTATGCAAGTACACAATTGTTGTGAAAAAATAGTAACAAACAGTAGTCTGCCTCGACTTCATACCCCATTTACATCATTACCGTATACATTCTTAACCATTCTTTCTCCATCCATGCGTTCCATATGTCCGAACCAACGCAGCGATCCTTTCATAATTTTGTTCATAATACCTTCTTCCGCTCTACATTATTTTCTTTTATTATTTCAAAAATTATTCATATTTGAATAGAAGAAACAAAGTGATGACAAATTCTTCTTCTTCCTCAGCCTATTCCCATCCACTCCTGGACAAAGGCCTCCTCCATTCGCTTCCATGTAACTCTGTCTTGTGCAGACTGCATCCAGGTTATTCCGACATCTTTATTCAGATCATCCTTCCACCGTAGTTGCGGTCGCTCTGCTCTTCTCTTTGCCATCCACGTTCTCCAAGTCAGCAATCTTCTTGTCCACTTTTCATCTGAGCTTCTGGCTACGTGACTTGCCCATTGCCATTTTAGAGTCGCCACCCGGTGGATGATGTCAGTGACTTTTGTTTTTTCTCTCACCGTATAATTTCTGACTCTGTCTCTTGGGCTTATTACTAACATGGCTCTTTACATGGCTTTTTTGGATCACTCGTAGTTTCTCGGCACTTTGTTTGGACAAACAGTTTCAATACCATAAGGACCAACTGGCAGAACGCAGGCTTCATAGACTTTTCGTTTCAGGTTGATCGGTATTTTCCGGTTTTTAATGAAAAATGGGTTACATCCTTAAAAACCGGAAGATAGCAAATAACGTAGAATACATTATTAACTATGTCTCTCCTCTGTTGAATGGTAGATTACATTTGCAGTCCAAAAAATTATCTCAAACTATGGCAGTTCATATTTAAATCTATCTTATAAACATTTTTACTTTAGTTCCTAATTACTAAATTGTACGTTTTATTTTGATGAACAAAGACTCTCTGTCTGAGCTGCTAATAAACCCAACCGTAGCCCAATACCACTTTTTACTGCATACGAAGTCAGACGCACAATGGGTGTTAAGTTATTATTTCTTGAATAATGATTTGAAACTGCGTATGAAACATCTCACTCCCGTAAAATGAAATGTGAAGTTTCCCATTCTCAATATGAAGAGTCTATTATAATATGTAGTTTTTATCAGTTATCATTTTTCAAAAAACAATAAATAATACATTATATATCGTTAATAAAAAATTTGGTGTTTCAAAATGAAAGATCTTTTTGGTAATTTTGGTATCTGATTATTTTTTGTTTAAAATATAAATATAATTTTAAAAAAAAACAGTGAAAATATAAATACGATTTTTGAGTTAAAAATAAATTAGTGATACTAACTAGACAAATTAATATGTCAAGTAATGATTAGCAATTACTGTAACTTAAATGAACGAGCTCTTCGCCGCGCAAATGTCAGAGCTTTCGATCCAATACCCTTTCCTCGGAGATCAAAAGACTTACAAAGCTCTGCGGTATTAAATACCGGAATGTATTTCCTGTTGCCCCGTTTCCGGGGCGGAAATGATTATTATTTGACGTTGTTATCTTTGATGTCTAATACATTGGGACTAATCATTCCGCATAATTATTTTGATTAAATTCAATAGGTAATCACGAAATATGCATTTTCTTCAATTATACAGGTAAAATTTTGTTTTAAAATTTGGCAACACGTTTTTTAAATGTAACAAATAGGGAAGTTATCATTGAAATATCTCTTTGTGTTATATCTATATATAATATCACTATTGTATTAACTAACGCATGCATTTGATGTATTATTTGACTATTTTTCTTTTGTTAATTAGATTCATATTACATTACTATTAAAGAGTTTATCATCCCTGATCTGTATGTATATAAAGGATTAAGTTTGAAATAGTGTCACCAGTCTGTTGATGCCAGTAAACCTGGCGAAACCGGTCACTGTCGAAGACAAAAGTGGAAGTTGTTAAAAAAACATCGTTTTATTCAATTATTATTTAAAGTGATCTTCCATCAAGAGATTTCAGAATCATTTGATTATATTATATAAATATAAGTTTTCGATTTGTTTCGCCTTGCGAGGTATTCACAATCTAAACCTAATCGCCAGTGAACAGTAAGTAAACAGTGTGTCCTTATATAGGTTATTTTAGAAAACTTAAGGGTATGGGAAAATTTTCCTTCGCTATTTTCAATCCAATGGACCTGTTTACAGCAAAGTGTAACATTTTTGCTGGTTCTTGGGATGCCATATGGACCCTTTAACGTGGTAGTTTCCCGTTGCTTTTTACTTGTATATACAGTAGATTAAATAAACTTAATTTCCGTATACAACTTTTTACCTATTAATTATTACGACACGTGATAACCAATGGCGGTACTCCCATAGAAGCCCAGAAGCCCGGCTTGCGTAAAATTTTTTGAATCAAAACTTATTTTGGCTTCAGCTCTTGTGGCTATTCCACTTAGGTCTGATGGTAACATTGTTGGAAGGTGTTTTGGTGGGTTGTTTGTTTATGTAGCTATTCTATCGCCATTTTACAGTCCCATAAATTCTACTCCAGACCAAAGACAGTGTGACAATCACACTACCATTAAAACATTATCTAAAGCAAATATTAGGTAGTACCATTATCAGTGGCGGTACTACCATAGAAGCCCAGTATAAATTATGAATCATAACCCCCAAATCTAAGAAATCGTGCCCCGCATAAACCAACAACCCACCAAATCACCTTCCAACAATGTTCCCATCAGACGTAAGAGGAAAAGCCACAAGAGCTGAACCTCTGTAAGCCAGAAGAGGTTTTGATTCAAAATTTCTTACGCAAGCCGGCTTCTGGGGTTCTATGGGAGTACAACCACTGACCATTATTTTAAGAAGTTGGGAAGTTAAATAAAACTAATTTTGAAGAATTTAGTGATTAGTAACTTTATTTTAAATTTTTTTTATATACCGATAGCAGCTCCACTGAGACAACTGGAAACGGCAGAGATGCAAATGCTTAGGTGGTCCGCTGGGGTATCGCTGAGAGATAAAATAAAAAGTTCACGCATTCGCAGTAGTCTGGGAGTTACGGATATAGATACGAGTAGTAAGTTAGAAGAAAGGCAGATGAGATGGTACGGGCCTATAAAACGAAGACCACCAGACCACACAGTAAATAGAGCTCTGTCTGTGAATCTTTGTCATCGAACATCCAGAGGAATACCTAGAAACACATGGATGATTCAGTGCAGTAGCGTCTTGCGGAGAAATGGCTTTAGTGAGAGCGATACTCAAAACCGTGCCAGATACAGCTTGAGATCGAGAAGAGCCGACCCCAACAGTCAAAACAGAAGATGACTTGGGATAGCGCCAGGAAGAAGAAGAAGAAGAATATGGATATTCGAAAGGGAAAATGTATTATTTCAAGCATCAAAAAATAATAGGAAATCAATCAAGGAACGCGGAAGCTAAAATGGTTTCCCCGGAATTTCGCCATCTCACTGGGTACGAAAAGCATTCCTTTGAAACCGATTAAACATTAATAAAATCAAAGTCTCTTTATAAAGAATGTGAGCTATTTTTCTTCGCCATGTAGCTGATTCACACGTTACCGAAAGGGAAAACTTTTTCGGGTGTCGAAATGCGAAATGAATTTTGCGTTAACACATTAAAACTTTATACAGCGGCGCGCGCGGCTCTCACTCACTACACGCCAGGGCTGGCGGTCGCGAGCTTTCTCATTAAAAAAAGAAAAAATGTTCATCTAAGAGATCTCATTTCTACTGCATCCTTCTGTTGCCAGTTCCATGCTTAACTTCCATACACTGGCTTAAAAATTCCAGAAAGAATCCAGTATAAACTCTACTGGACAATGGTTCCAAGATATATCCGAACTATGTATAACGGACAGCCTAAATACAAGGAAATCCACACTTCGCTCGGCGAACTCCTCGCCAATAGGAAGATTACTTGAGCCGAAGCGTTGGCCTAGTACAAATTTCGGGGTCGAGTGTTTGCGGAGCCGGTCCATCAGCTTGGAACAATCTCCCTTCACACCTCAGATGCATAAATGATCTGACAGATCTAAGCTGAAAACCCATATTTTTCATGTTTCATACCCAATTTAAAACTTGCATATTTTGTTCTATTAAATTTTCGATCGCGAATATCAATCAGATGCAGCGTTCACATTTAGATTTAATACACGTCTTTTATACGCCCTTGAGGTGATTACATCACAAAAACGGCGCTTTAAAAGTTAGCATATTATTATTATTATTATTATAAGAACATCCTCAACAAAGGGTCCCCATATTGTTTTATCTCCAACGATGCAGAACAAACCTGCCAATGGTTATGCCGGTAGATAGAGCAATACTTACTTACTTACTTCCTATGGCCATACAACTATTGAAGTGTTTTGGCTTCCTCGATGATTTTCTTCCGAGCTCTTCGATCCTGCACCTTTTGCTCCCAGCAGTCCGAATTGCCCAACCTAGCCAGATCAGCCAGAACATATTGGCCCATAACTCTTACAAGATACGGAGCTTAAGCCTTGTAGGAGTTGATTCACTCATTAACTCCTACAAGACACGGAGTCATAGGCTTCGGCCTGACACTTCTATAAACAAGTCAACGTGTTGTTCAGATATTACGAAGCCCTTCTTCTTGGGTACAAGCGACACTAGTCGGCAATTAAAATAACCGCGTAGTGGTGAAAAACAAAGTAAAGTGTTTAATTTTATTTTATTTTAAATACAAATAATAATAAATAAATAATATTATAATATTATGTATCATTAGTGTATTGGAATTTAGTTCTGTGATGCTTCCGATATGTTTAAATAAATAAATGAAATGGAACAACGGTCGGTACAAGAACACCATTGTGTCAAATGAAAATATAAATAGTGAATGCAGTGCGAATGGAGCTGTTATAAACAAAATAATGAAAGGAATATTATGATGATTTGGACACATAAAAAGAATTAATAAAGAAATAATGGTAAAGAAATGTAACGATGAAAACGGAACTGTAGCAAAATGTGATGACAATAATGGTCACAATAATGAACTTGCATTTTTTCCCCTAACAGAAGTGTTGGACATCATCGGAAGAGTGGAAACGCTAAAATGACCCTAGGCAGGTCATGTCACTCACAGCTCTGACGATAGATGGACAAAACGCCATCTCTGCTGGTGTCTTAAAACTGTGACACGAAACCCAGGACGTTCGCATGTCGATGGAGTTATAACATTTAGGAGACCACCGGTACGACATGGATGCGTGTTGCCCGAGATCGCCAGACATGGAAGCAGATCTGGGACGTCTGCATCCAGGAGTGGACGGGTACAGTCTGATGACGGTGAATTTTTTTAAGATGATATAGACATCGAAAGCAGGGTTGGTGCTGGGAATAAAATAAATGGCGCACTCTAAGTCTTTACTGCAAATATAAAAATATCCACAGAAGCAAAGTTGATAGTACACAATGGATTTCTAGTGCCAACCCTCATATATGAAAGTGAAGCTTGAAGCTGGCAAAAGAAGGATGAAAGCAGGATAAACGCAGTAGAAATGAGATCACTAAGAAGAATGTGCGGGAAAACGTTGTATTATAGAATACTGAACGATGAAATAAGAAAAAATGTAAGGCAGATGACTGCATCATGGATAAAATTAAAAAAAGATCCCCGAGATGGTTTGGACATATGGAACGAATGGATGAGAGTAGAATGGTTAAAAAGTTATACACAAGCAGCGTAAGTGGAAAAAGAAGCCGAGGACGACTGAGGAAAACATGGCATGACCAAATTAATCAATTACTAAAGACATTCGAAGTCGGAATAATCGACGTGCGTGCATGGTACGATTTATGAATGTAGAGGAAGCTCGAGAGGTATGCCAGGACAGAGCATTGTGGTGATCCATCCTCTCTGCCTACCCCTCCGGAAAAATAGCGTGAAAGTTAGTTAGCTAAAAGCATTGAATAATTTCGTATTATTTCTGTCTAGGTTGCAAAGCCCTGGCCCGCCTGTGTGGTTGAGCTGTCATTGATAAATGATGGAATTTCAGAGGTAACAAAAGTTTGACACGGGTAGAGTAGAAACATTCCGTCATTCAAGTCTTTTCTGCATTAACTGAGTAATTTGTAATGAGAAAAGGGCCGCGGCCGGTGAGCGGTGGCTGCTCTCCCTGGTCGGACCAATCGTGATCTAGCATTGAACTTTGCAATACTAAACACTCATTATGTGGTTGTACTACTGCTATTTCAATGCTACATTTTACTTTTGCAAACAATACATTTTACGAATGTCAACATTTTAAAAAATTTAACGAATTCGTTATTTTTAATCAATTTTTTTTTATGAAACTGCACTGTTTTTTCTACATTTTTTAGTTTATTTTCTCGACATGTTTAAAAGGCTTGCACAATATCAAAACAAAAAATGAAATCAGTGTATATCGTTCTCCCGATGTTGAAGTTGTAAGCCTTCGAAACGCTTTATCTGCAAGACACCGAATGCATTTTTCTTGAAACAATACCAAATGATTTAACTGAAATCTCTTGATGGAAGTTCATTTTAAATAATAATGAACAAAACGATGCTTTTTAACTACTCCCACTTTTATATTTATTTCGACAGCGCCCGGTTTCGCCAGGCTCGCTGGCATCGACAGACCAGTCTATCGATGCCAGCGAGCCTGGCGAAACCGGTCGCTGTCGAAATAAAGATAAAAGTGTAAGTAGTTAAAAAACATCGTATTATTTAATTTTAATTTAATATGAACTTCCATCAAGAGATTTCAGTATGATCATTTGATATTGTTTCAAGAAAAATGCATTCGGTGTCTTGCAGATAAAACATTAGATAATAACATTTATTCAAAGAAGAATACGCTTTTTGCAATCCTTTCTGAAAATAATTTGTCGTATGATGCATATCAAATGCATTATCTGCTATTTTTAATTTATATAAATTTAATTCTAAAACAATAACTTGAGTAAATTATGTTTTTTTGTGAAATTCTCTGAGAACAACTTTTTAACGAGATAATAAAATATGTTTGCTTTTAAAACTATCTCCGAGATAAACAAGTCGTCAAATAACATTTGAACATTCAATAATTAACGTTATAGGAAGTTTCAAGGAACGGAGGGATGCTAAAATAACACATAATTCAGGGAGGAAGGGGGCAGGAATACACACGTTAGGGTATGTTACCGGATGAGAAAGAGAACCTAAGTCAGCGTACATCATTTCCTTTGCCAGATAATCCGTTTGAAATATGAGCTGTTCTAACGACCGCTAAAATAAAATTACTCCAGTTTTCAGCGTATAATGTACGAGTTAAGGTTCATTCATATCTTCTTATTGGGCAGGCCAGACACGTATCGTTAAAGATACGAATTTTTCATCGGTGTGCATGCAAATAAAATACAATTTACAAATAGTATGCATTTTAATTAATATGAATGAAAACGTCAGTTTTCTAGAAGTGTTATTATATTTTATGGGAATGACATGTTTTGCCCTTCTAAGGCATTATCAAATGTGACGAAATTTTAGCTCGTTGATATGATTGACTTTATACTTGAACAAATAATTATTTGGGGAGGTCCAGATATATTGGAAAGTATTTCTTGGAACTCGTTAAGAAATTTTATGACAATGATTACATAGTTAGAGGGTATTAAATAGCTAAACAACTAAATAAACAGCAACGAGCTGAAATTTCGTCACATTTGATAATGCCTTAGAAGGACGAAACATCTCATTCCCATAAAATATAATAAAACTTCTAGAAAACTGACGTTTTCATTCGTATTAATTATTTAATATGAAGTTTTACATCATTGTTTAAGAAACTATAAATAAGTATGCATTATCTTTATGCTACAAAAATTTATGTATGTTTGAATGTGTAGCATGGATCTGGCAAAAGATGGGTGAAAGTAGATAATATGCAATAAAATTAAGTATTTTAGACAAATGTATGAATAATATGTGTATGATTTGTCATGCATCTTATGTTTCTCGCTCTTTTTATTAATCTATTATGTATTACTTATTATTGTGTATCTTTAACTTGTATCTTTAGTGTATTGGAAAAAAATTCTGTAATGCTTTAGATATGTTTAAAATAAATAAATGAAATGAAATGAAATGAAATGATAGAGCGTCGAATGAAAATATAAGAATTGAATGGAGTGCAAATGAATGCGTGATGAACAATATAATAAAAGTTATAAAGACGATTTGGACACAGAAAGAATAAACGAAGAAAGAATGGTGAAGAAAGTATATGTTAATGATGTAAATAGAAAACAAAGTTCATTTAGTTTATTTTGTAACCCTGACGAAGCTCCGGCGGGAGCGAAACAGGTTCGCAACAAAAATAAGGTGTAAAAACTATTATAGTAAAAATGTTTTGAATTTATTTTTAATAATTCCACACCACAAATTAAATGCTTCATACGAAAGTGCTTTAAAAAGTTGCATTGTTTTATAATGCCGGACAACGGATAAGATACGTGTCTGCGGATATGCACGAACCTTAAGTCCGCGGCAAATACGCGGGTTAGTCTCCTGGTCACGGAACTTTGTAATTTAGGTGTGGACATTTGCGAAATGAAAAATTTAAAAGTGGTTACATAAAATAAAACACAACATGTTTACGATTAATACGCTCCGGGGTGGTGCCAAAAGGTTGAATTAAGGATTTAAAAAAAAAACTGAATATTCAACGGGTATCACAAGTTTTCTGTTATGCATTAATTTTTTCGTGACTTTGTTACGTGCTGTAAGTAATAAAGCCAAGGAACTAAACAATAAACCTCTTATATTAATGTTATGAAAATAAAAACTGTTTATGTACGAGTATACTATATTTATTAATCATATCATAAAGTGCTAGGCGAGATACAATTATAAATAATAGTTGTTTAAATGATAATTAAATAAAACGATGTTTTTTAACTGGAACTGTGGAACTTTTGGCTTTATTTTGACAGCGACCAGTTTCACCAGGCTTGCTGGCATCGACAGACTAGTGAACACCGAAAACGGTCAAAATAAAGACAAAAGTGGAAGTAGTGAAAAACCTCGTTTGATTTTATTATTATTTAAAATGAACTTCCATCAAGAGATTTCAGTAAAATTATTTTAATATTTTTTATACTATTATACTATATGTGGAACGTGAACAGGAAGGACGATGACTATATCGTTCACAAGGGTATCATCCTGGACATCCAGATGACCCGGAATCACGAGACTTGGTGGAGTTGGGATAGGAGAGCCAACCCCAAATAGCGGGAAATAGCCAGGCGAAAGAATGAAGATATTCTGTTTTATTACGCTTACACTAGTATATCAAAGTTCATGCTTTGGGTATAATAAATTAATTCAGTCACTTGATAATATTGTTTTTTTTAGTTTTATTAATATGCCAATTCCTTTGACTTCTTCTTCTTTTTCTACTTCCTTGTTGTAGTTCTATGTGATCTGTTCTTCAGAGTGTTGCTCCTCCTGTGAGGTAGACTCACAGCTGTCTTTCCATCTTATAGAAGGTCTTCCACAAGGACGAGTCCCATGAGGCTGATTACGCAGTGCAATATAGGGGAGTCTGGTGGTGTTCATTATTTGAACCTGCCTGTACCAGCCCCTTGTTCGCTGTCTGCTCCATCTTATAATATCCTCAACTTCACATATCTTTCATATTTTGGTGTTCTATGGAAGGAATGTAGAGCAGAAGAAGATATTATGAACAAAATTATGAAAGGATCGCTGCGTTGGTTCGGACATATGGAACGCTTGGATGAAGAAAGAATGGTTAAGAACGTATACAAAAATTATGTAAATGGAGTACGGAGTCGAGGCAGACCGAGGAAAACATGGCATGACCAAATTAATCAAATTTTAATGGTTGGTCATGTTAGAAGTCGGAATAATCGACGTGCGTGTATCCTCGCTATATGAATGTGGAGGAACCTAGAGAGGTGTGCCAGGATAGAGTAGTGTGGCGGTCCATTCTTTCTGCCCACCCCTACGGGTAAACGGCGTGATGTTTTGTTGATGTTACCAGTTGATTTTTCTGTCTCCCCATTTTTGACGTTGTATATCGCGATCATCACATCACCAAAGCCGTCACGTAAAAATAAGATATTTTGATTCTTATGTGCTATCAAACAATTAAATTTAAATAGTTAAAACTTGGGGAGACAGTGCACCGGGAAACTAAGAAGACGCTTGATGTAAGCCATGTAAAATGATTGACTACCCTGAAGCCATAGCTAATCAGTTTCATACCGGTAATGTAAGGAACCTAATACCAGCACCTCATCCGGCGAGAGTCTTCCGGTTTGCTAGTCAGCCGGTTCGCCAGTGAGCTGGCTCGCTCTGGAACCGGCTCGTTAGAACGGCCCGCGCCGCTGGCGGGGCTGCGAGCG
This sequence comes from Lepidostoma basale, assembly GCA_022606425.2. Classification (NCBI taxonomy): domain Eukaryota; kingdom Metazoa; phylum Arthropoda; class Insecta; order Trichoptera; family Lepidostomatidae; genus Lepidostoma; species Lepidostoma basale. The sequence continues at coordinate 169,338 of JAHDVF020000348.1, read as the reverse complement.
GCTCGCTCTTCTAGAATAAGACGAGAAAATGAGAAATTTCCGGTGGTATTTTAAGTCGAGGAAGTTACCGGTAACCAGGAATTCCGTTATGTCAGAATTTAATGGAAATTATGGTCTTTTTTTATCTCCCATTTTTCAAGACGAAATTTTAATTGTTGAATTACTCGCAACACCAATGCCGTAATTCTTAGTATATTCTACCGAATTGCATACTTAAGACTTATGATTTAATTTTTAAATACGTGCAACACTTAACTTACACTTATTTTGTGATGATTTTTTTTTTCTTCAGATTATTTAAAAATAAAAATGATGTATTTTTAAATTAAATAAAAATACACTTTTAGTATTTGTATCAAAACTAGGTACTTAATTTGGTAACACCAACCGGTTTCGCTCCCGCCGGAGCTTCGTCAGGGTGAGAGAGTAAACAGTTTACTCTCTCACCCTGACGAAGTTCCGGCGGGAGCGAAACCGGTCGGTGTTACCAAATTAAGTGGTTTTAATACAAATAACAAAATTTCAAAAAGAATTTTATATCTTAATACGAATGTTTTGATATATTAGGTCCTTACATATGAAATTGGCGTTTTGCCGTACTGGCAACTTTGATCTCAAATATCTTCTCTTTGGTTAGGAATTCCAAATTCAAATTTATACAGCTATTTACTCAAGTATTTGTGTTTCGAAAATTATGATTCATTTGTTTTTTCCTCAATTGTTTTTTTTCATCGCGTTATTTACGAGTATGAGTTCCACCGTGGCACCAGTGCTGCAAAAACGGCTCGAAGGATTAATGATGTGTATGGCGACGGTGCCGCAAAAGAAAACACAGTGCGTTTTTGGTTCCAACGTTTTCGTTCTGGAAATTTCGACCTGCAGAACAAGCCCCGTGGACGGCCGGAGACTAAAGTTGATAATGAAGAATTGAAGGCTATTGTGGAAGCTGATCCATCGCAAACCACGTCCGAGTTAGCTGCAGGCTGCGGTGTTAGTGATAAAACTGTTTTAATCCACTTGTGGCAAATTGGGAAGGTGAAAAAGCTTAAAAGGTGGGTACCTCACGAATTGAGTGAAGCAAATCAACAAACGCGCGTTGACTGCTGCGTTGCATTACTCAACCGGCACAATAATGAAGGGATTTTGAATCGAATCATTACCTGTTATGAAAAGTGGATCCTGCATGATAATCGGAAGCGCTCATCGCAATGGCTGAACCCTGCCGAACCAGGCAAACCATGCCCCAAGCGAAAATTGACTCCAAAAAAGTTACTTGTGAGCGTTTGGTGGACTAGTGCTGGTGTCGTTCACTACAGCTTTCTTAAATCTGGCCAGACGATTACGGCAGATGTCTATTGTCAGCAACTGCAAACCATGATGGAAAAGCTAGCTGCTAAACAACCGAGGCTGGTTAATCGCTCTAGGCCACTGCCGCTTCATGATAACGCTAGATCACACACTGCACAACAGACGGCTACCAAATTAGAAGAGCTTCAATTGGAATGTCTAAGACATCCACCGTTCCGGGCCTTGCCCCAACAGATTACTATTTTTTTTCGAAATTTGGATAATCTTGCAAGGGAAAAAAATCAACTCCGATGGGGCAGTCCAAACCGACTTCAAAGATTTTATTGATTCCCGTCCGAATGGTTTTTTTAGTAAAGGGATCGATGAACTACCTATGAGATGGCAAAAGTGCATAGATAGCAATGGTACATACTTTGATTAAATAAATATATTCATTTAAAAAAAATCAACTTTGTTCCTCCCATACAAAAAGCCAATTTCATATGTAAGGACCTAATATTTTTTATATTAATACGAATGGAAACATCTGGTTTCTAGAAGTTTTATTACTGTTAATGGAAATGACATTTTTCGCTTTTCTTAGGCATTTTATAATAATAATAATAAATTGGATAATTTATAGAGCGTCATTTTTATGAATTACTCACCTCAAGGGAGCTGTAGAAGTATCGACAAAATAAAAAATAAAAAAATAATAATGATAACAATAATAATATTTAGTATGAGGGCTGCACCTGACGTATTCGATCAGCCTTTCTTGTCAGGAAATGATAATTTGAAAAGGTGCGTTTTGAGTCTCGATTATAACTCTGATTGATTCTCAATGCACTTAAGGTCTGCTGGAAGATTGTTCCAGGCTAAAGGACCGGCTACCGCAAAGGCTCGGTCGCCAAAGTTTGTGCTTGGACAGCGTTTTGACCACATCGAGATGATAGACTGCGATGCGCTAGACTCCGGAGGGCCGTCTTCTACCAGGATGACCACCAAAGAGATGAAGATAATGCACGTCTTCATCACGGGAAGAAATTTGATATCCTGTCTAAACAGATCAAGATCTACACCAAGGAAAAGAAGAAGAATAATATTTTACTGTTTTTTTGTTAGATTTATAGACCCTATAAACTACGTGTTGAGCGGTCGTGAATGTCGTACATTAGAATTAGAACAGGTCGGATATGTTTTTTTTTTTTTATATAAATAATTTATAATGTGCGATTCCGTGGCTCATGAATCCCTCCGATTCTAATAACCCCTTAACTCCCTGAGCTATTCTCCGCCGGCTATTCCGGTTCAAGAGGTCCGTGTATAAAAGAGTTATTACAAGAATATATCAGGACGGCTGGCAGCCCAAACGGTATGTGATAACGGCCGAACAAGCCGGGGAGATCAACTGTGTTATTGCCTGCCAAATGTGAACTCGTTTCCAAGAGAGAATTCATTTTCAACTATTTATACTTAATCCGTACTTAGAAGAAATAAAAAATTCCATCCCATTTGCCAAACGTTGGCCACTTAATTAAGAAATTCCCAATAATCTTATACCGAAAAATGTATTTATTTCATGCTGGAACATTTCCCACAGACTGGTGTGTCTTAGAAAGGTTGAATTGTGTTAAAAATAAACATCTATAATATGATGATAAAAAGTTAAATAGCGTTTTTACAAATAAAGACAAAACAAAGCTGCTGACTGTAGGCCGAACGCAACATCAGATGAGAGTAGTGATGTCAGGAGTTCCACTAAAGAACACCAAGGAGTTTGTCTACCTCTGTCTAATATAATCAAATAATATAGACCTAAAACTGAGAATACTCCTCATCAAGACCTATGTATAGAGTATCTTGATGTACGGCTGCGAGACACGGTGCCTATCTGAAAGAGACAAGCGGAGACTGGAGGCTTTTGAGATGTGGTCCTATAGAAGACTATTAGGAATTTCCTGGAGAGACTACATCACGAATGAGGAAGTTCTTCAAGGAATCGAAGAAGGAAGGCACCTGCTCAGGACCTTGTCCGAAAGGCGTGCAAGATGGATCGGCCATGTGATACGTCAAGAAGGTTTCTTGCATGTCATAATGGAGGGTATGACCGAGGGGACAAACTCTAGGGGACGCCCACGCCGAGAGTACCTGAAGGACCTGTTGGTGGACGTGCGCTGCTCATCATATGCAGATTTGAAAAGAGCCGCACAAGACAGGGAAGAATGGAAGAGAAGAATAGAAGAAATTGCTGCAAACCAATCCCAGGATTGAAACTTTCTAACTCACTAGCGTTATTACATTAATAGGCTGGACATATAGTTAGGCAGGGCAGTACCGGAAGGACACCCAAAATCCTAATAATGGCCATGGAAAAAAATATTGTCGAGAGGCCATCTAAAAGATGGACTGATGACATTGCCTGAATAGCTAGAAGAAAAAGCGTCATGTTTATGCAAGATAAACTAACTAACTAACTAACTAACCATCACGCCGTTTCCCCGAAAGGGTAGATTGTCTTTGGAACAAATGAAAAAAATATTTTTACACCTGTCAAAATTATTTTTATAAACGAAAAAACTTGTATTATTTTAACATCAGAAGAGTGAAAACGTATTTCGTGTCACAAATAACTATCACAAAGTGCGGCAACAATCAAATTGACCAAAACAATTCACTTATACAAGAAATATCTCCAAATTGACAGGAGCACCACATGAATCAAACCATTTTTTTAAAATCAGAACCAGTAATTTATGCAAGATTCATTTCAATAACCTTTGCCGTCTGGGAAACTCTTACCCAGTTCTTAAATTTAAAGTCCATACTTCACAGAATCATTTCTGTAGTACTTCGTCCCTCTTGAATTCAAATATAATAGGGTAGTTTTTATATCAAGATTTCTGCTTGTGGGTTGTTAATTTAAAAAAACCTGCAGGTTCTTACTGTCGATATTGAACCGCTGACAACTACTCGTATTATAGTTGTGCAAGTCGATTGTTATTTAAGATATTTATTTAAATTAATGTAAATTTATCATAAAAATATATTATTATTATCTGTATTTTATGGTAAGCATGGAACTGGTAAAAAAGGATGAAAGCAGAATAAATGCAGTAGAAATGATATCTCTTAGACGAATATGTGATACTCGGCGTATGATAGAGTGTCGAATGAAAATATAAGAAGTGAATGCGGTGCGAATGATGGTGTTATGAACAAAATTATGAAAGGATCATTAAGATGGTTTGGACATATAGAAGGAATGAATGAAGAAAGAATGGTAAAAAAATTGTATGTTTACGATGTAAATGGAACCAGAAATAGAGAAGACCGAGGAAAACGTGTCACGATCAAATAAATCAAATATTGAATGTCGGCCACGTGAGGAGTCAGAGAAATCGACGCGTGTGCATGACACGATGTATGAATGTTGAGGAAGGAAGAAAAATATGTCAGGAAATAAAATTGTGGCAGTCCATTCTTTCTGCCTACCCCTTCGGGGACACGGCGTGATGGTTAGTTAGTTACCTAGTTATATTTTATGGGAATGACATGTTTTGCTTTGCTTATGTAATGACATTTTGACATTTTGTTCATGTAACGACTTAGCAAAGCGAAATATGTTATAACCATAAACTACAATAAAACTTGAATTGCTAAGGTTTAATCAAATATTTATCCTAAGCATTTTCATTCGTTTTAATCATTATTTAATACATTGACCAAACATGCAATTTCCATAAGATATAATAAAACTTCAACCCTATTTACGAAAACCAAATTTACTAATGTACATGACACCTTTCGAGAAACGGGTTGAATTTCGAGTAATGCTTCATGTAAACCACGTACCTGTTACATAGCTATATATTTAAATAATGCCATTTAGCCTCGCATATCTTATTTAACCTATGTTCCGCATAAGACGAGGTGACAATGGAGATTAAATCCCATTTCGCCATTTACACGAGTATGTAAATTGGCGAGGAATGTATGTTCTGTCATCGCTGCGACTCGCTTCCGAGAAATATAACCAAATATATATCGTATGCACACAATCAATGTTCTTTCTTTTATACATCAATTTTTAACTTCTATTATGTTGCTCGTGTATTTTCAAACATTTATCTTTATTAATAAAAACGTCATCATATCAAAATATACGAGTATACACATTTGTTTTTTTATTAACTTGAAATAGTTCACATGTACGCAACACATGATCTAATAAAAAACAATTAAACTTTCAATTATAATAAAAAGGTTACACAATATAAGGCTGCATTTTGTTTACATATTTATTTAATTCTAATCTATTTTTTTTATGCTCTGCCCACTTTTGATATTCTCCGGTATATCTTCATAAAATTTAAATGCTTTGTACATAAGGGAATTCTGAGATATGTTTTTTTTTCTGAATGGTAGCCTTAGATTATTTTTCTTTCTTGTTTCATATTAATATTCATGTTGGTTACTTTTTATCTTTCTTAAAAATTCTTGGAAGGTGTGCCCATTAAAAATTTTGTGAATTAGTAATGAAACGTTGTATTGTATATAATTATGTTTTTAAATGACATGATTATTAGCTCTTTCAGCATCACTTTAATCCTAGCTATATCTGCTTCTCCTCAAAATTTTTCTCATTGCCTTATTCTGGATTATATATGAGTGGTAATTTGAAGACACAGTACATGTATTTATTTGTTTACCCTTTATTCCCTCATACATTCGTTCCATATGACTAAACCACCTTACACTAAATGACCATTTCTTATTTATTGTTTACTGAACAAGTACTCCATATTAAAAAATATGTTTTCCAGAAGTTATATTATTTTGTATAGGAATGACATGTTATGCTTTTCTAAGGCATTATCTAATGTAATGAACGTTTGATAATGCTTTAGTAAGGCGAAACATATAATTCCCATAAATAATAATAAGACTTCTAGATAACAGACGTTTTCATTGGTATAAATGACCCTGTATTCTTTTTTTTTTTTTGTTTTATTGATTTTGTGTATCTAATATTATTATATAAGTACAATATACACATATTTATTACAACAATACGTAATGTTATAAACTCTTCTGTATAGCGGAACGAGCCAAGCTTCTGGCACTCGAGGAGCTTGTGGGTACTTTGTCCGTAATAAACTACCCCCAATACCTCACCGGAGCTGGAGGGCCATTTGACTTTCCCGAGATGGGAGCCGGAGTTTGGTGCAGATCCGCTGCAATCAGGTCCAGACAGAGGACTACAAGTTCATTTTAAGTGCCCTTAGCAGACTTTAATATACTTGTGTAAAAAATAAAGATACGCCATTGTTTCTTCTATATACGAGTATATTCACCATTACTTTGTGTTGCGGATTCATATTGAATAATAATTATTACTTTGTAATCTGTCGTTTTACAAGGAAATATATATTGTTTAATAATCCATTGTTATTTATATTTATGAAAACGTCTGTTTTCTGGAAGATTTATTAAAATTTATGGTAATGACAAGTTTCAGCAGTCCAAAGCATTATCAAATATCATGTTGATATGTCGAAATATGTCATTCGCATAAATTATAATAAATCCTTTTAAGGAGTTTTATGTTACTTGACATATATATGATACTTCAACAATATTAAATTATTGTAGGTAATAATTTTTTTTTGTTTCTAACACCTAATAATACCATGGAAACAGCTGTCGTGACTAATTCATAAAAGTAAATAGTGATACATACAATAGAAGTGTTTAAAATTTAAAAAAAATCGTAAAGTTTATAATTACTATAAACTGTTAAATTAAAAAACTTTGTTTTATGTATCACAATTGTATTTTTATTTAAAGCTACAGCTGTTTCGTCAACCTATGTTGACATCATCAGGTTTTACAATAATATATCAAATGTCAAATTAAGAAGAAAAAAATGCACATTTGATATATTGTTGTTACACCTGATAATGTCAACATAGGCTAACGAAACAGCTGTCGCGTAAAATATTGGGTATACCCAATATAAATTAATAAAACATATTCCTGGAATCGATTACTGCCCAAAATGTGTTTTTGTTTGATTCCAGACCCTATTATAGCAGCTATATGGATGGGGAAAACCGAATAAGGCGATGCCAACCTTACGGACCAAGAACTATTACGTATAATATTTAAATTCAGTAATAATTAAAACAAAATTACCATATTTTCAAACATTATATATGAATATGTAAGCGATAATAAAAATTAAAACCCATTGTATTAAATACGAACCTCCAAGAATACTTGTAATACCAATAGTTAAATTCAGAAAAATTTACATAAATATTTGAAGATTATTTTTGTATAGAATCATGTTTACCACCCCTGATCTGTATGTATATACAGGACTAAGTTTACAATAGTGTTACCAGTCTGTCGATGCCAGCGAGCCTGGCGAAACCGGTCGCTGTCTAAATAAAGACAAAAGTGGAAGTAGTTAAAAAACATCGTTTTATTTAATTATTATTATTCATAAAATTAAATAAAGCTTCATGAAAACAGGCGATTTCATTCATGTCAATTATTTAATATTGATAATCTAATGATTTTACTGAAATTTCGTAATGGAAGTTCATTTTTCGTAATGGACGTTCGTTTTCAAATAAAAATTCTTTACATTTTGACACATCGACATACTCGTATTAGCTAGCCTGGCAAAATCGGTCGCTGTTGAAATGAAGAAAAAACTGTAAGTTTTTAAAAAAAACAGTGTTTTATTCAATAATTATTTATTATTGAGTTTGATATCATTGTTTTAGAAAAAAATATGATAAAAATAATAATAAATTGGATGATTTATAGAGCGCCTTTTTTATGAATTAATCATCTCAAGGGGGCTGCTGTAGCTCCATTTTATGAACTAGTTGAAGAAAAACATTTTACTCGTAGTTAAAATGAACATTTTGGTTCAGAATAAACGTTTTAATAAAAATAAACATTTTGTTAAAAAAAATCATTTTGTTAAAAATAAACATTTTGTTAAAAATAAACATTTTGTTAAAAATAAACATTTTGTTAAAAATAAAATAATAATCTTCTTCTTCTTATCGGCGCTACATCCCGGTGCTGGATTGGCCTCGTCAATAACAGTCCCTCACTGGCTCCTGACCAACTTTCTACATTCTCCAGATCTTACAATTTAAAAATCTAATATTTATTCTAAAAAACAAAAAAATTACAAATGCTTGTTACATCGCAAAAGTAATTTCAAGTAAGAAAATAAGCTTACGATATTTTGAAAATTGAAATCAAATTACATGTTGTATTAGATTCGGCACTGCCGTAACGTGGGCGCTTTACCGGTACGCTCCTTGTACTCTCAAACTGCATTAATGCAGTGTAAATTAAATTGAATTTGTCTAAGTGGCCATCTCCGCCATTGCGGAAAATTAAATATCTGCTCCTGCGGTTCCTAAAACAACGAAAGCATTAACCTCCGAGAGGATTTGGCGAAGTAATTCGGTGTTATTTTACTTCTAGATGAGATAGGAAGCCCGAAATAGAATAATAAACTTTTCACTCGCTGCCAACACTGCTGTTTAGTTTCACTAGTTAATTATCCTTTTTTTAAAGCTGCTCTGAATCTGCTTGGAGGGCTTTTTTAATTTATTAATATTCTAGGCTTTTTGATTAAGGTTTGGGATTTGAATTGTGTTGCAAAAATTATAAAACGATATAAAAGAATGTAATGTTATTTTACGTAATGAAAAACTGTTTTTTTTAATGTTGGTATAATTTACGTAAAAAGTCTAATCTAATCTTCATAGATGGCGCATTGAAAATGACATGTGAATTGTGGTGTTGGATATTAACATATATACAACTTCCAAAAATTTGTCAGACATGGTGGTGTCAGTCAATTTGTCAGAAATTTGTCAGAAAGGTGCAATGGGGAATGTTGAAATTACATAAAGCGTGCGCTTAACCCAACCAATCACAGGTCACAAGTCCTGTAAACAACTCGATCACCATATTCAGTTTCCAGTTTGCATCTTCGTCTCTATTTAGATAAAATTAATCCTTGTACGTAAAAAGTATTTTAACAATCTGGTGACGGTCTGCATAAAATGCTTGGCTCCTGATCCAGGAGATTTGGGCTCAGATTCCTTCTTCATTATAATGAGCTATTTTATACTCATATTAAAATTTGTATTAAATTCTACGATTCATAATTATCTAAAAATAAATGTAATTTTTTTTTTGTTTTATTTTTATTAATTAAGAATAACAATAAAAAAAACTGTTGCAAAATTTTATATGTACAGGGTTCAATTTTAGGTAAGATACCTGTCCCTTATTCACTTAGCTTTACTTAATAAAACTCAGAGCAAAACAGTAATAATAAAAATAACCTTATTTACAATGTACGTCTACCACGAAATTCCAAAAAACAAAATTAAAACAGTAATGTTGTTTATTATACAATAATATATTTTTTGATAAATAATATAATAATATTTATACAAAATAAAAATACAATCAATCCATAGGTAAAACCAATATGTCTAGTTTCGACTGTTTTCGGCACATTTTTGCCATTTTCTAATCTAGAAGAATATTAAGAATTATTTATTCTTGTCTGAGCTATTAAAAATCTATGAAACATTTGGTTTTAAAAAAAATATGTAACTATCATATCTTGATATAATATATTATAACTTTTTTTTAATGCAATATGTACGAGTATGTTTCAATAATTATATAAACGGGTTTAGGGTTTGTTGTATTATAAGAATGGTGAGATCGACAATGAAGATATCGCGAATAAAAAATTACATGAAACTAAAACGGATCACAAAATTAATCATTTGATTTTTTAATCTTACACATCTGAATTAGAAATAATATTTTTCAAATTGTTAACATTAGTTATATTAATTTTGTCCGTTTAAATTGCTTTTTAAAGTGTCCTCAGTCGACGGTGAAATTATTTTTATTTTTGGTTAATTTGATTTCAGTTTCGAGTCTTTTTCTTGCACGCGTCAAGTTTTTTTTTTTTAATTTTAGAATCAACCCAATTGGCAATGATTACTTTTTTTGAAGAGGTTAATCTCGCGATGTGATTAACTGCCTTCAAATATTCTTTCGACTCCGAAGGATCATGGCCGCTAATCCTACTTAACTGCCAGTTATGCCACCGTGGTAGTTCAGAACAGGAATAAGTTTATATCTCATTTTAATTTATTTATTTACTAACTCTAAAGGGCAGACACAGCAAGGACCAAACAAGTTTTGAGGACTTCCGAGATGAAGACACTGAGGACGATTACAGGCAAGACGCTGGGAGATCGCGTGAGGAACACCAGAATAAGAGAGATATGTGAGGTTGAGGATATTATTATATAAGATGGAGAAGACAGCGAAAGAGGACTAGTACGGGCATGTTCAAAGAGTGGACATCACCAGACTCCCCTATATTGCATTGCATAATCAGCCGCATGGGACTCGTCCTCGTTCAAGACCTCCGAAAAGATGGAAGGACAGCTGGGAGTCTACCTCACAGGAGGAGCAACACTCTGAAGAACACATAGGTCTACAACAAGGAAGAAGAAGAAGACTAACTCTAAATCTAAAAGTTGGTAGAAGGCAGCTGTCCTGGCTGCGGAACATAAATATGGGACAGAAATAACCAGGGTCAAGTACCTATTCCGAGTGGCGCAGGACAGAGATGCCTTTGCTGCAGTGATCGCCAACGTTAAGGGACCTGACACGGCACCGGAAGAAGAAGAAATGTAAAATTTAAAATCCACAATATACCGTAGAAAAAATAAAGACATCGCAAACACAACAAAGACATGCCATTAAAAGCAAGATAAGAATTTATAAAGCATGCGTAAGACAAATAAAAACATATGGCGTTAAAGCAAGGACAGACGCAGTCAGGACCAAATAAGTTCTGAAGACTTCCGAGATGAAGGCACCGAGGATGATACCAAGCAAGACGCTAAGAGATTACTTGAGAAACAGCAGAATAAGAAAGATATGTGAGGCCGAGGATATTATAAGATGGAGTAGATAGAGATGAAGGGATTCGTACGGTTATGTCTGAAGAATGGACACCACCAGACTCCCCTATATTGCACTTCATAATAAGCCTCTCGGGACGAGGACAGTAAAAATAAGAAGTGTTTTAATACAAGATGTAACTATATTTATTCAAATATGAATCTACATCACAAAGTGAAGGCGAATATATATATTTTTTTATAAAATTGTTTACAAAGTTTTCACAGATGCTAGGTATAATGATTTAAATCACTGTAGCATCTTTTAATGCTAGATATAATGATTTAAATCATTATAGCATCTTTCAAAACTGACCCGATTTGTAAACAATTTTATAATATTTTAAATAATATTTATATAATATCGCTGATGAAAAGCTGGTTAGTCCGAAACATTTTTCAAATTTAATTTTATAAATAAATTTGAGTGTTGTATTCAAAGTATATAAAAATGAAACATTAAGCATCTACAACACAAAGTTACATAAAGTTTATTTTTCCAATTTTCTTCTTGATTCAGTCAAACGTTATTAACATCATTTGAGATCAGCGTAATCTCGTGAAATAAGTGAAGTTTGATTAACATGGCACAACTTAGTTTCATAAATTTCAAGATTTGCTTCACTTACAATGTTATTGTAGTACCTGGCAGATATTTACTGGGAGCAAACGGTTTACCTGTTTACATTACTCTTCAACTCGGAGATCATGTTCGATTAAATTTGGGAACGTGATTGAAGCACTATCTGAGTACTGGCGAAGAGGTCGGGGAAGGTTCAAGAGGTGATAATCAACAGACTGACATGCCAACTAAGAAAATATGATATCGTCTTTAGGAAATCTTCAAATGGAATAAGTATTGCACACAAGCCGATAAATTAGCACCTTAAATTTTCCATGTCGCCACGCCATCTCGAACACTTTTCTATTAATGTATTTTGCTTCCCTGTTTATTTCTTCTAATTTTGTTTGACTTTTGAATTGAATTGACTTTCTGTTACTGAACCTAATTACTGTTTTTATTCCATCTTTATTATAATATCTTCTATGTTCGCCATAACTTTGTGTTGTAGATGTTAAATCTTTATTTTTTTATATACTTTGTATACAACACTCACATTTATTAAAAAAATTAAATACCAAACATGTTTCGGACTAACCAGCCCTTCATCAATGATATTATATCAAAACTAACCATATTTGTAAACAATTTTATAAATTTTTTCTTTTTCTTTTTTATATACTTTGTACATACAATTCTAACTTTAAATTTTTTTATTAATTATCAGACATGTTTCGGACAACCCGGTCCTTTATCAGTAATATTATAAAGATATTTAAAATATTATAAAATTGTTTACAAATATGATCAGTTTTGACAGATGTTATAAAGATGTTTCGCTAACCGATGTTAACATCGTCAGGTCTTACAATCAACTAAAAAATACATCAGAAAGACTTAGTTTATATACAAAATTATTAGGAAGGAAAGAAACTACACACAATATTGTAAACTATTATACTAAATGTTTATTGTTTTAAATACTTTGTAGACAACACTCACATTTATTAAACAATCTTTAAAACATCTGTCAAAACTGATCATATTTGTAAATAATTTTATAATATTTTAAATATATTTATAATACTCGTATCACTGATGAAGGACCAGGTTGTCCGAAACAACTCTGATGTTTAATTTTTTTTAAAGTTAGTGTTGTATATACAAAATATATGAAAAAAAAAAAGACAAATAAAACATCTACAATACAAAATATGGCGAACATAGAAGAAATTTTATAATATTTTAAATATTTTTATAATATCACTGATGAAGGGCTGGTTAGTCCGAAACATGTTTGATATTTAATTTTCTCTCGATTTCTTTACATTCATACATGGGGTCATGCACGCACGTCTATTCCTCCAACTCTTTGTGTGGTCGACATTTAATCGATTTGATTGATTTAAACGTAAAACTTTCCCAACTGTCTTTCTCTATTCCCTTGCTGTATTAATATCGTTGATGTATATATTCTACAAAATGTTTTTCATTTTATTCCACGTGGTAAATGAAACGGTAAAAACGACACATGGAAAAAAATATGGAGATTTTTTTTAAACATTGTATATTTAATTATTATAATATGAATGAAACCGTCAGTTTTCTAGAAGTTTTATTATATTTTATGGGAATGACATGTTTCGCCCTTCTAAGGCAGTATCAAATAAATGCAATAAAAAAAACATTTGATAATGTCTTAGAAGGGCGAGACATGTCATTCCCATAAAATATAAAAAAAACTTCTAGAAAACTGACGTTTTCATTCGTATTAATTATTTAATATGGAATTTTACATCATTGTTCAAGAAACAATAAATTATACATAATATTAGGTCCTTACATATGAAATTGGCGTTTTGCCGTACTGGCAACTTTGATCTCAAATATCTTCTCTTTGGTTAGGAATTCCAAATTCAAATTTACACAGCTATTTACTCAAGTATTTGTGTTTCGAAAATTTAATTCATTTGTTTTTTCCTCAATTGTTTTTTTTCTTTGCGTCACTCAGTTTACAAAATGGAAAACTTGAAATATCGCGTCATTTACGAGTACGAGTTCCACCGTGGCACCAGTGCTGCAGAAACGGCTCGAAGGATTAATGATGTGTATGGCGACAGTGCCGCAAAAGAAAACACAGTGTGTTTTTGGTTCCAACGTTTTCGTTCTGGAAATTTCGACCTGCAGAACAAGCCCCGTGGACGGTAGGAGACCAAAGTTGATAATGAAGAATTGAAAGCTATTGTGGAAGCGGATCCATCGCAAACCACGTCCGAGTTAGCTGCAGGCTGCGGTGTTAGTGATAAAACTGTTTTAATCCACTTAAAGCAAATTGGGAAGGTGAAAAAGCTTGAGAAGTAGGTACCTCACGAATTAAGTGAAGCAAATCAACAAACGCGCGTTGACTGCTGCATTGCATTACTCAACCGGCACAATAATGAAGGGATTTTGAATCGAATCATTACCTGTGATGAAAAGTGGATCCTGTATGATTATCGGAAGCGCTCATCGCAATGGCTGAACCCTGCCGAACCAGCCAAACCATGCCCCAAGCGAAAATTGACTCCAAAAAAGTTACTTGTGAGCGTTTGGTGGACTAGTGCTGGTGTCGTTCACTTAAGCTTTCTTAAATCTGGCCAGACGATTACGGCAGATGTCTATTGTCAGCAACTGCAAACCATGATAGAAAAGCTAGCTGCTAAACAACCGAGGCTGGTTAATCGCTCTAGGCCACTGCTGCTTCATGATAACGCTAGACCACACACTGAACAACAGACGGCTACCAAATTAGAAGAGCTTCAATTGGAATGTCTAAGACATTCACCGTACTCTCCGGACCTTGCCCCAACAGATTACTATTTTTTTCGAAATTTGGATTACTTCTTGCAAGGGAAAAAATTCAACTCCGATGGGGCTGTCCAAACCGACTTCAAAGATTTTATTGATTCCCGTCCGAATGTTTTTTTTTAGTAAAGGGATCGATGAACTACCTATAAGATGGCAAAAGTGCATAGATAGCAATGGTACATACTTTGATTAAATAAATATATTATATTTAAAAAAAATCAACTTTATGTTCCTCCCATACAAAACGCCAATTTCATATGTAAGGACCTAATATTTATAACGTAACGATGTGAACGGAATAAGAAATAAATGGAAAACGTGACATTAAATCAATCAAATATTAAATGTCCGGCAGGTGAGAACTCGGCAAAATCGCCGAGGGTGCATTACACGATGCACGAATGTTGAGGAAGCAAGAAAAGTATGTCAGGAAAGTACAATGCCGCGGTTTATTATTTCTGCCCACCTTTTCGGGGAGACGGCGTGATGGTCAATTTTCTTCTGGGAATGCTCGGAACCAATTCTTTACAGCTTCGAAGAGATGGACATCTAATAACCCATGTCTTCGGATTAATTAGGGGATACTTTAAGAACTCGGCCGTACTGGAGGATGTTGGTCTTTTTGTCCCCGATAGATATCTCCAACAGCGACAGCACAGATTGTTTTACCTACCGGCCGCCAGAACCAATCTGCCTCTGGTGACACCGGTGGGAAGAGCAATTAGTCTGCTGAACGCGGTCTCCTCAGAGATCGACGTCTTTCATGTTAGTGAAGGTACGTTCAGGAGGCAAATACTATTGACTTTGGAAAGTATCTTGTCTTCCTAATGTCGAACCATCTCTAATGCGTTCCTGGTACTTTGTTGTATTTCTATAATATTTTACCTGTACTTAATAGATGCCTTAAACATTTTCCTGTTTGTAATGTATATTGTGTTAATAAACTGATTTGATTTGATTTGATTTAGTAAATTAGTTTGTTGGTAAAAACTTTATATAATATTCATACATTGTAAAGTGTCAAAGAAAATATGTTGCCGCCGTCTTTGCTTAGCCCTGCGATCATGTAGAATATACGGGTACCATATTTCCTGTATATATACACACATGTTCCAGGCTCTAAAGCTTATATTCGATTAAGCTATCTTCAAGTGTGTACTCCACTCCATCTATTTGATATCGAATTAAACACCATCAGCACACAACTACTGTTTACTCTTCTGTATATGGTATATAAGGCTCAGCTATTTTATATCCATTGAAACATTCCAGCTTAATTACACACCATGTAATTCTATAGCTTACGTTTCTAGTTAACCCATTAATTAACCATATCGAGCGAGGCTCGTGTTGAAAAATTGGAAACAAAATCTCACAACATGAGTCTGGCTCGTAAGAATTGTCTTCTTCATCATCTTATACTGCTAGGGCCTGTTTACGATGTGGACTCCCAGCTGTATTTAAATATTTTGAAGGGTATTCCAGGCAGCTTTCTTCCTTCTGGTTTTCCATCTAGGATTAAGTAGTGACAAGTGTGGCCCTTATTTTTCAACTATGTATTTTTTATGTCTCATCCCCTCAGTTTTTTCAAACAGGTCTAAAACTAATGCAAAAAAATTTTGATCCTTCCTATATTTATATTTGGTGCCCTAGAGGCTGTGAAGGTCGTCATTTATACCAAAAATACTGTTTTTTTTTACAAATTTATCAGATAACATATAATATGTTTTTATGCACGTTAATAAACTGAATTAAATTAAATTTACACTAAAACACAGTAACAAATAACCCAACATGACATAGGATTCACGAAAGGAAATTTTTTCCACTCGGCGTCGCAGTTCTGGTTGTCTGGAAAACGCATCACGGCGCCGGCGGTTAAACATAGCCAATATTGTGATGTCTTCCAAATGAAGGGGTAGCATATAGTTTCTTAAAAATGGTGCAAAAGGGTTATCTTTGCAATCATATATATCTTGATTGATAGATTGAAAGAAAAACAAATAAAATTTTCGGTACAAATAACCATCTAATAAACAAGAAATTCAAGCGTTATTTTCGTAAGTGTCACTACCATTCACTGGAATGGGAGACTGCTTAGTGCAATAACTAGAAACAAGAAAGTTGACAGGTTATGGTAATAATTTCCGTTAACGGTCAAGAGGATGTCAATCTTTAAGGAGTCCCTCACTTGGCTTCTTGCAGTAGACACGATGGCAGTAGCTTTTTACACCTTGCATGCTGGAATTTTATTTATACAATGCAACTTTTATGTTGTAAAACCAGTGCGTCATGCATGCGCGTCGATTTCTCGATTTCTCGACTCCTCACATGGCCGACATTCAATATTTGATTAATTTGATCGTGCCATGTTTTTCTCGGTCTTCCTCTATTTCTGCTTCCATTTACATCGTTGACATATAATTTTTAATACTTTAATTCTTTAATACCTACAGACACTATTTATATAAATTGTTCTTAAAGTCTACTTTTAAAGATGTCGTTTTCTATAATACATATGCATATTTTTTAACAGAATATCGTACGTAAATACGTATTTACATATTTTACCAAAAAGTCAAATGTCAATGTTAAATATCAAATGTCATATGTCAAATGTCAAATATCAAATGTCAAATGTCAAATGTCAAATGTGTAATGTCAAATGACAAATGTCAAATGTCAAATGTCAAATGTCAAATGTCAAATGTCAAATGTCAAATTTCAAATGTCAAATGTCAAATGTCAAATGTCAAATGTCAAATGTCAAATGTCAAATTAAAATGTTAATTGTCAATTGTCAAAGGTCAAATGTAACAGGTCAAATGAATCACGGAAAACAAAAGGTTAAAGGGCAAAGGCCAAAGGTCAAAAGTCAATGAATAAGCGCAAAGATTCAAAGTTCGGAGATCAAGGTACATAGGTCAAGGATTAAAGGCCAAGGGTCAAGAGTCAAAGGTCAAGGGTCAAAGGTCAATGGTCAAACGTCTGCGATCAACCAACAAATGCCAATGAACGGGCGCAAAGGTCAAATGACTGGGGTCAAGGGTCAAAGGTCAAGGGTCAAAGGTCAAGGGTCAAAGGGTCAAAGGTCAAGGGTCAAAGGTAAAAAAATCAAAAGACGGGGTTAGGAGTCAAGGGTCAAAGGGCAATAAACAGGGTCAAGGGTCAAAGGTCAAGGGTCAAGGGTCAAAGGTCAATAAGCAAAAGTCAACCAACAAATGACAATAAACGGACACAAAGGGTCAAATGCCTGGGCTCAAGGGTCAAAGGTCAAGGGTCAAAGGTAAAAATCGAGGGTTAAGAGTCAAGGGTCAAAGTTCGAAGGTCAATGAACAAGTGGCAATGAACGAGCTAAAATGTCACATGTCAAATGTTTAAGGGTCAAAGGTTATGGGTCAAAGGTCAAGGGTCAAAGGTCAAATAATAGCAAACATCAAATGTCAATTATCAAAATTCAAAGTCAAAGTTCAACAGTTTACAAAAAGTTAATGAAATATGTTCATATTGTTGTGAATGTATATTTATACTTATATACGAATCCTGGATTTTCACCCATGGTGGGTGGTTAATTCAAATTTAATTGTATCTCAATAGAGATGAAGACGCAAACTGGAAACTGAATATGGATGATCAAGGTGTTTACAGGACTTATGACCTGTCATTGGTTGGGTAAAGCGCACGCTTTATGTAATTACAACATTCCCCAACCAACCAATGACAGGTCATAAGTCCTGTAAACACCTTGATCATCCATATTCAGTTTCCAGTTTGCGTCTTCGTCTCTATTGAGACACAAATAAATGTTCATATTGTTTCATCAACATTTTTATTCTTCTTCTTCAGCCTATTCCCGTCCACTCCTGGACGGGCTCCTCCTTCATTCACTACCTCGCCACTCTGTCTTGTGCAGACTGCATCCAGGCTATTCAGAAATGTCTGTTTAGGTCATCCTTCCACCACAGTTGCAGTCGCCTTGCCGTCCTTGCCGTCCACGGTCTCCAAGTCAGCAGTCTTCTAGTCCATTTTTCGTCCGAGCTTTTGGTTACGTGACCTGCCCATTGCCACTTTAGAGTCGCTACCCGGTGGATTATTATTGATGACCCTATTAATCTTTATTGATGAATATTTTACTCTTAAATCTAGATATAAATTATAAATATTTTCATATTTATATAATATTAAGAACGTTTATAGACAATTTAATATAAAAATTCATTTTCCTCTTTTGGATTGAGCTTTTTAATGTAACAAATATATTATGGGGTATCAATACGAAAATAACTCTCGCGATTCCCATAATAAATCAAATTAATACTATTAAAACAAAACATCTGTGTATCTTGTGACATAAACCATAAGTATTTTTTAAATCAATTCCACTTTGAATATGGATTAAAAAAGTGACGTACATTTAAAAAGTATTTTTACAAGAAAAGCTTTAAAAAGTTCTGTGGAACTTACATAGCCTAAACAACGAGCTTTATTTTTCTTACTTTTAGCACAGACGGGGAACTCTCCAACAGAATCCGAAGACTTTAACCGGTAAATTGTTTGTTAACTTTCCATAAAACACGGACATGGGGTTTGTCACAAGTTCCCAAGTATTACAGTTGCCAAAGTATGACTCGTGTTGTTCCAAGTGCGAGCCGGGAATAACACATCTCGGCGACATCTTGATTTTCTTCCATTCACACAAATTGTTTTTTTTTCACAATTAAAACAAAACGAAGGATGAAAGTAGAATAAATGCAGTAGAAATGAGATCTCTTAGACGAATGTGTGGATACTCTGTGTATGATAGAGTGTCGAATGAAAATATAAGAAGTGAATGCGGTGCGAATGATGGTGTCATGAACAAAATAATGAAAGGATCATTAAGATGGTTTGGACATATGGAAAGAATGAATGAAGAAAGAATGGTAAAAAAAATATATGAAAAGTGTGGCAGTCCATTCTTTCTGCCTACCCCTTCGCGGAGACGGCGTGATGGCTCATAACCAATAAATCGTATTTTATTAAGTCAGATTTCATCAACATTGTTCCTCTCATTTATTTCTCTAAGGCAAGCAACTTATTCCAATTTTGAAGTGTAAGCATTTGTAAGATAAAATTAAACACTTTTTCACATAGTATAAACCACACTCTGTAGCGAGCTTCGTCTGGGGCTATACACAAACGTTTGTGTATAGCCCTGAGGAAGCTTGCTACAGAGTGAAACCGGTTCTCGCTACATACTCCAAAAAGTAGTTTATACTAAGTGAAAAGGTGTTTAATTTTTTTTTTAAATATGTCAAACCACCAAGTAATGGCTTCGTATTAAAGCTTAAACATTTGTATTTTGCCATTTCTAAGACAACACAAGATATTTCACACGAGAAGAAGTGATTAATTTTAAATTGTGAGTTTTTGAATGCGTACAAATTGCTTTAAAATAAATGTATTGCATTCTGTGTAAATATGTACATAAACAAGCATTTTCTTACTTAACTAAGTTCTCAGGACACTCCCAAATACTTTTAAATTTTAAGACCTATAAATAGTCGGAAGATGAAATAGAAAAGCGAGTAATTTAATTATTTGAAAAGCGGAATCTTAAACTATTTTCCGCTTCACAGATCCATAGGCTTTGTGAAAATAATTTGTTTCGAGACAATTTCTCAACAATTGTATTTTAATTTGCCGTCCAACAATCCGACACCACTGTAGCTCTTAAGCTTTGGCGTAAAATAAAAATGAATATATTGCGAGAATTAAAAGCGACTAAACCGGTGGGAGGAGGGCGCATGGTGATGAGAAAGAGCGATGGGGATGTATGAATTAAGGGTGAGAAAAGAGGGATGGAAACAGTCGAGAATAACGCAGCGGCAATTGTGGAATTTATGTCTCTTGTGCATGAAAAGCAAAAACGTCTGAATTAAAGTTCCATAATAATAAAAGGCGTTTCTCGCTCTATAACGAGCATGGAATATTATAAAGGATGCCTAGAAAATACATTTTTCACTTTTTCTGTAAATCATTAAACTGCAAAAGAAGTTATAACATTTTTTATTATTATTAATGTGACTCCCAAATTCTGTAAGAACTCATTAAAAGCTAGGCTATTTTTAAAATAAATAGGTTTTTACGAGTTTTATGATTATATAGTACTAAACCATTATCAAACATTAGATAATGGCGTAGACAGGAGAAACATGTCATTGACTATGGACCAATAGTTTTCAGATAAGAAGAGATGGGTCCACACTTACCCATTTCTTCAGACTTACCAGGGGATTCTTTAAGAACTCCATTATCTTGGAGGCTATCCATCTTTATGTTCCAGATGGTTATCATCGACAGCGTCAGCACAGGCTGTTTTATCTCCCAGCATGCAGAACCAACCTGCCTCTGGTGATGACGGTGGGGAGAGCAATCAAACTGCTGAACATGATCGCTTCGGAGATCGACGTCTTTCATATTCGTGAAAGTACGTTCAGAAGACAAATACTCTTGACTTTGGAGAGTATCTTGTATTCCTAATGTCGAAAAATCTCTCATGCGTCCTGGTATAACAAAAATATGTTTTGGGCTCTACCCGTCCTTTCTCATAGTTTTTTTTTACACTGAGTAAGGACGTGTATAATCCGAAACATTTTTATGAAAAGTGCATAAAAGTTTTGTGAAAATACAATGTTATTTAAATGTAATTACACAACATAAATTGTAATATTATTCGAAAAAATGTTTTTCATAACCAGAGATAAAAAAAATTTAATATAAAATCCAACGAAAAATTGTGTTGTGTAACCTCTTTGAATAAATTTTGTGTTGCTACATCTAAGTTAAAACGTATTTAATTTTTAATAATATGGGTGTTTTGAAATATATTTATAATATGATATATGCATTCGTAATGTGAAACAAATAGCGAATACAGGAATGATTTATTCGAAACTCCTTGAGTTACACGTGTACCAGCATACGAGTACAATTTTCAATGCCTTCGTTAAGCGGATTTGTTTTTATTAATTGTTTATTATCAACAATAAGATACTCTTTATGAAAATTAAAAACTGATCATTTTTTTGTGAAGTGTAATCTTTTTATAAAATTAATTGTTTTTAAAGAGGATTCCTTAATTTGTATTGTACATACTGTAGATATGAAATATTTTTTTAAAATCTAATTTAAATATAAGATCTGTATCGTAAAATGTAAAATTAAGGCTTCATATTTATCATCGTCATATCAATTTAGATATTTATAATTTTGAAAGAACCCTTTTATACATTTAATATTGATGTAAACCTTCGTTTT
This sequence comes from Lepidostoma basale, assembly GCA_022606425.2. Lineage (NCBI taxonomy): Eukaryota > Metazoa > Arthropoda > Insecta > Trichoptera > Lepidostomatidae > Lepidostoma > Lepidostoma basale. The sequence continues at coordinate 147,300 of JAHDVF020000348.1, read as the reverse complement.
CTAGAAATCCTTTTTTATTTTCTGAGAAAGATACGTTTCGTCTTGTATTATCTAGCGTTAATCAATTTAAAAATACAATAAAACTTCTATAAAACGAACATTTTCATCAATATTTATTTTTTAATACTAACTAACTAACCATCACGCCATTTCCCCGGAGGGGAAGGCAGAGGGGATGGATCGCTACAATGCTCTGTTCTAGCATACCTCTCGGGTCTCCTCTACATTCATACATCGTACCATGCACGCACGTCGATTATTCCGACTTCGAAAGTGTCCGCCTTTTTGTAATTGATTAATTTGGTCATGCCATGTTTTCTCGGTTGCCCTCTGCTTCTTTTTTCACTCCTTATGTACCTATTCCCGTCCACTCCTGGACAAAGGCTTCCTCCTTTGCTTCCATTTCATTCTGTCCTGTGCAGGCTGCATCCAGGTTATTCCGACGTGTCTGTTTAGGTCATCCTTCCACCGTAGTTGCGGTCGCCCTGCACTTCTCTTCGCCGTCCGCGATCTCCAAGTCAGCAGTCTTCTTGTCCATTTTTCATCTGAACTTCTGGCTACGTGACCCGCCCATTGCCATTTTAGATCAAATTATCGCAGGGATCATTTTTTAATTTTATACATGATGCAGTCATCTGCCTTACATTTCTTTCTTATTTCATCGTTCGGTATTCTATCATACAACGTTTTCCCGTACATTCTTCTTAGTGATCTCATTTCTACGGCGTTTATCCTGCTTTCATCCTTCTTTTGCCAGCTCCAAGCTTCACTTCCATACATGAGGGCTGGCACTAGAAGTCCATTGTGTACTGCCATCTTAAAAAAATTATGGGATAAAAATTTAATTTTTATCCCGCAATTTTTTAATATGTTTTACATTATCATTAAAAAAGGCAGTACATAACCATTTATTTATTTTTCAATAAACCAAACCAACTTTCACCTTTTTTTTGTTTCAATAGTATTCGAATACCGTAGTTGTACTTGAAGTATGCTTCCTTCAGCAAAGAATTCCTTGCTTAATTCAAATATGAAATCACAAAATAAATAAATAAAATGGACTCTTTTCAGTTTATTTGTTTACAAAAAATAGTTTTTTTTTTACTTCATAACAATTATAGAATCTTATTCTTAAGATTTTTCTAATAAAGCAATATTTGTATCTGTGTTCTGTAAAAATAAACTAATTGTCTTTAAAACAACAATTTACTCGATATTCCTACTACTACTCGCAAATCTATAAACACCGGGTACCTACTCCATTTGATGTTTGAGTTCTTTGGCAAATATTTGGTTTCAATATAAATTTGTTTGCTAACCCAAAAAATTGGTATCATAGGTAAAATAACCAATGGGAACAAACACAATCAGTTTGTAATTGGGAAAGTTAGTTGTTACCAAATTAATTAATATTAGATATTATCTAGCTAACAGTATCCATAGAACACAATCTATGAACAACTATGAGATTTAAACGTTTTTACCAAATAAATCAAACACAATTTTTATGAAGCAAAGGAAAATAATATTTTTTTTCTCAATCACATGGAATTAAGTTAATATTTAAAAAATCAGCAAAAATATTTTTTGAGAATACCATTTTTTTTCTTCTTGAATAATGTGTGCATATCTACCCGTATGCAATGGAGTGTCAAATTCAAATTTAAGAAGTGAATTATGGTTCGGACACATGGAAATAATGAATAAAGAATTAATGGTAAAGAAAGTATGTTATATATAAACGATGTAAATGGAATAGAAATAAGGGAAGACCAAGGAAAACTTAGCACAAACAATTAAATAAAATATTACATTTCGGCCATGTGAGGAGTCGGAGAAATCGACGTGCGTGCATGATATGATGTATGAATGTTGAAGAAAAGAGAGAAGTGCGTCAGAAAAAAAAGTGTGGCGGTCCATTTTTTCTGCCCACATATTTCGTGATGGTTAATTAATTTGTTTTTTTCTTAAAGTGCTTAACAAAAAACAATGTATAATACATTTAATTATATACCTTAGGCGAATATATTTGAACTCTTTGAATTACTGGCCAAACACTAATATATAATATTTTATAAGTATACAGGACGAATGGAAACTTTGTGATAATATAACATTAATTGGATTTGAACACATGGAAAAAATGGGTGGTCAAAATATACACAACCAAACGTCATAACGTCAATAGAGTCGATATAAAAAAAAGCGATTGGAAAAAATGTGGTTATAATAATAATAATATGCTAACTTTTAAAGCGCCGTTTTTGTGATGTAATCACCTTAAGGGCGCATTAAGACGTGTTTTAAATCTAAAAATCTAAATGTGACCGCTTAAAAAACGATCGGTTTAAAAGTGGTCGGTGGTTGGAACTCAGTTACATTTTTAATTACGGTCTTGAGAGAAATCAACGTGCGTATACGATGAACTGTGTCTCTGTAAATAAACGCGTGATTATTAAACGCGTGTTTATCAGAACATTTGATTAAACTCCTCTTATTATAATTAATACTAATAGTAAATTAACACCGACTACCTGGACGACCACCTAAGAGCTGGAGGAACATCATCTCATCATCTCAGGAGATAATATTTGTGTCACGAAAATATATATCGAAAATCGAACATCAAAAATCTCCTGTATTGAAGGCGATTCGTCTCTTAAATGAGGTTGCAAAAGAGGTAGACCTCTTTGGATGCAATTATGGCGAATTCGTAAATACCCTTATGATAAAGGTAGCAATCAAATAACTAGCTTTTTCTATTCATAAGGTTCTATTTATATTTCCTTTGATATTATTTTTTTTCACCCTTTACATCGATTTGACTTGCGCTGTAATGATGAAAGGAGTTTTTTCAGCAAAATAATAATAATAATATATTTTCCATGGCTCTTTGGGTCACTCGCAGTAAAATAGCCATGGAAAGAACCATGTTAGGAATAAGCCTAAGAGACAGAGTCAGAAACGATACGGTGAGAGAAAAAACAAAGGTCACTGACATCAACCACCGGGTAGCGACTCTAAAGTGGCAATGGGCAGGTCACGTAGCCAGAAGCTCAGATAAAAAGTGGACAAGAAGACTGCTGACTTGGAGACCGCGGACGGCAAAGAGAAGTGCAGGGCGATCGCAACTACGGTGGAAGAATGAACAGACATGTCGGAATAACCTAGATGACATCTGCACGGGACAGAGTGACATGGAAGCGAATGGAGGAGGCCTTTGTCTGGACAGGAATAGGCTGAGGAAGAAGAAGAAGAAGAAGAAATAGATATTATATAGACATAAATACATAGAAAAAAAAATATTTTTATGAAGTTATTCTTCACGTAATTTTATTAGTTATCAGAAGAACAACCTTAACAATAATTATAAATTTTAAATGGAATTTAAAATATCTATTACACAGTATCCGCGGTAAGTAATGCACATCGTGCTTAAGAAAGAAACTGTCGTAAATAATAGCCAACTCTTTGTAGAGTGTTTTCTCTATCGCACGACCATATCGATTTCAAAATCGTGCAACCGATATATTATATTAAAAAAATCTATAGCCGTCTCTTTCTTACGTCCAATGTGTTCATATCTGCTTTGATATCCGCGTTCATATCCCTTTCTTATATCTTCATATCTGCTTTGACACAAGTAACAATCTCTAAGATATTTATGAACTTATCGCCACATATTTTAGGCACCTTAACGAATAGAACCGCGATTTGGGAAGCACTGGATGAGATGATCCCTCACAGATCCTAATCATATGTAAGTAGGGCCCTACTCCTTACATACATAAGTACTTATTTATATACCTTGAGGCATCTCTGCATAGTAAGTTTACAGCCTCCGCAGCTCCAGTCCCGCAAACGTGATCAATTATTAAAGTTACCAGAATGTATCTATGCCTTATTAAATATTCACGAACCAGCGCAACAGATAATAACGTAATAATGACGTTGTTTCGGCATTGTTTATGGTAGGTTTTTCAAGTAAAAAATTGTACTTGATTTTAAATATACATAAATATAGTGTAGCGATCCATTCTCTCTGCCTACTCCTCTGAGGAAACTGCATGATGGTTTGTTGTAGTTGTTGTCGAATTTAAAAAATAAAATTTACTTCTATTTTTGTAATTAATTAGAATAAAAACGTCAGTTTTCTAGAAGTTTTATTATATTTTATGGGAATGACATGTTTCACCCTTCTAAGGCGTTATCAAATGTGGTGAAACTTCAACTCGTTGCAGTTTATATACACTAGTAAATGGAGCAAAATATTGTAATTAACGAAAATTTATGTGATTTTTATACATTTTTAACAAAGAATTTTTTGGATAGATCCAGAAATATTGGAAAGTGTTTCTTGGAACTCGTTAAGAAATTTTATGACAATGATCACATAGTTAGGGGATACTTAATGCTATTATATAAATTAAAAATAAGATATTTGAGGTAGGACGAAATAAAGTGTTTCTAAGAAAAACATCTTCTTACAAATTGATTATAAATGATTTTATATATTTCAAGGTGACTAATGATTCTTAGTATTAAATATAAAATAAAATCGCCATCCTGTTATATTTTTATCTTATTTCGATAGCGAGTCTGGCGAAACCGGTCGCTGTCGAAATATAAACATAAAAAGAAGTTTTTGTTGTGGATTCAAATTTGAATAAATATAATATAACTGCACTTAGTATTTTTACAACACTTTATTACTGTTTTCGCAGACATGTTTCGGTTATGACAAAACCTTTTTCAATGTACAAAATATTAACAATAAAATAAAACCGAGTGATCAATTATATACGAGTATATAATACTAAATTCAATTCCTATGTTCGAAATGTTCCTGTTATCTCCCTCTCCTCAATCCTAATCAACTCCCTCCACCTTTATACATAACTCCACCATATTTAATATATAATGATCATTCTGTTTTACTTTGTTGTTAAAATTTGGTACATTGAAAAAGGTTGTGTTATAAGCATATAAGTATGACTCATAACCGAAACATGTCTAAAAAGGTAATAAAATGTTGTAAAAATACGTGCCCTTATATTCATTCAAAAATGGAAGTTGTTTAAAAGGAAGTTGTAAAAATCATCGTTTTATGAATTCTTATTCACAGAGTTAAAAATAAAATGTAATTTAAATTTATTTTATATAAAATTGTATATCATTGTTAAAAATTTTCAACTTGAGATACTATAAGCCTCGCATGCTCGACAAGAGAGCGCTTAATCTCCCCATTTAATGATTTTTAAATCTCTGCTAGCCGATTGAATAAACATAAAGACACTTTATTTTTAGCTGAAGCCTACTGGAAGCATTATCCATAATATTAAGTTTGAGGAAAGAGTGTTCTTGAATAACTTTACTTAGGATTCTTTACGTCGATGAACTTAAAGCGTTAACATTGAAATTCCATAATAATTTTTTAAACGAAATAAAACACTGTTCTATTATTTTTTATGGAATCTTACTGCATGTCAAAAAATTAATATGTTTAAATTGATCAATTGTTATATATTATATTATTATCTGATTTTACAAACAGTTAGCAATTTATGTTTTTATTGAACAAGCAATAATTTATTTATTAATCTTTTCTTAATTAAATTCAATGGGCCCAGAATACGCTTAAGATTAGCAAATAACGATTGATTATATCTTGACTACACTTTTTTGATACAGTGATCAGTTATTATTATCCTTAAGAAGATCAGTCTTAAGTGATACTCAAATGATTTTTTGACATCTCTTCAAGTCATTTGTTTCAACCATTGTTGTGTATGATTTTCTTTTTCAGCGTAAAAAGCGGAAGTTATCTTTAAAAAATGATAAAATATTTATATTATAATAATTTTAAAAAAAAATTTAAGTAAATACTGTAACTTATGTCTTTATTTCGAAGTAATCAGTTTCAATGACCGACATCGAGACAGTCTGTCGATGCCATTAAGCCTTCCGAAACCAGTCACTTTCTAAAAAAGGATAAAAGTGGAAGTAAATCTTTAAATAACATAATTTTATTTCATTATTACTAATAAAAAAAAGAGATACCACAAACTATATTAATTTAAAAAACTTTTGTTTTATTATATTTTATAATTTTATGACCCAAAGTTCTTATCAAAACCCAGGTCTAGTTCATCGCAACAGCAGAAAAATCTGCTTCGGTTTTAGTAACCTGCTATTAAAAGAGGCTATTTAACAAAGGATGCCGTTTGTTTTTTCAATAAAGTCTCCATTATGTGAAATAAAGAAATACTGCTAATGCCTGGCATACGATAAACGAATCGAATAGGCTGGCTGCATTTAACATTTTCCGTAAGAAAAAGAACTGAAAACAACAAAAACTTTTCCAATTTATTTCATTTTAACCATCCCCTAACATTTCTCACAGTTGGAACTCCTAGACAAATTCCCTCCCAGTTCTTACCAGCAGCGAAACTAAGTTGCTTGATCAGTGAAATCGGAAGATATTTGAACGGGAGGAAATAAAATTCGATATCCAATCGGCTTATAGGGAAAAATCTCTACGTAAATTGTACAAAAATGTCAATGCTAGTCTCAAGAGGCAGCAATATATACATCAGATAAAATAATATGAAACCTTTATTTTTTGGGAACACGTTCAGATTAGCTCCCCTGGGAATACACGCTGACCCCGGGAACATGCTTTTGGTTAGAAACTTTTTTTTAAATAATTTTTCTCGCATTTATGAGTACGAGTTTTTTCAAATATTAAATTTTTTGGTTAATCGTGCGTTCATTTTGTATAAGGTCTGTATTTTTATAAACTTATTTCTTTTAGAAATTATATGAAAAGAAAGTTTTATATTATAACATAATTTTATGTTCACGAATAAGTACATCGTTTAATTTATTTAAAAAAAAAATATTTCTTATATCCAAACAAAATACTTTTAATAAACTTTAAAAAAATATATAACCAGCTTTAAAATATATAACTTTTTATGACTTTATAAAAATTTTATGACTTGTTAAAATATATTATAATACTTTTTAAAATATATATAACCAGCTTTAAATAATATAACTTTTTATGACTTTATAATATATAGCTTTTTATTACTGAAATTACAACAATTGAAAACAAACAAAAAAATGACATATATCCTGGCTTTTAAGCTTGTATAAAACAAAACATATTCGATATTCATATTAAAAGAATATCCTAGATATCTATAATATAAATCAAAATAATTGGTTTTCATAATTTCATGTCATAACTTAATATGCCGTATTATTTTAGAAATATTTTTTGGATAAATTATTATGTGTCATATTTACCAATGAATACGCAAATATTATCATTACCCAGGTAAAAAAAACGGAAAATACAGAAAAAAATAAGCATTTTGGATGACAAACCTTTCAAAAAATCTTAATATATTAGTTGAATAATTTAAAGCTAATTAACCACCACGCCTATCCGTAGAGCCACTTCAATCACCTTGGTTTGTTGTCGAATAAATTCGCTCGCTGGATCGACGATCTGAAGAGGATTGCTGGACATCGATGGATGGAAGCGGCAATGGGTAGGGGGCGGTGGCGTGCTTTGGAAGAGGCTGACATTCAGCAGTGGGTGACAGACGGCTGATCGTCACCTGAGAGTAAGAAGGTTCCAACTGTCTAAAGGTAAAAAGCTAAGAAAAATGAAGTCAAAGTGTCTAAGACTTGTATTTTTGTAACGAACGACGATATTTTATTGAAATTTTCTACAAAATCCAAGAAATTATATATCTTTCATATACGTTTAAAAAAACTTATTACGTGTTAATACACTATTTTTTTAATGTCTTAAAATCAGATGGAACCTTACTTATCTATTTTCGTGACAAGACGTTAGTGAATAAGGGTTTAACATCAAATGGAACCCTTTTTACTAACTTTAGTATAACAAAAGATGATGATGATGAACACTTCTGTTAAAAACAATGTTATAAAATAAACAATGTTATTTAAAAATAAAAATAATAAAAAATAACATTCACCATAATAAAGTTATTTTTGATGGTGCACATTTTGAAACAAGAATGAAACAACGACTTAAATATTGCATTATCGCCTGAAATAAAGACAAAATAAAATATCGAATAACAGCTCTTTGATGTCATATAATAATTTGTTTGCGAAAATTGATATTTTCGCTCGACAAACGTTTGCCCATTTTGATAGTGGCTGTAATTGATTTTTCCGCTGTACAAAAAACAAGAGAAATGGAGATAGACGTCCAAATGGTACGAATGGAAAAAGCAAGAATGAATAGTAGAAGTTATCGCACGTCCCGAGAGCAATTTCCACCCAATTTGTTGGGGCAGCGACGGCGGGCGAGGCGGGGAAGAGGGCGCGGAGACGGCAGCCGAGTTATGCCGCTCTTACTTGTGTTCGGTATACGAACGGGAATGGTAGAATGTGCAGTAAAATACTCGTACTCCCGTTGACAAACGTGTTCTTTATTTAAATCTGTCATCCCGTAGGTGCCTTTTCAAAGTTGATTGCAATCACATGAATAATTGTTATTTATTGTGTTTTTCACAATGATAAAAATATGTTTCTTATATATTCGCACATAACTTTGTGTTGCGGATTTATTCAGCAATGTTTATAACTTTAATAAACTAAAATTAAGAATTCAAATTATTTTACTGAAATCTCTTAATGGAAGTTCATTTTAAATAATAATTGAATAAAACGATGTTTTTTAACTACTTTCACTGTTGTCTTTATTTCATTCGCCAGTCATTAGTTTAACAAAGATGTAAAACTCCATACAAAACAATTAAAATGAATGAAAATGAGTAGGCCGAGAGAATAGACTACCACACTGCTCTGTTCTGACATAACTATCGAGGATCCTCTATATTCTTAGTACGTAACACGCTCACTCGTCGATGTTTGTGATGTGGCCGCCTTTTAGTAAATATTTTCTAGAAGTTTTATTTTATTGTTTGTAAATGAAATCTTTCGCTGAGCTAGGGTATAATCAAATGTTTACCATCACCAAAAAATGGACATCGGCATTCTTATTATTTATATAAGAATAATCGCTAATACAACTATAATATGATTGTAACCTAATATTTTATTGACTTCGTGCCAGTATGTTAATACAGTTAATACGAGAATAAGCAAATATGAGATGGATGATTTAAGTGTAGATGAAAAGTGGAACCATCTGAAAGAAAGTTTATATGAAGGAGCAAAAGAAGTATGCGGGACTTGTAAGACAGGGAGAATGAATGGTGACGCTTGGTGGAACGAGGACGTAAAAAACAGCGTTATAGAAAAAAAGGATGCGTGGAAGAATTTGCTTGCAGTGGATAGGGGCGATAGTGAAAAATATATGAGAGCGAAAGAAATATATAAGGTTTGTAAGAATAATGTGAAAGTGAGAGTAAAAGAGTGCAAAGAAAAGATGAAAATAGAAGAGGGAGAAAAAATCACCCACCACTTCCAGGAGAATATAAAAATGTTCTGGAAGGAGGTTAAAAAATCTCGGAACTCCTCGGAAAGCGGATGTGTGAAAGCAATTCTGGGAGAAGACGGAAGAATGCTGACAGATGATAAGAGTGTACAAGAAAGATGGATGAACTATTTTAAAGAAATGTATGGCAGTAACGTAGCAGCTGATATGGATGCCAGAGAAAATGTAAGTGCTGTGAACACAAATGAAGTAAGTAGTACAGAAGAGATAAGCATGAATGAGATGAAGAATGCATTGAAAATGATGAAAGGTGGAAAAGCAGTTGGATATGATTGCGTTGCAATAGAGTTTGTCAAGAGTGGTGGCCAGGTGGTTCTTGCATGGCTTTGCGGACTCCTTAACCAATGTTTGGAGGAGGGGTATACTCCGCTGGACTGGAGAAGAGCAGTTATCATGCCTCTTTACAGGGGTAAGGGAGCCCGTGTAGACTGTGGGAGCCACAGGGCCATCAGTCTGCTGAGCTCCGTTGGTAAACTATACGGCAGGATACTGATAGAAAGAGTGAGGAAAGTGACATCTGGAAAGATTTGGGATGTACAAGGAGCCTTTATGAGTGGACGTGGATGCATGGACCAGATTTTCGCACTCCGCAGTCTAACAGAGAAGGTATTGGCCAAGGACCGAAAACTTTTCTGTGCGTTTGTGGATCTGCAGAAAGCGTATGACCGAGTTGATAGGAAAAAACTTTGGAAGGTCTTGGCCGAGTATGGAGTGGGCACAAAACTGATACGCGCGGTCGCATCCCTCTATGAGGGAAGCACCGCTTGTGTCAGGGTTAATGGGGCTGTCACATCTTGGTTTGACATCACCAAAGGTGTCAAACAGGGTTGTGTGATGTCCCCGTGGTTGTTCAATCTATACTTGGACAAGTGTATGAAAGAACTTGAAGGCATAGACGCTGGTGCTAAGATGAATTGTTTGTCAGTCAGCTGTTTGTTATATGCAGACGATGCTGTGTTAATCGCTGACAGTAAAGACAATTTGCAAGTCTTAGTGGCAAGGATGTATGAGGCATGCAAAAAGAGTGACTTGGTGATGAATGTGTCTAAATCTAAAGTGATGGTTTTCGAGAAAGAAGAATGTATGACGATTTGTGATATAAGTGCGATGGGCGAGAAATTGGAGCAAGTTACTGAATTTACGTATCTGGGAAGCATGTTTACAAGGGACGGAAAAATGGAGAAAGACATCGAAAGGAGGGTTGGTGCTGGGAATAAAATAAATGGCGCACTCAAAGTCATAACTGCAAATAGAAATATATCCACAGAAGCAAAGATGGCAGTACACAATGGAGTTCTAGTGCCAACTCTCATGTATGGAAGTGAAGCTTGGAGCTGGCAAAAGAAGGATGAAAGCAGGATAAACGCCGTAGAAATGAGATCACTAAGAAGAATGTGCGGGAAAACGTTGTATGATAGAATACCGAACGATGAAATAAGAAAGAAATGTAAGACAGATGACTGCATCATGAATAAAATTAAGAAAGGATCCCTGAGATGGTTCGGACATATGGAACGAATGGATGAGAGTAGAATGGTTAAAAAGTTGTACACAAGCAGTGTGAGTGGGAAAAGAAGCCGAGGACGACCGAGGAAAACATGGCATGACCAAATTAACCAATTACTAAAAGGCGGCCAAATTCGAAGTCGGAATAATCGACGTGCGTGCATGGTGCGATGTATGAATGTGGAGGAAGCCCGAGAGGTGTGCCAGGACAGGCCAGTGTGGCGATCCATCCTCTCTGCCTACCCCTCCGGGGAAATGGCGTGATGGTTAGTTAGTTAGTTAGTTTAGACTTCGTGCCAAGTTTTCATCAATTTTTCTGTTTCTTGTTCCGTATACATTGTTAAGATGACCTTTCTCAAAAATTCTCTCTCCAATCATTCTTTCCATGTGTCCAAACCATATTAATGAACCTCTCATATTTTTTTTCATAACCCAATAATTTGCACTGTATTCACTTCTTATTATGCACTTGATAGTCTACCATTAACATAATTACCAGGCATTTGTCTAAGAGATCTCATTTATACCGCATTGTTTATATTTTCATCATTATGTTGCTAGTTCCATGCTTTATTTTGCTTGTTACATTGAGCATATCCATTTTATCTTTTTTGATATACATTTGTTTGCAATGACAACTTTAAGTGCACCATCTGCTTTGTTGGCTGACCCAACCCTTCTTTTAATATCCCTCTCAATACACCCGTCTATTGTTAATTAACTTCCTTTATAAACAAATTCATTATCTTTTTCCAGATATTCACAGTTCACTCTTATGTTGCAGACTTTCTTGTTTTTCGAAAATAATTACTTGACATAATTTAAAACTTGAAATGAAATAAAAACAAAATGAATACGCTGATTGGATAATAAAATAATTTCGCTTTACATGAAAGTTCATACGGTCAAGCGCGTTTTTCGATAATTTTCATCAGAAAATTTTTAAACAATCATATTCAAATCATCGTGTTAAAATTTTTCTTTTCTTACAAAAATCAAAATTGAAAAATAATAATATATGACAATTTGTGACATAAGCGCAAACCATGAGACACTGGAGCAAGTTACCGAAGTTATCTACCTGGGAGGAAGGTTTACAAGAGATGGAAAAATGGAGAATGATATCGAAAGAAGGGTCGGTGCTGGGAACAAAATTAATGGCGCTCTCAAAGTCATCACTGCAAATATAAATAATAATGGAGTTCTAGTGCCCACCCTTATGTATGGAAGTGAAGTTTAGAGCTGGCAAAAAAGGATGAAAGCAGGATAAATGCCGTAGAAATGAAATCACTAAGAATAATGTGCGGGAAAACAATATATGATAGAATACCAAACGACGAAATAAGGAAGAAATGTAAGGCAGATGATTACATCATAATTAAAATTATAAAAGGATCCCTCAGATGATTTGGACATATAAAACGACTGACGAGAGAAGAATGGCTAAAATGTTGTATACAAGCAGTGAGAGTGGAAAGACAAGTCGTGGAAGATCAAGCAAAGCATGGCATGACCAACTTAATTAAACACTAAAAGGCGACCGACATTCGAAGTCAGAAAAATCGACGAACGTGCAGGTTACGATGTATGAATGTGGAAAAATCAGGAGAGGTATGTCAGGACAGAACGGTATGGTGGTCCATCCTTCATGGTTAGTTAGTTTTCTTTAAGATTTTATTTTTTTAATATTTAATATATTCGTTCACCAATAAAACTACACGTTAAATTATAAACATATGAAAGGAGTACAAATTTTTTTTTTAAATATTTTCATAAAACTTACCGATAAAATTGATTTTTATCCAACAAACGGCAAATGATAACGTGCAGGTCGATTTGGCGACAGTTTTTTGCTTTAGATGAACATCTGCTCGTATCTCTTCCCCCATCGTAGTCCATTTTATCCCGCGTTCCCACCCCTCTGCACCATTGCCACCCTGTGGTCTGCCAACGTCATGACATCATAAAAAGAGCAGTTAGTTCAACAGTATCAGTCCCCTGAAACCATATTTTACCTTAATATATTTGTTATTTAGTAACGATGATTTAAAACACTTGTTTAAAGTTATCTGTATTATAACTACAGATAATACAACAATTAAATGACTGTAAATTTAACTATCTAACTAACTAACCATCACGCTATCTCTCCGAAGGGGTAGGCAGAAAGAATGGACTGGCATACTTTTCTTTCCCGACATATTTCTCTCGCTTCCTCAACATTCATACATCGTGTCATGCACGCGCGTCGATTTCTCTGACTCCTCACATAGCCGACATTCAATATTTCATTTATTTGATCGTGCCACGTTTTCCTCGGTCTACCTCTATAATTAATTAATACCTCTATAATACGCTGTAAATTTATATTAAAATAATTTGACCTTCGTGGCAGTGTGGCAAGAGATATGATTGTCTCACCGAAGGTCCCGGCTTCGATTCCAAGCGATGACAATCTGACTGTCACATTGTCTTTAGTCTAGTTTAGAATTCACGTGACAATAAAATGGCGATAGATTGTGTGATGCCTAATCGAAAGACTTGACATGCGTGCAACATATAATGACGTATGCTGTAGATACGCGGGTCGACACTGTACGAACCATGGCTCTGGTAAGAACATCTGAGATGAAGGTCCTAAGATCCATTGCGGGAAAACTCTCAGAGATCGTATTAAAACTCAGACATAATAAAAAGTTGCTAAATAGAGCATATCGTTCGGTGGAGTAGATCCAGAAGACGATACTGGAGGGACCATGTAGCCAGAATGGATAGTAACAGACTCGCATATACAGCGGCTTACGAAATCTTCTCCGGACACCGTCCACCTGAAAGACCACCTAAGAGATGGAGGGAAAGCTGGTCCTCATAAGCTGAGAAGACATGATTTCTGTGACACAGATCGTCCGATCTGTCGGGGTTAAATGCATAATCCATATAAGCGGACTTCGACTGCTGAATCAGCATATTTCATGATGAAATATATTACACTAATAACCGAAAACGCCTGACGTAGGACCTACTTATCAAAAGTGAGGAATCGGGGCCCAGATTTTATTCACACAGGTCACTAAGTCACTAGAGCAGAGCATCGTGTGAAAATGGAAGCAAAGCATATAAAAGCGGTACATCCGACCACCATGGACAGTATTCCTTCTTGCGACTTCTAACCAACACGAGTCTACGCCGTCAAGTCTACGTACGTGAAACCTCCGACCCTCCTACCGAGCTATGCAACTGTCTACACTGCTACGCCACGTAGCTTCCGACGAGTCTTAGCTCCCGCCGACCGACGCTACTGCTCAGTGAACCATCAGCCCCAGCTGCTATCGACGTCCAGGCGCACGCTCCATTACGAGTGCATAATACTGTTAACGTATGATTACTTGTGACCTGCAATAATCGCTGAAACCTCCACTGCTTTTAACTCTCACCACATCCCCCAAAGATCTATTAAAAGAAAAGAAGAAACACTCTTTATGATTTTTTAACGTTGCATAGAGCCTTCTGTTTTCGCGTTCCAGACTTATTGAATTTATTATCTTGGTACACGTCGCGTAAACACATTATCGAATTTGACAATTATGTGTGTCACAGAGTAGCCGAGAGCATCCAATGACGAAACGAGGACATCCGACGCTCTTATGTACGTAAAGACAATACGGGTATATAACATCATCCATAATATCAACAGACAGTGTTTGTGTCTTGGCCTGCTTTATTAAATAGGAAAGATGAAAACATTTTCTTATTTCCCTGCGGCTTTCCAGACCTCTCTTATATTTTAACATTTTCTGTAAACATCTCTTTATACTGCATAAAGAAGATTTTACTGTATAAACAAATAGTTTTTTTTGTAAATTAAAATATACTATGCAAATGATTCAGCTATCCAAAATAGAACTAAAAATTCACGATTATAATTATATTTCAATGAATAATGAATGAATGTGTTAATTTATTCTTGGATTTCTAACAAAGTCAATTGAAATTTTTAAATCTTAATAACGTTCATCTTAAAGATTTCATCTACAAATATTTTATATAGATACGAGTACTTATAATTATACACCAATTCTTGTTATTGTTGTTGTTTTTCTATTCCTATCGGAGCACAGAGGAGTATTTTGACCTTTTTACTGGCCAAAAATATTTAAGGTGTTTTTTTATCTGGAAATATATTTAAAAATAGTTTTATGTGTAAATTTAATTTATTTTTATTAAATATTACTAAATAAAAGAAAAAAACAAAAAAAAAACTTTCATCGAAATAAAAAAGGAGTATTAAATTAAATGTTTATAAAATGTGTTTAATCAGATTCATCTAAATTGCACTGATCTCCTGATTCGTCTTCACTACTTTCTTCACTGGAAGTGGCCTCCTGTACTCCCGGAAGTAAAAGATTTATTGCTTCTTTTGAGAAAGGCTAAAGACTTTTGTGTTTTTTTTGGTTACTACTTAAAAATTGCTCCGAACTAATTAAAAGCCTATTTAATATGTCTCTGTTACACATTTCTCTTGAAAATTGTTATCCGTATAGACAGAAGTGCTTTTTGGCATTAGCGGCTTCTTCAGACAATTGTCCAATTGGCAAAATAGCATGTGCAACTGTATGTTACTTGTGTTACTGTAGCAGCGTGTTGTAATATTTTATGCATTGTAGGTGACATGGGATGCCACCCATACAATCGAACATACATTTTAGACGTTTCGTTAGCATATGCTTCAAATTTCTTAACGTCTTAGAGAATCACATTTGCTATCTGGGCATCCAGTTACATCAAATATGTTTTACTCCATATATGCAAAATTTTATTCTAAATTCTCGTTTGAGCAGCTTTGATCAACTCATATAATTGTTTTTTAGTCAATTTCTTAACCCCGCTTAAAGGTCCTGTAAAAAAAAAGTTAACTTTTTAAGAATACTGTTGTAGAGTGTTAAAAACAACTTTTTTTTAAATTCATTTTTTTTAAGTCGCAAACATGTGCAAGTTTTTGTTATATAAATACTATCAAAAACTTTTAAACTTTAAGATAGATAAGAAAAAAAAATTTGGCAAGGCCCGACAGACAAACTTAAACTCGATTTTTTTTTTGTAAAAAAATAATATTTTTTATGCTCTCTGAACAACTTATAAAAAAACCTTGATGTAATTACTTAAAACAAAAAAAAATTATGTAATAGTTATTAAACATACCTTCCTTTTCTACATCCATGAGTAAAACATCTAAACACTGCGCAAAACTAACTTAAATCACCAAATCAAAATTTCCCGATAACGAAAGTGCTGGGAGCAAAGTAGTGCGGATTCGACAACAACTAGGTTTCAATTGCTTGGGCAGCAAAATGTGTGGCGGAATATTTACGTGTATGATGTAATACTTATTCAAGCATTGTAAAAGCTCACTTATAATTTATTTTAGCGAAATTCGTACCTGAGACTTATGGCCAATGCTTAATGGACGTACTCTGTGCGGAGGTTGAAAAACATCATGACCATTTCTATATTTGCAGTTCTAAAAAAGGATGCGTTTCAACTGAACCATTCTCGAAGTTTTTCTAGCAAGGATTATCTTATTCTCCTGACACTTCGTTTTCCTTTAATTTGACTCTGAATAATCATAACGTTAACATTACTTCAGAATAATTTCTTTTGATGTTTTATGTGCATTCATAACTTTAAATGAAACTACATACGTATTGTTTTTTATATGTGATGAAATCTGCGCAGTTTGATGCGGAAAATTTAAATTAATATCAGTATCCTATCTTCATATAAACATTAAAGGGACCATAAAAGTCATTATAACCGCCTTATATAAATGTCATCAATTGAAACCATCATTAGTGCTCATTGTTTTCCTTGGAAAATATCCAAATATGTAACATCACGAATTTGTAAATATATTTTGATAATTTATGCAACAATTAAATATATTTTCTTATATAATTACAGAGTTATCAAATTTAAATATGTCAATATAATAATACTACTATAATAATAATAATAATATTACAATTTTGTATACAACATGTCTTTAAAACCCAATTACTGTATAAATTTTGTTTTTTTAGCTAATATATTGATTCACGTGATATGTAATATGTGGCTAATCTATCGCCATTTTATTGCCACGTGAATTTTACACCAGACCGAAGACAGCGTGACAATCACACTGCCATCGTCGGGAACCGAACCCGGGACTTTCAGTATAGTAGTCAGAGCTCTGACCACTCTGCCGCAAAGGTCAAAATATTCAAAGACTTAATGTATTTTTATTCATAGTAAATTTTTAAAAGTATACGTGATCTCATTAGTTTTTAAATAATTACATTGTATTTTATAAAAATTATGTTTAATGAATATCTGAAATGGGTTATTATCGATAGAATAAAATTAATAGTTGTTGCGGAACATTTGGGTTCTACACGAAGATTATTTCTATATAATATTTTTTATTACAAGAATAAAGTTGATAATAAATAAAGGCTGTGGGTAGTTTCTTGAGTGTTAAGTTTCGTATTGCTAATGCATTGTCAAATATTTTAGCATGGTAAAACATGTTATTCTCATTAAATATTATTAAAACATTATAATAAACAAAGATTTTTTATCTAATTAATAATTTATTGTGGAGTAATGCATCATTGGTTAACCGTCGCGTTGCCATGTGGTAAATTGAGTTTCCACTGCCAATTTAAAGTTGATTTTCTTAAAACCTATGGACCCTAATATTATAAAAAAAATTGTAATCCTCCATTGAAGTGTTCTCAATATTTCGTAATAAAAAAAAAAAGCAAAAAATTACTTCCTTCATCCCAAAAAAAATATTTTCTAAGACTGCCCTCACCTTCATTCGTGTTAAGGTAGAATTTGTTTTGCTAATATTTACAACTTTATCAAAAGTGACAAATACTTACTCGCTGTTTTGAACATATTATAAATTATATCTTTGACCTTTTCAATAGGTACGTAATAATACCGACTGGATGAAAACGCAGCACGTAAGTTAATAATATCAGAACTGTGAAAATATTAACACTTTACCAAAAGGGACAAATATTAATACGTACTCGTTGTCTTGAACGTACTATACATTTTGCCTAGGTGCCTTTATCTTCGCCCCGCCGGCCCGGCGTGCATACAAGTTTCGACCCGACCGGCAGACGATGTTTAGTCGACCGTATGCTATGACGCATTACATATCAGAAATCGCATGGTTCCAGAAAAAAATTAATAATGATATGTTTTTCAAATAATCCATGTATGTTATAGATATCGATCTATTCCTAATGAAATTCCCTACAAGATGACATAAATTAAATTTTGATTCATCTAGTCATATGCTTGATATTTAGATAAAGTTAGCGGTAAACTGAACTTACCACATGGGAGCAAGCGTTTTGTTTTGAACACGGTACGTTAAGGGTTAAGAAACAATAAATTTCCTACTTGTAGTGTCCAGAAATTAGCAACTAAACCCAGGAATAGAAGCTGGGTCTCGGCCCCCTTATCTCAAATAAAACACTGTTTAATAATTCGGATAGCTTAAAATACGATTAATATATTATATTATTTATTGTTTCTTTAACAATGATGTAAAACTCCATATTTAATAATAAATACGAATGAAAACGTTTGTTTTCTAGAAGTTTTTTTACGATTTGTGGGAATTACATGTTTCGCCTGTCTAAGGCATTGTAAAATATCCTGACATTCCCATCAACTATAATAAATTTTATTTTTCTCGACAGGTTTTGAAGGCTTTACACCTTCATCGTTGGGGGGAGGATTAATTTCGTATATAGTTAATATCTTCATATAATGAAGATATTAAGCCTTCAAAACATGTTCAGAAAAATAAGCTTAAACGTTAAAAAAAAAACAGTGTTATTCATAATAAATCTTCGGCAAAACGGATGTTTTCATTCGCATTAATTGCTTAAATATACATTATCTTTTTTTTTACGTATACAACAGGTTGCTTGAACCCAATTACAGTATACATTTTTTTTAAGCTGATATATTGATTCTCGTGACATGTGACAGGTAGCCAATCTATCGCCATTTTTATTGTCACGTGAATACTACGCCAGACCAAAGACAATGTGACAATCACACTGCCATCGCCGGGAATCGAACCCAGAACCTTCGGAATGGGAATCAGAGCTCTTATTAGCTTCATTGTTATTACGAGATGTTTCATATTGGATTGTACAAACTTCTCTTGTATATAAATTAAACACAATAAAATTAAGTAAAGTAAATTATTGTTAACGGTAGCTCCAATTAAACCAAAATTAGAAACGCTTTATCAATAAAGTTTATTTAGTGTTTTCCGTATAAAGTGTCCGGGAAGGCTCCGAGTAGCGGCATTATGGGATTATTATTCCACTATTATTTACAGGCGTTAACTTCGTACACCAAAGTTGTTCATAAAACACAATGGAACCGCTACAAAGTCAAAATTTACTTCCATTCTAATCCGCACAAGAAAGTTTGCGCGGGAGCGAGGAACGAGCGGAGTCTTCCTTCGGGAAAAACAAACATTTTGGTGACAATTCGGAAGACAATTGGTTGCACATCACCGTTCTTTTAACAAATGCGTAAACATCACTGACAAAAGCAAGGAACAGCGCAATAAATAACCCTGTTTATACATAAAGCAGTAAGTTTGTTTTCTCACAAATGGCGTTCACAATACGTGTGTATGGAACAAAGAGCTGTTGTGTATTTTACTCTATATTTTAGTTTCAGTTTGGGCTAGAATATAAAAATACAAAATTGTAAAAAATTCTAACTAACTAACTAACCATCACGCCAGTAGGCAGAGAGGATGAATTGCCACATTGTTCTATCCTGACATATCTCTCGCGCCTATTCTACATCAACACATCGTGACATGCACGCTCGTCGATTGTTCCTACTTCGAACATGGCCGCCTTTCTGTAAATGATTCATTTGGTCATGCCATGTATTCCTTGGCCTTCCTCGACTTATTTTTCCATTCACACTACTTGCATAAATTTGTTTAACTTTTCTCTCATCCATTCGTTCTAAAAAAACGTGTAAAAAAACGTTAAAAAAAAAAAAAAAAAAAAAAATGTCCAAACCATCTTAGTGACCCTCTCTTAAGTTTATTTATCATGCATTCATCCGCCTTACATTCCTTTCTTACTTCATCATTAGATATTCTATCATACATTGTTTTTCCACACATTCTTCTTAGTGACTTCATTTCTACGGAATTTATCCTAATTTTATCCTTCTTCTACCAACTCCAAGCTACAATTCCATACATAAGAGTCGGCACTAGAACTCCATTGTGCACTGCCATCTTTGCTTCAGTCGATACATTTCTATTAGCGGTATTTTGTTTCCAGCTCCAACCCTTCTTCCGATATCTTTCTTTATTCTTCCATCTCTTGTAAACATGCTTTCCAGATAAACAAATTCGGTAACCTCCTCCAATTTCTTACCTTTCGCACTTATGTCACAGTCCGTCGTACATTCTCCATTTTTAAATACCATAACTTTAGGCTTTGACACGTTCATCACAAGGTCATACTTATTGCATACTTCGTACATTCTTGATACTAGGACTCATTTCTTATATAAAACCTCTTATCTTCTTCTTCGGAAGTTATCTTCCCTGGGGTTAACCGTACAACACAATACAAGGGAGTCTAGATGGATCCATTATACTCACATATGTATACCAATTGATTCAACATTATTTTTACGTGTGAATACATATATTAACTAACTAAAAAAACAATAACGCCGTCTCCCCGAAAGGGTAGGCAGAATTAATGGACTACCACACTTTTCTTTCCTGACGTACTTCTCTCGATTTCTCAACATTTAAACTCGTGTCATGCACCTACGTCGATTTCTCCGACTCCTCGCGTGGCCGACTATATATATTAAATATTTTTAATCTTACTTAACGAAATATGTACTCGTATAATAATAACTTCAAATCTTCTTTCCCCTTGCTATTTCCAATCTTCTGTGGTCAGCCCTCCTCATACGAAGACGCCAAACTTTTCTATATTGGCTCATCTCCACTTTCAGGTTCACGTGTTGCAGCTCTTTTTCCATGTTCGCCCACCATGTCGCTATTGGGCGGCATATTCCTCTTGATTTTGTGGGAATGCTGAGGGCTTTTTGAACAATGTTTTCGCTTTCTCTTCGCATCACATGACCCTACCACCGGAGTCGAGATTCTCTAAACTTGTCCGGTATTGGGGTAAGCTTAAAGCTACCCCTCACGTATTCGTTGCTTACGTGGTCCAGCATTTTATGGACTCAACGTTCGTGGAATTTTTTGTCAGTCCAGCACTCTGCTCTATATAGTATGGCGGGCCATGCTATATGCTTCAAAATGTTAAGCTTTAAGCATTCGTTTTCAATAGTGGCTTGATTTCAATTCAGCGACTGAGTTAAGTGCCAATTGTTGTGGTCATGGCTTTGTCATATCGCAGATAGAAGCGAATGATATTATATCCTCCATTAAAGCTATGAAGAATTCGCACTCGGTTGGTCCTGATTTTCTTCCCATTTACTTCTTAAAAGGCTGCTCTGAGCTCCTAATATCTCCGCTGTATTTTTTATTTAACCTATCGTTAAGTACAAATACTTTTCCTGATCTCTGGAAACTTTCCAGAATCAGTCCTATTTTCAAGAGCGGCGCAAAAGAGTCGGTCGAAAACTACAGACCTGTAGCGATACTGTCGGCTCCAGCCAAACTATTTGAATCAATTTTACACAAATTGATATTTCCCAAAGTCGACCCCTATATTATAACAGAACAACATGGATTCAGGAAGGGGCGCTCGACTGAAACTAATATCATGGTATTCACAGATTACATTGCAAGGGCCTTGGATGATGGTCACCAAGTTGACTGTTCATATAATGATTTCTCAAAGGCCTTTGACACTGTGAACCACGACATTCTGATAGCAAAGCTATCTCAAATTGGATTCTCTTCTCAGTTGATTATGTTTTTCATTAGTTACCTCGAGGGGAGAAAACTATATGTCTCATACGGAATTTTTCAATCGGAACCTTTTCTTGTAAATTCAGGGGTGCCATAAGGTTCAAACTTAGGGCCACTCCTCTTCATCATCTTCATAAATGATATTGCGAAGGTGATAAACTTCTCGCGATTTCTTTTATTTGCCGATGATCTGAAATTATTCCTGGAAATTAAAAATCCTGGAGACTGTCTTCGCCTCCAGTCGGACATCAATAATATTGTCAACTGGAGTCACAGTAATCAAATGCAATTCAATGTCTCTAAATGCGTTATGCTATCATTTACTATAGCATTGAGAACTGTGTATTATAGATACACAATGAACAACCAGCAACTAGCACATGTATCTACGATGAGAGATCTCGGGATCATCTATGAGAGTGGGCTGACTTTTCGTGCACATGTTGAGAGGATTTGTGGCACTGCACTGAGGATGTTGGGCTTCATCGTCCGGACCGGCAGAGTTTTCAGGGATCCCAATGTGCTCAGAGTCCTATACAACGCATTGGTTCGGAGCAGACTCGAAAGTGGTTCTGTGATATGGAGTCCTCACGAGGCGAGATATTCCATTATGCTGGAGAGGGTTCAAAAAAATTTCTGAGGTATCTCTACATGAGAGAGTATGGTAGCTTTCCTTGGCTCTATCCCACGGCATTTCTTTTGGGAATGCTCGGAACCAATTCTCTACAGCTTCGAAGAGATGGACATCTAATTACCCATTTCTTTAGATTAATTAAGGGATACTTCGAGAACTCGGCCGTACTGGAGGGTGTTCGGCTTTTTGTCCCCGATAGATATCTCCGACAGCGACAGCACAGATTGTTTTACCTACCGGCTGCCAGAACCAATCTGCTTCTGGTGACACCGGTGGGAAGAGCAACTAGTCTGCTGAACGCGGTCTCCTCGGAAATCGACGTCTTTCATGTTAGTGAAAGTACGTTCAGAAGGCAAATACTCTTAATTCTGGAGAGTATCCTGTCTTCCTAATGTTGAACCATCTCTTACGCGTTTCTGGTAGTATACTATATATAATATATTATTTTACCTGTTCTCAATAGATGCCTTAAAATAAATTTTGTAATGTCTGAAATAAACTGATTTGATTTGATCTGATTTGATTAGTTCTTTATATTTGTAGGAAAAAATAAATAAAATAATGGTATAATATAACATATCATATTATACACGTGTTTTAAATTTATATAAGATGGCCGAGCCATAGAGGGCTCCCTCCGCTTACCCGAAGCTGCTATTGGCGCAGCGGCGCCTTTCGTCAACTTCACTCGTGCACTCCCTAGGCCCGTCCCCCGTCCATGCGGAACTTACGTTAAAAAATCATGAAAACAATATAATTATGTATATTTGCAACCAAGGGGGACCCAGACCACATTTAAGCTACGGTACTCTCCCTCGATATCCAGCCGTACATACATAGCAATACAACAGCAAAAGAAAATACACAATTGATACACAAATAACATATGTTAGAGAAAGAATAAAAATATTATCTGTCGTCTACAGCTGAATGTAGGCCTCTTCCAAAGCATGCCACTGCTCCTTAACCATTGTCACCCTCATCTATCCAGGTCCAGCAATCCTTATAACATCGTTGGTCCAGCGGGCAGAGGGAAGTCCAACTCTGCGACCACCTGTAATAATGCCACACCACAAATAAAGTTTTTAATACAATAGTATATTTTTGGTTAGTTTATATAAATCTGCCGATGGAACTTAATAGGTTAAATAAAACCTTCTACATATGCAGAGAAAAATTCAATCAAAAGCGGAAAAGAGCATTTTATTTCCATTAAAAATTGTCTTTTCGAAATTCCACAGTTTTTGATGGAAGCTTACTTTTATAGTATTTTTTTATTATAACCAACGGATGAGCTATCTATCTTACATCTCGAATACAATATGTGTCATATGGACATTTCCAGTCTTTAGCCCTTAACACCTTATCAGGGGTGCCACAAGGGTCCAATTTAGGACCATTAATTTTCATTATTTGATTTGCTGATGACATAATTGTTTTCTCTGAAATACAGACTCTCAGATTGCTTGAAGTTTCATTGGGACATGGCATAACCCAATGGAGTAAACGTAACAAATTATTGTTCAACGTCTCCGAGTACTATGTTATGTCATACACACGAGCATCGAAAACATTATACTTTCGCTATCTTATGGATAGGGTACAGCTTAAAAGAGCTTCTACATCTAAGGATCTCGGTGTTCTGTTCGATGCTCTATTATCGTTCAATCTTCATATTGTTGCTCCATTAAAATGCTTGGATTTTTTTAGGAATGTTACGATATTTTCAAACATGCGGGTACTTCGGGCATTGTATAATTCCTTGGTAAGAAATTGGCTGAAATATGGTTTCATTATTTGGTCACCGCATGAGATCCAATATACTTTGATGGTTGAGCGAGTGCAGAAAATATTATGCGCTTTCTTTACCTCAGGGAATGTTGTTATAACCCTTGGCTCTTTCCGACTGAATTCTTGCTTGATATGCTAAGCTACCAATCATTGTGGAGAAGGAGGAACATCCATTTGGGAGTTCACTTCTCTCAGCTGATTGGCGGCCGTATAAATAACTCGGATATCCTGAGTGATGTAGGTCTAATTGTCCCTGATAATTACATTCGTCAAAGACAGCACAGCTTATTTTATTTGCCACGCTGCAGAACCCACCTGCCAATGGTTATGCTTGTGGGTAGAGCAATCTCATTACTTAATCGGGTAATATTTATAAAAGTGTGAGTTGCTTTAGGGATGCCATCATGTAATTATCATCTCTGATGCGTAGTCTTCAGCTTTTCTTTTATTTTTAATGGTATTCTGAAAAATAATTCTTATTATGTAATTGTGAGGTTACAGACAACTTGGATTCAAGCATCTGTAATATTTGTGATATTTGTATAAATATATGAAATGAAATGAGTCTGAACATACTAAATAAACTAACTTTTCATTTCGTAGTTACCAAAAATGGTTCGAAGAGTCCATCATTTACTTGTTTAATATCTATATGTTATATATTTTCACTGTAGGAATATATTGTGATTGGTACATTGTATATTCTCGTAGATACTAACACAGTGAAAATGTATTTACTGTGGTTTTCGCAGACGACGGATGCAGCTGAAGTAAGATACACGAAGATATACTTGCCGAGAAAATGTTTATTTCAGTAAATATTGGATGTTTTCGTTTATCTTCTCCAGAACTTCATCTTCGAGTATTTGCATTAAGGGGAAGACAATTCGACGGCAATACGAAATCAGAAATATGTCCCCCGGGGCGTTATGCTATCCTTGTCTGTTTGCTCCTTCATTCATTCATAAAATATTAATATTATATTTAGGAATGGAATTCACTAGTTAATATTACAGAAATGTTATTACATATTCTGTAATATTACGAAATACGTATTGAAAACATTTATATACGATTTCGAAAGTCATTCAAGTAGAATCATATTTATGTGTAGATGACACGTGATAGATTGAAATGAATATGTCTGGACTTATAAGGAAAACATATTGTGTATTTTTTTTAATGAATTATAATACTCTTATATCTGAAAATACTGTTCTAGACATGTTTCTTCTCTTTATGATGAAGGTGTAAAACATTCGAAACTTATCGTAAGTACATAAAAAAATAGGTTCACGACATTTTTCTGTTTTGTTTAATTTAAAAAAGTTTAATTTCTAGGAGGGCCTTGTGTAATTTTGTGTCCGAAAGGCGGGCCACGGGTCAAAAAAGTTTGGGAACCTATGCTTTTGACTAACATAACTATAATAATAACGATGTCAAAGAATAAACAACTATTCCTAAAGAACACAGACTGTAATACTTTCTACATATAGCTGATCATGTAAAGTTTCTCTCCCAAGGCGTCAAAGTCAAAGCGATCTAACACAACAAATATTTGTATTATTCAAGACGTAAAGTATTATATTTATACTTTATTACAATTATATTATATTTTAAAGAATGGTTTGACTTGGTTACAAATTCTGAAGTACTCGTTTGTTCACCAATTTATTTATTTATTTATTATGAAGTTTTTACATCGGTTTTAAATTGGTTGTTTATGCAACAAAACTGGGAACTCAAAAACTCCAGCTAAGACAAGGTAACCCCTCATATAAAATCAATGGAGAAGGCATCGGGAGAAGGCATCGGGAAATATTTCGCAGGGAATCACTGTTCCTAGAAAACATTCGCCACAGTCAGGGGGACCTGACACGACACTATTAGAAGAAGAAGATTAAAAAAAAATCAAAATCTTTACTATTTTTAATTACATTTAAACAAAAAAATGCAAACACATGATTTAAGAGAACACAAGAGAAAAGAAAAATAAGAAGTTTTTTTTTATATATTAGAGAAAATAAGCCCTGTCCTAAAGCTTTAAAAACCCTGATAAGACTAACAATTTCGGGGTTGCACTTATATTTTTTTCTAGAAGACCGTTAATGATAAAATTTAAAAAAAAAATGTTTATTTGCTGTGAGCGTATATGTTTTAAAATGATTTGTTTTAAGGAAAACGCGTATTAATTAAATCACAAATAATTTCACACTTCAAAAGTTACAAAACATCAAATTATTTATATTTGATATTTTAATGTTCAAGCCAAACATCAATTTGACCCAGGGATGGTTCGGTAGAGCAAGTTAAGAGCAATAATTTAAAGTCCCTGCGGGCAAGTGGCCCCATAAGCCATTATATGTGCTCGGTTTATAGCCGAGTAAAGACGATCACCCACTCACTTATATTTTTCTCGAAACACAGTATTATTGTATCAAGTACAAGCATCGCTTAAGTAAAGTAAATTTAATAACACTGCCTGTTCTGTTGTTTGCCTATGAAGTAAAGGGTTGTATTGTGATTTTGTTGTTTTGAAATTTTAATTTTAATGTAAACATATAAATATTCTCTAACCAGTACTGTACAAGAAATATACTTTGCTTATGTTTTAAAAGATTTAATTTTCCATAACATAAACATAATTTTTTTTTTAAACGGTAAAAATTTAAATAAATAATACAACTTTTACAAAATAATACATTTAATAAAAGAATCTCTCGTTTACTTTTATTACTTTCACAAAATAACGTTTTTTTATTTTGTTAATTTCTACGCCGAATAAGGACATTTGTAGCCCGAAACATTTTTGATAAAAGTGATGGCAAATATGGAAGAAGTTCGAGAATCATTGACTGTAAAAGTGGTCAAACTGATTTATAATTTTTGCAACATCTTGATATGAATTTTGGGGTTTGAAAAAATAAGTTTTCATTTTTCAAAAAATACGTTTTAAATTTTCTTTGTTATTTCTTGAGCAATAATGTAAACCTCTATGTTAAATAATTAACACGAATAGAAACGTCTAATTTATAGACTTTTTATAATACTTTATGAGAATGACATATTTCGCCTTGCTAAGACATTATTATAATTTCTAGAAAACAGACATTTTCACTGGTATTAAAAAATTTTAATTAAAATTTGTACACTAAGTCTTAATATTTGTAAAACAAACCGCTAAAGTGCATCAAGTGTAATTGGATTATCCGGAAATAATAACACTAACAAGGGTATTCATTAAGCTATTGTGATTATGTTAAGATCGACCGATTAAATCGCTCAGCCCGTGTTTACTCGAATAAAACAAGACTAAAACGTCTGTAATTGCATTCGCTTTCGCCGAGTTAAATATGCAAATACACCGCTCCTCGGGTAGGAACTCCTTCTACGGGCAAAGTTCACGTACCCCAGCCGCTTAAAACAATTCTTCGCGGATCTCTGTTAAAAGAAGCTATAAAACGCCGCATTTCCATTAAGCACTCTATTATTTCCGCGATTACTGGATGTACCGAGCACGGCCTTAGCCGGGCCACCGCACAGGGTGTCGTTTCTTATAAGCTTGACTGCAATTTTTTAACAATTTTTATAGAAACGTATTTTTTTAAATCAAACAAAATATTTGATTTAATAGAATTGCATTTTGTATTACCAAAACACTTTATTTAACTTTTTACAAAGGTGTTTTGGTTGTAACTCAATATTTTCCGATGTATAAATCTACATGTTATTTACATAAATATAACATTAAGTAGGTAAACTTAAAATTTAAGTTAAAAGATCTACTAAAAATATCAAAAATTTTACAAACGACAAATGAAAGTTATTGAACACTGTTTATTGCTTTTGTAAACAATACTAACATTAATAATTAATTGTATCTCAATAGAGACGAAGATGTAAATTAATGTTTACAGGACTTATGACCCGTCATTGGTTGAGTTAAGCGATCGCTTTATGTAATACAACATTCCCCACCCTTCTTACGAACACCACGTCTGACAATTATTTTTGAAAGTTGTATATACGAGTTTTGTTCAAAAAGTATCGCGAATTTTGAATTTCCGCTGGCTACGTATATTTGATTTTTGATTTTTTTGTAGCGTTATGTTGGTACTCATGTCCCTTACTTATGCTGACAAGGTCGGCTATTTTGAATGTTTAGTTAATTTTTGACAGCTGTTTTGCTTGGATGTGTTTTGGCTCGTCTTCGATTTTTGCCTATTCCAAAAAATGGATCAAAGAATCTGTATCAAATTTTGTGTGAAAAACAAAATAAAGTGCGCGACGCATTTCGAATGTTGACTGTGGCATATGGTGAAGCTACCTTGGACCAAAACAACGTTTATCGGTGGTACAAAATGTTCTCAGAGGGCCGAGAAGATATGAACGACGAAGAGCGTGCCGGACGCCCGAGCACGTCAACAACAGACGAAAACATCGATAAAGTGAAGAAAATAGTATTAGCCAATCGTCGAATCACCGTTAGAAAAGTTGCTGAGGACCTAAACATATCGATTGGCTCGTGCCATTCGATTTTAACCAATGATTTGGGCATGAGTCGGGTCGCCGCGAAATTCGTGCCAAAATTGCTCAATTTCGACCAAAAACAGTATCGCGTTAACATTGCTCAGGAGATGTTGGACTCGGTCCGTGACGACCCAAATGTGCTCCAGAGGGTCATAACTGGTGACGAATCATGGGTTTATGGTTATGACGTGGAAACCAAAGCTCAATCATCCCAATGGAAGCTGCCGCATGAGCCAAGACCAAAAAAAAGCGCGCCAAGTTCGGTCGAACGTGAAGGTTTTGCTCACAGTTTTCTTCGATTGCAGGGGCGTGGTGCATCATGAGTTCTTGCCACAGGGTAGTACGGTCAATAAGGAATATTACCTGCAAGTAATGCGCAATTTGCGCGAAGCAATCCACCAGAAACGCCCGGATTTGTGGAAGAACAAAAACTGGCTTTTGCACCATGATAACGCCCCTGCTCACACATCGTTGCTTGTGCGCGAATATTTGGCCAAAAACAACACAGTAATGGTGCCGCAGCCACCGTATTCCCCAGACCTGGCCCCCTGTGACTTTTTCCTGTTTCCAAAACTGAAGAGGCCCATGAAAGGACGACGCTACGCCACGATTAAGGAGATAAAGACGGCATCGAAGGAGGAGCTGAACAAGATCACAAAAAATGATTTTTTTAAGTGCTTCGAGGATTGGAAAAAACGTTGGCATAAATGTATTATATCCGAGGGGGATTACTTTGAAGGGGACAAAATAGATATTCATGAATAAATAAATACTTTTTGAAAAAATATAAAATTCGCGATACTTTTTGAACAGACCTCGTAGATTAAAAAAAAATTTGGCAAGGCCCGACAGACAAACTTTTTTTGTAAATTTTTTTTTTTTTATGCTCTCTGAACAACTTATAAAAAAACGTTGATGGAATTACTTAAAACAAAAACAAATATTTTATTGTTATTAAATATACCTTATTTTTCTACATCCACGAGTATAACATTTAAACACTGCGCAAAACTAACTTAAATCACCAAATCAAAATTTCCCGATAACGAAAGTGCTGGGAGCAAAGTAGTGCGGATTCGACAACGACTGGGTTTCAATTGCTTGGGCAGCAAAATGCGTGGCGGAATATTTACGTGTATGATGTAATACTTATTCAAGCATTGTAAAAGCTCACTTATAATTTATTTTAGCGAAATTCGTATCTGAGACTTATGGCCAATGCTTAATGGACGTACTCTCAAACATGTCTGCCAAAACTGACCACATTCATGAACAATTTGTTTAAATATTTATTTTGTATATTCAAAAATTAACCAAACACTGCATTCCTCTTGAGCATACTAGGGACCAATAGTTTACAGATAATGAGGGATGGCTGCACACTTATCCATTTCTTCAGACTTATCAGGGGATTTGAGAATTCCGTCATCTTGGAGGCTATTCATCTTTATGTTCCGTATCGTTATCTTCGACAGTCTCAGCACAGACTGTTTTATCTCCCAGCATGCAGAACTAACCTGCCTCCGGTGATGTCGGTGGGGAGAGCAATCAAACTACTGAAGGTGATCGCTTCGGAGATAGACGTCTTGCATATTTGTGAAAGTACGTCTTTCATATTCGTGAAAGAACGTCTTTCATATTCGTGAAAGTAAGACAAATACTATTGGCTTTGGAGATTATCTTGTATTCCTAATTTCGAACCATCTCTCATGCGTTCCTGGTATTATATATTTATTATACAAACTGCGAGCATTTGAAATGTGGCTCTATCGCCGAATGCTCAGAATTATCAGGACAGACATGGTTACTAATACCGAAATTCTGAGGCGAGCTAGAGTTGACAGGGAACTGTTTTCAACTATCAAGATTCAGGGTCATGGTCACATCTGGGTCATGTACTGCATGGAAAAATATACTACCTTCTCCAACTGATATTGAAAGGGGAAAATTGAGAGACGCCGAGGGCCCGGTAGAAGACATATATCCTGGCTGCGAAACAAAAGGGAGTGGACCGGCATCCGAAGTCTGGAGGAGTTGTTCCAATCCGCGCAAGACAGGGACAGGTTTGCTGAGGTGATCACCAACGTTGAGGGGTCTCGACAGGTTACTTGAAGAAGAAGAAGAACTATTTTATCTCAAAACATAAAAGAACCTACCCACCGTGCGTTGCGACTTCGTGGAATACCGGTTTACGCGTATTAAGTTTTGGGTAGTTCGTTTCTAGATAATTGTGTGGGTTATTATGAATCCGGCCTCAGGATATTCTAAGTTATCTCTTTGTTCCGTACAGTAGCTACTCCTGAACTCTTTTCATTAGATAAAGGACGGAGTAATTCTTAGAGTGGAATACTGGCCCCTTTTTATCAAAGTCAAATGTTCGGGATTAATTTGTTTTCCATATCCTATATATAGGACAAGGAAAAACATTAGAAGCCTCCGGATAAAAATCTTTATAAAATAAGACTAACACTTAAAAATCAATGGTATAAGAGTTTATTAAACACTCTTCAATATGAGCAGAAAATAACTTATTATTATGATGAAAAAAATTGGTCTTGTACAAACATTAAGTCACCTAGATAAGGAGGTTACAGGTCCACAACGTTTTATCCCCTAGACCACCACTTGACAGGCGCACGATTATCAAAGATTTAAAAAAAATCCCACCCCCACTCTACTAGATTCTGTTAATAGAGATGAAAATAATTTAACAATCATTATCTTAGTTATATCATCTACTTTTGAAGAAAATTTTTTTTTATTCAATCTTCACTAGCACCATCTATTGAGACTAGAGGTAAGCATTAAGCAGAAAATCTTTATTAATGTAATGTGAAAGGCTATCAACCCAATTATTAAATATTACTAGATAACGCGTGAAATTTAAAATATGTGAAATGTTTCTCAACATGGTAACATATATACAACTTTCAAATAATTGTCAGACGTGGTGTCCGTATTACATTAAGCGATCGCTTAACCCACCAAATGACCGGTCATACTTTTTGTAAACGCCTCGACCACCATATTCTGTTTGGAAATAATTTACATCTGCGTCTCTATTGAGATACAATTAATTCTTTACAAATAAAATCTTTAAATTTTAATCGTTTTTCCATCTACAAACATTCCAATGTGAAACTAGTATTAAAGCAACTTTTGCAATTGGTACTTGTCAAGTGCATAATTTTCTCACTCAGCGGGCGATCTGTAATACATTAAAAAGCTAGGGATCTGGTCGCGGAACTATCGCTCCGTCGTATATCACAGAACTTTCTGGAAAATGGCTGGAATATTATCTTGTTCCGGCTGCACAAAACTTTGCCTCACCTTTGGAACACGGAGAGAGTTCAATTTGAAAAAAGTCCAGCCTTTTTCCGCTGGAAAGATTTCGGAAAATATCTCCAAGAGATCGAGGCACTAGCTGCAAGTTTTAAACTATACAAAAATAAACAAATTCAAAAACTATGTGACAGGCTCCGATTCGTTTTATTTTGTGTACGGCAGAAGCTTAAATTCATTTCAAAATAGAATGTCAAAGTTTTCTCTGGCGGACGTTCGCAGTTGTCCGACTGTTTGAACAATACCGAAATTACGCATTTTGAAATCTGACACACGGTGACAGCGGCAAAGTTTTGTTTTGTTGCAACACCGAAAATAGTATTCGATTTATTTTTTCAAATATTTTTAAATCTGGACACGATTTTAACCGCCATTTCGAATATTTATTTGATTCACGTTTTCGAAAATTCATTTCAATAGTTTTCATAAAAACTTTTAATTTTTGGTTTTGTCTGTATGACCTGTGTTTGGCAGAGGGCTGTACGGGAAGATGACGTCCAGCTATTAATATTCTGCTGCTAGGCTCCTCAGTCTCGCACCTGCCATGCGGTCTACATGTTCTGAAATAAAAAAATGTAGACCCAGCAGAAAGAAACTACCAGGAAGGTTGCAGAGATGGAGAGATGGCTGGACATTATCATCCCAGGACAACTCACCTTCACTAATCGTACGACCTATATCAAGAGGAAAAAGAAATATAAAATATATATAATATAAAAATTAATATGTTTGTAATATTGCGCGCATTTTTATTTTAATTTCCATCCAATACGAGTCAAACATTCAATTATTGAGTAGACGAGAAAAATATTTCAAATTTGTAATATATATTTTTTCCCATTAAATGTGGTCTAGATACCAGTTTACCTGAAAATGACAAATGACAAAGCTCACCAAGATATGGCAAAACAAAAATATCTCCAATAAGACCAACATGAGACATGGTACTGGCAACGAACGCTGTGTATACCCTGGATGACAAGAAGAACAAACCAGTCAATCATTGGCTAGCTGGGTATCAGGGCAAGGCAGGGAATGTTAATATATTTTGGACACATAGCCCAGGGAGCTCTGGACAACCTTGAAAAGCTCATCATTATGGGCAAACTAGAGGGAAGGCAACCACATAGACAACCACCGATCCGCTGGTCCGATATTATATATTATATGGTATTATTTATATTTATTATGTTTTACCTGTTCTCAATAGATGCCTTAAACTATAATATAAAAAATGTTTGTAATGTCTTTTGAGAAAATAAACTGATTTGATTTGATTTGAATTGATTTGATTAAATCAGGGAGCCAACTAGTCTCTCATCCACGGGTAACAGGAGCGCATGGTCAATGGTTTACAGGATGAACACGACCCTCAGTCAAGAAGAATACGACTGTGAAGAAGATTAGTTTTCGTGCTAGTATTTATGATAAACAAAGACTTACGTCGTCTCCTTTTTCAATATCCTTTGACACCATTTTATCTTGATAAAAAACGGTCCATCTTTCAATCATAATGCTAAATTGGTTACATTCAATAGTCGCGATTGGAAAAACATGTATTTTAACAAGTTCCTGTTTATCAATTTTAGTTCTAAAAACATTATCCGATTGCGAAAACCGATTTAGAAATAATTTCTTTAGAATACAAACACAAGTTGACTTGTATATTCTTAAAAAATCCTCTTCAAAAGAGGGCATTGAAGCGAGCTACAAAAATAAATGAATGGTAAAATTAAAAAGGCTATTTTCCTTTTAACTGTAGCGCCAAAGAACGATTCACTCCGACCTGATTGCTAGATTTTACGGTCTAAGTAAAACCTTTTATTTTAAATCATTGTTCCACAATAACTTTGATCGCTTTAATAATTTTAAATAAATACTAAAATAACTTTCTTAAATAATTACATTGAATATTAAAAGTTCATTTTATGAAACCGATTTTTTTTTGCTTTTTGTATATATTATCACTAGTGATTTTTTCTTCTCTTGTAATTGAAGTAATAATTATTTTAATCTATGGAAGAAGTATTTTTTTCTTCTCGTTTATGATAGTTTCAAAACGTAACATTTAATTATATCAGGTGGCCATACAACTCTTAATTTTACTCTTTTGCTCCGAGCAACTCCCAAGTTAGCCAGAATAATTGGAAACCAATAGTAACTAATATTTATATATGGTGCACCTGGAAGCAGGAAAAAGGGACAAAATGCGCTACTGGTCTTTAAAAGAAAGTGGTTTAGTATTTTAACTACACTTTATTACACTTTTCACAAACATGTTTCGATTGTGACATAAACTATTTCAATGTACAAAATGTTAACTGTACAATGGTTTACAACTTCGTTTATTGAAAAAGAGGTATGTCATAACCTAAACACGTCTGTGAAAAGTGTATTAAAATGGTGTTTTAAAACTAAGTGCAGTTATATAATTCAAATATGAACTACTCAAAATGAATGTGAAAATATAATCACCGCTACTTGACATACCTTGTTATTTTGATCTACTTTCACTCGCATTCCGGGTAATTTTTTAGAATTGTGCCATTTCTGGAGGTTAACATTTTTCGAATACACCTGTCC
Organism: Lepidostoma basale; assembly: GCA_022606425.2. NCBI lineage: Eukaryota > Metazoa > Arthropoda > Insecta > Trichoptera > Lepidostomatidae > Lepidostoma > Lepidostoma basale. The sequence continues at coordinate 112,395 of JAHDVF020000348.1, read as the reverse complement.
CTTTTTTCTCCCCCTCCCTCTCTTTGTATTTTTTATATATACATGTAAATCTATTTTGTTGTTCTGTTATAACGAAGCCCTGAGGAAGCTTGGGTACAAGCGAAACTAGTCGGCAATTAAAATAATCGCATAGTGGTGAAAAACAAAGTACAGTAGTGTTTTTATGCATTATTAAGGCTTGCGTTCGCCCCACCATGACGTATAGAATAGAGGTCAGAGCCGATACCAATAGTACTAAGAACCTTATTAGAGTAGCAGAAATGCGAACTCTACGCTCCATCGCAGGCAAAACCCTCAGAGATCGGATCAGAAATGAAACGATAAGATCTGTCTATGGCGTTGAAGACATAGTTAGATGGGTAAGAAGCAGAAGGCGCTTTTGGAGAGATCACGCGGACCGCATGGAGAAAACAAGAATTGCAAAAATTGTTAAAGATGAAAACCCAAGCAGCAAGAGATTACCAGGAAGGCCACGAAGAGATGGAGAGATGGCTGGACATCATTATCCCAGGACAGCCCACCGTCACAAACAAATCATACTACCTTAACTAAGAGGCAGAAGAAGAAGAAGTGTTTTGATTTTATTTTATTTTAAATGCAAATAGAAAAAAAAGGGAAAATAATAATGTAAAATATATTTTGAAAATTTTGATAGACTATATTTAAACAATTTCCGCCCGCATGCATATTCGCCCATTTGAAATACCAATTACGTTAAAAATTATAACTTTTACTCACAGGTGTCAAAACCATTTGCGAAATGGATTTCTCGCACCAAGGCCGCATTTCCACAAGTCATGATACGGACCCATATCAGAAGTCTATCAAGTGAAACTAAAGTTATAAAAATGAAAGAAAGAGCTAAAAGGATCCGCTCATGTGGAAAATCGTCCGACCGTCCGCCCCACCCCGCCGCCGTCGTGCCGCCACCACTAAAAAATTACGAATAGTGGTTTCACTTTTGATTTAACGAATAAAAATAAATGAATTTTTCATTAAGTAAAATGCTATTTTTTTCCTTTTAATATTACTATATTCTAACTAACTAATCATCACGCCGTCTGTCCGAAGGGGTAGGCAGAAAGTATTGACTGCCACACTTTTCTTTCCTGACATATTTTTCTCGCTTTCTCAACATTCATACATCGTGTCATGCACGCACGTCGATTTCTCTGACTCCTCACATGGCCAATATTCAATATTTGATTTATTGGATCGTGTCACGTTTTCTTCGGTCTTCCTCTATTTCTGGTTCTATTTACATCGTTAACATATAATTTTTTAACCATTTTTTCCAAATGTCCAAACTATCTTGATGATCATTTCATTATTTTGTTCATAACACCATCATTCGCACCGCATTCACTTATTATATTTTAATTCGACACTCTATCATACACAGAGTATCCACACATTCGTCTAAGAGATCTTATTTCTTCTGCATTTATTCTACTTTCACCCTTCTTTTGCTAGTTCCATGCTTCGTTTCCATACATAAGGCTTCCATAGGAGCATGAACTACAAGTCTTGGTAAATAGTATGTATGAGGTATGCATGCAAAATGATCTGATGACGAATATTAATAAGTCCGAGGTAATGATTTTTGAAAAAGAATAAATCATGACAGTCTGCAACATTAGTGCATGGTGAAAATTTAGAGCAAGTAGATGAGTTCGTGTATTTCGGTAGTATGTTTACAAGAGATGGGCGAGGGAGAGGGATATTGAAAGAAGGGTTGGGCCAGGCAACAAAGTAAATGGTGCAATTAAAGTTGTCATCGCAAACAAAAACCTATCCATAAAAGCTAGAATGGAAGTGCATAATGGTGTTCTTCTTCCGACCCTTATGTATTACTAGATTCGATTTCTTAAAACCCTTTACAAAAAGGACTCCTTAATAAACGACTTTATTAACCTTTGAGTAGTGACGTGGTTAGTTCAGGTCATTTAAAGCGCTCACCTTTGAGCTTCATCATCGTCATCAGCCGCCTGTCATCCACTGCTGAATGTAGGCCTCTCCCAAAGCACGCCACCGCTCCCTGTCCATTGCCGCTCCCATCCATCTTTGTCCAGCAATCCTCTCCAGATCGTCGGTCTATCGGGCAGGGGGACGTCCAACTCTGCGGAATCCTGAACGCGGTCTAGGGGACGCCCACGCCGAGAGTACCTGGAGGACCTGTTGGTGGACGTGCGCTGCTCATCGTATGCAGATTTCAAAAGAGCTGCACAAGACAGGGAAGAATGGAAGAGAAGAATGGAAGAAATTGCTGCAAACCAATCCCAGGATTGAAACATTCTAACTAACTAATTCAAATGATTTTACTGAAATCTCTTGATGGAAGTTCATTTTAAATAATAATTAAATAAAACGATGTTTATTAACTACTTCCACTTTTGTCTTTATTTAGACAGCGACCGGTTTCGCCAGGCTCGCTGGCATCGACAGACTGGTCTGTCGATGCCAGCGAGCCTGGCAAAACCGGTCGCTGTCTAAATAAAGACAAAAGTGGAAGTAGTTAAAAAACATCGTTTTATTTAATTATTATTTAACTAATTCAAATTGTTCTAGATTTCTTTTAAAAAAATATTGAACTTATTGAAAGATAAGGCATTAACACTGTGGAATTCCATAGTTATCTACTTTGGGAATTAATTAAATATTGTTTAGACCACTTTTTTTAATCAAAAAATATTAAAATACACGACATGTTTCAGAGGATACCTCCATCTTCAGGTGTAAAAAATATAACAAAAACTAAACAAAGAAACACTAATAAAAAACGCATTTATAATTATATTTTTTACACCTGAAGATGGATGTATCCTCTGAAACATGTCGTGTATTTTTATAATTTTTTTATTAAAAAAAGTGGTCTAAACAATTATTAATTAATTCTTAGAGTAGATTTAAAATATACTGTATTATTGCTGTATTGTTATATTACATATTGAAGGAATATTACATCATTTTTCAAGCAACGATAATAATTTTGATGAAAATTTTGTTTTATTTGGGTACCTACAATTCTGAACGAACGATAAATAGTTCACGGCTTAAAAAGAAACTGAATATAGCGTAGGATTCATCATCTCATCAATATTAATTTATTAAATCTAACCCTTCCAGGGCCGGACCGGGGCGGGCTGCCGCCGCAAGGATTTGATTGTGTTTACTCGAGTCTGTCTTATAAACATTTACACAGCCCCATGTTTATATTCATAGTATGAGGTTTCTCCGAAACTTCTTTACAGAGAGCAAAGTTTTCGAATAAAAATTACCTTCGGGGGAAACATTTTATTGATCACGGAGCATGATGCGAAAGTTTAACATTCAATAAATTATTATGGCTACAACATGCTTTGGAAACTGATACACAAAATAGATACCGCCCAATATTATTTCGTGTAAACTTCTCAAATTATTATAGCCTGAAAAAACATCAATTTTCTCTAAAAACATCATTTACTTTTTAGATGAAAATGTGTAAAACTAAGTTATTAAATCAATGTACTTTACCTCAACGCTAAAAAAATATTAATTTTCCCAAACCAATAACCATATCGCAGATTCCCTGGAGGGCTAGGTAGAAAAGATGGATCGCCATATTTTTCAATCAATACATACCTCTCGAGATTTATTTTTATGAGATCATATAGTTATGCCATATGTTCTCGGTTTATTATACAGACGACCTTCGTGGCAGAGTGGTTAGAGCTCTGACTGGCATATCGAAGGTTCTGGGTTCGATTCCCAGCGATGGCAGTGTGATTGTCACACTGTCATTGGTCAGGTGTAGAATTCTTGTGACATTAAAATGGCGATTGATTAGCTACATATCACATTTCTTGAGAATCAATATTATAGCTAAAAATAAAATTGTATACAGTAATTGAGTTCAAACTACCTGTTGTATACAAAAAGAAAAGAAATGAAAAAATAAAATAAAATAAATAAAATAAGAATAATAATTCACACTGCTAGTATACAAATTTTTAAATACAGCAAGATGGAAAAAATGGTATTGATTAAAATGTAATTATATTGTGATTAGTAGTACACTAGATCTACTAATAAAAGAGTAGTACACTAGATCTACTAATAAAAAATCGCAATCAACTGCACAAAGAATGGAAATTAGATCCCAATAATTTGAATCTTCTTAATCTTAAAAACAAAGCTAGGAATAAAGCTACAAATTACAGAAGATCTATTAAATCTGAGTTCTATTCTAAAATATTTAGTGAAAATAATAAAAATCCTCGAAAAATTTGGCAAAACATAAATTCAATATTAACAAATAGTCAGCATAAACCGAGAACGCGGTGCGAATCTCTTATCATAGATGATAAAGCAGTAGATGATCCTAAACAAATTTCGTCAGCTTTTAATTCTTTTTTCCTCTCTATTGGTGAGAAACTAGCGGCCTCAATTAAAACATATGACGACGACTCAAATACAATTAAAACTGTACCAAAGGCAATCTCGTCATGCCATATGCCTAAAACAAAGAAATCTGAAATTTTGAAACATATCAGTAATCTTAAGTCTGGAGCAGCAGCGGGCATTGATAAGTTAACGCCGAGTATCATAAAAGCTTGTAAAAATGAATTTGCGGAAAATCTAGTCATAATGATTAATCAAACATTAACAGAGGGGATGTTCCCGGAGAAATTAAAGATTGCCAAAATAATTCCTGTTCACAAAGACGATTGCAAAAAAAATATGCAAAACTATAGACCTATATCAATTCTTCCAATTATATCGAAAATTTACGAAATGGTCATAAAAGACAGGCTTTCAAAATTTTTAATACATAATAAAATACTTATACCCGAACAGTATGGATTTAGGCATGGCTCGAGCACGAAGTGTGCTGCTTTTGACCTTATCTCAAATATCCAAACGTACATTGACAAAGGTAAATATACTGCCGGCGTTTTTATAGACCTGAAAAAAGCCTTCGACACAGTAGACCACGGAATATTGTTACAAAAACTGGAACACTTGGGCGTAACTGATACACCGCTAAAACTTCTAAGTAACTACCTTTCAAACAGATCTTGTCTCGTTGATATTGGAGGAGAAGTGAGTGATCGGGGAGTGATCACCTGTGGAGTGCCGCAGGGTTCTATTCTGGGACCTCTTCTCTTCCTGATCTATATCAATGATGTGACAAAGTGGAGTTTTAGTGGAACAATGCAACTCTATGCTGATGATACAGTTATGTATTACCACAATCGGGATCTCCTTAAGCTACAATATGAGATTGAAAAGGATGTGGCTCACCTTGCAGAATGGCTTCGAATCAACAAACTGAGTCTCAACACGAAGAAGACTCACTATCTCCTCTTTGGAAACAAAACATGTAGTGATCTTACCATATCTATAGGCAATGATCAAATTGAACGGAAAAACGTAACAAAGTACTTGGGGCTGTTTATAGATTCTCAGCTTAAATGGAATAAACATATAGAACATGTTAAAGAAAAGATTACTCCAATAACTGGAGTATTATTTAGATTACAGGGCATGTTATCCACTCCGTTGCTTCGCGCTGTTTACTACTCCATGATACATTCTCATCTGTCTTATCTTTTTTGTATTTGGGGCTTTAGTACAAAGAAGAAAGCTTCTGAGATTCAGGTGATCCAAAATCGGGCTGTTAGAAATATTTTCCGTCTACCGTGGTACACTCATGTAAGGGACCTATATTCTCAGACGAAAATAATTCCATTTCAAATCCTTCCAAAATTAGAGATCACTAAAACTATACTACAAATAGTAAAGTCATCAACGCACTCTAATACTCGACCAATATTCAATACGGACGTACACCAACATGATACGCGCTCACAGAATAAGATACATATATCAGTGGTGCATTCAACTAGATTCGGTGTAAAATCCTTACAATTTATAGCCTTTACAGAATTTAATAAACTCCCTAATGATTTAATAATGATGTCGAACCAAAAACTTCAATCTGATAAACTTAAAAGTAATTTTCTCAAGCTTTATAGTGATCTACTGTAGCAGTGATCTACTTCTCTTTCGTGACTTTGCTCCCTCGCACGACTTATCTAATCTAAAGTTTCTAATTTTGTTTATATGCACATATTTTCTCTTTGTAAAATAATTGTATAAAGCAACAAAATGTTCATAGTGTAAAATGTTTTAGTTTTAAGTCAATTTCCTTTTCTGTTTTCTAAAGGTCCATAATTATTTTATATGTAACTTATCCCTTCTGTCCCATAATGAGTTTTCTACTCATGGGAATACAATGTATCTATTGTATGTTTATAAATAAATAAATAAAATAAACATGTCGATCAACCGCTTCTACATTCCATCCTACCCGGATAGTCAAGTCCCATGTCGGACCCAACTCTCCTTCCACTATCCAACCTCAACATCCTTCACGAAAAGTTCCAATACATGGGAAGCAATACCTTCTAGGGTGGTTCTACTAAAAAGCAAAGATCTATTGTCTAGACCACATAATGCATAGATTTTTAGTAAACTAATATATTTAATCAGTTATAAAGTCCGTCCTCACACACTTTATTAGAAACATATGTACAGAAGAAATTCGCAAATCCTGCAAAATTGAAGACATAGTGAGGTGGAGTAAACAGAGAAGACGATTCTGGAAGGACCACGTCGAAAGAACGGACCCAGCGAGAATTCCTAAGATCATAATGAACGAGACTCCAGAGGACCGTCAACCACCAGGACGACCACCAAAGAGAAAGCTGCATAAACAGATCGCAAGTTCTAAAATAATAAGAAGAAGAAGAATACATTAATAGAAAAGTAAAAATAAAAAAGAATTATTGACAATTAAATGCGCACGTGCAGAGAATGGATCTCTCCAGAATCCCATACGCTGTGGCACATCAGATTAATCTTGCCTACCGTCCCACCGAAAGACCGCCAAAGAGGTAAAGGGATAGCTGGGAGTCAACCTTCTAACCTGACTCCAGGAACAGATAAAGGTCTAAACGGAGAAGAGGAAGTAGAAGACAATTAAATAAAGTAAAGGACGCTTTCGTAGCACAATGGCCAATATCTATGATCTATTTTCAGTTCCCAATTGTTTCAATACCTAAAGCATCACACGACGAATATGCACTTTTGGATTCTCCATTTTAAAGGTTCGGAATATCACGACTGTAATGTACACCACGATAAACAATTGTCAAATGACTGACAGACTACTTATCTATGTGGTGAAAACCAAAAACCCTTTGTTGGGTGACTCACAACGAGTAAATAAAAACAATAAAAATTGTTTACCTGAATTGGAAGAAAAATTTAAGAAAATAATTGCGTTTGAATAACCTGTTGTCTAATTAAAATGTAGGAAGAAACGAGAAACTACCACATCAAAGGCCCAATTGTCATCCCAAGAACCAGCAAAGATGTTATACTTGCTGTAATCCAATCCCTTTGATTGAAACTTGAACATAAAGTTATCTCAATGTTATATCGTCAGCCGATATTTTGGGGGTCTTAACAGACCTGTTTTTTTTTCCTTTTGTCTGGGTGCATCTATGTGTTTCCTAACTGGCGACATGACCTGCCCATTTCCATTTCAGTTTTGCAATGGTTCATTACATCGAAAGGCGTCTAATTTCGGTATCGAGTATTTTGTTCAATCTTATAATGTATTGAAATGTGTAGGTATGTTTTTATTTATTCAATAAAGTACGACGGGACATAGAAGGAAAGTAGAGAAAATATAATGTGGTCTGGCACCCCCTTGCTGTTGCCGTCTTTAAATGTAAGTCCCGGATGGACCGGAGACAGAGCTAGGGAGTGTACGAGCGAGGCTGACGAAAGGGCCCCGCTACGTCATATAACAGCCTCGGGCATGTGGCTGGAATTACTATAATGTTCCTCTTGAAAAAAAAATCTCAGTGGGGGGAAGAGGGCGAATGAGAGTCGTGCACGATAAAGGAATATGTAGAATCTTTGAAAAGGCTTAAGATAAAAAATAAGAAGACATTTCCCCCCACTTTGAACTGATTAAATTAGATTTTGCAAATATAAAAATAAACAAAAAAATGCAATTCGACTTCAGTCCCACATACTCGTAATGCCGTCAAATTCAGTCAGTATTTTCTATGATTGATAGAAGTTATTCACAAATATTTCATACAAAATACGCCGAACGTTTATTGCAAGAGCGCAAAATATTATTTTTCAGAAGCGTTCGGTCAGTTGAAACATTGGCAACAGTTCTGAACACGTTGGTATTAAATCGAATAAACGAAATGGTGTGTGTTAAATGGCGGTTCATTTGGGGGCTGCGCTGGGACGTGCCTGCGGCCCGGGGCGAGACACTCAAAGGGGTTCACAGCCAATTAAACCCCTGGTATATTGTATAATCTACATTATTAATGTAGATGTCTTTTGTTACACACGAATATTTGCCATCCAATGCGTTAAAGTGCGTACTCATCAAATGTTCAATTAGAATAACGATATGCAAAAATCAGAATGTTACGAGGTGCGTACTCATACTATATCTTGACTCAAATGTCCCAGAATTTAAAAAATATAATTGGCGTTTTTCTCAGGTAAGTAGTCTTCATTAATTTCTTCTATATACGCCATACTTTGTGTTGTTATGATGGTTTATTAATCTTTTTCTTTTATATACACTTTGTATATACAACAATTGTATTTATATTATGTTGTAAGTAATTACCTGAACCCCAATAAGAACTTTAAATTATTTCAATTGAATCATAATATTTTTTATAACAAAAGCATAAATGTTCCAAAATAAATCTTAATAACATCTGTCAGATCATGTTGCTATGTGTGGTCTGTTTTACTGTACGGGTGTGAAACTTGGACCTTGAAAGTCAACTCAATGAACAGACTGGAAGCATTAAAAATTTGGCTCCATCGCCAACTGCTCAGAGTTCCCTGGACAGACATGGTTACCAATACCGAAGTCCTGAAGCGAGCTAGAGTTGACAGGAAATTTATATCAACTATCAAGGTTCGAAAGATCTCACATCTGGGTCATATTGGAGGGATATTGGAGGGGATATTGAAGGGGAAAATTCTTCTCCAACAGATATTGGAGGGGAAAATTGAGGGACGCCGAGGGCCCGGAAGGGGAGAAATGTCCTAGCTGCGAAACGTGAGGGAGTGGACCGGCATCCGAAGTGTGGAGGAGCTGTTCCGAGAGGCGCAGGACAGGGACAGGTTCGCCGAGGTGATCTCCAACGTTGGGGGGACCCGACAGAGCACTTGAAGAAGAAGAAGAAGATCACGTAAACAATTTTATAATATTTTTAAATATGTATCTTTACTGAAGAAGGACTCTTTGTGCGAAACATGTATTTGTCTATATATATTTTTTTTTAAATAAAAGTGCTGTATATACAAAGTGTATAAAAAAGAGAAATAAAGTCTTCGTTAAGTCTAAAAAAATCATTTAGATGGTTAACACATGGTAAGAATAAATTAATAAACAATGTCTTCTATATTCGCCTTCACTTTGTGTTGTGGATTCATAATTGAATAAATATAACTGCACTTCGTATTTTTACGACACTTTATTGCACTTTTCACAGACATGTTTCGGTTGTGGTCCAACTTTTTTCGATGTACAAACTATTAAATTTTTAATTACGGATTAAAGCTATATTTATTAAAAAAAAGAATGATATACCGAAACTATGTAAACGAAGAAGACGTGGTACCATCAAATAAATAAAAAATTGATTGTCGGCCACGTGCGGAGTAGGAGAAATCGACGTGCGTGCGTGACACGATGTATGAATGTTAAGGAAGCAAGAGAAATATGTCAAGAACGAACAGTGTGGGGGTCCATGCATTCCACCTACCCTTTCGGGGACACAGCGTGATTAGTTGGTTACTTTGTTAAGTGCTTACAAATTTTTCACTTATTATCCTCCATGTCCGGCTGACTCCATTTGCACTAAATTTATTTTTATTTTATAATGATATTGTATAAACTATAGTGGAAAATATACAATATTGTGTTTCGAATTCCATAATAAAGTTTTGTTATAACAAAATACGAAAATGTTTTTAAAATATTTTTTTATAATTAAGACATTTAATTTCAATCGAATTGAGTGAATAGATAAAAGCAGTCATTATAATTAAAGGTATAAAAAGTCTGTAGTATAATTAACAAGGTTTGGTGAATTAAATAGGTTTCCAGTGGGAGTTATAGAATAAAATCAATCGTTTCCTTATTTTCTGTTATAAGGTATCGAAGCGTTATGCCGAAATACCGAGGTTTATAATAGAATTCGCTTTTAACAAACAAAGGTACGTAAAGTTTAAAGGGGTTCTGGAAAACTTCCCTCGGAGAATTTTCGATAACTTCAATAAAGAATAACGATAATTTTGCGAGATTGGGAGAACCATTTGATTCCCCATTTCCCTCCATTCGTTACAGGAAATTCTCAAATTTAATGAGAAAGTTTTATTCCTGAATTACTCATTTGATTTGATAGAACAAAACATTACTGAAGGTGGCCCCATCCCTCCGTCGACTTTCTCGAAAGAACCTCTCTTATTCGTTTGCTGAATTGATACATTTTTATTAATACAAGTTTTGTTCTATGAAATAAGTAGAATTATATGGAAAAGTATTATTATACTATTGAATTTTATTCTTTAGAAAGTTCTTGTTCCAAATTTGAGCTCATGTTTTAAAAATGTACCACAAATATGTGAATATATTATAAGGGTTTTCATTTCAAATATTCAAATTCAAAATTTGAATTATTTATATTTCCAAATAGACATTACGAATATAAATACATTCAAGTCACCAATTTGGAAGAATGTATCGACATAGTAACACAAAACAAGTACGACACTGAGGCTAAATACATTCAAATATTTGGAATATTTTCCATTTGAACATTGTTTCATCTTTATCTAAAATGATGATCTCCGAAGCGATCAGCAGTTTGATTGCTCTTTCCACTGAGATCACCAGAGGCAGGTTGGTTCTGCATGTTAGAGATAAATCAGTCTGTGATTACGCTGTCGAAGATTACAATATAATCATTACGAAGGTGAAGTTCTTAAAAAATGGGTATGTGTACACTTATCTGTAAACTATTGGTCCCCAACATGCCCATGCGAAATGCAGTAGGATAAATCAACGGATAGCTATCAAACTCCGTCAGACGATTTTCCTGGTTCGCAGCTACCCTCAGGCAAGTTATTTGCTACCAGCTGTGGAGGCCTTATGATATTCGTTCTCTCCACGTGGTCGCACCGGAATCGTCTCCATTTTTTGCCACATCTTGTAATATATTTTATATTACAGGCTTTACGTATAAATGTGTTTCTGATTCTGTGTCTCACAATCTTTTCCAAAATTACTTTAAATATTTTTATTTTCTTGAATCGCTCTTTACATCATTACAGCGCTAGCAAAATCTGTATAAAGGGTATAACTATCTTTTTTTTTTTTTTTTTTTTTTTTTTTTTTTTTTTTTTTTTTTTTTTTTTATGTACACAACAGGTCGTTTGGACCCAATTACAGTATACAATTTTTATTTTTATTTTTTTAGCTATTATATTGATTCTCGTGACATGTGATAGGTAGCCAATCTATCGCCATTTTATTGTCACGTGAATTCTACACCAGACCAAAGACAGTGTGACAATCACACTGCCATCGCCGGGAATCGAACCCAGGACCTTCGGCATGGAAGTCAGAGCTCGTAACCACTCTGCCACGAAGGTTTCATATTGATTCTCATGGTATGTGATAGGTACTTTCTTCCGCTCTGCATTCTTTTCTTATATCAGCATTTGAGATTCTGTCGAATATCGTTCTACCACACATACGTCTTAGGGACCTCATCTCTACCGAATTTATTATGCTTTCATTCTTCTTCTGCCAGTTCTATGCTTCGCTTCCATACATTAGGGTTGGGACCAGAACTCCATTGTGAACGGCTGTTTTCGCTTATATCATGCCTCTATATAAGAGTAAGACCAAAAATATGATAATTATTATTATTATTATAGTGTTGAATCGCTATTTACATCATGACAGCATGAGCCAATTTAATGTAAAGGGTATTATAGCTATCATAGTAATTCTCGTGATATGAGATAGGTAGCTAATCTATCGCCATTTTATTGTCACGTGAATTCTACACCAGACCAAAGGCAGTGTGACAATCACGCTGCTATCCCCTGGAATCGAAACCGGGACCTTCGATGTTACAGTCAAAGCACTTGCCACTCAGCCACGAAAGTCATTAGAATAGCACGATAGTCTTTATTTCTCCAATTCTGAGCTGTGATTTAGTTTTAATTATGTCGGATCTTAATCCAATTTCAAGATTTATAAATTCACACAATGCTTGTTAAATGCATATATTTGTGTATCTAGATTATACGCTTTAGGCATCCACTAATTTATTGGTTTGTTCGCGGACTTATTTGGATAGATTATTTTGATTTGAAACTTCTCCCAAATACTTGAATCTGAACACCTGTTCAAAAGATTCATTTTCAATCATCAATTTGTATAATCTAAATGTAATGAAGTAAAAAATGTTATAGTGATATTATTTTTACTACAAGTATATAGAATACAATGATTTATATTTAAGGCATACGGCGAAATGGGTTTGCCATTTGTAAACGCATAATTCTCTAACAAATAGCGATAAGGATAAAGGAAATGTAAAAAATGAACGATTTATGATAATGAAAATATCCTTGAATTTTGATCGAATTACTGATTCATTTTATATCAAACTACACAATACAATCTTCATAAATTTTGTTTTTCGCTCTTTCCAAGTTAACCCTGTGCTAGGTATGTTTTTCAAAATCTACGCATAATTATTTTTTTTGCCTGAAATTATTACTTTTTCAATCATGGCATCCCTTAATAACTAATAATCGCGTCGTCTCCACGAAGGGGTAAGCAGAAATAATGGACCCCCACTTTAAATTCCATATTTAATAATTAACTCCAATGAAAACATCAGTTTTCAAGAAGTTGTATAATAATTTTAGAGAGTGAGATGTTTTGTTTACCGAAGGCATTATCAAATGTCACATTGACACACACCTTTGACACCCGAAATATGCCATTCAAATAAATTATAAGTAAACTTCTAATTAACCGACGTTTTCATTAGTATCAATTATGTGAATGTTGGGCGAAATTAATGATCACGTGGCAAGAATATGTTAATTAAATTTAAATATAGATCATGTGACTAGTCGAACAAATCAAAGTAAACATTTTATAATATGAATGAAAACATATGTCTTCTAGGAATTATATTTCATTTTAGATGGAAAGACATGTTTTACCCATCTAAGGCATTATCAAACATTTGATAATGCCTTAGAAGGGCAAACATATCATTCCATCTAAAATATAATTACACTTCTGGAAGACAGACGTTTTCATTCATATTATTTTTTTAATATAAAGTTTTCAATCATTGTTCAAGAAACAATAAAAAAAGTAAACACTTTAGTCGCACGCTGCAGTATTGCAGCTCGTACGAATATGATATCATAATAATAAGAAACAATATGTACTATTGTAGATACTTAGCATCGATAAGGAAAGGTCGTGCACATCTTTGATAAGCCCCAGATTACAAATATAGGGTTAAGATGGGAGTGTGTTTTATTTAGCCTCCATATTCCGAATAATGCATTAAAGTTTGATATCCCAATCTGGTCTCATAGAATATCAAATAAAAAATATTCGCAAACAACAATATTTATGTATGGTAATTGAATGCTCGTCTTGTATTCTATCTTTCGCAAATATTCGGCTACCAAGAGAAACATAAAACATTGAAGATTTCTCTCGAGATTCAGTGTCATACAGCGCCTGTACCGTATTATTTGTGGAGACGATCTGGTTCTATGTAAATAACGGTGTACATAATACATAATGTAGCTAACAAGGACTGCATCTGAGCGGATTCGAAATGGGTCATAACATAATATTTCAAAAATAATGTTTAGGGATGTGTTTTAAATTTGTAACGTGTTATTTCACTAACAGTATTTTCTTATAATAAAAAGGATTTTATTCACATAAGACAGAAACGCTACACTGTTAAATCATATCAAACCTTTCTTGATTACTCAACATAAAATAATAATATGTAGTCCATTGTTTTGGCCGAAACACTATGATACTCGTACTTCAACTTATTACTGTTCAAATTTAAAACACTGTTAAAATATAACAATTTATTTTTATTCACTAGTGTCGCGACAGCCGTTTCGCCAACCGATGTTGACATCATCAAGTGTTACAATAAACATAAAACAGGAGTTTATAGTAACACTTGATGATGCCAACGAAACAGCTGTCGCGACACTCAGTGAATAAAAAGAAATTTTGATATTATAACAGTGTTTTAAATTTTAACAGTAATAATGTTGAAGTATCATAGTGTTTCGGCCAAAACAATAAAATATTTAATATTTTTCGTTCGAAGCCATAAACATATGTTGTACAATAGTAAGAAAATAAAATAAAAATTACAGTATATTTTATATTCTGTATTCATCGTTTTACCACACATATGCCTAAGTTATACGATGAATTAATACTTTCACGAATCCATCGCATAAGCAAATGGTAATATATATCAAGAAGAATGTTAATGCCAGATAGATCGTCTGTGTTCAGATTGATTGGCATACAAATTATTCCGATATATTATTTGATGAAGGTCCGGGTTGTCCGAAATCCATTCCAGCAGACATTTCCGTAGTTACGTAACCGCTTTGAATTTCGCCAGTCTTTCTCGTGATCAAATATTTGGAAGAGAATTATTCCAAGACGGGCTATGAAGAACATGAACGTTATACTTAATCTATTTATTACTCTATGCATAATAACTAGATTAAGAATAACGTTCATGTTCTGTAATACATATTGTCATGAGCATGCTTTAACATAATCGATGTTTATATCATGGTATTTAAAATGTATATATGAATATACCTATGGTATTTTTTAAATAATTCCGCTACACTTTATTTATTTATTTTAGGGTAACAAACATCGAATAAGTAAATATATAAAAATACACAAAGAAGTACTCGAATAAGGCCAATTACATGTTACCACAAATTTAAGTAAGTGAACAGAGTTTAATTGGTGCGGGTAACAAAGTGAATGGAGCTTTAAAAGTAGTTATTGGAAACAAGAATTTATCAATGAAAGCGAAAATGGCCGTTCACAATGGAGTTCTGGTTCCAACCCTTATGTATGGAAGCGAAGCATGGAATTGGCAGAAGAAAGATGAGAGCAGAATAAATGCGGTAGAGATGAGGTCCCTAAGACGTATGTGTGGTAGAACAATGTACGACAGAATCTCAAATGCTGATATTAGGAAGGAATGTAGAGCGAAAGAAGGTATTATGAACAAAATTATGAAGGGTTCGCTGCGTTGGTTCGGACATATGGAGCGCATGGGTGAAGAAAGAATGGTTAAAAAAGTATACGTTAACAATGTAAATGGAGTAAGGAGTCGAGGTAGACCGAGGAAAACATGGCATGACCAAATTAATCAAATATTAAAAGTTGGTCATTTCAGAAGCCGGAAGAATCGACGTGCGTGTATGACTCGATGTATGAATGTGGAGGAAGCTAGAGAGGTGTGCCAGGATAGAGTAATGTGGCGGTCCATTCTCTCTGCCTACCCCTGCGGGGAAGCGGCGTGATGGTTTGTTGTTGTTGTTGAACAGAGTTAACATTATAAACTTATGAAACGAGATTTAACTAAACTAAAATCAAGATAAAACTAACTCAGATATAAAAATTAACAAAAAGATAATATTAACAATATAAATAAAGGAATATAACATTATAGCATTATACACACCGAAAAGTTACTGCAACTATTTTTTTTAAATCATAAGCGTTTAGGTGAAAAACATTGATTGCATTAAAAGATTTGTTATAAGTGTCGCATATCTGCCCCTGGATGGTTTAAATTCACAATTGGACCCGGTAGTTGGTGCTATGTTCTGGTTCTAGGAAAAAAAATATTTTCGTTCGGGTAAGACAACGTCTGTCGGGTCCGCTAGTATTTTTAACTGGATACTGAACCCCTCTAAGAAAATATTGCCTAACAAAGCATCTTTTTTTCCTTTAAAATATTATAAAATGAAACTTCTAGAAAACATACGTTTACATCAATACAATAAAAAATGTACATTTGAATTTCACAAGTCGCATTACAATAGAAAATAGATAGGTACTTGAAAATCTATTTTTGCTTGAAGAAAATGTATTATCTTTGGCTTAGATCATATGAAAGGAGCATTTTGAGGATAATACTCGTAGAATAATTTATTCTATATTCGCCATAACTTTGTGATGCGTATTCATTAAACATTTTTTTTTTTAATTCTAACAAATTCACATTCGTGAAAATTATGATAAAATATTTATTACACTGATGAAGGGCTTCTTTATCCGAAACATGTTTGTTTTTTTTATTTTTTTTAATGTTCGTATTGTACCCATACAAATTTTAAAAAACGTTGTTCAATAATAGAATAAATTTTCAAAATATTCAAAATATATTCACAGTTTTAGTAGTAGATATTTTCTCCTGTTTAATGTAACGTAGGTTCAATCCTAGGCATGGTCCGATCCCTCCCTATTAAAATTATTGGTTTATTATTTTTCTTATTATTTTACTGTAGATCATAAATCTATTCCCTTATAGGAGTCATTCTCTTGGGAAACGAAACATAAACCATCATTCCATATTCAAGGTCATATTCCTAGCAGTGATGTCCCATGGATATAATGTGTGCAACTACATGGGTAATTCTTGCATCGCCTATCCTATATACGTGGTTTCCACAGTACCGTCGTTATTGCCTGCCCCATCTCATGATATCTTACGTCCTTATATCAGGATTTCTGACCCTGTTCCTGGAAGTCCTATTTGCTATAGTTGGCAAAACTCTCACCTATGGTGTGGAGAAGGCTTTTAATCGTAACCGCGTCAACAGTTTCTATACCATATGTCATAATGGGCCTGACACAGGTTTTGTAGATTCGGACCTTGCTATCTATAGGCATGTACTTGCTTCTCAATATTCTATCCTTTAAGCAACCAGATATCGTTGCTGCAATATTCGTTTGGTTTCTAGCTTCATCAGAGATCATCGTGATCAGATAACTCAACACTCGGATATTTAAATTGCATCAACTGCTCTACGAGTATTGCTTTGTCTTCAAAGACTAGCTTTCATTTCCTCAGATGTTTTGAGATCGTCAAGCTATCAGTCTTATTAATTAAGATTGTCTTCACCGCCTAGAATAACTTGTCTAATAGCTATTACAGGTCATCCTCAGATTCAGGTACAAATGATGAATCATCAGTGAAACAAAAGATACTTACTCGTATATTAATGTCGCACATTCTATCTCCTATCTCCAAAGATGTATCCTCATGTATAATTTTATCCATTATTAGGTTAAATAGGATTATTTCATTTGGCTGACTTAACTACTTACATATTTTTAAAGGGAAGTTATTCAACATGGGAGTGCTTGTCTCAATACATTCATTCCACAGAGCTGAATATTGCGAATAATCCGAAATACTTTTGGAATTATGTTAAAAGTAAGCGTAAGAATAATAATTCTCTTCCTAAGACAATGTGTGTTGGTGGAAGTATTTCAATATGCGGTGGTAATAATATCTGCAATGCATTTTCAAATTACTTTCAATCCGTGTTTGTTGACGAAACCACCCCTGTCACCCCCAATCCCTGCGAGTCCTCTATCATCAATACTATCGCTGGCTGCCCCACTGACAGACCTACACTCGCCAGATACTTATCAGCCGTTGATATCAACAAAGGTGTTGGAAGCGATGGAATACCACCAATATATCTGTCCAACTGTGCTAAATCGCTCTCTGAACCACTTTTCATTATATTCACTCGTTCTCTGTCTGAAGGCTGCTTTCCAGATCAATGGAAAGAAGCCTTAATAACTCCAGTTCACAAATCAGGATCCAAAAACGACATTAAAAACTATCGCCCTATCTCCATTCTATCTACCATGAGTAAGATCTTCGAGCGTATTATATATGACAATCTATATCCTTCTCTTAAATGTATTTTGAGCGAACAACAACATGGTTTTCTCCGTAATAAATCTGTCCTATCAAATTTGATACCATTTACAGATTATGCCATATCGAACATGCACCGCGGACTCCAGACTGATGTCATATATACTGAATATGCCAAAGCTTTCGATAGAGTAAACCACTATGTACTTTTGGCTAAATTGAGTAGACTAGAAATTCACAGTGATCTCCTTAGATGGATAAACTCCTATATAAAAAATCGTAGGCAAGCCGTGGTGACTGGTGGCTTTAAATCAGACTTCGGGGGAATACCTTCCGGGGTTCCCCAGGGCTCCCATCTGGGATCTCTTTTCTTCATCCTGTATATACACGACATTGGCAACTACTTTCTTCACTCCAAGCATCTCCTTTTTGCTGATGATATGAAGGTCTTCCTGAAGGTTTCAGACACTTCTGACTGCCTTCGACTCCAGACAGATCTTGACAGACTCTCTCATTACTGTATACTAAGTAAATTATCCATAAATGCGAACAAATGTCATAAGCTTTCACTGACGCGTAAAATGAACCCTCACAAACATGTGTACTCCATCAATGGTTCCATAATATCCGATTCAGACCGCGTGAGAGATCTTGGAGTCACAATCGACCCTAAACTCACTTTCGTTAGTCATATTGATGACATGGTGGACAAATCTCTCAGAACATTGGGATTTATACTGCGCACATGCAAACCTTTCCAAAATATCACTGCCCTCAAAGTATTATTTGCAACCATGGTTCGCTCACGCCTTGAATATGTATCTCCCGTTTGGTCTCCTTATTATGCGGCACATATCCAACGCATTGAAAGAGTACAAAAAATGTTTATTAAACATATTAATTTTAAAATGTGCAAGTCGTTCTCTGATTACAAATCTGCCCTAATTTTTCATTCCTTGGACTCTCTTGAAAATAGACGTACTCTTCATGATATGATGTTACTCCATAAAATAATTCACTTTAAAATTGACAATTCTGAACTTCTCAGCAAATTGTCACTCAATACCCCCATGTCTCGCACGAGACACACCGCGAGCCAAGTTTTCCATCTTCCTGTTTATCGCACAAACTACGCTCTGAGTGAATCTGTGATATCTACAACAAACATTTTGGAGACATTGACGTCTTTCATTTGAGCGAGCGAAATTTTAAATAAGTGATCGGAGCAACATTTCGACGCGGATGTGACCACGATGTAACGTGATATTATAATACTTGTATATTACTTTTTATTTTATTTTATCTTAATTTTATTTTTTATTTCCAGTATTTTAACTCTTAGATATTATGTATACCTTATTTTGTCTTAGTTTAACTTCAATCTTGTTTCTCACTATCATTTGTTGATTGTTAACTATTATTTTTAATCTGTGGTAGCATGTAATTGGCCTTATTTTAATTATTCTGAATGTTTCTTTTATATATATAATATCATAATAATGTAATATATAATATATAATATATGTATGTATGTAATAATAATAATAATATATATATGTATATGTATGCTATATGTATGTGGCATGCTCATGTATCATGTCATGTGTCATAATATGTAATAATAATAATATATATCATGTATCATATGCATGTAATATGTATGTATGTACATGTATGTATGTATATGTAATATGTAATATGTAATAATAATAATAATAATATGTATGTATATATCATATATATGTTCCATCTGCCTGCTATATATATATATATATATATATATATATCCATATATATATATATATATATATATATATATACCATATATATTAAATTGATCACTTATTTTTCAAAGTTTAATTTTATATTATAGGCTATTGAAAACATTTTTTTTCCTTATTCGGAACAGTGCAACCCGTGCCGACTTGCGCGCAAAGATGTCCCATACAAATTGCGTCACTGGAGCGGCGCGCTATCGTTGTTATTATCGTTTAGTCTAGGCTTGTCGGGTAGTAGCACGGATTGTTTTATATTTCGAAGATGTCAATGGAACTTAGAAGCAATTAAAACACTATTTTCTTGGTTGGTGAAGTAAATCACCAAATAACAGGTGTAAACTACCATCTAATCGTCAAGTTCTCGCGGTTCTATTTTTCAATATACGTGAAGTTAATTTGACTGTTAATGAAAGCCCAAATCTTATTATTCTTGAGTGCAATATATTCTGAAAAAAGGCTAGAACACCTACCAGAGCTGTTCTTAATTATGTTAAGAAGTTAGTAGAACTTTATCAGGTCTGACGAGAACTGCAAAAAATAGCAAGAAGATGCAGGACTTACATAGGCGCCGCGAAGAGAACTTTCAACTTGAATTAGATAATTTATTCGATATCGCACAAACCGATGCTCTTAAATGTGCTGTGATACGACAGCATCTTATACAGGATGCTTGAACGGAGCTTGTGTGCAAAAACTAGAAAGAGATTTGTTACTCTTTGCTTGCCGCCATCATATATATGAACTGATGCTCAAAAGTGCGTTTGAATCGCGAAATCGATTGTGCGAGATGATTATAGCGAACTCATTGAGCTTGCTATTGTTTTTCTGGGTGGAGGCAATGAAAATAAAATAAAAATCAGACCTGCTGGCCCAATGCACGATGGATGGCAAGATCTATTTACTCCTTAAAAATACGTTAGCTGCAGTCCCAGTTTAAAATGTGCGCTAAGGACAAACAAGCTTTACGAGATATCTGTTTATTTATTGTGGCATTGCCAAACTACATTCAAGCCATTTGAAGCCTTAGCTTGAATGTAGTTTGGCAATAAAAGCTCCGAATCAAGATTTTTGGTTTTTAAAAGATTACGAAGAAGTTGACAATTTCCAAAGCGGTTTTATACAAGTTCAGTCAACATTTGTGGTACTTGTCAGAAGAAATAGCTGTCTTTTTAATGTTTGATGACAACATTGATGAGCAAACCTAAGGAAACATTGTAGAAAACTTACAAAAAGAAAGTTTTGGTGATTCGGGAAAGATATATATTCCATCAAAGGAACAGATGTCTGTCTCTCTATATGGTACGTAAGTAGTGTTTAATCTGGTATTTAAATTAGCACTTATTTGTTTTATTTATAGGTACTACAAGTATTTGTTTTCTTGTCTTATGAAAATATTTGAGTGATTTTGTTTCTGTCAAGAGTAAAGATTTATTTTCACGACTGAAACTTGATAGTAGTTTCCTTCAAGAAATTGTATCATCATAGAAAGATAGCGCGAAGTTTGTGGAAGCTAAAAATAAGGTTACTAGCTTAAAAACAGTTAATGACACAGCTGAAAGAGCTGTTAATATAATAAAATACTATCATGGATTGACTACCGCAGATGAAGAACATAAGCAGTTCATATTATGTTGTGTGCCAGAACATAGAAAAATTTGCCCAGACTGTAAAAAAAGAGACTTTTAAGAAGAAATATCCAAGTAAATAAATATAAATTTGGATCTTTTTTGATAATTATAAGAAAAACATTATATAAATACATGTTTTCATCAATATTTATCTAACAAAATGTTTTAAGTGATCATCTATCACTATATTTAAGAGACACTTAAAGCGGCTATTTTCTAAAACTTTGAGGGGAGCAGGTCAGCGGTTGAATTAACGTAGGAGTTCTATATATATATATAGGATGCTCTTCATATATATATATGTATATGCTATGCTATATAATAATAACTAATATATATGTAATAATAACATAATATGTATATATATGTATATATATGTAACGCCTCATATAATATATGTCACTCTCCATCATATCATGTAATATCCTGCCAACCTGTAATATGTAATATGTAATAGCCTCCTCTATATGTATATATATATATATATATATATATATGTATATGTGCTGCTATATAATATGTATATGTATATGTTATATGTATATGTATATATGCTGTAATATGTATATAATATGTAATAGCAACCATATATGCTTAATAATAATAATAACCTTAGCATAACATGATATCGCTGTAGGTTACCCTAAATACATAAATAAATAAACATTTAGAAAGAGAATTTTAAAAAGATGTTTAGGGGTCTGTTTGATTCTTTGAACACGCTCTGTGACATTCGTATCCCGATATTAGATCATAGAATCGAAAAATACGTCACCCAAACATGAAATATTCGTTTAAAATTTTCCTTATAAATAGCGATATCGATCAAAACTTATTTCAAAACGTAATCTGTCAATAAATTGAACGGTATTGCGGTCCACGCGAAATCTTCACAAATCCGTGAGATTCTCGAGTAGAGTTTTTTATTGGGCCCTCCATCCCCCGAATATTTCTCCTCGAGGGAAGCGTTCAATAGTTAATTTATTCCTTCCCATTGATTTCTATTCATATGGATAAAGAGTACTTCGCGGATGCAACAGACTAATGGATTTTGTGGCGTGGAGAATTCCCTGTTTTATAGAAAAGCGGGCCAAATAAAGAAACACGAAAATAAGAACTCTATTGAAATTTGAGGGTGAACATAGAAGATTTTAAAAAAAAGTAAAATATTATCAAAGATTTTTTTAAATACTGCATTGTTTTGGCCAAAACACTATGATATTTTAACATTTTATAACTGTTAATTCAAAAAACTTTGTTTTATATCACAAATTGTATTTATTTTAGTTTACGACAGCTGTTTCATTAACCAATGTTGACATCATCAGGTGTTATATTACTGTTAACAGTAACTAACCGTTCTTTAAATTAAAATATTTAGGTACCTTACTCAATGTTAGCAAGAACTTCAAAATTATATCAAAGAAATTATTCAAATTGACTTAGGACCAAATACACAAATATTTGAAAAATTACGAAAATTTGACATTTGATATATATTTTTATAACACCTGATGACGTCAACATTGGTTGATGAAACAGCTGTCGTAAAGTAAAATAAATACAATTTGTGATATAAAACAAAGATTTTTGAATTAACAGTTATAAAAGTTTTTTTTTTAAATACACTATTAAAAAAATATATCATATTTTCGTCTTCCTCAACTTGTTTAAGACTAAAGAGACTGTAATTAATACGAAATGTAAACGTTTGTTTTCTAGAAGTTTTATTATATTTTATGTGAATGTCAGACAAATATCTGACATTCCCATAAAATATAATTAAACTTCTAGTAAACAGTTGTTTTCTTCTTCTTTTTCTTTATTTAGGACTGTATCCTGTTATTTCTCGGAGCCTGTTCCTGGGATGCAGATATCCAACTGTCTTTCCATCTTTTAGGTCAATTTCATGTTGGTACTTTATTTGCCGCTATATTTATCACTCTTTCAGAACATGCTCTTTCCATATGATCTCTCCAGTAGCGTCATCTTAGTCTTCTCCATCACGCGATATCTTCTACATTGCAGATCTTTCTTATTTCAGAATTTAATATTCTGTCTCGGAGTGTCGTTCCCGCAACGGATCGGAGAGTCATCATTTTTGTAGTTCTTAGGAGACTTTTTGTCTTGATGGTGTCAGCTCTCGTTTCTATTCCATATGTCATTATAGGAAGTACGTTATCAAATACATATGTTTTCATTTGTATTATTTAATTAATATGGAGTGTCATATAATTAAGAGTCTGTTGGTATAGGATTCTCCTCCTGTGATGTTGAACTCCAGATGTCTCTCCATTGTAAAGGATGGTTTATTAATTAGGTGAATGCCGTCCATCTGGTACACCATGCAGAACAATATATGAAATTCTTGTAGGATGCATTCACGTTATCAACCAACCCCATCAGATCACGTCTTGAACCTCACAGACCTCTCGGATTATGGTGTTCCTTCACGATCACATAAAATCCTGATCAATGCTGTGATACTCCATAAATAATGAACATTTATATAATATAAACATCTGGTCACTATAAATTTTATTATATTATATTTCATGGTTTTGGCATGTTTGGCTTACACATTGGCTGGCACATTGGCTTACTAAAGCATTGTCAAATATTAAATCATGATAATTATTTAAGCTAAAGCTGAAGTGTTTCGCTAAATGATAAGCTAAATAAGTTTTTTTACTATAGATGTACGAAGCGTGGTGGAACGGGTCGCTTGGTTGCTTGCAGCGTAGCTCAGCACCAAGCACGGATCCTTCATATTGGACATATTTTTGGGAAGGCAAATATGTTACTCCCATAAAATACTTAATAACTTCTAGAAAACAGACGTTTTCATCAATTTTACATAATACATTTATTTCTATAAGAAAATATATTAGCTTCATTCCAATGTCGTTAATGAATGATAACTGACTAGGAAAGGGCCCGATGTAGGAAATAGACTTGTGAAGTGGATTTTTCATGATTAAAGTACTTCCTAAAAGTTGTACACAGTCAAAATAAGAAAGCGCAATAGCCACCCAATATCTAGAAAAAAGCTTAAAAAAATTCGCCACTAGTTTCAATAGCCAGGTGGCTGAGCAGATAGCTTGCCTTCTCTATTCTGCTAGATAGTCGTTTGCATTTTTTTTTTTGCATATTAGCAACGGTGAATTATTTTTTTAGGAATTGGCCGTCTATTGCGCGTTCTTACTTTGACTGTGGGCGACATTTAGGGGGTACTACAATCCTGCAAAATCTCATCCCGAAGAAAAATTTCCTATGTCGTGCCCTCCCATTGTGAAAGATTTTATAATTTACAAATTCTATACATTGTGAAGTTACCAGTTCTTTACAGTCAATTCAAAGATCTTAGACATATTATATATAATAAATTAATGTTAACATTATTACATTCATATATCTACATAAATTAGTTCACTATACCTCCCATATTATCTATTGTTCAATAATAATAAATAATACGTTTTTAAATGGTAATTTATTATTCTTAAAGTAAGATCCTGGCGTATATACACGAGTATTTATTTCACAAAGGCGGTCTGTAATTTACTTCTACAAACATTATTTTAAACTCGTAATAAATATTGGAAATATTAGGATTACGAATCAAAAAAATATCCATCGTTTATCTAAGGCATAGGTTCCCAAACTTTATTGACCCATGGCCCCCCTTTCAGTCACAAAATTACCCAAGGCCCTCTAGGAAATTTACATTTATTAATGTAAACAAAACAGAAAAATGCAGTGAATCTAGTTATAGTTATAAATAAGAAACATTTATAATTGATAAGTAATTAATATTAATTAAATAATCCTAATGAGAAAGACGAACCTCATGTTCTATCAATATCGAACCTGGTGTGAAATCATTAAAAAATATATTCAACTACGAGAGTATTTTTTTAATTTCAGAAAGGTATTTTAGAAATAAAACAATTCGAAAAAATACATTATAAAGGTAATTATTATAAGTGAATAATATCAGAGAAAATGTAAAACTAATACTATGTACGCATATGATTATTTGAAATATCACAAAATCATATATGATATTATTTTTAAGGTAATTTTATCCTGAGCTTTTAGTATTTAACTAATTATATACGTATGTACATCGTGTAATAACGGATTTTAAATATTCTAAAAGGTTATAAATTTTAGCACATCGTGGCAACCTTTTTGCTTCCCAGAACTCCCCTACTCCCCCAGGACCAGAATTACCCCCCTCAGATCCCTCCAGGGCCCCCTGGGGGGCCAGAAAGCCAACTTTGGGAACCTTTGACATAAAGGATTTGAAATTAGAAAGAAAACCTTTGCTCATTAACATATAATATTTTTACCATTGTTTCTTCATTCATTCTTTCCATGTGTCCAAACCATCTTAATGATTCTTTCATTATTTTGTTCATGACACCATCATTCGCATCGCATTCACTTCTTGTATTTTCATTCGACACTCTATCATACACAGAGTATCCACACATTCGTCTAAGAGATCTCATTTCTACTATTATTTCGCGCGTGCACGACATGATGTATAAATGTTGAGGAAGCGAGAGAAATATGTCATAAAAGAAATGTGTGTGAGTCCATTCTTTCTGCCTACCCCTTCGGGGAGACGGCGTGATGGCTAGTTAGTTAGTTAGTAACCTTTGCTCAGTTTTTGTTGTTTTATATATAAATTTGTAAAACTCCATTATAAATAATTCTTCGTATTCTTCTTCTCCTTCAAACTATTTCCGTTCGTTCCTGGACAAAAGCGTCATACACATCATGCCACACTGTCTTGTACAGACTGCTTCCAGGAAAAATACCGTAGAAATAAGATCACTAATAATAATTTACGGTAAAACTCCGAACAAAAGAATCTTATGTAAATGATGTCCTAAATAAAATTAAGAAAGAGTTCGTAAGATGGTTGTAAGACAGTTGCTACTTATGGCCTAGCTATATAATTGTCCAAAAAAAGGGCCGAAAAACTACGAGTGACCCAAAGAGCCATGGAAAGAACCATGTTAAGAATAACCTTGAGTTAGAAACGATACGGTAAGAGTAAGTATAGAGAAGAAACAAAGATCACTGACATCATCCATAGGGTAGCGACTCTAAAGTGGCAATAGGCAGGTCAATGGGTAGCCAGAAGCTCGAATGAAAAATGGACAAGAAGACTGCTGACTTGGAGACCATGGACAGCAAAGAGAAGTGCGGGACGACCGCAACTGTGGTGGAAGGATGACCTGAACAGACATATCGGAATAACCTGCATGCAGTTGGCACAAGACAGAGTGACGTGGAAGCCAATGGAGGAGACCTTTGTCCAGGAGTGGACGGGAATAGGCTGAGAAAGAAGAAGAAGAAGAATATGGTTTTAGCAAATATACAGTAGCTTTAACATGTTATCAAGCAATGTATATTGAAAACTTGTCATGGTAAACATTGCTTGATCAAATTATAAAATTCGTAAAATTCTGACATGTTAGTTAGTTAGTTATGTACACAAAAGTATCATCGCCCAAATACCAATTTAGAGGGGAAAAAATAATATACGATTGATTATTGTGTTAAAATTTCAACAACCGCCACTGGTTATAAAACTGATTGATTATATTTTTAAATTTCAAGGTTAACAATATTATTCGTTATCTGGCAGGATTCTCTTAAGTAGGTACCTAGCTGCATTCATATGTATATATATTGAGATAATCAACATGAATTATAAATTTATTTATTTTATGAATTTATTATTATTGCGATCAAGCGGGTCATCCTTCAAGCTCATGTGAAACAGGGAGATAAATAATATTCAAATTAAATAATATAATTTACTGTCAATATTCTCACGTTGACGGATTTTTGTTATTGAAGATATACGTCAATTTTCTATTTTTAACTCTCCCTCGGGTAGCTTATAAAAATATAACTAACTTAAAAAGAAACCAATTTTCGACAACTTACCTAAAAGTACATCATGGTTGACGCTATCAATTATTATATAATTGTATTATTTTTTTTCTAGCAGTGTTATTTTATTTTGGTGAAAAGACATCTTTTGCTTATGACGAAAATATGACAATTATTTCGTTGCTAAATAATTGTCATATTTTCGCATTTTCTAAGCAACAATTATTTAGCAAAGAAATATATGTCATTTTTCCAAACTTTCATCAATTCAATAAAAACTCTATAAAATTAACTATATTATTGTATAAAATATAAGAAAAAAATTGCATAGAAGTAATAAAGGTCAAAGATTTAAATAAATGTAATTAGCAAAGAAATACATGTCATTTTAACATGAAATTCAATTAAAACTCTATTAAATTAACTTTTTCATCCTATAAAACATAAGAAAAAAGTGGATATAATTATTGTAATAAAGTTTATTTTGCAACAAAGAAAATATATTCAATGATTTAAATCAACAGTATTATAATTCTTTGTTTAACCCTTTTTAACTAATTCCATCACACCGTCTTTCCCAAGGAGTAGGCAGAAATAATGGACTACCACACTTAAACCGATGCGGCACTCCATCCTTCTCTTTTCGCCCCCGCGGGATACGCGGTATGATGGGTTGCGAACCTCATCGCCACTTTAACAGATACTAAACCTTCTTTCACCTAGCCGAACACTCGGATTTTTAATGATGATTAAATGATTGAATGATTTTTAATAACTGACCTTTCGTTAGTAGTATTTGTTCTTATTGACGCCAAACCAAGTCCCTGGAAAAACTTTTGCAGCGTCATCTTCGCCAACTACATAGAATACGCTGGTTCCGCAAGGTCTCCAATCCCGAGGTGCTAAGGAGATCCAACTGCTCCAATATGGAGACACTGCTCACTCGCGCTCTCTTGTGCTGGTCTGGTCATGTGCTTTGCATGCACGATAACAGGCTTCCTAAAAACATTTTACATAATGAACTATTAGAAGGGAGTATATAACATATTATATAATGAACTATTAGTGATGTCAGGAGTTCCACTAAAGAACTACAAGGAGTTTGTCTACCTCGGGAGCAAAATAACATGGGACGGTTGGTCTAAGAGCGAGATCGACAGGCGTATACATCAGGCTAGGCTTGCATTTAATAAAAAGTCGAAAATAATAGAATCAAATAATATAGACCTAAAACTGAGAATACTCATCATCAAGACCTATGTGGAGTATCTTGATGTACGGCTGCGAGACATGGTGCCTATCCGAAAGAGATAAGCGGAGACTAGAGGCTTTTGAGATGTGGTCCTATAGAAGACTATTAGGAATTTCCTGGAGAGACCACATCACGAATGAGGAAGTTCTTCAAGGAATCGAAGGAGAAAGACAACTGCTCAGGACCTTGTGCGAAAGGCGTGCAAGATGGATCGGCCATGTTATACGTCAAGAAGGTCTCTTGCATGCCATAATGGAGGGTATGACCGAGGGGACAAACTCTAGGGGACGCCCACGCCGAGAGTACCTGGAGGACCTGTTGGTGGACGTGCGCTGCACATCATATGCAGATTTCAAAAGAGCCGCACAAGACAGGGAAGAATGGAAGAGAAAAATAGAAGAAATTGTTGCAAACCAATCCCAGAGTTGAAACTTTCTAACTAACTATTAGAAGGGAAAAGGAAGCACGGGGGACAGCGCAAGAGATATAGAGACAACATGCATACTACAGTAAAGAGTGTAAACAGATAAACGGACTGGGAGCAGTTGGCAACCGAAAGGCAACCAGAATGAAGAAGAGTCGTCGCTATGTGACAGGTCGTAGGGGCAAAATATCCCTGTCCGGAGTGTGACAAAGTCTGTCATTCAAGGATAGGACTATTACCACATTAAGTGGCACAGAAGACAAACCTTGATATTTTTGTGTTGCTTATGCTCGTACCCACGGGCAATAGGCATTATTTGTTCATATATATAATTTTTTTAAGAAAATTGAAACGCAATTATTTAAGGCTCAATTTTTTGTTAAATGTGTATTAAAGTTAAAATAGTAATGACAGTTTTTATTCCTGTACGTCAACAATTTTAAGAAAGCAACCTTCTCTCGCAAAAGTTACGAAATTATTTAAAACTGCACGCGAGCGATTCTGCGTTATGTTTGTTTCACGCGACTCATCAATACATCTCACGTAAGCGCCTCCGTACATAAAATAAAATTTCCGAGATCTCAGAACTGGTCCCCACTTGAGTAACATCTCCGATACCTTCGGTTCGTATATAAGAGAAGATTCGGCATTACCTAGGGTCATTTAGTCAGTGATGTAGGTGACGGAAACACTCTCATCACAATGGTGAGTGATTTGATTTACTCTTCCAAACGATAGTAATTATTTCTACGATATGATATACTTATCTAATTATATACAATGAGATGATCTAATACTACACTTCATCTAAATTTCGTACTAAAAAATACGAAATAGATTTATAAACAAATAAAATCGGTTTTATTGTTGTTCGTATAATACTTAGTGTTTTTGTATTTAAAGTTTATTTTGTTGAGACTATGTTTTACTATCTCGTCGAAAATTAGTAAAAATACTAAATTTATTACAACATGAATCGAATAAACTCGACTATATTGTTGTTTGTGTAATATCAAGTGTTTAAAAATTTTAAGTTTTTTTTGGTTTAGTGAAAGTGTGTTATTTTAGTATGTTATGTATGTCAGTGTGATAAACAAGTTTATAGTTACAATAATCGTAAGAAATAATTATATTAAGACGATGATACTTATTTGATATTTTATGAACATATCCACTATTTTTTCACTTTTGAGTTTTTAAATAAAGAAGTACTGTTTTAATTATTTTGAATAATTGAATTTCATAGTTTTAATGCCATATTAATTATTAATTTTATAGATTCATTTCACAGTGTGTAAAAATATAATACATTTATTTGTATTTTGATAAATGTTTGCATAAATAAATGTTCATATATGACAGGTGTGTCATTTTTATTATTATTATTTTGTTTTATGCGTCTCCCGCGGGGCGAAAAGAGAAGTATGGAGTGCCGCATCGGTTAAAGTGGGACAGTCCATTATTTATGTCTACCCTTTCGGGGAGATGGCGTGATGGTTAATTAGTTAGTTAGTTAGTTATTTTGTTGAATCGCTATTTACATCATTACACCGCGAACCAAATCGATGTAAAGGGTACAGCTATTGATTCTCGTGACATGTGATAGGTAGCTAATCTATGGCTATTTTGGTGTCACGTGAATTTTGCACTAGACAAAAAAAATGTGACAGAATCACACTGCTATCGCCGGGAATCGGAACCTTCGGATACCAGTCAAAGTACTTACCACTCGGCAACGAAGGTCGTCAGGTGATTCTAGTGACACTTGTTCAAAGCTTGCATAACCAAATTAACTAAATATATAATACTTAGTATGATTTTTTATCCTTCATGTTACTATGCTTTTAATGTGGCTAACTGTGATCAATTATTTCAAGTACAATTAGCACAATGTTTTATAAAAAGAAATAAAAATTGTATTAAATAATAATTAAATAAAACGATGTTTTTTAACTACTTCCACTTTTGTCTTTATTAGGACAGCGACCGGTTTCGTCAGGCTCGCTGGCATCGACAGACTTGACCAGTCGCTGTCTAAATAAAGACAAAAGTGGAAGTAGTTAAAAAACATCGTTTTATTTAATTATTATTTAAAATGAACTTCCATCAAGATATTTCAGTAAAATCATTTGATTATCTTAAAATTGTATTACTTATTGCCTTATTATAAATGTTCAAATCTCCATATCTTATACATATATTAACAAGTATTCATTATTCATCTATATTTTTTTAATACCAGCATTAAAAAAAATTCGTCTCGTTGATTCGCATTTTTATTAATACAATCTGTAAACGTGAATGGTTATTGTTTTGTGAAATGGTGATATGTTATCGAAATATCAGATTATGCGTTAATGATATATGTTATAATACACCTAATAAATAATTTGATTTAAGTGATTTAGTATTCATATGATAATCATTTTATTTTTTTAAATATATTTATTGCATTATAATTTTTATTTTGTGTAATAAATCTATTTATCATTACTTCATTATTTGATAAAAACAATAGCATCAAAGCAAATAGGTGTGGAATCAAGTGAATCAAAATACGACAATTACATGTTTGTTGCTCTTGTCATTTGGCTGTTTGACAACCTTCGTGGCAAAGTGATAAAAACTGCCACACCGAAGGTCCCAAGATTGGTTCCGGGCAAAAACAGTATTATTCTCACACTGTCTTTAGTCTCATTCTCTCATTGGTTTTTCGGCAGTTAAATTACGATAGATTAGCTACCTATCACGTGTCATGAGAATCAATATAATAGCTATACCCTTTTCATCGAATTGACATGCACTGTAATGATGAAAAAAGATATTCAATTCAGTAAAGTTGCTAATAAAAAGGTATAAATCAAATGCTGCATCGGTAAGAAGACGAAATGCCTTCAATGCAGAAGAACTTTGAAATGCCTCTGTTTGGCATTCCGAGAATAAAAACAAGATAACGCCCTTATTGATGGTTTTGATTTTTATTTTGATAAATTATAAATTATTATAATTTAAACGCGATTGTTTCGACGATTTTTAACTAACTTATCATCACGCCGTCTCACCGAAAGCGTAGGCAGAAAGAATGGACTGTCACATTCATTTTAAATAATAATATACTTATTTGTTCATTTTAAATAATAATTCAATAAAACATAGTTTTATTTAATTATTATTCAAAATGAACTTTCATCAAGAGATTTCAGTAAAATCATTCGATTATCATAAATAATAAGTGCTGTTTGTGAAAAAACTTGAGAATGCCTCAATAAGGCGAAACAAATTTGTCACCAGTAATTATATTTTTATAACTAACTAACTAACCATCAAGCCGTCTCCCCGAAGGGCCAGGCAGAAAGAATGGACTGCCACACTTTTCTTTCCTGACATATTTCTCTCGATTCCTCAAGATTCATACATCGTGTCATGCACGCGCGTCGATTTCTCTGACTCCACACGTGGCCGACATTCAATATTTGATATATTTGATCGTGCCACGCTTTCCTCGGTCTTCCTCTATTTCTGGTTCCTATATTTTTATAAAAATAAAAATTTCTGAAAAACCAACAAAGCAATCACGTTTATATTATAATTGATAAAGCTCTTAGCTATAAGGAATGTTAATATCCCTGGATAATAATCATTATGTTCAAAGTTAACCTAAGAAGATCATACGATAATTTCATTTGTATACCATTTTTTGTTAGGTTCTAAACATCGATCACCCGACAGCTTAAAATATTTCTATACATGACACATTTCACTATTCGAAGACGAGTGTTATGTATTATTTGATGTCAACGTATACGAGTCGAGGTCACGATTTGATAGATTCAATTAATGTTAAGGTCAACTGTATTTCTGTTTTAAAATTCTTTGAAATTACGAAACAGACGACGCATCTTTTCCTCGTGTCTCTTTCCGTGAACTCATTTCGTAATCATCTTCTTAGGGGTCAGCATTCGTATACAAGTGACCAACAATATTTTTTTTTTTTTAAGTCATACTAATATGTAAATGGTATACTTAAACACATCACTGCAAATAAAAAATATGTACACTTAAACAAAGATATAATTCTAGTGTCAACTCTTAAGTAAATATAGCTTGGAGCTGGTAAAAGCAGGATGAAAGTGGGATGAAAATAATGAGATCACTGAAAATAATGTGCGGGAAAACCATCCGCGCATTCTTCCTGGCAATCTCACTTCTATAGCATTTATACTACTTTTATCCTAATATGTTATTAAGTAAATTAAAATGAGCTTTTATTTATAAAAGTAAACACGGTTGTGGAATGGTTTCACTTGGGCTTAATTTATAACTAACTAGCCAACTAACCATCACGCCGTCTCCCCGAAAGGGTAGGCAGGAATGGACTGTCACACTTTAACCGATGCGGCACTCCATCCTTCTCTTTTCGCTCCGCGGGAGACGCGGTGTGATGGGTTGCGAACCTCATCGCCACCAATAGGCATCTCCCGCGCACACTCGATCGTCCAACATCCAGAAAATAAATCTAAAACAATTAATATTAAATTCAATGATATGAAATAAAACAACAATAAAAAAATAATTTAACACATAATGTTATTTTTAGATGGTGCACATATTGTCTATTTAATTTGAGTTCCACGTATCCACCGTTTTTTAAAATCAGCAGTAATTAGGCACTCAAAACAAACCAACACAAGCAAGAACTTTAAAATTATTCAAATTGTCATCGGAACAAATGAAATTTCATGTTTACACCTGTCAAAATTCTTTATGTAAACGAAAAAACTTGTATAATTTTAACATCAAAACAGTACAAACGTATTACGCGTCACAATTAACTATTATAAAGTGCGGCAACAATCAAATTGACCAAAACAATTCACTTATACACGAAATATCTCCAAATTTACGGGAGCACCGCACGAACCAAACCAAATTTTCAAAATCAGGACCAGTAATATTGTAGTAAACTTGGATTTAATGTATGTAATTTATATTATAAATTATATACATTAAATCCAAGTAAAACCATTAAACAATCGTGTTCACTTATATAAAATAATGATGGAGTTTTACACAACTTATACCTCAACCATCAAACTTTTATCTTATTAGTTTACTTATATCCTCTTAAGACTACAGTGTTGCATATACGTATGAAACAACATATCTTTTTATTATCATTGAGTTTGATATGCCATCTACCTCGTTAATCCTGAGTAATTGCAAGTCCTTACTGAGTATCAAAGCAGCCAGGATACTACTTCAATTAAAAAAATAATAAAAATATTAATGTCCACATATGTGACCTTACGGTCTGAACACTATATTCCAATGTACAAGTCATTGACGACCTTCGTGGCAGAGTGGTAAGAGCTCAGACTTCCATATAGAAGGTCCCGGGTTCGATTCCCGGCGATAGCAGTGTGATTGTCACACTGTCTTTGGTCTGGTGTAGAATTCACGTGACAATAAAATGGCGATAGATTGGCTACCTATCACATGTCACGTGATTCAATATAATAGCTAAAAAATAAATTGTGTACAGTAATTGGGTTCAAACGACCTGTTGTATACATAAAAATAAAAATAAAAATTTACTTAATTTTCTTTTGTTGCAGTTGTACAATCCGTTTTTCATACTAGTCCTACTTGCGCTGGCCGTGAAGGAATGCCTGGGCGAAGGAAAACTGCTGAGTTCTCCCATTGCGAGTAAATGTGCTGAACGTAAGTACAATTGAAATTACAGATAGATTTAAAATTGCTTTCTGTTATATTTGGAACTGTTCAATAATTTAATACATCAATTAAGCACTTCATATTTTTGGTTATTCACTATATCATTTTATTATTAAATAATACCAGAGAATGGCAGCAAGCTGCCGAAACCGGTCGACGTTAAACACAGGTGGAAGCCCACTAAACATATAAAAATTAAGAAATTTTGTATAATTTTATTTCATTATTTTTCATTTAATATTTTTTTAATACTCAATGCGGGTTTTTTTCAAAATTCGAGATAATTTTTTTCCACGTGTTTTGAAGGTCTTATACCTTACGAACTGTTTATATCATTCTCACAGTGATAAAAGTGTAAAACCTTCGAAAGAAATCGAGAAAAATAATCTAAAAAGTGGAAAAAAACAGTGTTTCAATTCAATAAAATTTCGTCATTACGGAATCCTTCCGTGTAACACCTTGAATTTATGAAGAAGAAAAATGTATGTTGAATACATACAATTTTAAATATAAACGAAAGTTTTGATTTTCCGAAAAAGTTTTACATAAAATAATCTAATGATTTTACTGAAATTTGATAGAAGTTAATTTTAAATTATAATTTAATTATACGATTTTTTTAATAGTTAATTCCACTTTTGTCTTTATTTCTACCGCGACCGGTTTCGCCAATGAAGTTGCATCGACAGACTGGTGACATTGTTATAAACCTACTGTTATTAACAGTTTATAATAATTTAGGGAACCACGTATTGCAATTCATATTTGAAAATGCCCAAGCTGTGTAAACATATTTTTAACGAATTTTTATGAATAAAAACACTGTTTTTTACACTTTTGAGTTTATTTTTCTCGACATGTTTCGAAGGCTCACACCTCGAGAGAACAATATAAACTGCTATAGCTAACATATTTTAAAGCCTATGCTTTCTAGAAATATCTTTATTTTATTGTTTTATTTTATTTTGGAATCTCACTATATTTAATTGTTTTATTTTATTTATAATGGAAACATGTCTGAGTTCAGTGAAAATAAAAAGTGTTGTAATACAAAGTATAATTATATTTATTCAAATAATATTTATTCAAATAATAATAATATTCAAATTTATGTATTTGAGTAAAATTCGTTCGTTCTTAAACCTACTCCCACCTTCGTGGAATATTTCTCATCGGCCGAATACCCGGTTGATCCAGTGTATAAAATATATGGACGTTATGTAAATCTCGGTATTATAATGGCGGATTCCGCACAATTTATGACCCTCTCCATCAATTTAATATGTCCACATATGTACACAAAACAATAATTTATCGTTATTAGTGAAGTAACTAAGAGTTTATAGTCGTTACTGTGTCAAAGGTGTGCGGTTATTTTGCGAACCCTCGATGGGGACGTTTCAATACCGAAGGAGGTTTATTTGTCCAAAGTAAACGTATTCTGTAATATGCAAGCATAATTACTAAAGTGCCTCATTGACGAAGGTTTCCTAATCACTGATAAAAATATATCACACTAAACGTTTATTGTAAAAAAATAATATCACCAGCAATTCTTTAAGGTACATAAGAAAGTAGTAATATGTAGGTTTGAATGACCTTGGGAAAGACCAAGGTGATGGCAACGGAAAGGCTTCAAATCAACGTGGATGACAACAGAATTGAGAATGTCCAAGAATATACATACCTGGGACACAATATTCGATTGGATCAAAAAACCAAAGCGCAAGGCTCAAGAGAAGAATTGGACTTAGCTGGGCAGATACATAAAAGTTATTAGAAATAGTGTGTACCAGCTAAAAAGCATCAATAAGTGAAATATAATAAAACTTGAAATGTAAAACTTCCGTTATATCGTCAAATGATGAAATAAATTTATGAAAGAGAAAAAAGGTGGTTCTGATTCACAAAAATACATCATTATTAAATTTCGCAGTATAAACAATTTAAGATTATCGCACCATACCCTTACTCGGGATTCTTGTAGTTATTTATTCTCTAACTAACTAACCTAACCATCACGCCGTCTCCACAAAAAGGTAGGTAGAACAATTGGACTGCCACACTTTTCTTTCCTGACATGTTTCTCTCGCTTCCTCAACATTCGTACATCGTGTCATGCACGCGCGTCGATTTCTCTGACTCCTCACCCACCAGACATTCAATATTATATTTATTTGATCGTGCCACGTTTTCCTCGGCCTTCTTTTATTTCTAGTTCCATTTACATCGGTAACATGTACTTTTTTACCATTCTTTCTTCATTCATTTTTTCCATGTGTCTAAACCACCTTAATGATCCTTTCATTATTTTGTTCATAACACCAACATTCGCACCGCATTCACTTTTTATATTTTCATTCGACACTCTATCATACACAGAGTATCCACACATTCGTCTAAGAGATCTCATTTCTACTGCATTTATCCTACTTTCATTACTTTTTTGTCAGTTCCATGCTTCACTTCCATACATAAGGGTCGATACAAGAACACCATTGTGCCCTGTGCCATTTTAGCGTTTTTGGATAGGTTTTCGTTTGCGATGACAACTTTAAGTGCACCATTCACTTTGTTGCCTGCTTCAACCCTTCTTTCAATATCCCCTTCCACTCGTACATAATTTTGTAAACATACTACCCAAATACACGAACTCATCTACTTGCTCCAAATTTTCATTAATTAATTTATTCTTAATTTACATAAGCGTATTACAACTCATCACAAACAACTTTATACACAACTCATCACAAACAACAAAATATAAAACAAAATAAGCGCTTTGTCAGATCAAAAACATATTCACTCTTATTTCACAAAAACAGTTGAATAACGATCAATTATTTGAATTTCATAATAAGCTCTGTTTTGTGTTGAAATAATATAGTGACATTTGAAATACAGGCTTTTTATATGGGTAACTAAGTATCCGATGTAACGAAACAAGGTAAAACACCCAATATGTCAGTCCCATCTAATTTTAAGCAATATTTTGATCGTTCTTTCCTTTAAATAACTTAAGTAGGTATATTGTATACATGTACGGTATTTGTATGAATGTTAAGAAAGCTAGAGAGGTATGTCAGAATAGAGCAGTCTGGCGATTCATCCTCTGCCTCTCTCACGGCCTAATGGTTAATTAGTTAGTTTTACGATAATACAGATGGCAGGGCACAATGGTCTTCTTGTACCGACCCTTATGTATGGAAGCGAAGCATGGAACAGGCAAAAGAAAGATGAACGTAGAAAAAATGTAGTGGAAATAAGATTTCTTAGACAAATGTGCGACACTCTATTGATGATAGAGTATCTAATAAAAATATAAGAAGCGAATGCGGTGCGAATGATAGTGTTATAAACAAAATAATAAAAGAAACATTAAGATGGTTAAACACTTCGAAAGAATGAATGAAGAAAGAATGGTAAAAAACTATATTATAATGATGTTAATGGAACTAGAAATATAGGAATGCCGAGGAAATCGTTTATGTGTCGACAGGATGGTGGAAGTTGGTGCCAGAAGGTTATTGAATGGAGGCCAAGGTTGGGCCGGAGAAGTGTCGGGAGACAGCCAAGCAGGTGAAGCGATGATATTGTGCGGACGGCGAGAAGGGCCTAGAGAACACTGGCGAGAGACCAGGAGAGATGGCGTGGGAGTGGAGAGGCTTACGTCCAGCAGTGGATGGAGACAAGCTGACGAAGAGGAAAACGTAGCATTATCAAATAAATCAAATATTGAATGTCGGCAACAGAAATCGACGCGCGTGCATAACACAATGTATGAATGTTGAGGAAGTCAGAAATTTCAGGAATTAAAAGTGTGGCAGTCCAATCTTTCTGACTACCCGTTTGGGGAAACGGCGTGATGGTTAGTTAGTTAGTTAGTTAGTTCAGATGAGCAAGTCTCGCAAAAGAACATAGTTCATTCGATCTTAAAAAAAACGTATAGCTTCATTTGTACATCGTATGTAAATGAAATATTGGTACGATTATTGTCAAAGCTAACACGGTATATGAGGTTAGGTTGCCTCACGCGGTGAAAAACTCGCATTTTGTAAGAGCCAAGTGTCTTGTCATAATCTCTAAAGAGTATTACATGCGCGTCACATTGTGTGGTGAGTGTGCAGGCGGCCGAAACATCAAATATGATATAAGCAGGAATTATTATGACTAGCCGTGTTAACGCAATGATTATTGCCAACAAATATTATTGCAAACGTACAGGGTACTCGGATAAAATATAAACTCAAATATATGCTTCAAACTAAGTAGGGTCAAAGCACCAATGAATGACCGTTTAAGGTTCAGCTTGTACTGAAATCCACACTAAAGGCATTAATATTATTATTTCAGTGTACAAAATAAAATAAAACAATAAAAAACACATTGATTTCTCTAAATTCTCTAACTTTTTTATTGAAATATGAGTATTACTATTAAAATTAATATTTCTCTAAAAAAATAGCACAATCACCAGTAATTGACCACTTCAGGTTATATTGATAAATACATAGATTTTGCTACATTGTCACATTATGAAACACCCTAACATATAATAATATTTTATGTAAATATTCATGGAATTGCATTAGAAAAACATTAAAAAAAACACTTACCACACCTTTCCTTATAAAAAAACTACTAACAATCTCAGAACAACAACGGGAAGACGCACTTTTACCGTTTGACAAGGCACAATTCAAAACTGATAGTTTTGTTTCTTACCAACAGTTGTCTCTGCCTACCTCTTTTATCATAGTTTCTTGGGATTAAAGTTTTTTGACTGGACACAAAGAGCAATTCTTATTATATTTTGTTTTATTAACTAACGGTCATTTACTGGGGGGCGGTCAAATACTATTGCTTCGACCCTACATCCGTCATTTTATCATTATTAATCATATTCTTATTCTTATCATTTTTTAACTAACTAACCACCACGCCGTCTCACCGAAGGAGTAGGCAGAAAGAATGGACTGCCACACTTTTCTTTCCTGACATATTTCTCTCACTTCCTCAACATTCATACATCGTGTCATGCACGCGCGTCGATTTCTCTGCTATTTGCCTATTGCCACTCTGTCACGAAGGCCGAGTTATTATATAAATAAAAATGTACCTTTATCGGTTTACCTCAAATTTAAAAACACAATAAAAAAAACAGTACGCAGTTTTACCACACTAACTTAAGTACCTACATGTTTATTTTTTAAAGTCGTTGATTTTATTTCGGGTCTCCCAGTATCAAAACATTGTACAAGTATGTGTATATATGTTTTCTCGTGACGGAACTGTCAGAGCATATTTATGTAATATGCACGTGGATGCCAAAACTTCCAAACAACTGGTTTTATAAACTGTGGTATTTTAAATGGAAGTGTATTCGAGTGTCCAAGATAAATAACCTTTACCCTTATGTACAGCTCTTGTTATTTCTGGAAATGGTAATTTCATGTCCAAACAAGTTATTTAAGGTCAGTTCTCTTACATACTTATTCAAATACAATGTATTGATTTTATTATTGTAAATAATTTCAGTATTCAATGAATATTTTTACGTTTGTTATCATGACTTAATCCGTCATGCATAAAAAAATCTTTGTGTCTTCCTCTTCTTCCTTGATATAGACCTATGTGGTCTCTTCTCCAGAGGGTTTCTCCTTCTGTGAGGTGAATTCCTAGATGTTCTTCCATCTTTTAAGAGGTCTTTCACAAGGACGAGTCCCGTTAGGCTGGTTATGAAATCCAATATAGGGGAGTCTGATGATGTCCATTCTTTGGACATGATCAATCATGAATGAGAGTTAACGCAGAAGCTTTCTTTTGATTTTTGTATTCCATCTTACTTCATTATTTGTTTATTTAATTTTAAATTAAATGCATATTTATTTTTATTATTTGTTTCTTGAACAATGATGTAAAACTCTATATTAAATGACCGATTCGAATGAAAACGTAAGTTTTCTAGTAGTTTTATAATATTTAAGTTAAATGTCATTTTTGCCTGTCTAAGGCATTATCAAATTTCAAGAAGAAAAACCCTTTGTTAATGCCTTAGACAGGCGAAACATGTCGTTCACATTAAATATATTAAAACTTATAGAAAACATACGTATTCATTTTATATATATGTTCGTATAATATCTATATATTTTAAAACACGTGTTCTTTTACGAATATTGATATGAAGATTTTCAAAAATATATTGAAGCATTTGCATAAACATATGGGGGTCAAACAAGGCTCGGCAATTTCAAGTGATGACCATTATGTAACAATGTAAATAAAAATGTTGGTTTGTTTTAAGTGCCTTATTACTGCTAATTTAAAAAAAAACGGTGTATACGTGGAATATAAATTAAATAGACAATATTATGTGCACCATCTAAAAATAACATTTTGTGTCAAATTATTTTTATTTTGTTATTTTATTTTATATTATTTGTTTTAGATTTATTTTGTGGATGTTGGACGATCGAAGTGTGCGCGGGAGATGCCTATTGGTGGCGATGAGGTTCGCAACCCATCAAGCGAAAAGAGAAGGATGGAGTGCCGCGTCGGTTAAAGTGTGACAGTCCATTCTTTCTGCCTACCCTTTCGAGGAGACGGCGTGATGGTTAGTTAATAAGTTAGTTAGTTAATAAAAATTATCAAATGATGGAGAATAACATGACACGATCGAATCAACCAAATTAAAAAAAATAGGCATTTTACTTGTGATTAATCATCACGCCGTCTTGGGGGTAGGGAAAATGGAATGACCGACGCACTGTTGTTTCTCTATTATATTATTATTATTGATTCAATCAAGAGGCGGAAAATCGTGCGTGCATAAAACGGTGTATAAATGTTGAGGAAGCAAGAGATGTATGTCAGGAAAGAACAGTGTGGCTGTCCAGTTTTTCTCCGTGATGGTTAGTTAATTTTTTCTCTATATTTTCATACCGTGTCATAAACGCTCTCCGATTTCTATCTTATATATTTTTATTTTTATTTTAAG
Source organism: Lepidostoma basale (assembly GCA_022606425.2). Classification (NCBI taxonomy): domain Eukaryota; kingdom Metazoa; phylum Arthropoda; class Insecta; order Trichoptera; family Lepidostomatidae; genus Lepidostoma; species Lepidostoma basale. Next base: position 70,545 of record JAHDVF020000348.1, on the reverse strand, counting down.
GTAACAAACAGCGAAAAACATATATAAAAATACACAAAGAAGTTCTTAAATAAGGCCAATTACATGTTAATACAAATATTCAAGATTTTCCAACCCTTTTGACAATATCATCGATCCATCTCATCGGTGGCCTTCCGACACTTCGCCTATTTGCCCATGGTCTCCAACTGAGTATCCTGGGTGCCCATCTGTTGACACCCTGTCTAGCCAAGTGTCCAGCCCATTTCAATTTTGCCACTCGGTCCATGACGTCAACAACCCTGGTGCGGCGTCTGATTTCTTCATTCCTTATGCGGTCACGCAGGCCCACACCAAGTATCTGCCTTTCCATGGACCTCTGTGTACACTTGAGCCTGTGGACACTTTTTGCTGTAAGAGTTGTCGTCTCTAGTCCGTATGTCATCATGGGCAGTATACATATGTCGTAGACCTTTCTTCAAATATGACACTTTAAATGTGCATTTGCTTGGAAATCAAAATGTTTTATCACAATGATAAATTTAATGATAGATTTTTTTCTGTGCTAAAGATTTATTAATTTGCGTTAAAGCATTGGGACTGTTTATAGGAAAAACGAGAAATTTCTGTATTTGGCATTTAATACAGGTTTCGATAGTGCACGAGAGCTAATCCAAGTTTCAAGGTGAGCTCGTAGTATAAATCACGCGAATATTGAATAAGCACGCCACACTCGAAGATTCCATATGTGATCATAATATTTAATTAACGTTTATCTGATATCCAAATGCCCCCAGTCATCAAATAACATGGTTAGTGACTAACAAATACAAACATCACATAATCTGCGATCCATCAATTAAAATTAGGAATGTAAACAAAGTAAAATGATTGTACTCGCACTAGTATTAACAAACAAATGCCTGATTTTAAAAGTACTTCCAATCATAAAACTTAAAAAACAAAAAATAACCACATTTCATAGATTTTACACTACTTGATTTTTGTTAAAACCAACCGGTTTCGCTCCCGCCGGAGATTCATAAGAGTTACGAAAACCGGTCGAAGACTCAAACATCAGTAGATTTTAACTAAATATACTTTTTTTATATAAGGATTAATTGTATCTCAATAGAGAAGAAGATGTAAATTTCTTTTTTTGGGAACAGTATAGGGTGGCCGAGGAGCTTACAGGACTTATGACCTGTCATTGGTTGGGTTGAGCGATCGCTTTATGTTTAACAACATTCCCCATTCCGCCTTTCTTACGACCACCACGTCTGACAATTTTTGGAAGATGTAAATATGCTAGAATGCTGCACTTATCTTCACATTTTTTAGTTCACTCTACACTAGCATCATCTATTAAGATTGGGAAGCATTAAGCAGAAAAACTTTATTAATGCACTATGAAAATCCTCTGTGTCTACAAGAATTTGTATACATTCAAAATGTTGTAAATATTCATTTTTAAAAGATTTTTTTACAATTTTCTATTATTTTTATTAATTATTTTAGTGTGTTCAAATCATTGCAGATACCATTTCAGTATTTTAGTTGAAATATTTTTTTTTAGTTAGACATTCAATCATTTAATGTTTAAATAGACATTCTTTTATGAGATAAAATAAAAAATATTTAATACAATATATTGAGTTGTTTTCGACAGCTGATGACGCCTATGTATGTAACTATGTTGGCGTCATCAGGCAAAACAGCTGTCACGTGAATCTCACAAATATATATAATGATACGTAAAATGACATTGGTAAAAATGATTCCATTTAAAACTGTTGAAATTTTATAGTGTTTCGGCCAAAACGATGGATTAACTAACATAATATTTTGTTTACGAGTATATCATCGGTTTTGTCAACATCATAAATCAAATGATAATTCGTAATGAGCTAAAATGATCACCAAATTCATTTAAAAAAAAATGTGTTAAGGTAAATGCTTTTTTGTCCCACATTATTTAAACAAAATCATTTTGTAAATATAATATATTTATCATACAATAAAAAAAGATAATGTGTCTTCATTCTTGTTTCAAATATTTTATTTTGTTTACAGGACCAAAGGAGTTCTTACTGAAGAAGAACTATTATTTTATAAGCAGTCACGTTCCTGAGCTGAACGACACACAAGTTAACTGGCTGGATGCAAGGAACATATGCAGAGAGTACTGCATGGATCTGGTCTCCATGGAAACCATAGAAGAGAATACCATCATCAACAAACTGATAAAAGACAGTGAGTATCCTAACACATATTTCTGCCAAGTATTTCCATTTCGTCGATTGTACATCGTAGATGTCCTTTTTTGAGCTACAATGTAAATCAAAACTTTACTATGTCAAACAAGATCGACTGTCAATTTTAAAACTTTGAACATTTCAGACACTAAACATTTTCTTGAAAAGACTTGTCCTAGGCGCGATATGTCATTTATAAGACATGAAACGTAATCAAACTTTTTAAGATAATCTAATGATTTTACTAAAATCTATTGATAGAAGTTGTTGTTTTTTTAAACGATGTTTTTAAAGAACTACTTCCACATCTGTCTTTATTTCGACAATGACTGGTTTCGCCACGCTCGCAGGCATCGACAGACTGGGACCAGTCTATCGATACCATCATACCTGGCGATACTCGTTTCTGTCGAAATAAAAACAAAAATGGAAAAATTCCAAAACATAGTCGTTTAATTTCATTATCAAACTTACAGAAATGTTTTCATAACAATGTTAAATATTCAAAAAGAATGAATGAAGAAAGAATGGTAAAAAAATGTGTATGTTTACAATGTTAACGGAACTAGAACTAGAAAAAGTCCGAAAAGAACGTGGCACGATCAAAAAATGAAATATTGAATGTCGGCCATGTAAGAAGTCCGAGAAATCGACGTGCTTGCATTACAAGGTGTATGTATGTTGAGAAATCGAGAGAAATATGTCAGTTAAGAACAGTGTGGCGGCCTAACCCTTCGGGAGACGGCGTGTTGGTTAGAGAGTTAGTTATATTTTATAAAATTAAGTAAAAAAATTGTTTACTATTTGTTAAAATTGTGGTGTTTAAATTCGAATCACCAAGACATTCGTACATCCTATAATAACATATGGAATATAAACGAGAGCTGACACCATCAGAACAAAAAGTCTCCCAAAAACCACAGAAATGAAGACTCTCCGATCCGTTGCGGGAACGACACTCCGAGACAGAATAAGAAATTCTTAAATAAAAAAGATCTGCAATGTAGAAGATGTCGTGCGATGAGGAAGAGTGAGAATACGATACTGGAAAGAATCATGTGGAAAGGGCATGTTCTGAAAGAGTGATAAATATAGCTGCAAATAAAGTACCAACAGGAATTCGACCTGTAGGAAGACCACCTAAAAGATGGCGAGATAGTTGGATCTGCATCCCAGGAATAGGCTCCGAGAAATGACGGGACACAGTCCTAAATAAAGCAGAAGAAGACTAAGAAGAAGTGATGTTTAATGATGGATGTTGCCATGTTCTGTCCTGTGACCCTATAATTAATAATTCATCTTTCGAATATAACATCACGATCCGGATATAGTGTTTATTTGTACATCATATCTTTTCGGAATGATGTCATTATAACACAGTTTTTTGCTCATTATTATATAATACTTACTTTATAAACAATGAAGTACGTAAACAATAATAATGTTTTTATTTATAAAACAATTATAATATTGTATTATATTCAATCGTTTCAAAGATATTTCAGAAAATAGTTTTCGTATCTAGTGAAATAGAATCATTTTATCGTAAAGAAAACAAATATGTTACATCAGTTTATATTATATAAAAGTTGTTAGTGGCCTTAGAATATCAAAGAACTATTTTGTATGGATAATGTTCATATGAAATAAAATAGCTCACATTTAATTATGATAATTTAAAAAAAGCTCACAGCGTTCGTTATAAATATAGCATTAAATATTTTTTGGTAGTTTTACTTATTTTGAACTAGCTGCTGTCTCCTAACATATCTCTCGAGATATCTCTACATTCATAGATCGTAATACGCAAGCTCTTCTAATAATGTCATATATTAAGTGCTTCATACAAAAGTAATTTAAAATGTATTAGTATCACAGTGTTAGCGCCAAAACTAAGGATTATATAATGTTAGTAATAAGTAATAAAATATTAGTGTAAACGGTGAAGATCTGGAACAAGTGGATGAATTTGTTTATTTAGGAAGTATGTTTATAAAGGATGGAAGGATTGAGAAGATATTGAAAGAAGAATTGGGGCAGGCAACAGAGTAAATGGTTCATTAAAGTTGTCATCACAAACAAAACCCCATCCAAAAAAGATAAGATGGCAGTGCACAACGGTGTTATTGTGCCGACCCTTATGTATGGAAGTGCAGTAGAAATGAGATCTCTAAACGAATGTGTGGTAAATCTGTATATGATAGAGTGTCAAATGCATATACGAGTATAAGAAGTGAATACGGTGCAAATGAAAGTGTTATGAACAAAATAATGGAAGGGTCGTTAATATGGTTAGGACACATGGAAAGTATGAATGAAGACAGAACGACGTGAACGGAGCTAGAAATAGAGAAAGGCCGATGAAAACACGATCAAATCAACCAAATATTACATTTCGGTCACATGAGGGGTCTAAGAAATCGATGTGCGTGCATGACATGATGTATGAGTGTAGAGGAAACGAGAGATTTATGTCAGAACAGAACAGTGTGGCAGTTCATTATTTCTGCCTACTTCTTCGGGGAGACGGCGTGATGGTTAGTTAGTTAGTTTAGTTAAATAATTTAAAAAAACTAACTAACTAACCGTCTCGCCGTCTCTCCGAAGGGGTAGGCAGAAAAAATGGACTGCCACACTTTTCTTTCCTGACATATTTCTCTCGCTTCCTCAACATTCATACATCGTGTCATGCACGCGCGTCAATTTCTCTTACCCCTCACGTGGCCGACATTCAATATTTGATTCATTTGATCGTGCCACATTTACCTCGATCTTCCTTTATTTCAAGTTCCATTTACATCGGAAACATATATTTTTTACCATTCTTTCATCATTCATTATTTTTTTTCAAATCGCATCATTCGCACCGCATTCACTTCTTATATTTTCATTCGACACTCTATCATAGACAGAGTATCCTCTAATTTATTTAAGAGATCTCATTTCTACTGCATTTATACTACTTTCGTCTTTCTTTAAATACACAATTAAATACTTATCAAAATAATATTTATGTAAAAAAAACTGTTACAATTGAAAAGGAGATACAATTTAAATAACGTCTTCCATTCGCAAGACAAAATGAGACTTTTAACTTGTCTCTTGAAGTATTTGAAAGCACCATTAAGTTTCTTGTGAACCGCAATCTGAACATTAAACAAATCATGCACCAGCGACGATGTCTGGGACCGGGGGACTCGCTTATCTGAATATGTGTGCCTCGCAAACAGCACCCACCCAAAGCAAGACAGATTCCTTTGAGGAGAGTTCCTTGTCTATGCATCAAAGCAGAAGAGATAAATAAGCTATGCACATGACGCAAATATGACAGTCTGAAAATTCACTTTTCAATGTGCATTTCCGAGAAGTACAGAGCACACTGCAGCGTGATAACTGTTTCATAGATTTTCATCCATATCTGTAAAAATTCAAAGTTATTCAAATGCAGATATTGCAAAAATATAAATTTGGCTTGACTGCATTTGAGGCTTATAATAAACTTACATAACGTTATATTACGTACAATTTATAATGGTAGTAAGACATTGAAAGATTGATAAGATGTAATCAAATATAAGCTGCAAACACAGTCTGGCATAATTTGAAATCAATTTTCAGCACTACAAATGTAGCCAGTCACACTTCTTCTTCTTCTTCTGTCTGTGTCTTGTCAGGTCTCCCCAACGTTGACTATCACCCTCATAGTGATGACCTGGGGAAAAATATCCAGAGTGGTATCCCCTTGCCTTCTCTGGAGGATTTTCTCTCGGGGTTACTTTCCCTTAGCTGGGTGTATCCAGTTTTATAGCGCTGGAAGCTCGCCATTTGTCATCTCTCTATCTAGTCGCACTACAGGGGTTAAAATCAAATCGTTATAATCGAAAACGTAATCTTCGGCTGCTTAATGAGAGATGTTCTTAAAAGATATGTTATGCCTATTTGACGTATGGTATAGAAAAATGAAGCTGACAGTATCGATAGCTTTCTTTAAACGTCTAAGATGAAATTATTGCAAACAATTTCAGAGATAACACTCAGGGACGGGGTTAGAAACTCTGGAATAAGAGAGACCTGTCAGAAAGAAGACATCGTCAGATCGGACAGGATAAGAGAATTCTGCTCTAAATATGTGGTTGCTCACAATATACCCGTACGATATCGCCTGACAGGAAGAATGTTAAAATGATAGAAAGATAGCTAGTGTTCCACTTTCCAAGATAACGACTTCCGTTAATGGTCTATAATAGAATAAGATGAAAAGAATGAGGTTAATTCTAATATGAGATTTACGCAACTGATTTTCCTAAAATGATATATTAAATATAATAATTAATACGAATGAAAACTTTCATTTTCTAGAAGTTTTATTATATTTTATATTAATGATATATTTCGCCTGTCTAAGATATTATCAAATATTGTAAGAATACATTTCAAAATGCCTTTGACCGGCGAAACATGTCATTCTAATAAAATATAATTAAACTTATAGAAAACATACGTTTTAATTCATATTAAATATTTAATATGGTGTTCTAAATCATTGTTTTAAGAAATAATATAAACTGACTTAGTGATTATTTTTAGTTTTTATAACATTGTGAAATCTTTATATTGTATTTTCACAAAATGTTTTTGTGCTTTTCACGTTTTGGGATAAAGAAGTCCTTCCTCAGTGGAAAATATAATACATTTTTGGCGTTCGATGCTACACTCGCACTAAGAATTTCTTCGATTCAAATGTGATGGCGAATATATAACAAAACCTTAGTGAAACTTGAGGAATGGTCTATGTCCCGAAACGTAAAAAAGTGCAAAAAAGTGTTGTGAATATATAAATTTTTCAAAAAGTTATTGCAATGTGAATCCACAACACAAAGTGATGGCGAATATAATAGAACAATTTTAAATTGACCTCCTTTTTTGTTATTCTCAAAACAGAATTTTCTGATGACTTGAAAAATTATAATTAAAAAGTTTTTAATTTCGAAAGCCCTGATTCAATCAATATTTTACAGAATTTGTTAATTCCACCCACAATGGTACGGAATTATATCGAAGTTTAATTTAGCAAACAATACATTTTCATTCGAACTATTTTCATTTGAATCGATATTGTAACGGGACAATGTCGATAAAATCAACATTTCACGTGAATTTTGAAATTTCTACACATTTGCCATGTGGCCAACTGTCGGATTCGTCTCTCTGGTAAAATTTAATATTTCGTTTAGCTTCACCTATTCGCATTTGTGCCTTTACTGTTTTGACATCGACACAAAAGCTCTACAACATACATGTATTGATGTTTACCAATGTGAGGTTAGTGTAATTTATTTATTTATCATTTCTTGAACAATGATATAAAACTCTATTTTAAATAATTAATGCGAATTAAAACGTCTGTTTTATATAAGTGTTATTTGATTTTATGGTAAAGGCATGTTTTTAAATTCTTCTAGAAAACGAACTGATTCATTCGTATTCGATTTAAAAGTAATATGCTTTTAAAAAATCGACAATGTTAATATTTATAATTTAATGGAACAAATTTAACAATTAACTCGTTTCTTATATAGCCTTATATATCACTTTGTGTTGTGAATTCACATTTGAATAACTTTTTGGAAACATTGTATTGTATTATCACAACACTTATTTGCACTTTTCACAAACATGTTTCGGGACACAAATTTCCCTTTCTCAGTGTATGAATTTCACCATGATTAAATTTTAACATGGTTAAAATTCATATGAAAGGAAAGTTTGTGTCCCGAAACATGTTTGTGAAAAGTGCGAAAAAGTGTTGTCATAATACAATGTTTCCAAAAAGTTATTCAAATAGTCCATTGTTTTCGCCGAAACACTATGATATTTTAACATTTTATATTTTTGTAACACCTGATGATGTCAGCATTGGTTGATGAAACAGCTGTCGTAAAGTAAAATAAATACAATTTGTGATATAAAACAATGTTTTTGAATTAACAGTTATAAAAAGTTATTCAAATGAACTTGTTCACTTTTTTAATATATAAAAAATAAAATAAACGATCGGATAAAAAATGTGTGTTCTTTTACATATGTAATTATTAGTTAATCATGTTAGTGAAAGTACGTTCAGGGGACAAATACTCTTGACTTTGGAAAGTATATTGTCTTCCTAATGTCGAATCATCTCAAATGCGTTCCTGGTATTATGTTGTATTTTTTTATAATACTCGTAATGACTTTTGAGTTAATAAACTGATTTGATTAGATTTGATTTGATTATTCAATATGTAAGAATGAATATTTTAATCTAGTCATGATTTCATTGTTTTGTATTACCATGTTTAAGCACTGGTCGCATTTTAACATAATTAAGTGTGAGATTAGCTTACACAAGTCAACAAAGGAAACAGAACCACTATTGAAAATGTTCAATAAGTTTTAGGTGTCGTATAATATGACGTTATAAGCTTAATTATATACAATACCACAGTTAGATGGATTTTTTTATCTTCCAGATAACATTCCTTATATCTGGACCAGCGGAAGGCTGTGCGACTTCCACGGATGTGACAACGGAGATCTTTATCCAAAGAATATAAACGGGTGGTTCTGGTCGGCGTCAAGAGCTAAGATTGCTCCTACAAATAGGGTAAGTTTTCAATAATTAATTCTATTTAATACGGAGATATCATCTAGCACAAAATAAAACTTTATACTTTTATAGATATAAAATAACAAAAAATATTGTACAAAACAAACCGCGGTATGGTTATTATAATTGATGCCGACTAGTTTCACCTAGCTTGGACCCACCTTCATAAAGGCAGTATAGTTATTATACTACCCTAATGAAGCTTGAATCCAAGCAAAACTAATCGGCATCAATTATAATAACCATACCGTGGTTAAATAAATGATGTTTATATATATTATATCTACAAGTTAAAAATGTCAATCCACAAATTGAGTGCCTAATTATTATTATTTTTAATTAATACGAATAAAAATGACAGTTTTCTAGAAATTTTATTATATTTTATGGGAATGACATGTTTTGCCCATCTAAGGCATTATCAAATGTGACGAAGTTTTAGCTCGTTGCTGTTTATATAAACTAGCAAATAATATAATAAAAAAATAAAACTTTTAGAAAACTATCGTTTTCATTCATATTCATTATTTAATATAAAGTTTTACATCATGGTTCAAGAAACAATAAATATTTTATTATTATTTCACGGAAATCACCTGTTTCAGTTTGCACTTTAATATTACAGAAAAATATTGATGTCATCATCCATTTTCCTAAAAAAATATTATATTATATGTTGTTGGAGTACGGATTATATGTTTCCCCTTTCAAGGCCACTAATAAATATTTTCTATTTATTTCGGAACCGTTCGAAGCTAGTTACATTATGAATACATTTTTATTATTCTTCATCTATCGGTGTCATGTTAGTTTTCCCGACGTTGACTACCACTTAAGAGTAAGCCTCTTTGGCACAGGTAGCTCGAAACAGTACCTCAACGCTCTTGAAGCCGGTCTAGTCTCTTATGTTTTGGAACCGAGAAATTTGTCTCTGGCCAACACCTAGTCGACCTTTTAATTAACCCTCATTGTTTAAGTGTAGCGTATCATTATTCTCTCCACTAAGCACATGATCGAAAGCCAAGAATATTCAACCTTACATTTATGTTCCTGACCAAATCAGTCCAAGGAGTGCACAATATTTTGTAATGCAGTCACATGATACCAACTTTTAAAGTGCATAATCTAACACCATCTAAAAGTATAGACCAGCATTTGACCATTTTATATCGAAGCTTCAAATTAATTTTGTTATCACAAGCTGCACGAGATACTTCTATTATGCCCTTTGATGATTGTATTTGTAGTGCAGAAGAAAGTATTATAAACATAATTATGAAAAAGTCACTGTGTTGGTTTAGACATATGGATCGCATAAAAGAAGGAATGATTAAGAAAGTATACACGTTAACGGTGTGGATGGAGTACGGAGTCGTGACAGATCGAGGAAAACTTGGTACGACCAAATTAATATAAATTTAAAGGTCAACCATGTAAGAAGTGGGAAGAACCGACGTACGTGTATGACTCACTGTATGAATGTGGAGAAAGCTAGAGACGTGTGTCAGGATCGAATAGTATAGCGGTCCATTTAAGCTGTCTACTATTAAATTATTTTATATAAATTATAATATTAAATTACTAACTTTAAGAAATTGGAAGTCTTTTTGACTAACCTTTACCCCGTCTCTCCAAAGGGGTAGACAGAAAGACTTTACCGCCACAATGTTATTTCCTGACATACTTCTCTAGTTTCTTCAACATTCATACATCGTCTCATTCAAGCATGTCGATTTTTACACAATAATTCAAGTTATTTAGAATTTTCATCGTGCACTGACTGGGCTTGGTTATATTATAAGCAACATAAATATATTTTTTATATAATTATATAAATTATGTAAATACTTTAATATACGAGTTTAACTACTTCCTCTAGCATCAATTCAATTAAATATTATTTTCATCAAACCAGTTTTCATGAAAACGTAATTTCTTTACATTTAAATAACACCTGTGTCATAAAAGAATATTATCAGAATTTTAAATGCTATTTAGTTTCATTGAAGTTTTTTGTGATAGATGTCTGTATATTAGACGATTTCTAATTTAACGATCCTTGATATTTAAATCGGCATTTATATGTATAGTTCATTTTTAAATGTATGTTATTTATACCATTTAAGTGAGTGTTCTAACTTATGACATACTATGCACACAATCACATATTTAAACAATTATATATGCATATTGGTTTTTTTATTCAAAATAATCGTTAAGTTATAAAACATTTATATACCTTACTTTCAATAAAACTATAGAAATAAATGCAGTTAAAAAATAGCTCACTTTCACGAATGTGTTTTGAATCTGTGTATTATAGAGTGTCAAATGGAAATATAAGAAGTGAATGCAGTGCAAATGAAAGAGTTATAAACAAAATTATGAAAGTGTCAGAAAAACAGTTTATACGCATGGAAAATATGGAAGAAGAATTAATGATAAAAAAAATGTTCACGATGTTAACGGAATAAGAAATAGAGGGAGTCCTAACAAAACGTGGCTTAATCAAATCAATCACATATTAAATGGCAGATGTGTGACTGTTGAGGAATCGAGAGAAGTATATCGGAACAACGTGGTAATCCATTATTTTGGCCTATTCCAATGGGAAGACGGCCTAATGTTAGTTAGTTAGTTAATAAGCTATAACAAAGGCTATTTATACTATCGTACATAGTTCTTTACAACCATTATTTTATTTATCTTATGTGTCGTTTAAAGTATTTTTTTTACATATATCACATTACGAAAAACGATATATACAACCTGCAACCAATTATTCTAGTTAAAATGAACTGAAAACGAAGTGTAGAGAGAAGAAAAATATCCAGAATAGTAGACCTTCGAGAATAGTTCAGTTACAACGCAACATCCTTGTTTATCAATGCTGTTTCAAAAGTAGAAATAACCATTATGTTATCCAACATCCGAAAGAAGAGAAACAAAAAGGAGATAAATTTAATTAATAATCTATCGCCATTTTAAATTAAATGGCGATAGATTAGCTATCTATCACATGTCGTGAGAATCAATATAATAGCTATACATATTTACTGTTTCTTGAACAATGATGTATAACTCCAAATAAAATAACTAATATAAATAAAGCAGATTTTTTAATGAATTAAAATACTGTTTTTTCCACTTTCCGTTTATTTTTCTTGGTATGTTTCGAAGGCTTACACCTTTATCATCGGGAGAACGTATAAACTCCCGCAAAACATATCGAGAAAAATACAGAGTTTTAATTCATAAAAAAAACTCGTCATTCCACTGTGCTGCCTTAAGTTTATCCAAAAATAAATTAAAACATCGATTTTCTAGAAGTATTATTATATTTTATGTGACTGTCAAATGGCATTATCAAATAACATTTTGTAACAGGCGAAACTTGTAATTCACATGAAATATAATAAAACTTCTAGAAAACAGACATTTTCATTCGTATTAATTATTCATAAGCTATACCGCTGTAATGATGTAAAGAGCTATTCAATAATATATAAACAAATATTTAAATAAACCGAGTTAGCTGTAATATGTTTTTTACAATTTAAACTGAGTGGTATTTCCTTGTTATTTTTTAAATTTTCGTAATAATTACCAAACCACTTATGTACTTAAAATATGTTATGCAATACGTACAATATACGATATCGTATTTATTGTCTATAACAAACAACACACTCGTAATAAGTTTTGAAAAAATGGTTAAAGCAATTTTTAGTAATCGCTAGAATATCATGTTATGAAATTACGGCATTATTACATTCGTTGATAGAGAAATAATTTATGTGAATTCTCCGAAATTACATACATTACAAAATCATATGAACGAAGGTAATTTGATTTGTATTCCGTATATTTTTTTGGTATTTTAAAGTCTTTCGTTGATTTCCTAAGATAAATATATGAATTTTGTAATATTAAGGTTCGTTTTTCACAGAAGGAAAGAAATTATGATTCTGCTCTTTGAAGTGTTGCTTATACTCCCTAATCAATTGTTTTTATTATCAGTAAAAACATTTGAGAACATTGTTAATACAAAGGCATTTAAGTAAAATTGGTGGGTATTTGATTTCTTTTAACAATTTTTAATTTATCCTTCAAATTATACTTATTCGTTATTTTAAAAAGGAAAGCGTATTAAATATAAACAGAGTGTGTGAATTATTTCTGAAATTCATTGTTCACAAACATTTGTGAATGTTTTCTTATAAACACTAATTGCAAACATCTTTTGGACGGTTCTTATCCTTCTTTATTATTCAGATTTATAATTAGTGGTAATACAAGGTGATGGCGAATAAACGAGTAGAACAAATATATTATTAGACTTCCGTAAAACGTCGATTTGAGTCTGTGCATGACATAGTCATAGCATCATAATAATGTACCATCATTTTGGATCACATTAGAGATAATTACAATAATCTTATACTATTAGATAGTTTTTAAATTTTCTTGTTCAATATAAAAAATAGCCAATATTCCAAAGTTTTGTCTACTATAAAAAAATTTACTATTTTTGTATTTAATTAAAAATTATGCACTTTTTCCTTATAAAAGTATACGTGCAAATATGTAGTTTAGAGGTACCAAGGTGGATTTTGTATAAATACGTGTAGTACGAGTGAAAAAATCTGTTTTATCGAAGATTTACCTAAAACTTCATATTAAATAATTAATATGAATAAAAGCGTTTATTTTCTAGATGTTGTATTATATTTTTTATGAATGCCATGTTTCGCCTTGTTAAAGAATTATCATACTTTGATAATGAAAGCATTAGATATTGCTTTAACAAGGCAAAACATGACATTCCCACAAAGTATATTAGAACTTCTAGAAAACAGAGGTTTTCCCATTTGTATTAGATAATTATTTAATGTGGAGTTTTACATCATTGTTCATAAAACAATATATTACATATAATTTAGTTTTGTCTTTTTAGTTTATAAATAATATTTTTATTATTTGTATTATATTCAAAATTATGCAATTTTTTCTTACTCAACTATACGTGCAAAGGGTTAAGAGTTACAAAGGGGGATTTTGTATAAATAGTATGAGTGAAAAAATCGGTTTTCCAAAAGATTTCCCTAAAACTCAATATTAAATAATTAATATGAATACAAGCGTTTAGTTTCTAGATGTTGTATTACATTTTTTATGAATACCGTGTTAAGCCTTGCTAAGAAATTATCAAATTTGATAATGAAAGCATTAGATAATGCCTTAACAAGGCAAAACATAGCATTTCCATAAAGTATATTAGAACTTCTAGAAAACAAAGGATTTCCCATTATTTTATGTGGAGTTTGACATCGTTTTTAAGGATTAATTGTATCTCAAGAGAGACGAATATGCAAATTGGAAACAGAATATGGTGGTCAAGACGTTTACAGGACTTATGATTTGTCATTGGTTGGGTTAAGGGTACGCTTTATGTATTACAACATTCCCCATTCCGCCCTTGGGGAATTCCGAATGTTGTATTAGATAAAGCGTACGCTTAACCCAACCAATGACAAATCATAAGTCCTGTGAACGCCTCGACCACCATATTTTGTTTCCAATTTGCATCTTCGTCTCTATTGAGATACAATTAATTCTTTAAAATGATAACCCGCAATGGGTAAAATCCAGTATTCGTCTACAAGTATTTATATACATTCAAAATGTTTTACATCATTGTTCAAAAAACATTATATAACATTTAATTTGTGTTAACAGGTCCCTAAAGGTTGGGGTAAAAACCCTTGGAGTCAGACCGGCTATAAGAAAAAGCCCCAACCTGATGATGCTGAATACGATATCAACCAGACCCACGAGGCCTGCATGGCTGTTCTCAACACCGTCTACGCTGATGGCATCCACTGGCATGACGTTGCCTGCTACCATAAGAAGCCGTTCATCTGCGAAGACAGCGAGAGTCTCCTGGGATACATCAGGTCCACCAACCCTGAACTTAAAGATAAATTATGAACGAATAATATAAACGATAAACCGTAACACGAGTTTTTCATTTTGTTTGATTCTAAAATTTAAAAAATCATATAATACGACTGTACTACTTTTTTATTGAACTGTTTTTCGAGACATATTTGATTATCGAAGTGTCAATCGTCTGTTTTTAGAATATGGTTAGTTACATTTCGATTTATTTGAATTCCAGTTTCGGTATTATGTATATCTTCATCAAAGCAATCACAGAGCAAAAGTCTTGTCAAACAATGTCGTAGTTATAAATCGTGACCTCAAAGTTTGTGCCAATAAAATCGATTATAACATAACTTGATTTTTATTTTGTGCATATCACAAGTATATCAAATACTATAAAAAAAATATTTACGTGCATATACGAGTATGATAAGTTATCATTGATAACACAAACATTTTATTTTGAATAATAATTAAATAAAACGATGTTTTTTAACTACTTCCACTTTTGTCTTAATTTAGACAGCGACCGGTTTCGCCAGGCTCGCTGGCATCGATAGACTGGAGATTACTAAATAAAGAACGACGACAGACTAAATAAAGACAAAAGTGGAAGTAGTTAAAAAACATCGTTTTATTTAATTATTATTTAAAATGAACTTCCTTCCAAGAGATTTCAGTAAAATCATTTGATTATTTTATTTTGTTTGAATGTTAATTAAATTAAAATGACGAATTTTTTCATGAATGAAAACGCTGTTTTTTCCACTTTTGAGTTTATTTTTCTCGACATGTTTCGAAGGTTTACACCTTCATCATCGGGAGAACGATATAAACTGTTTATATCGTTTTCTCGATCGAAACATGCAGAGAAAAATAAACTCAAAAGTGGAAAAAAACGTGTTTTAATTCTTTAAAAATTCGTCATTATGGAATTCGTTTACGGAAACATTATGATAATTTGACACTCAACGACTGTAGCAAAACAGCTGTAGCGACAATTGAAAAATAAAATTAAATTAGTTATTTTTTTCGTTATATAGCAGTGCTTTAAATTCAACAATTCCCATAAATTTAAATAATACTATAGCCTTACAAAAAAGAAATTAAGTGTTTATTTACGATATCAAAGTCTTCAACAAAAATAGTGGCCTTTGTGTATATTTTATAATTTAAGAAAATAGTTTGGTACATTTAAGTTATAAGTTAAGTTACACAGGAAAGTTCAAGCGAAATTTCTTTTTAGTTTTAGGTGCAATTAAAAAAACATTACACAGTCGAACAAAAGGATAAAAAAACTAAGCTGAAACTAAATTCTATTAAAACAGCATCCTTAATGTCCGAGTAAATATGTTGGAATGTGAATTAGAGCAACGTTTAGCGGACTAAGGTTTTTTCTGTCCTAATAGCTCCATACATTTCAAAGAGCCCCACTTAATCTGTACTTGCTTCAGATGCTGCAGACTTGTAAAGAAAATAACAAGCATATTGGGCACAAGTCCAAAAAAATACAATGTTTGAAAAAGTCATTACTACACTATAAATTTCCCCTGAATAACATTAATAAATTAATTTGTTAAGTTCAAAAAAGCTCATTTAGGGATGGGCGAGCCTAGCCTTAAAAATTCCATAAAACGCTTAGAAATTATTTAAGAAGGGTGTTCTCTGCGAGTCCGTAAAGAAGATAGATTTATTTCATAAAATGTTTGTTAACAATGAAGTAATAATTCATGTTGAGCTTTCTTGGAACCAGATTAACGACATGTTTTCAATCGCAATGATTCCTTTTGAAATAAAATTCCATTTCAAACGCTTTGTTTTCTTTCTTTCAATGATTGATTGAACTGATATATTTTTTACAGTTGATAGATATCCATTACAGATAGAAGGTTACTTTGTGACCTTTTGAGATCGAAAGGCGAAAAGATTGGAACCGAGAGCCGAGATAATACTCTTAATAATGTATGTATGGGATAATGGCCTCCATCAACGCAAGCGGTGAAAGTACTTGATTCGTAAAATGTCATAAAATTTGTGCACATTGATTATAATATATCATTTAGTGCTGCAAAAAACACCTAATATGAAAACATTACTATTAAAAACAAAGTATTTTTATATTCATAAATCTAAAGGTGTTACGTAAAGAAGAAATATATATTGATATTATCTAATGATTTGACTGAAGTCTCTTGATGTAGGTTCATTTTAAATAATAATTAAATAAAACTAACTAACTATCAGTGAAGGGAAGGCGACCATAAGGAAGACCACCGAGCCGCTGGTCCGATCAAATCAGAGATCTTACTGGTCTCTCATCAGCTGCAGCCTGGAGACTGACGGGTGACAGGAAAGCATGGCGTTCCACAGTCAATGTTTTACAGGATTGACATGACCCTTAATCATGAGGAATACGACAAAAATAAGAAACTAACCATCACGCCGTCTCCCCGAAAGGGTGGACAGAAAGAATGGAATGCCACACTTTAACCGATGCGGCACGATATCCTTCTCTTTTCGGCCCCGCGAGAGATGCGATGTGATGGGTTGCGAACCTCATCGCCACCAATAGGCATCTCGTGCGTACATTTAAATTGTCCAGCATCTACAAAATAAATCTAAAACAATTCATATAAAATACAATGATATAAAATAAAATAACAAAATATAAATAACATAAATTAATGTTTATTCCAACATTTTGTTATTATATATAAGATGTTTTATAGCCTCAAGATAAATCAGAGATGATTTTAACGCTTATTGCAAATTAACCGTTCACTCCTGACACGTTAAAAATAAATAAATGCGCATAAAACGATAGATGACCTTGAAGTCCCGTGTAAGGAAGGCGATAAGGGACCGTGTTTACTGCCTTATTTACGGCTTATGTTACGTATCAGAGACGGAAAATGACACCCCTATGTTGTGATAAAATGCCTTAAGGTCGGCGCCTGCTGGGCGGGGGGTGGTGGCCGGAGGGCGAGGACCGTAAGGAAGAAAAGGCCGGGGGTGGGGGATAAAAGAGGATGGCCAGAAGTTGAGTCAAGGACTAAATATAATCTATTATGTACAGAACAGGGAAAAATAGATAAACCATTAAGTTAATGAATAAAAAAAATACTAAAATCATTCTTGATATTTCGGATATTATAAATACTTTGCCATTTTAAGAACAAGGTTGTAAGCATATTATTGCTTAGCTGTGATAAAAAACACATTTCTAGATCGTATAAATATATTATTATTGTTTGATATACGAAATATCACGAAATAAAACTTTTTATTGTTCTTTTGTTTATACTCGTAGCTGGTTTTCTTATAACTTAAATATAACAATTATTGTAATTTAATTGGTAGTGATAAAAACAACAACATCATCACGCCGTTTCTCCTGAAGGGTCTTCTTCTTCTTCTTGTCCGATCACACCTCCGTGGTGCAAAGGGCTTCAAGGAGCCTTCTCCACCCGACTTTATCGCATACCTGTTGATTAACATCATTCCAAGTGATGCCTGCTGCTTTGACCTCGTCCTGTAGGACTTTCTCCAGGTAGTTCTAGGTCTGCCTCGCTTCCTCTTTGCCCCCTAAGAGACCAGTCTAGTACGCCTACAGTGATGCAGGCTGGGTTCCGTATCAGAGTGTGACCGATCCACAGCCATTAGCGTCTAGCGACTTGTTGGCTTTTCGCCTAATTGACTTTTCACCTGCCATGGTCCAGAGAACGGCATTTGACACTGTTTGGGGCCAATAAATCTTAAATATTGAGCAAGGATTATCCAGAAGGGTAGGCAGAGTGATTAAACCGCTACGCTAGTCTATCCTGTGCATATCAATTTATCTTCGACCACACTCGTACAGCGAAATATACACGCACGTCGATCGTTACGACTTCTGATCTTTAAGTTATAACTATTAAATAGTAATGCCAAACGTTGTTGTCGTTAGAAGTAAAATAATATTCTATGAAACTAATAAAATATGGTGCAAGATCACTACAAAGTGTTAATAATAAAACTGACGCTCAAAGGTGGGGAAAACATTTTAATCTTTATCGGTACTATCAATAAAAAGAAAGTGTTTATTTAATCCTAGGTTTATTGGGTGATTATGCGTAGGTTCCTAGTGCCGCCAATGTCATTATTTCCGGTCTGATTACCCATAAATTTTATTACCTAATCATAACGCCGTCGATAGACAAACAGGTCACAGAAACCTTTGACGCCATGAAAAACTAACACAACCCATCCCTTTTATTGCGGTTCTGCTGTTTAAGAAACTGAACAATAGGCGCGTACCTATAAAACTAGACCCATATAAACAGGTAATGAAAAGCAACAAAAGCTCACAAAAACAGCATTGGATAGAAATAAATAATTTATAATGCAAACCAATGTTAGCAAAGCATCAAAAAATAATTAAATATACTCTTTTTGTTTCGTGTTAACGGAACTTAAAATAGAGGAAGACCGAGGAAAACGTGACACGATCAAATAAATCAAATGCAGAATATCGGGCACATGAGAAGTCGGAGAAATCGACGTGCGTGCATTACACAATGTTTGAATTTTGAGGAAACGAGAAGTGTGTCAGGGAAAGAACAGTGTGGCTGTTCATTATTTCTGCCTATCTTCGGAGAGACGGCGTGATCAATATTTAATATTAATTATGAATGGAACCATCTGATTTCAATGACGATAAAAAATATGAAAAAAACGAATTATTACTTTTTTAAACAAAATTCGTAAATAAATATAACGTTGAAGATATAACGTAAATAAATATAACGTTGAACTAGGGTAATTCAAAATCTTTTAAGAAGATATGTTTTGTTTGAAGCAATTATTTGAATACCTTTATATTAGTTAATTGGTAAATTGAAATGGGTCATTCCAATTAAATATATAACAACTTCTAGAAAATAGACTATAGTCTTTCATATTAATTATTTAAAATGAAAATTTTCACCTTCAGATTTCAAGGTTATAAGATCAATGGATTAGGTTGGAAAAGCTGATCTTTGTGAAGAAAAAGAAGCTCAAGTCAACAAGGCAGATTCAATCTCTTGTGCTATTGTATCCACAATATGGAAAAATATAGACATGGCTATTGAGAATACGATGAGAATTAATAAAACATTCAAAAGACCAAGTATAACATATGGTGTTAAAGCAAGGTAGAAACAGTCAGGACCAAACAAGTTTTTCTGTGATGAAGAAACTAAAGATGATAGCAGGCAAGACACTTAGAGATCGCGTGAGAACACCAGCATAAAAATGATATGTGAGGCTGGGAATATTATGATATGGATTGGACAGCGAAGAAAGTTCTGGTACGGTCATGTCTAAATAATTAATCAATATACTCGTATATATATTATCAAACTTCCCTTCAGAGCGCCCACAACCAGTGACGGTGGAGGGAAGAATCATAGAAATAGTTGATACATTTATACATCTAGAGTTTGGCGGAGACAACCAAGAAGCCGAGATCGAACGTAGGCGGAGTCTTACATGGGCTGCTTTCGGTAAACTGTCCTATATCCTTAGTCCAAAAGATTCGCGAACCACCTGAAAAAAAAGATATTTGACATATGCATCCTCCCAGTACTGATATAGGGCTAGAAACAGTTACGTTCACAAGAAGAAACAGAAACTCCAAGTGACCCAGCGGGCAATGGAGAGGAGGATATTAAACATCAGTCTGCAAGACAGGAAGAGAAAGGACCAAAGTTGCGGACGTAGCGTGTAAAATAGCCTCGTTTAAGTAAAATTCGGCCGGTCATGTGACGAGGACAACGGATGATCGGTGAACAAGACGCACCCTGGAGTGGCGACCGAGAACCAGACACAAAAAAACCAGGCAGATTACAAGCCAGATGATCTGATGACATCAAGAGAGTGGTAGGAGGTCAATGACGGTGGCACGGAGCGGTGAGAGATAGAGAGTTGTGGAAGTCGGGAAGGGAGGCCTATGTTTAGCACTGGACGACTAAAAGCTGATGATGGTGATAAGACTCCCCATTACTGCTTTCCATAATCAATCTCACGGGACTCGTCCTCGTAAAAGACCTACTTAAAGAAGAAAGGACAGCTGGGAATCCACCTAGCAGGAAAAGCTACCCTCTGGAGAACATACCCCATAGGTCTATAGCAAAGGAGAAGAATAATAAGTATATTTAATCAGTATACTGGAAACTAATCTCTAAACTCTCATTAACGGAATATTTCCATATATTCAGTTTAGATATTGACAGTTGTGCTATAATATAAAAACAAAGAAGAAGAAAAAGGATTTAACATAATTGTTAAAGAAATAATAAATTAACATTTTCTCTATTATCTATTTCAGATATTTTCTTCCGAATCTAAGAAACTAAGTTAATTAGCGAACGGAAATCAAGTAGATTCCTAGTACCAATGGAAAATAATGAAGGGAAGATGTTCTGGTCCGCGATTTCTTCATCCGCTATTTATACAGCAAGTGGACCAATAAAAGTAATTATCACCCGGTAAGCTTTTATTAAGGCAGTTAATACCCTCACGAAACAACTGAACAAATAGGCCCGAACAATAATGCTAATGGAGCGGCCCTCAAATTATTTCAAAGCCTGGTTTAATTATTATAAAATGTAACGATTTGCCTTTCCTTTCTAAGTTTTATAACGGCGATTAATTTTCCCACTTTTTATACGTGTTTTACAGTAGGAGTAAGATTTATAGTTCAAGCAGTTAACAGATTACGTAAAACGGAAAATTTTATTTTTCTTTGAATATATTTATAAAGGGTATATATTTTACACTTTCAACATGTTTCATTATTTACTTTCTTATACGTGATTTGAGGTTCATGCAATACGAATGAAAATGTTATTAACAAAATAATGAATGGGTCAGTAAGATAGTTTGGACAAATGGAAAGAATCATTAAAGATAAAATAATTAAGTTAAATAAATATAAACTCCTAAATTAAAAAACTTTGTTTTACGTATCAAAATTGTGATTTATTTTTCGCGACAGCTGTTTCGTCAACCTATATTGACATCATCAGGTGTTACAAGAATATATAAACTGTTACAATAATATAGTTTATATATTATTGTAACACCTTATGATGTCAACATACGTTGACGAAACACTGTGGCGAAAAAACAAAAATATAATTGTGATACATAAAACAAAGTTTTTTTTAATTTAACAGTGTATAATCAAATCAAATCAGATCAGTTTATTTACTCAAGAGACATTACAAACACCATAAAAGTTAAAGGCATCTATTGAGTAAATAGAAAAATACCGAGAAAATCATTAAACCGTTGAGTTTTATTCTATCTGTCCGCGCTACCCGGTACATTCTTCGTCGACGCATTTTGAGTAAAACTGTATATTACATTAAAAAGAAAATAATTACAGCAACAATTGATTATATAAGTATCTTCCTCGAATATCAAAAGATTCCCACCGCTTACCCGAAGGTGTTATAGGCGAAGGGCGAAATTTCGTCAACTTTGATAATTCTATCCCTAGGCCCGTACCTCGTCCATGCCTGTACGTTAGAAAGGTATATGTTAGAAATCAAGAGGGACCCAGGCCACATCAAAGAATCAATAAACACACATTTGAGATCCTGATGCGCACGACTTATTAATCTGACTTATCTTAGTCGTAGCAGACAAAGAGTTAAATATCAGTCACACGAGGAATCGGAGAAATCGATCGCATGTACGAGTCTGTCCAATAAATTCGCGAACTGATTTTTTTTTTCAATATTGATGGAATGAGGTGCTACATACAGCCAGAGTAGGAAGATAATTGTCTGATGTGAAGTCTCTCAAATACATTATCCGCAAAGAGGAATACGATCTGCTGCACTCCATCATCAAAGGGAAGAACGAAGTTGGGCGCGGTGTGGGAAGACACCAGATGTCCTGGCTCGAGAATATCAAGGAATGGACCGGAGTTTGGGGGTTGGAGGAGTTGTCCCGTCTTGCACAGGACAGAGAGGCCTACCCCAGGGTGAGAGCCAACGTTGGAGGGACCTGACATGGCACTTAATTAAGAGAAGATAAAACATTATCATCATCAGCCTATATCCGTCCATTCTTAGACGTAGGCCTCCTCCATCTGCTTCCATGTCTGTCGATCCTGAGCGACACGCATCCATGTCGTACCGGTGATCTCTTTTATGTTGTCCCTACAAGGAGTTGGGGACGTCTTGGACTTTGGGTAACAGTTAGGTTCGGGTAAATAAACTAGGACACTAGCAAATGAGGCGTTTTATCTGTCGTTAGAGATGCGAGCGACATGACCTGCGCAGCGACATTTAAGCGCTGCCACTCTTCCAATGATATCCGATACTCCTGTTCTGACTTTAATAGTAGAATTTTTTTTCTGTCACCCTGTCCGCTAAACTGACATTATAAAACGTTACACGCTTTAATAATTTTCTTTTTCCGAAAAAACAATTTTCCGGATAATCGAACAGGCGCTAATTCTTTTAGCGAAATGTGACAAAGGTGTTTTTATTTTTCTTCTACTCATTTATTTACTTTATTCCAAAAACAAGTACGTATGTAGTACATGTACATGAAAAGCCTTACATAATTCTACAGTACTGGAAGATTTTTATTAACCAGATTTCCTCGTCCTTTTTTGTAGCTAAATCACGGATTCGTTTTAATAAAAGCAGTTGAGTTGATCTGCTTTCCTCTTGCTCTTCAAACCAAGATAGCACAGTTTCTAAAACTGTAAAGGCTTGCCGTGACTGATTCGTTCTCCTTCATCATCCTCATTTGATCTTTCATCATCATCTTCATCCTCACTCTCTTTGTAACAGAGAAACAATTTCACCATAAAAATAATCGTTCAACCCACACCCAACGTTGTATCTGTGTGGTGGTGTAAGCTTAGTCATGCGTAGGTCACAGTACCTACAGAACGCTTCATCATCTCGGCTTGTCTGGATAATTGACGTTCTTTTGTATTTATAAATCTATTTAATCTGTATCTCAATAGAGACGAAGATGCAAAGTGGAAACAGAATATGGTTGATCAAGGTATTTACAGGACTTATGACCTGTCATTGGTTGGGTTAAGCGCACGCTTTATGAATTACCTTATTTTTTCTTATGACCACCATGTCTGACAAATTTTTGGAAGTTGTATATATGTTAATCTCCAACACCACCCTTTACATGGTAGTATATTCAATCTACACACTAACGCCATCTATGAAGATTGTATTTTAAGCATTAAGCGGAATATCTTTTTAACGCAATGTGAAAGGCTACCGCCATTTACCGCATTGCTAGAAACCGCCTGGAGATGTCACTCCAATCTATTTGCTATAATTTTGACCAGTTTTTGTTTTTTACAACATTTTGAATGTATACAAATACTTGTTGTTCGTCAAGTATTTGTATACATTCAAAATGTTCTAAATATTTTATTTAAACGAAGGGTGCGATTATATTTCATTTCTATACGTTCATCTTTGAATTTACAAGCTAATATATTTAATATCCAGGTAATGTTTTCGTTCAAATACGTTTCTTCTTTGAGGTTTTTTATTTTTTTTATTAACGAGCTCAACCGTAATTTCTTTTCAAATAAAACAACCGCTTAAAAATAAATTTGGGGTCCATTGAAAACATCTTTAAAGTAAAATCGGTAAGGGTACCTGAATTATCCGTCACGTAAAGAAGATTACTAACAGTCTAAATAACAAGAAGTGATTCCTTGAATACAAATTTTCATAAGAAAAAGACGCAGAAACAACGCAACGACAAATTAAATTACTCCGAGGTAAAAGCAGGGCTGAAAATTTATTTTGTTCAAAGGAATAGGGGGTTTGATTACGCATGTTTACTCGAGAAACAATTTCAGTTCACTATTAAATAGTTATTTAATATAAAGATCGAATCTCAAAAAAACATCGCTTTATGATTCGAACTAAAGTAAATACATGAATCTGTATACTAATAAAGTTTTTTTTTTAATTCAATTAAGCCGAATGACAACGTCGATCCTCTAAAAAATTAAATATATTTATAAACACTTACATTGCTAATTTATAATAGTACCTAAACACGATTATTTAATGGTTTTACTTGGGTTTAATTTATATAAATTTTAATTTATATGAAAAAATTTTGTTTCGAAGGTGTAAGCCTTCGAAACATGTCGAGAAAAATAAACTCAAAAGTGGGAAAAACGTGTTTTAATTCATAAAAATTCGTCATTATGGAATTCCACAGTGCTAACGCGTTAAGTTTATCTAAAAAAAATTATATTAATAGTGACAAATTTGTTTCGCGTTGCGAGGGCATTCTCAAAAAAGCTCTGCTCATTCTCAAAGCTCAACAACCGCGTTCACTATTATAAATCAATAACGGAGTTTTACAAAACTAATACCTTAACCATCAATACACTAACATTACTATATCTAAGTTTAAATTTTCCGACCCTTATGTATAGAAGTGAAGCTTGGAGTTGGCACAAGAAGGATGAAAGAAATTTTGTTTATTATTTATATAAAATGAAGAGATTTTTGTAAAATATTTAGATTTCCTTAAAATAACTTTGTTCATACATGTGACAGAATATAACAATTGTTTAAAATTGTGTTTCTTCTGTGTTGGCGTATCTACTCGTAGTTGAACTCCTCCTAAACTACCGGACCGATTTTGATGATTTTTTGTGTGTATTTGAGTGGATCCCTGGGCTTATATTTACATTTGGACCCAGTAATTAACCTTCTGGGAAGTTCAATAATTGACCTTCTGATAATAATTCATAGATATGTTTGTTTACCATAGATAGCGTTGATGTCGAACTTTGTGTTTAAGCATGAGCAAATCACTTGCGTTGTGGCGTGGCGTAGATTTCAAATTTTATTCACTGCGTTTCGATATTCCATGTATAGCATGTATCACAACTGCTTGCGTATTGAATGTATTATTCATCAAAAAAACATATTGAAATAACGTTTTAAATCATAATTGGAGTGTACTTAAACACAAACGTAATGCAAATGAGTGTATCGTAAAAACGTTTGCTAAACCAGCTAATAGCAGACAAGCCAACATTCGGGCAGGACAACGTTTGTCGGGTATGTTAGTTCTCATATAAAATTGAAGAAATAAAAAATTTACAGTTCAGTTACTTCTGAAATCATCTGGGTCGTATTAAAAAAAAACTACATACGAAGAATAATTAAGCATGGAACTGGCAAAAGAAGGATGAATGTAGAATAAATACAGTAGAAATGAGATCTCTCAGACGAATGTGTAGATCCTCTGTGTATGATAGAGTGTCGAATGAAAATATAAGAAGTGAATGCGGTGCGAATGATGGTGTTATGAAAAAAATAATGAAAGGATCAATCAGATGGTTTGGACATATGAAAATAATGAATGAAGAAAGAATAGTAAAAAAATTATATAGTAACGATGTAAATGGAACCAGAAATAGAGGAAGACCGAGGAAAACGTGGCACGATCAAATAAATCAAATATCGAATGTCATGAGGAGTCAGAGAAATCGACGCGCGTGCATGACACGATGTATGAATGTTGAGGAATCGAGAGAAATATCGCAGGAAAGAAAAGTGTGCAGTCCATTTTTTCTGCCTACC
Organism: Lepidostoma basale; assembly: GCA_022606425.2. Lineage (NCBI taxonomy): Eukaryota > Metazoa > Arthropoda > Insecta > Trichoptera > Lepidostomatidae > Lepidostoma > Lepidostoma basale. The sequence goes on along the minus strand of JAHDVF020000348.1, from coordinate 44,107 downwards.
CCTTCGGGGAGACAGCGAGATGGTTAGTTAATTTTACATACGAAGACAGCCTCTTGAAAAAATAACTGATAATTATCTAACTAACTAACTAACTAACCATCACGCCGTCTCCCCGAAAGAAAGAAGAAAGAATGGTCTGAAAGAAAGAAGAAAGAATGGACTGTCACATTTTAACCGATGTGGCACTCCATCCTTCTCTTTTCGCTCCGCGGGAGACGCGGTGTGATGAGTTGCGAACCTCATCGCCACCAATAGGCATCTCCCACATCTATATTTTTATAATAATATCAATTCAAAAATTAAGTATGTCTTGAGACAATTACACTGTTGTGTAATTTTGCCCCTTGAGTATGAATATGAATGGTTGGGTTGGGTGCGTACAAAGCTGATCTTCTGAGACAAAGTAAATATTATTCAAAAAAATATTTTATTACTACCTCTTCGCAAATATAGCTCATGAGAGTATAATATTCATTAAATAACAAATCATTTATCAAAAAACTTTTTCAATGAAACCACAGTTAGCTGGGAAAGTTTTGTATTCGAAGTTTGAATAATGGGACCTATATGGATGTAACAGATACACTAAACTTTTAGATATCATTTCGTTATCCGCGAATTCAGAAGTAAGCACTGTTCCTTTACCAGTACCCGCTTTATTATTTGACTATGATTTATTAAGGCCTGATACATTTGTATTAAGGCCACCAGCCCTCGCGATTATTAGCATTCATGATTCCCAATTCATGTTCTTAATTTGAAAATTCCCGCAAAAGTGTCACGTGTGTACTATAAACATGCGGTACAATTACAGAAATGGACGCAGTATTAAAATCTGCGAATATTACGGTTTTTTTTGTAATATACGTATGCATAAGCAGAATTTTGGATGTTCCACCCATTGCAAACAAATGCAAACAGTTCATGCTAATTTCTACCAGCTAAAAAATAATAACCTATAAAGTAGAAAGAAAATAAGGGAGGATCAGAGAATTATTATAATATATTTTTTTAACTTTTAAAAAAAAAAAATTATGTCAAAAGACATTTGCATAAGATAATCAAATGATTTTACTGAAATCTCTTGATGGAAGTTCATTTTAAATAATAATTAAATAAAACGATGTTTTTTAACTACTTCCACATTTGGCTTTATTTAGACAGCGACCGGTTTCGCCAGGCTCGCTGGCATCGACTGTTTAAATAAAGACAAAAGTGGAAGTAGTTAAAAAACATCGTTTTATTTAATTAACATTTGTATAATGCTATTTTTAAATAACATTTTTTTCACAACGATGTTTACAATGTTTTAAATAATACATATCATAAAATATTTTATAAAAAATATGTATATCACGTAAAAATATATCAGAGTAGGTATTACGTAATTCTTTAATGTTTTGCAAAGTTTATTAAATTTAATTCGATAATTAATGTGAAGGAAAGCGGAATTTTTCTGGAAGTTTTATTAAATATGATGGGAATGTCATATCCAAAAAACATGAAAACATCCTAAAAAGGCCAAAATGGCAGTGCACAATGTGTCTTCTTACCGACCCTTATGTATGGAAGCGAAGCATGGAACTGGCTAAAGAAGGATGAAAGTAGAATAAATGCAGTAGAAATCAGATCTCTGAGACGAATTTATGGATACTCTATGTATGATAGAGTGTCGAATGAAAATATAAGAAGTGAGTGCGGTGCGAATGATGGTATTATGAACAAAATAATGAAAGGATCATTAAGATGGTTTGGACATATTGAAAGAATAAATGAATAATTTAAATTGATTCATAATATTTGTTATTATATAACAAAAGCATAAACGTTCCAAAATAAATCTTTATAACATCTGTCAAAACTGATCATATATGTAAATAATTTTATAATATTTTAAATATCAGTCCGGTTGTCCGAAACTTGAATGATACATATATTTTTTTAAGTTAGTGTTGTATATACAAAATTAATAAAAAAAAAAGACCAAGAAAACATCTACAACACAAAGTATGGCGAACATAGAAGAAATAAGAGTAGGTTTAAATCAAATCAAATCAGTTTATTTTATCAAATGATATTACAAACAACAATTATACGAGTCGTAGTTTAAGGCATCTATTGAGAACAGGTAAAACATAAAACATATATAATACCAGGAACGCATGAGAGATGGTTCGAAATTAGGAATACAAGATACTCTCCAAAGTCAAGAGTATTTGTAAATGAAACCAGAAATAGAGAAAGACCGAGGAAAACGTGGCACGATAAAATAAATCAAATATAGAATGTCGGCCACATGATGAATCAGAGAAATTGACTTTAGTAAGTTTTATTTAATTATTATTTAAAATTAGCTCCCATCCAGATATAAAATTTCAGTAAAAAACTACGAATATCCTAAAAAACATTCCACTGTTGAAATGAATAAAAAATATAAAACATATTTCATCTCAGTGAAACTATATTTAAAAACATAGTTTTCCTTTACAGTCAGCAGATGGGTTTTAATGAAATTACTATTGAACACTTCACAGGCAGAGAGAGATTCATCTCTACTTGACAATAGAATTATTTTTCTCTAGAATTTCATTAAGTCTTAATCCCAGTAATGTCCTTTATTGCTTACTTAAAAACGGAGGTGCAAAATTCTCGCGTCTAATAGATGGGGGATGAGGTGAGGCCGTAAGACGGAGAGGGTTATTCTCAAATTGAATTTTAATTTAGTGCGCGCCGAGGCGGGAAACGAACTCGCATAAATTAACGAGATATTCGACCATTGTTTGTTTACGATTCCCGGAGAGGCGTGAAACACTCCGAGATTCCCGGGGAACAAAGAAAAATCTAAGCCATTCCACAATCCTGTAATTTATAGAGAAAACCCTATAGTCATCGGCGCCTCGAACACCGTTGAAAATAATCTAAATATATACGAAAATAGAGTCAAGTTGTTGGAAATATTGTCGGAATATGGAATAAGTACAAAATCACGGCGATTAAGTCGCTATACACGGAAAGCACTGCTAGTGTCAGAGTAAATGGGAATCTTAGAGCCCGGTTTGATTTAAATAAACGTGTCAAACAGGGTTGTGTTATTTCCCCGTGGTTATTTAATCTATACATGGACATATGTATCAAATAGTTGAAAGGGTTGGATGTAGGTGCCAAAATGAGCGGAGTGTCAGTAAGCTGTCTCTTGTATGCGGATGACGCTGTCCTACTTGCAATTGAGTGCCAGTAAGCTGTCTTTATACTCGTAATACCAATACATTTGTAAATTTGTATTTAAACCACTTTCTTCTTTTCAACAACTAACCGGTTTCGCTACCATCGGAGCTTCGTCAGGATTAAAAAAGATACTAAATATTAAATCAGCGAACAACACAATATACAAAAAAGAAATATAAAATAAAGGGGGTAAAGAGGGATAAGAGAAAATGTGCACGAGGTCAATAAGTGTGGTAGAACGGTGAGTCATAAAAGAGTAAAGTGGTGTAAATACAAATTTACAAGTGTATTATTATTCTTTTTAATATCTCTGTCCTGCGCCACTCGAAATAGGTTCTCAAGTCTGCTCATTCCTGTCCACTCTCTCATACTCGTATTCCACAGCCAGAACAACTGCCTCTATTGGCTCCGGCTCTCTGTAGTACGTCTAGTATTACCTTACTTTTATATTTTTAACCCCTATCTCTTAATCTTGCATATTCTACCATATTGTATGAATAAGTTTGATTGACTTAGGTATGATCTATATGGCTTTTTATAATTACATTTGGGTAATAAATAAAAAAAGCATATAAATATGAAAGTTCTGTTTGAAAACGCAACTTTTAAAATAAGTCATTTAGTTTAAACCTTCACTTAATTAGAAAAACTTTTTAAGAAAAACATATTTAACAACACATTTACACTTTTCACAAACTCGAAACAAAGAAGCCCTTCCTCAGTGTACAAATATGAACATTTTTATGTTGCAGTGAACCTAATATAATAGCATTCAATTTGTCTTACTTTGGATCAAATATTCTATTCAAATTATCATCCGTACCTGAGGTCTATAAACTGTATGTTTTACCCTACATATTTAGATGAAAACATTCCGAAACTATGTGCACACAATATACTCAACGATATGTTGTAACTATTAAATCTCTTAAAAATATTAGATCTTCCGAATAAATATTAATTTTGTACAATTGCTGTGTGTGTGCCTGTATGCAATTTATATATGTGTGTGTGTGTTTGGGTGTGAGTGAGGGTGTGTGTGTTTATGTGTATGGGTGTAGGCGTGTGTATGTATATATTTGTAATGCTGATTATCTAAGCAGTTTCGCAAAAGCACTTTTCTTCCCACGTAAATACTTTTGAAATCTTTTTATAAGTAATAATTCGGAGAATATTATTTTAGATCTATTATTTAACTGAATGCTTTGAAGATTATAAACAGTTTTATTTATTTTCATTCTCAATGCATAATAAAATTTAGTGCGCAAAATACGAAAACATGACATTTGATCTCGTTTTATTTTAAGCTCTCTAACTAAAGGCCAATATTTAAATTTTAATGGTCTTCCTACGCTTATATTATATCTACGATTTCACATTTTTGTATTCCAATCGATGCTTTATTTTGAATTTCAGTAAAATATTACGATAATTGTAAAGTACATAATAAAGAACTTGTGCCAATCCTTACGTATGAAAGTGAAGGTTTCAACAGGGCAGAAAAAGAGTGAAAAATGATAAATGTCAAAGCAATTAGATCACTGTGAAGAATGTAAGGGAAACGACGTTTGATAGAATACCGAACGAAAAAAATAGAAAATATTGTTAGGCAGATAATTGCGTTCTTATTAAAATTTAAAATGGTGATGGTTTGGACTTATGGATCGAATGAATGAGAAAATGAAAACGAGGAAAACATGGTAAAAACAAAGTTATCAAATGCCAAATGGTGGCCGCATTCAAAGTCGGAAAATTGACCCACGTTTAAATTACGATGAATGAATAAATAGGAAGCTTAAGAGGTATGTCAAGGGTAGAGCAGTGTGGCAGTCCATCCTTTCTACTCACTCCCCGGGAAGACTACGAGATGGTTAGTTAGCAAGTTAGCTAACGAGATAATTTCGGGAGACATTATCTAAATTTTTGTATAGTTCAGCTATTTTGTGAAACAAGTATTCAAAACATGTATGGAAGTGAAGCTTGGAGCTGATAGAAGAAGGGTGAAAGTAAGATGCCGTAGAAATAAGTTCACTTAGACTTAGAATAATGTGTAGAAAAAACAATGTATGATAGAATATCTAATGATGAAGTTAGAAGGGAATGTAAAGCGGATGAATGAGTCTTAAATAAAATAAAGAAAGGGTCGTTTAGATGGTTTCGACATATGGAACAAATGGATGAGAGAAGAATGGTTAAATTTATATAAACAGTAGTGTGCATGAAAATATAATAGGCCAAGGAAGTCATGGATTGACCAAATTAATATAAAACTGAAAGGTGGCCATGTTCAAAGTAAGAACAAACGACGAGTGTGTGAATAAAGACGGTGTGTGAATGAAGAAGAACCGAAAAAGTTATGTTAGAATAGAAGAGTTTGGTGGTCCATCATCTCTACCTACCCCTCTGGGGAAACGGCGTGATGATTGGTTAGTTAGAGTATTCAAAGAACTTTTGCCTTATTGCTCATCACCATATGCCTTTTTACTCATTATAGGACGAAATATGTCAAATCGAAATAACAAATCAAAAACTATCTCAAGGTACGTGTTTCTCTAATAACAACTAGTTTAACAGTCAACTGTGAATAAAGTTTCAGTAAACCACGTAAAATAATATTATAAAAAATATTGATTCCTTGACATTAAAATAGTTTGCATATTTTTTAAATACATACGTGATGACATAGTGAGATGAAGTAGGTAGAAAAGACGATTCTGGAGGGACCACAGCAGGAGGATGGATCCAGCGAAAATTTATAAGATCGTGATGCACGAGACTACAGAGGGCCGCCGACCACCAGGACGCCCACCAAAGAGATGGAGAGAAGGCTGGTCGTGATATCATGCATAAACAGAAGTCAAGATCTGCAATAAGAAAAATTGTAAGATTGTTTTTGTTTACTGCCTAAAAGAATGAACCGTGACACTGTTTTGTCCTGGCATACTTCTCTCGCTTCCTCTACATTCATACATAGTGTCATACACGTACGCCGATTTCTCCAACTCCTCACATGACCGACATAAAATATTTAATTGATCGTGCCATGTTTCCTCGGGCTTCCTCCTTTTCTAGCTACGTTCACGTCCCATTTTTACATGTTTATTTTTCGCCTTTCTGTCCAGATTCATTCTTTCCATGTGTCCAAACACTTTCATTCGCACCGCACTCACTTCTTATATTAACATAACTAACTAGCTAACTAACCATCATGCCGTCTCCCCGAAGGGGTAGACAGAAATAATGGGCTGCCACACTATTCTTTCCTGACATATTTCTCTCGATTCCTCAACATTCATACATCGTGTCATGCACGCGTGTCGATTTCTCTGACTCCTCGCGTGGCCGACATTCAATATTTGATTTATTTGATCGTGCCACGTTTTCCTCGGTCTTCCTCTATTTCTGGTTCCATTTACACCGTTTACATATATTTTTTTTACCATTCTTTCTTCATTCTTTCTTTCGATATGTCCAAACCATCTTAATGATCCTTTCATTATTTTGTCCATAACACCATCATTCGCACCGCATTCACTTCTTATATTTTCATTCGACACTCTATCATACACAGAGGATCTACACATTCGTCTGAGAGATCTCATTTCTACTGCATTTATTCTACTTTCATCCTTCTTTTGCCAGTTCCATGCTTCGCTTCCATACATAAGGGTCGGTAGAAGAATACCATTGTGCACTGCCATTCTAGCTTTTTTAGATAGGTTTTTGTTTGCGATGACAACTTTAAGTGTACCATTCACTTTGTTGCCTGCCCCAACCTTTCTTTCAATATCCCTCTCCACTTTCCCATCTCTTATAAATATACTACCTAAATACACGAATGTCTTTAATAATTTGACATTATATTATAACGCTGCTTTTCATGCATCATATTCTTGTGAGGAAAAATATTGCTTTTTGATAAAACGATTACTTAAAACATAACTCTTTACTCTTGTTCGTATAATAATACAAGATGTTAGGCACGAAATACTTTTTTTTAAATGAAATATTTTTCATGAAATTTAATAAGTAAGAAAAAGATTTTAGAAAATTTTGATGATTTTTAATTCGTTTAAAGCAGAGGTTCCCAAACTTTTTTGACCCGTAGACCCCTTGCCGATTTCTTCCATTTTGTGTAGACCCCCTGCTTTCCTAATGTTGGATTTTTACAAATTCATCTATACCTATAATATGGTTTACACTTTCACTTTAATAGGGTTTACTGTAGAAAAAAAATCTTTAAAATAAAATATATGTTAAGTTTTATAGTTATACATTTTAACTGTTGAATTTACAACACTATTATAATATAATAACACAATGTTGTATTATACACTTTTCGAGAATATCGCGATAACTGTTTCGCCAACCGAAGTTGTCATTTGCTGATGTGCAGCTCTCGCGACATTCTCAAAAAGCTTAAAATAAAAAATGGGCACATTATAACACTGTTGTAAATTTAACAGTTAATAATGTTGAAGTATCATAGTGTTTCGGCCAAAACAATGGACTATTTAGACATAAAATTATTAATTAAAACGAAACAAAATGCAAATCTAACATTTTTACATAAAATAAAAACACAAACAAATCACTGTTCTAACAGGAGAGATGAGCTTAATGCTATGATATCAAAATTTCAATATTCGGCCTCAATTTAGTTGAACCATCTCGTTGTTGTCGGAGTCTCCCGAACAACTCCAAGAAATGCTGGAAGCATTAAATGAATTATCTAAAAAATTGGCATTAAAATTAGTATGACGAAGACAATATTGACTAACAAATTGAAGACATTAAAATCCATAACAAAAATGTAGAAGTGATAGATTAATATGTGTACCTTGGTCATCTTTTGGCTTTTGGAAGAGGGGGTCAAGTCAAGGGGATTGATAGGAGAATACAGCTCGGTTGGTCTGCATTCTGCAGCCTGGGCAACATCTTCAAGTCGGACATGCCACAAATTTTCAAAACAAAAGTGCTGGGTCAGTGTGTGCTACCTGTGATGACCTATGAATGCGAGACATGGACGTTAACTAAAGAATCAATGCACAAAATCAAAGTAGCACAACAAGCCATGGAACAATCCATATTGGGTATCTCGCTTAGAGACCATGTATCCAACGTGGAAATTATAAGACGCACCAGGATCACCGATGTAGGGATACGCATTGAGGGGATGAAGTGGCAGTGGGCTGGTCATGTGTGTCGACGGGATGTTGAAAGATGGAGCCAGAGGGTTACTGAATGGAGGCCAAGATTGGGCCGGAGAAGTGTTGCGAGACAGCCAACCAGGTGGAGCGATGATATTGTGCGAACGGCGGGAAGGGCCTGGAGAACACTGGCGAGAGACCAAGAGAGATGGCGTGGGGGTGGAGAGGCTTACGTCCGGCAGTGGATGGAGACAATCTGACGAAGATCTCGTGGCCCCCATTTAAATCTAATGCACCCCTTTTTTCCCATTGTCGTAGGCCCCTTGCAAGTCGAAATCAACCCCTGAGAGTCGATATAGACCACTTAGGGAACCACTGGTTTAAAACATATATTATTATAATATATAATAATATAATCATTTTTTTCTTTTAAGCCTTATTATTCGTTCGATGATATAGTTTTGATATATTATAATCATATTATTTTATGGAATCACTCTTTAAACCGCGAGTCAAATCGATGTAAATGGTATTGCTATCATATTGATTCCCATGACATGTGATAGGTATATATATATTTACACTTGAGGGTGGAGGTCACCTCCGAAGCATGTCGTGGTTGATATTTTTTTGTATAAAAATATTTAATAAATTAAAGTGGAATATAAACAGCGTCGTTTTTTCAAATCCAATGATATAAAATTATTTATGACAAGAATGTGCAGTTTATATATTTTATGGGATACATGACACTGATAAATGTGGAAATATCATGGAACGTATAATAATAATAATAATTAGGCTAATTTGTATAGCGTCGTTTTCGTAAATAGCTCACCTCAAGGGCGCTTTGACAGTGTTTTTAGTCATTAGAGCTCCATGTGACACCAGCAATCAGATAACCGTTGTTTACATTTAATGCAATATTTCGAAAAGGTGAGTTTTAGGTGAGATTTAGAATCTGTCGGATTGTCAATGCATCTGAGGCGTGCAGGAAGCATATTCCAGGCGGACGGATTTGCCACTGCGAAAGCCCGATCTCCGAAATTTGTCCGGGGGTAGCACTTTGGCTCAACTAATATGCCTTTAGCCAAGGAGTTTGCTGATCGAAGCGTAGATTGCCGCAATCAGCAACACAAATTTCAGATATACTCGTATATAGGCGGGTGCCATTCCGTGAAGCGCTTTAAAAACCGTCCAACATAGTTTATACTGGATTCTTTCAGGACACTTGAGCCAGTGAAGATCTTTAAGATGTTATGAAATATGCGAGTTTTTTGGAACACAACAGTTTTATGGTTTTTTGGATTGAAGTTTATTTGTTTGTTTCTTGGGTATGTTGGCGTAAATGCCGTTGCAATTGTCGAGTCGAGATAAGACGAAGGAATTAGCAAGTGTTTTTAATGCATCAGTGGGAACATTTCTTTTGATTGCTTTGAGCTGCCTTAGGTGAAAGAAACTGGCGCTCTCTGTATTTTTTATTTGGGTTTTTAAAGAGAGATCTGCTTCGAAGTTGACTCCACGAAGTTTTATGGAGTATACAACTTAAAATATTATAATATATTAGACTATCCTCACTCCCTACTCCCATGAGATTTTTGTGCAGCATCTGTCAGCTGTATTCACTTTAATAGCACTAGTAGCAGATTTCAGTTGTGTAGAGACCAAAAAATTAAAGTGTATATCTGCGATAATTAAAAATAATGCCGTAAATACCGGATAATTATTCCTTAACGAGTATAAAATGGAAGCGCCGTTATATTATCCGGCGATATATTTAGTTCCCGGGTACACACAGGTACCGGGAGTTTTAATATCGTTTTAACTGTCCATGAATTCCATTCTTCTTGGTTAATGATTGCATAAAATTTTCGCTTAAAGAAAATTCTTTATGAAACACGGTTCTCCTTCATGTCTGCTAAACATACTTAAATTCTGACATTACTTTTTTCACAACCTTAGTTCTAAAATAAAAACGTTTGTTTATATTATACTGTTAGTGTCGGTTATTTTCTATGCTTAAGGATAATTCTTCATATATTACCTTGTAAAAATGCGAGGGATATACCCAAAAGTAAAGTAAGCTTTTATGATCTAACGTCATATAAAACCCCATGTTTTATGGAAGAATATCGCTCATTTGTGTTTTTCTTTACATTATAAGAGAAACTCAAATGATACATATATACTCGTACATATGGTATTTATCGTATGGTTTTCATAAACTCCTTTTTGAAAAATAAATTCTCCTAAAAAGAAATTGGGTTATTATGACAGAGTTTTAAATTTTAACAGTAATAATGTTAAAGAATTATAGTGTTTCGGTCAAAACAATGGACTATTTATAAGTTTATTAACAAAGCATAGGAAATTAATACATACAAAATACACAATGTTTTACCTAATTATACACCAACAAAATATAAAATAATATTTACAGTGAAAACGTTTCATCTAAAATGTTAAAAATTTACCCAAGTAAACTAATTAATCTTCACGCCACATAAATGATAGACCACCACATTGTTTTTTCCTGACATACTTTCCTGGATTCCTCAATATTCAAACAACGTTTAATGCAAGGGCGTTGATTTCTTAGATTCCTCACGTGGATGGTAAATATTTGATTGATTTGGTCGTGGCGCGTTTTTCTCCGACTTAATTTTTTCCATTTACATTTTAACATATAATATATTTGCCTTACATAATTCAATGTATTGTCTATTCAGCCTCATCTTAATAAACATGACAACTTAGGGTGGTTTTAAAAGATGTTATGCATTATATACAATATTTTATAATCCCTAGACAGTTTCCAATAACGATCACTGGTCCATGGCAGGTAAAAGGCTAGACAGAGAACAAGTTTCCATACTCAAATATCTTTGGGCTGCTCGCTTCGCTTAGACTGTTTCTCCCATGGCACACCTGTCATATCCCCTGCGGACGGGAAGAGGAAATAGTTGGAGTCAAAAGCAGAAGAACACTGCAGGACGATATTCAACATCAGGTAAAGGATAATGCATGCATATAGAATGTAGAAAAACCTCAAAAACCTATACGCCGCGTATATCAGCAGAATATCGGCAGAACATTAAGAAAAAGATGTTAAAAGTTTGATTTTAGAGTGTAATTTAATATCCCAATAACTTTATAACGTTTTACAACTCGTTTACCAGCTTACCCGCGATATAATTTGACAAACTTTGCGCACCGATAAATAATGTTATCAAAGATCTGATGGTAAAATAAAATTATCGTCTTAGGACGCGTCATTAATCATGAATAACGCAATTCGGAAATCGCTTCAAATTAAAAAGTTTTCACGAATATTTTCAAACATACAACAGTTTTCACGAAAAACTTTAAAATTGAAACGTTCAAATCTGAACTAGTTTAACCTGGAAGAGCTTTACATATTTTGATGAAGTTCATAACAATTTTTATTTTTATTATATAATATATTCACGAAAATACTACACCGAAGATGAACTCAGCCATGATCTCTGAAGAAGATACCACCAAGACACGTCCAAGACTCTAAAAACTATAATTAATAGATTTATTTTCCTGCAGAGCAAAAAACTAAGTAATATTAAGTCGATTTACATAATTTCAGCGTTTTCACTCTTTAAATTAAAGTTTACCTTGTTTATAATTTCAAACAAATATGGAACTTTTATAACCTATATGTAAAATTAAAATTATTATATTTATATCTTTATAGTTTTCGTTTAGATTTTTGTTATTGAATTATTTTGAATACTTTATACTTATATATAAGTTTTAATTTAGATAAGAAAAAAAAACTTTCCCTTTCTGTTGTGAAATCACATTTACATAAAAAATAGAAAAGAAAAAAATCTTGTGATTTAAATTCTGCAGTTTTTATCTTTATAGAAAGAGAATTAAATTATTATCAGTATAAATAGAATTATACGCTCCAGCGAGAGCGAAACCGTATGCTTCAATAAAACAATATGAAGTAGTGTAAAAACAAAAATGAATAGTGTTTTATATTGTTTTTTTAGAGTAGAATTATATTTTTTTAAATGATTTAAATAGTAGAAAAATTCTTAAATAAGTGATGTTTAATTATTTTATTTAAACGGAAAATTTATTGTGTGCAAAAAAGCACTTAGAAATTTTACATATGAATAATAATATATTAGTATAATAAGTAAGTACTTTGGGAACTTGCATATTTCCATTAGGAAAAACGTCACATTATCTAATGTTGAAAGTTTCTTGTATTCAGAGGTTTTTCAGACAATTTAAATCAAGTATTATACAAGAAACATAAATTCTTAATAAAATAACTGAAAACTTTGTGAATTGTGAATTGGTAACAAGAAAGTAGTGACATTTAAGAACAAAATTCTGCAGATATTCCTCTGGTTGGCATAAGAAATGTCCTTCGTAAGGGAAGTAAGAGAAACGAAAATATTATATAAAAAATGTACCCATATACAGGTACCTACATCAATAAAAAAAGAGCAATGTATTTGATTAAAATAATATTTTTTAAATATGTTTAATTTTCAACCTGTTCCAGCATACATTTGTCTCAGTATGATCATTTTAGTTTTCATTCTGAAAAAACGACGCCAGTTTTGAATCAAACACCTGTCAAAAGTGAACTACAGATTAACATGAAATAAAAAAATGTGTTATCAGATTCTTTGTCTTAGCTATGGCTTTTAGTTATCGTCTGAAAGTATTAAAATATCCAGTTGGCAGGCAGGCAGCTACGCGGCGTTCCTTTGCGTGTCTCGCGTAGCCATCGGCAGATCTGGCTGTAACTTTTTAACGCCAATAAATGGCGTTCTCTCGCAATAAACGTCTCGGCTCGCAGACATAAATCGTTTTATGAACATGTAATACGCACGCCAGCCGAGCTGTAGCTATCAGTCAGCTCGCGGGGGAACCCCAAATGTTGGCTTAATAAAACGATTAAGTCGATTGCCATTCAGCTTCTTGCGACATGTAGAACATAGAATCGTCATTAATCAACGGGCCACGTGACTTATCTCCCTGCGTAAGTAGGATAAGACGGGCTCATTAAGCAGTTAAATTTATCACAGCCTTCATATTCCGACACGCCCAAACATTTCCTTGCCCGAGAAACGGATTGTTGGATAATCTTATCCCAATCTCGGGAGACGCGGGGGTAATAAGCCGGAGATTCGTCGCAACTCTGTGACTAATTTTAGTCATTTTTTCATGACATGTTGATTGATATACACTCTCAAATACTTTAACTGTTTGATGGTAATAATAATTTTTATTTTTCTCTTCTTATTCTTCTTCAGCCTATTCCTGTCCACTCCTGGACAAAGGCCTCCTCCATTCGCTTCCACGTCACTCTATCTTGTGCTGAGTGATCCAGGTTATTCCGACATGTCTGTTCAGGTCATCCTTCCACCATAGTTGCGGTCGCTCTGCACTTTTTTTTAAATTATTATTTTTATAATTATTATTTATTAACACAAAGAGAATGTATATATTTTATAAAATATAATATCTGCCTAAAATAAAGTATCATATTTATTTAAAACATCCATAAAAAACATGTATTTAAATAAATGTATTAATATACATATGGCGATTCTAAAATGACAGTGGACAGGTCACGTAGCCAGAAGTTCAGATGAAAAATGGACAAGAAGACTGCGGACTTGGAGACCGTGGACGGCAAAGAGAAGTGCAGGGCGACCGCAACTACGGTGGAAGGATGATCTGAACAGACACGTCGGATTAACCTGGATGCAGTCTGCACAAGACAGAGTGACATGGAAGCGAATGAAGGAGGCCTTTGTCCAGGAGTGGACGGGAATTGGCTGAGGAAGAAGAAGAAGAAGAAAATTAATACATTTATTGTCAAAGTATTTTGGGCACATAGCCCAGAGAGATCAGGACAACATTGAAAAGCTCATCATCATGGCCAATATAGAGGGAAAGCGAGCACAAGGACGACCACCAAGCCGCTGATCCTATCAAATTAGGGCGCTGACTGATCTCATTAGCTGCAGCCTGGATACTGACGGGTGAAAGGAACGCATGGCGTGCCATAGTCAATAGGTTGTAGGATGGACATGACCCTCAATCATGAGGAATACGACTAATAAGAAGAGGACATAAATTTATTGAAAAAAGTGGACGAGAAAAAATCTAAAAACAGTTTAACGTGTATATACAGTGTAAAATAATAAAAAAAACAATTAAAAGCCTAAGAAAACAAGGAACAAATTAAATCAATGCTTGTAGTCGTAAAAATCAACGAGCGCGCGTGTGACAATGTAGGAATAGAAATTAAATTGATCGAGGGGTATATCAAGAAACTTTCCTTAACTTTGTTAAACATTTCATAATATATTTATTTAAAAATATCTTCATTCATTATAAATAACTTAATACATTCATTTGAAAGAAAGTTCTAGTTTTTCATCCCAACGAATCGGATTATTTTACAATAAATTTAAATTGTCAATATTTTACAGTTTATTTAGAAATGTAACTTTGATCGTTGACGTATGTTTTGTAATTTATTCAAAACAAATAGTTCCACATAGCATTTGTTTACAGATCAATGAAGTCGTATTTCAAATTTGATTTTCGTTCAAAAATGTCGCTTGACAAAAACTTTGTATAGGTCGACCAATTTCATGTAAACACGACCGAGTAGATATATTAACGATGCACAATTTTGTTTTCAAAGTAAAAAAAACAATGATGATGAATGGGGCTTGCATTTATTCTTCTTCGTCGTGTCAAGGCAACTCAGTCAGATGTCGTCGACGAAGAAGTCCTTTAATTACCTCGCATTTATTACATGACTACAACTTTAATTATACCAATTAATATGAATGAAAACGTCTGTTTTCTAAAAGTTTTCGAATAATTTATGTTAATGACTTCGTTTCGCCTGTCTTAGGAATTATCAAATGTGATATTTGATAATGCCTAAGATAAGGAATTATCAAATATGATATTCCTACTGCCTTAGACAGACAAAACATGTCATTCCAATAAATTATAATAAAACTTTTACTGAACACGCGTTTTCATTCGCATTAAATATTGAATCTAGGGTTTTACATAATTAAGAATTAATTATATCTCAATAAAGACGAAGATGTAAATTATTTGGAAACAGAATATGGTGGTCGAGGCGTTTACAGGACTTATGACCCGTCATTAGTTGGGTAAAGCGATCGCTTTAGCTAATATAATATTCCCCATTCCGCCCTTCTTACGAACACCACGTCGGACAATTATTTTTTTGTATATATGCTACCATGTTGAGAAACATTTCACATATTTTGGTTCAATCTACACTAGCGCCATGGGTTGATAGCCTTTCACATAACATTAATAAAGATTTTCGATCGCTTAACCCAACCAATGACAGGTCATAAGTCTTGTAAACGCCTCGACCACCATATTCTGTTTCCAAATAATTTACATCTCTATTGAGATACAATCAATTCTTAATGATTAACCCGTAATAGGTAAAATACAGTATTTGTCTACAAGTATTTGTATACATTAAAAAAAATGTTTTACATAATTGTCCAAGTAACAATAAATTACTAATACCTTTTGGATTGTTATATAACCTTGTTTTGAACATTCCAATCACTCGAATTTTGATCTAAAGTTGGTCGTAGTGTACACAGATTGTAGTTTTATTATCTTTAGTAAGGAATGACAGATTGCAATAACGTTATTTACGTTCAAACGACATGTCGTGATGTCGAACATTAGCTACTGCTGGAGGGGAGCTGAAGTTCGACAGTAAATATCAGATTTATAGTAAAATATGAATAATTGCAAATAAATAACCCAACTTGTCAGATGTCAGCATGCCACATTGTCACGAAATATTGCATGCGGATACCTGTTAAAACTCAATAATCCTGATTAATCAGATTTTTTTAATATTCCAATTCCGTTCTACCGAACATAAAAATTATTGCGTATTTCGGATGTAGTCCAACACATAAAAATATAGTTAGGTACCTTGAAACCGACTTTATGAAGACTTTCAGTTATGTTATTTATTGTTTCGGCATTCACTTTGTGGTAGGACATGATTAAATTGTAAATAAAACACTTGTTTTTCACCACTTGAGTATTATATTATACCCCTTGAGGATTATATTTTACCCCCACCTCTATCAGTACAGACAATTGATATATGTTATATTAATGCTTTAGTTTATATTTAAACCTGTCGATGGAAGCATCTGTAGCTTCCGAAACTAGTCGTGTAAAATATAATACTCGAGTGGTGAAAAACAAGTGTTTTGTTTACAATTTAAGACTTTAAGTAACTAGTATTTTATACATAAATTTATTAGATAATCCATTATTTTGGCGGAAACACTTTAATATTTCAATATTATTAACTGTTTAAATAAAATTGTTATAAATTTCACAATTAATTATATTTTTTCGCGATAACTGTTTCGCTGACCGATGTTAGCATCGTCAGGTCTCACAATCAACTCAGTTGATAATAATTAATTAGATATAGAGAAACAAACGTTTCCAACTTATTTTCATATGCTATTATTCTTCTTCTTTCAGTGCCGTGTCAGGTCCCCCCAACGTTGGCGATCACTGCAGCAAGGGCATATCTGTCCAGCGCCACTTGGAACAGGTGAACTCTTGCAATTCCTGTCTACTATTTAATGTTCCGCAGCCAGGACAGCTGTCTTCTATCAATTTCCCGACGTCCCTCCACTTTACCCATTAATATCAGTCGAAGGAGGTGGTATTTTTCTCCCCTTAGCACATGCCCCAAGTATGAGACCTTTCTAATTATCACACTCGACAACAGATCTTTCAATAGAGAGCAATAGAGCTCTGGCTCTCTGTAGTACGTCTGCATTACTGACCCTATTGGTCCACAGTATACGGAGCATTCTGCGATATATCCACATCTCGAACGCCTTCAACCGGTTCATTTCATTCACTTTTCAAGTCCGGGTTTCGCAGCCATATAGTAGAACAGACAATATATAACATTTAATTATTCGTAACATTGTGACATTGTGTCACAATGTCACAAAAAAGTGCCAACAAGCTAAGAGTCACTCAGAGAGCAATGGAGAAAGCCATGTTGGGTATCAGTTTACAGGACAGACTCAGAAATGAGGACATAAGAGTCAGGACAAAGGTTTCCGATGTTATCAAGATGGCCGCAACCCTCAAGTGGCGATGGGCGGGACATGTCGCTCGCGATTCAGATGAAAAGTGTACAAGGCAACTGCTGTGCTGGTGGCCAAGGACAGCAAAGCGTGGAGTTGGATGCCCACAGTTGCGTTGGCGCGACGATGTCCGGAGAAATGCGGGAAGTGCCTGGATGCGGATTGCTCAGGATAGAAGAGAATGGAAAATGCGATAGGAGGCCTACATCCAGGAGTGGACGGTCAATACAGGCTGAAGAAGAAGAAGAAGAAGAAGAATTATTCGTATGCTATAACGATTTGTAAGAGAAAATCAACGCCCTTTGTATATTGTAACATGTAGAGATTACGAGCCAAACAACTGAACGTAATCATTTTTAATCATAATTCTGTTTTTCCTCGTAAGATAAAAGCATAATTAATCTAAGGATTTGGGGCAAAGTGTAACCGAGGCGAGAGTTCCCGGCTTATAGCGAGCAGTAACCACAGTTACTTCTCTTATTATACGGACCGGGAATGTTGTAATTATTGTGACGTGGGCCTTTCATACACTGGCTGAAATATTTCATCTCCCCCTCACCTAGCGACCTGAGAGAGGGCGCGAACAGCGCACAGTGTGCTTTTCCTAAAACCTTAAGGCAAAAAAATATATAGATTTTTTACTAAAACCGTGCGATAAATCCTCTCTCTCTCTGGTTTCAATACTGGGATTGGTTTGCAGCAATTTCCTCTATTCTTCTCTTCCATTCTTCCCTGTCTTGTGCGGCTCTTTTGAAATATGCATATGATGAGCAGCGCACGTCCACCAACAGGTCCTCCAGGTACTCTCAGCTTGGGCGTCCCCTAAAGTTTGTCCCCTCAGTCATACCCTGCATGCAAGAGGTCTTCTTGTCGTATTATATGGCCGATCCATCTTGGACGCCTTTCGGACAAATTCCGTACGATAAATATACAACGATATAAGTGTTAGTATAAATACAAGTGCCGAGAAACTACGAGTGACCCAAAGAGCCATAGAAAGAGCCATGTTAGTAATAACCCTAAGATACAGAGTCAAAAACGATATGGTGAGAGAAAAAACAAAGGTCATTGACATCATCTACTGGGTAGAGACTCTAAAGTTGATATGGACAGGTCACGTAGCCAGAAGCTCGGACAATAAATGGATAAAGAGATTGCTGACTTGGAGACCGCGGAGGGCAAAGAGAAGTGCAGGGCGACCGAAACTACGGTGGAAGGGTGACCTGAACATACAAGTCGGAATAACCTAGATGCAGTCTGCACAAGACAGAATGGCGTGAAAGCGAATGGGAAAGAGGAGGCGTTTGTCCAGGATTGGACGGAAATAGGCTGAAGAAGAAGAAGAGGAAGAAAAGGCAATATCAAAACTGTCGTTTAATTTGTCAATTAATTTATTAAAGAATAATGTATATATAATTCGAATTCGAAGAGATGAGCATCTCATAACCCATTTCTTTAAATTAATCATGGGATATTTCGAGAACACGGCCGTGCTAGAGGGTGTTAGTATTTTTGTCCCTTAAAGATTTCTTCGACAGCGACAGCACAGATTGTTTTACCAACCGGCCACCAGAACCAATCTGCCTCTGGTGACACCGGTGGGAAGAGCAATTAGTCTGCTGAATGCGGTCTCCTCGGAGAACGACGTCTTTTATATTAGTGAAGGTACGTTCAGGGGACAAATACTCTTGACTTTAGAAATTATCTTGTCTTCCTAATGTCAAACCATCTCTAATGCGTTCCTGGTACTTTGTTGTATTTTTATAATATTTAACCTGTACTTAATAGATGCCTTAAACATTTTCCTGTTTGTAATGTCTTTTGAGTTAATAAACTGATTTGATTTAATTTGATTTGATTTGATTTTTAAAGTTGATATGGACAGGTCACGTAGCCAGAAGAGGACAATAAATGGATCAGGAGATTGCTGACTTGGAGACCGCGGAGGGCAAAGAAAAGTGCAGGGCGACCGCAACTACGGTGTAAAGATGACCTGAACATACATGTCGGAATAACCTGGATGCAGTCTGCATAAGACAAAATGGCGTGCAAGCGAATGGAAAGGAGGAGGCGTTTGTCTAGGAGTGGACAGGAATAGGCTGAAGAAAAAGAGGAATAAGAAGACAATATCAAAACTGTCGTTTAATTTGTCAAATCATATATTAAAGAATATTGTATATTGAATTGAACATCGATAAGTCAAGCTAAAATAAGCAGTTTTCATTTATTTATTTATACATGATACACAAATGAGACATTACAAACGAAAAACATTTAGGCGACTCATTTGGACACAAAACGGTGTTACAAAGATAATGATAACAACATGAGACCAAAAAATCATACGTATCAGAAGGAATCCAAATATGTCGACGTCAGTGAGGCAGTACTCTTTTCAGAATTTGTAATATTTTTTTTATGAATACTGCCTCACTGACACTGAAAATGTCCAAATCCAAGATGATTAGATTCAGCGCCCGAACATGACGTGTTGTTCAAGAAATCAGTTGTGTAATTTTAACGTTATGTTCATTTAAAACGAATCATAGTGCGGCGCGGCGTGATATTTCGAACTCCGAACATCCCCTTTTTCTCGGGCGTTAATTAGTAGAACTGAAATTTCTACGCATAATGTGTTTCCAATTTGGGATGGGGCGTCGGTCGCTCGAAATAAACGCAACGGTGCATGTCTAGTTAATCAAAATCTTTCGTCGGCATTAACCTATCATCGCGTGTTATTTTAATAATGTTGACTTTCCGCCTGTAACTTATATCACAGATGTAGTTCTTGGTTACATGTTGTACCGATTTAAGGTAATTAGTTGCCAAGAATAACATCTGTTAGTATCTTTTACAGAATATCACGTGTGAAATTAATCTTTGTGTTTATAAAAATCCAAAATTATTAGGCAATACACAATTACAACAACAACAAACCATCACGCCGTTTCCCCGCAGAGGTAGGCAGAGAGAATGGACCGCCACACTATTCTATCCTGGCACACCTCTATAGATTCCTCCACATTCATACATCGAGTCATACACGCACGTCGATTCTTCCGGCTTCTGACATGACCAACTTTTAATATTTGATTAATTTGGTCATGCCATGTTTTCCTCGGTCTACCTCGACTCCTCACTCCATTTACATTGTTAACGTATACGTTTTAAACCATTCTTTCTTCACCCATGCGCTCCATATGTCCGAACCAACGCAGCGAACCTTTCATAATTTTGTTCATAATACCTTCTTTCGCTCTACATTCCTTCCTAATATCAGCATTTGAGATTCATAATCGTTCTACCACACATACGTCTTAGGGACCTCATCTCTACCGCATTTATTCTGCTCTCATCTTTCTTCTGCCAGTTCCATGCTTCGCTTCCAAACATAAGGGTTGGAACCAGAACTCCATTGTGAACGGCCATTTTCGCTTTCATTGATAAATTTTTGTTTCCAATAACTACTTTTAAAGCTGCATTCACTTTGTTACCCACACCAACCCTTCTTTCAATATCACTGTCCGTTCGGCCATCCGCTGTGAACATGCTACCTAAATACACAAATTCCCTCACCTAGTCCAAGTACTCTTCATTTACACTTATATTACAAACTGTCATTTGCTCTTCCCTTTCAAAAACTAACACCTTTGACTTTCCGACATTCATCATTAAATCGTTCGACTTGCATACCTCACACATTCTCGACACCAAGACTTGTAATACGTTCGAACTATCCGCAACGAGAACGGCATCGTCCGCGTAAAGCAGACAGTTTACAGACAGATCACTCATCTTAGCACCAATTACTAAATCATTACACAATTACTACTGTACACAATTACTAAATCATTAAAAAAATAGCTTAGAGTCCAAAAGCGCCTTTTAAGCATTCTAACACTTTTAAAAAAATTATATTTCAAATAAAATAGAAATAAAAACTCACCATCCCGCCAGATCCCACCAGAATCCCACACGCTGTAGCGCATCAGATTCCTGCCGGCTGCCGTCTCCCCGGAAGACCACCGAAGAGATGGAGAGATAGTTGGGAGTCAACCTCCCAAGAGAGGCCAGCCTGATTTCAGGAACAGACCAAAAGTCTATAAGGAGAAGAAGAAGAAGGTGAAGAAATAAAAACACTGCACTTTGTTTTTCACCACTGCACATGCGGCTATTTTAATTACCGACTTGTTTCGCTTGTACCCAAGCTTCCTCAGGGCTTCGTAATAACAGAACCGTTATGTAATTACGAAGCCCTGGGGAAGCTTGGGTACAAGCGAAACTAGTCGGCAATTTAAATAACCGCATAGTGGTGAAAAACAAAGTGCTGTGTTTTATATATTTTATTTTAAACATAAATAATAATAAAAATTTAATGTCTCACCACAAAGTGAATGCTTCGTACGAAAAATTCATCCTAACACTATTTTTTTTTTCATATCCATGGTATTCAAAGGTCAAATATCATAATTAATATAAATGAAAACATCTGTCTTCTTTGAGTTTTATTAAGTTTTATATGGAATGACATGTTTCGCCCTTCTAAGGCATAATCAAATGTTTGAACTAGAAGACGGACGTTTTCATTTACATTCATTATTTTATGTGGAGATTTACATCATTGTTCAAGAAACAATGAAAAGTTAAATATCATATTGAAGAAAGGCCTTTCTTCTTTCATGCAAACTTTCTAATGTTTTGGGACAAATAAATTCATTCACTGCCTATTGTAATACATTATGTCAGTGATCGGCAAACTGCGACTCGTGAGCCAACTGCTGCTTTTTCATAAATAACATGCTTAAAATACTTGTTTATTTCAATAATATGGATTCAATAAATTTCAGGTAGTTTTATTGGTGATAATTTATGGAGTCGTATATAATAAAAACGAGATTGCTTTATCGGTTTCATGTTGATTTTCTTATTTATACTTTAAATAAAAATATATAAATACCAGTTACAAATTGGTTTCGCCTTGCAGGAAATTTTAAAACTCAGGTTCTCAAACTTCCATTAAAGCAATTGCGTTTTCATTATATATTTTACAAATGGATTTTTTTAAATAAAAACCACAAACATTATTTGATTACTATAGAATTGTGCCTGCAATAACTTCATAGTCCATTGTTTTGGCCGAATATGATACTTTAATATTATAAAAAACATTGTTTTATGTATCACAATTGTATTTTAAAAGAACGAACTTATTTGCCCCAAAACATAAGAAAGTGATAGAGATCTTTTGCATAGAAGAAGATAATATAAAAATACAATTATGATACATAAAACCACATTCAAATTTAACAGATTGAAATAACTTCATTTACTCAAACTTCCCGAGGAAATGCAAGGCTATTTCGTATTAACCATCACAATTATTTAAATTTCCAAATGTATATAAATGTTTTAACAGCACTTTATATATTTTTTTTAACTACCAATCAGCTAGCTCTTACAAGAGTTTCATTATGATAAAATAACAAAATTCTTATTCTTGTTCATCTCCTATCGAATGTTGGACTACATCATGGTTTTTCTGCTTTTGATACAGCAGCTCTAAACACGGATGTCGTGGACTGAACCATTCTCGGAAGTTTTCCGGGATCCAGGATTTTTTTCTTCTCCCGTAAATCCAATTAAAAAATTCTGGCTAGAAATTCTTCATGAATTGTTTAATTGCAGCACAACATACCAGTTTAGATCTACTGCATCCAAAGCAAAAATAGCCACGATATTGCCCAACTTCCAATAGGAACGAAAAAATGAGTAGAAGATTATTCTTGTATAAGTTTTACTGGTTTATACCTTCATAAAAGTATATATTGGGTACCAACCTATGTAGCTATTAGTAGCTTGATTAGAAAAGTTTCATGAATACCGTCAACAAAATTAGATTTTCAAAATAAAGTATAAAATAATTTATATTCCTTTTCTGCCCGAATAATATTATAATTTGAAGAAATACTTCTAGAATGTATTATCTATTTCATAAATGAAAAAGCTTTGCGATTCGTCTGTCAAAGGCCGTCAAAGCAAATAAATTCAAGCAGTTCATTTCAAGTTCGCTGAGTGGGCGAAGGTAAAACGTACATTCTTCATTAAAAGGGAAAAATTACAATAATTTATTCATTTGCGGTATTGTTTTTTGCTCAGGGGATTTTTCAGGAACTGTGCTTTGATTTACGGCTCGTATAATTAAAAGAATATTGAAATCGCGAGGAGCCGAACAAAGAATTCGGCCGCCGCGGGAGGCGCTGCTTGCCGGGGCAACGCTCTCCGACCTCCGTATTAATAATTTATGAACACGACGCTCGCTAATGCTTCCTCTCCTGGAGCCGTGATATGGCGGGGCTCAGGCCCGGCTGGAAGTGTCCGCCATTATGTGGCTTTCTTACAGTCGAATGTAATGCCGGCGAAGACAGGCCATTCCGAATAAAGCCCGGAAGGCGTTCCGAGTCTCGAGGGTAATGGACACCCATAACACTCCGAATAAAATCGACATTTATTTATATTTGAGTCATAATATTTATTTATTTATTTAGCAAAAGGTACATTCGCGTAAGATGATTTTCTTCTTTTCCGGTCTCAATCTAAAGATTGGTCTCCAGCAAGGCGACGCATCTCCTCTTCCACTCCGCTCGGTTCTCGGCAACTCTCTTCAACTCCGCATAAGAGGTGCAGCCAATATCTTGGCAAATCTGGTCTAGGTACTCCTGGCGAGGTCGTCCTCGACCATTCCCTCTAATACATCATGCAGGAAACATTCGTGTCGCAACACATGACCAATCCATCTCGCGCGCCTCTCCGCTATGGTGTTCAACAAATGATTTTACATTTATATATAAATAATTTTTTCAGAATATACATCACCTGTGTAAGGCCTATACTGACATATAGCATTGAAACAGAGCGTATATTACAAGAACGAAGGCTAAAGTGCGGGTGGCAGAGATGCGGACGCCGAGGATAATAGCAGGAAAGACTCTTAGAGGTAGGGTGAGGAACACGGCTATTCGCGAAATCTGCAAGGTGGAAGATGTTGTGAGATGGGGCAGACAACGCAGAAGATACGCACGTGCAAAGGATGGATCCCACCAGAATCCCACACAATGTGGCGCATCAGATTCCTGCCCGCTACCGTCCCCCTGGAAGACCACATAGCTGGAAGTCGACCTCCCAAGAGAGGCCAGCCTGATTACAGGAACAGAACAAAGGTCTCAAAGAAGAAGAAGGAGAGGAGACATATTTGTATGTATACAACATAGAACGTTACCCACCGCTTACCCAAAGCTGTTATCGGACTAAGCGGTGTCCTTTCGTCAGCTTCGCTCATGCAATCCCTAGGCCCGCCCGTGGGGAATGCAACATTCCAAAAAAAAGCAAAACGCAAAAGAGTCTCCAGGCCACATTTAATCTAGCTTATTTTCAATTCATTTCTATGTTCTAATCTCACAAAACAGAGCAAAGTATAGTATGTGATTTTATGGCCTACCATAAAATTATATAAAACAGATATTGGTGATGGTAGGACAGAGTATATTTGTAAACAACAGGTCGTTTGAACCCAATTACTGTATACAATTTGTTTTTAAGCTATCGCATTGATGTACATGACATGTGATAGGTAGCTTATCTATCGCCATTTTATTGTCGCGTGATTTCTATACCAGACCAAAGACAGTAAATGAGACAATCACCCTGCCATCGCGGGGAATCAAACCCGGGATCTTCGGTATGGCAGTCAGAGCTCTTACCACTCTTCCACAAGGTCATCGTCGTCAAAGATTTATTGAAATCTCTTCATAGAAGTTCGTTTTAAATAAAAATTCACTACCTACTTCCACTTTTGTCAATATTTCGACAGCAAGCAAGGCGCCAGTATGTCGATAACAGCTAACCTGGCGAAACTGGTTGCTGTCAAAATAAAGACAAAAGTGAAATTAATTGTAAAAAATCATCGTTTTATTTAGCTATTATTAAAAAAAACATAACCCGAAATAATTTATTTTTCTTGGACAATGATACCAATAAAAATTAATACGAATGAAAACATCCGATTTCTACAGTGGAATGTTTCGCTATTCTAAGGCATTATCAAATGTTTGATTTTACCTTAACAAGACTAAATGTGTCATTCTCATAAAATATAAGTGTTACGTTTTAGTTATTCTATTATTTTGGCGGAAACGCTGTTACTCGTAAATATTTAATTTAAATATTTAATTTGGAACTCATTTATTTATTTAATTTCTATACTATTTTCACGACAGCTGTTTCGTCAACCTATGTTGGCATCATCGGTTGTTACGAAGAACAGTTGTTTGTTACATCAAACAACAGGTGTCTCGATAATTTCATTTAATTCAAATGTGATTTTATAACAATGTTATTAATTTCAGTTTATAATTTGTTTCATAAATAATGAAAATATAAATAAATGTTTAAAAATTTATTTACGAACAAAAAATTAGCAAGGTGGTAGCGAGCTCTCGAAACCGCTTTTTTAGTTTACAAATGGAAAATATTAAATCAGTTTCTATATTGTCCTAACGAAGCTTAGGTATAAGCGAAACTAGTTTAGTTTTAACATTATATTTATAACTAACTACCGTCACGCCGTTTCCTCGGAGGGGTAAGCAGAGAGGATGGACCTCCATAATGTTCTATTTTGACATAAAATGTGCGCATCTAAGTAAGAATCCTAATGAGATAAAAAAAAATATATTTTTTTATTTTCGTTATTAATAATGAATTTCATAGAATGACAATTTACAACATAATTTGTTTAAAAAAATCATTTGTTTTATGCTTCTGAAGAAAGCGTTTTATTTTTTAAGGACAATTTGACTTCCATTTTGATTAAGTTATCATAAATGATAGACAAATCAAAATGGCAGCCAAATGGAATTAATCTGCAGCCTAAAAGGCACCCTTTATGTATCATATAAATTAGACAATTACTGGTAACATTTTAACAAATGAGGACATATGTATCTTATTCGTATGTTTCCAATAAATGAGTTCATCATTTTTATTCATTGGAATATATCATAGTAAATATCTCATAAATAGTATATTGAAAATATCATTCCTTCGTTTATTAAATGTATGTTTCTAGAAAAAAAGTTGTTGCCGAATTCATTTGATTGAGAGTTTAGTATTATATGTTTGAGAAATACAAAGATTAGTACATTCCATCAAATCTTAATTGCAGTATTAAATAAAAGTACGTCGAATGCATCATTAAAATAATAATATTTTGAGCATCATTTAAATGTGACTTCTATTTTTGAAATTTATGGTGTGATATTTAACGCTATTATTTTTACTAAAATATAGTTACAATCAATGGAATCTATAATCAGTGAGAATAAATCTTAATGCGTGCATGACGCGATGTATGAAAATTTAAGAAGCCAGAGAAGTAAAACAGAAAAGAACAGTATAATGGTCCATTCTTTCTGCCTACCCCTACGATGAGTCGGCGTAATGGTTAGCTAGTTATAAACCTAATTAATTTAATCTTTATTTCATAAACGACATTCCTAAATATGATTTACATTAATGAAATCGTCTGTTTTCAAGAAGTTTTATTATATATTTTTATGTGACAGTTTAATGCCAACCCTTATGTATGGAAGTGAAGCTTGGAGCTGGCAAGAAAAGGATGAAAGTAGGATAAATGCCGTAGAAATGAGATCACTGAGGAGAATGTGCGGGAAAACGATATATGATAGAATACCGAACGACGATATAGGGAAAAAATGTAAGGCAGATATGATTGCATCAGAAGTAAAATTTAAAAAAGATCTCTGCGATGGTTTGGACATTCATAAACAAATGGACGAGAGAAGAATGGTTAAAATGTTGTATGCAAGCAGTGTGAGTGGAAAGACAAGCCGTGGAAGACCAAGGAAAGATTACAGCATTGTTCAAGAAAGAAAATTAATAGTAAAAATTATATTCATATAGTATTTAATAGTAAAAATTATATTTATTACATATAGCGAATATATTCTATAATATATTCGCTATATGTAATGGATTCACTATTGAATAACGTATTGTAAATATTTTCACAACATTGTTTAATCTTCTTCTTCTTCATCTTCTTCCTTGTTGTAGACCTATGTAGTCTGTTCTCCAGAGTGTTGCTCCTGCTGTTAGGTAGATTCCCAGCTGTGTCCTTCCATATTTTAGGAGGTCTTCCACGAGGACGAGTCCCATGAGGCTGATTATTCAATGCAATATAGGGGAGTCTGGTGGTATTCATTCTTTGAACATGACCGTACCAGTCCCCTTTTCACTGTCTGCTTCATCTTATAATATCCTTAACCTCACATATCTCTCTAATTCTTGTGTTCCTCACGCGATCTCTCAGTGTCTTGGTTGATGTCGTCCTCAGTGTTTTCATTTCGGAAGTCCTCAAAACTTATTTGGTCCTTACTGTGTCTGCCCTTGCTTCGACGCCATATGTTATTAATAGTCTTACGCATGCTTTATAGATTATTATCTTACAAATATGTAAGAATCTATAAAGCATGCATTTTACAAATATGTTTCTGGATACAGACGCCCTTTCTCAGTGTAAAAATTATAGTAATTAAATGTTTGCATCGAGGAAGGCCGTATATGTACAGAAACATGTTTGTAAAAAGTGTAAAAAAATGTTGTAAAAAAACAAAGTTTTTAATTTTTTTCTCAAATTAAATAAATAAATTTATCGACATCTCTCAGCACCAAGTATTTAAATAATGTTAAGTTACATTAGGTGTTATAATCAAAAACTAATTATCACACGTATCACGAAGCTCTTGTTTGGGCTATCAATATTTCTATAGCGAGCCTATCCACACAGCGACATGCGCGTGTGTGCGTGCTCATGGTTGCTCGTATTACAGGCCTCCCAAATTACACTAAATTGGAAATGTTTGATAAACGTTAATCTATAGGTATTTGAAGTTGTTAACACTTCTGTTCAATTGAAATGATCCCACGAAATTTATGATAAGTACGTAATAGCACATTGTGTGTGTAAGTCTGATTAATGTCTACATTTACCATAGACACGGGAATGAGGCGATTCTATAATATGGGCGCTCAAATTTAAATTGCCATTAGTTTTATGTAAGTGAAAAACTGTAAAATTTCTCTCTCACATACACACACGTATTTACTTATTGAATGCTAAGGCATTAACACTGTGGAATTCTTTAGTAATATACTTAGAAAATTGAAAATAACTTTGTTCAATCCACAAAATATTTTTAAAAAAACACGACATGTTTCGGAGGATAACTCCATCTTCAGGTGTAAAAATATAATAAAAACTAAACAAAGAAAGACTAATATAAAAAACGCATTTAAAATGCGATGCAATAATTTAAATTTAAAAATTAACCTCAGCTATTTGTTATAAGTACTAATGATTATTTTTTTATTAGTAAGAACTAATAAATAATATTAAACAATAATAATAAACGATGATAATGTAAAAAATATAAAATTGGAATTAAAAAAAACATACAATTGAAAAGACATAATTTATATAGAAATTAATAAATGATTAATTTGTATTTGATTGGGAATGGGAGCTTGGGAGATTACTAATAATAATTTTTTTTATCAGCAAGAACTAATAAATAATAATAAAAAAAACACAACATGTTTCTAAACATACTATTTTTTCTGAGATGGCTAACCATTGTATTGAATTTGACCATAGTTTCGATAAATCTGACACAATATTTTTACACACAGTTAACAATAGCAATAAATTAAATAAACTTGAAAATTTAGAAATCCTCAAGTCAGTGAAATTGGATGAAAACATAATTAATAATCAGATTCCTCCTTTACTCCTTTCTCCTTAAATACTTGGTCTACATTTAATCACCCAAGCTCCCATTCCCAATCAAATGCAAATTAATCATTTATTTATTTCTATATAAATTATGTCTTTTCAAATGTATGATTTTTCTAAATTACAATTTTATATTTTTTATATTATCATCATGTATTAATTGTTTAATATTATTTATAAGTTATTAATGATAAAAAATAATTATTAGTACTTAATAATAATAATAACTAAGGTTAACTTTGAATTATTGTTTCGAATTTTCAATGCGTTTTTCATATTATTCTTTCATTGTTTAGTTTTTATTATATTTTTACACCTGAAGATGAAGGTATCCTCAGTAACATGTCGTGTTTTTTAATATTTCTTTTTTTGTGGATTATACAAAGTTATTTTCAATTTCGTAAGCATACATACATTTATGTATTCATATTACGAGTATTTACACTATATACACAAATACATAATTTAATGCTTTCCTTTGTTATAACGTATTAAAGTAAATACATTCCTTTGTGTGTAGGTGAGTAATATAGGTATCTGCATTATTTATCAAAATTCGTGGGTCTCTGTTTAAATATTTAATGAAACCTTGTCTAGATATTCATTTGTTCTAATATTTAACGGAACATTTTAGAATGATACCTATTTTTGCCTTGGGTCATTCTATACAAGTGCTTCCCGCGCTATGTTTGTTTAGAGATTTTACTGAAAAAAATATCTTTAATGAAAAGAGCGGACCTTTTCAGCCTGTATTGTGGGAGACTGTTTCTTTATTCGCGTTAATGAGATTAAAGCCATCAGTGCGTGGAACAATGAACATAAATGCCGTTAGTCACAGCTCCCTCCATTCATTCACAGATTTCATCTCTTTCTCTCGCGGATCCTCTCCGAAATTCATTTCCCTCTCGCCCTCCGCCCCCGCCCCGGCAATCTTCTCGCCCGGAGCCGCTTTGATGTTATTGTGAAACGTTTATTTGGGCTTTTAATTCTCGCTGCCGCGGTTGCCCCTCCACTATGTGGTGAATACTAATAACGAGAAGTCTCCTGGCTCTGCGGGCGAGCCCGCTACACCTTGGGCTTTGCTTTATCAAAGCGGCCCGTGTTAACGCGTAGGTGTTATGGAGCATTGTTGAGTACAATCACATTAGGGCGAGAACCCTGTGTGTCCCTGTCCCTACTCCGGCTGTAGGCACTAGACATGTACTCCCGCGCTTAATATTGGCTTCTCGATGTATTTTAAGGTCGAGTAAATTTAAACTTTAAATTCAATTCGAAGAGCTGTAAGAAAACCGTCGTCCTGAATCTTAATTTTCAAAGAAACAGCTTTAACTAATCTTTACGTGGAAGAAATCAATGAGACCTAAATAAATTATTTTACTGCATGTTTAATATTTACACCAGAGCACGAGCAACATAATTAAATTATTATATTTTGCACTATACACAATAATATACTTAATAAAATGAAAATAACGTTTTCTTCTATATTCGCCATACAACACTACATAAAAGGATATAAAAAAGAAAAAAAAAGAAAATATATATATATTTTTAAATAATTAAAACATATAAATATAAATAAAATAAAATAAAAGTAAATATATAATTAAAACTAAACAAATCAAGTCTAATACAAAAAACGAGTTTAAAATTCAATAAAATCATTTAAATTCAAAAATTAACCTGGGCTGATTGTTATAACTAACTAACTAACTAACCATCACGCCGTCTCCCCGAAAGGGTAGGCAGAAAGAATGGACTGCCACACTTTAACTGATGTGGCACTCCATCCTTCTCTTTTCGCCCGTAATAATAATAAGTAATATACACAATAGTATAATAATCATCCAATCGTGACCGAGTGCCAAGTTCTATAGGTGTCACACCGAAGGTCCCGCCATCACAAAATCCCCTGTGTATGGTTTGGTGTAGAATTCACGTGATTATAAAATTTAAAAAGACTAGCTACCTATCACATGTCATAAGAATCAATATGAATCCTCCATGTTAATATTGAGCATGAGGATAGTGACGTTAAATTTAAGAAACTTCTAAAGACTGCACTGTTCGGTCAGTCATTTCCTAGTGCGCCCTTGGAGTAATTGATTTTACAAAACGGCGCACTTAAAATATAAGTCATCAAAATTATAATAATAATAACTTGAACGCGTAGATGTTTACATATACAGATTACTATGAACAAAGTTAGTTGGTACTTATGGTCTTGAAACTGTTACACTGTTCAAACAAAGTGCCGAGAAACTACGAGTGACCCAAAGAGCCATGGAAAGAGCCGTGTTAGGAATAAGCCTAAGAGGCAGCGTAAGAAATGATACGGTGAGAGAAAAAAATAAACGTCACTGACATCATCCACCGGGTGGCGACTCTAAAATGGCAATGGGCAGGTCACGTAACCAGAAGCTCAGATGAAAAGTGGACAAGAATACTGCTGACTTGGAGACCGTGGACGGCAAAGAGAAGTGCAGGGCGACCGCAACTACGGTAGAAGGATGATCTGAACAGACACGTCGGAATAACCTGGATGCAGTCTGCACAGGACAGAGTGACATGGAAGCGAATGGAGGAGGCCTTTGTCCAGGAGTGGACGGGAATAGGCTGAGGAAGAAGAAGAAGAAGAATATGAACAAAGACTTCAGTGATCCATATTCAGTTTCCAGTTTGTTTCTTCGTCTCTATTGAGATACAATTAAAAATTTAAATTAACCACCCACAGGTGAAAATCCAGGATTCGTACACAAATATTTGTAAATATTCTGGTCAATTATTTGGCGTATAAAATAGGAGTGGATACTCCAGGCGACTTCTAACAGTGCGATAGGAGGCGGTAGCCTCTTCGCATTGTGTTAATAAAGTAGTTTGCTAAATGCTAAACAATCATTCTTCATAGATGGCGTTAGTGGATGGATTGTATAGATTAATCTTAAAAAAAAATTGATTAGTACAATCAAATCTACATAGATGGCTAACTGGAACTGCCACGTGAAGATAAGTATGAATTTGGAGTATATATACAACTTCCAAAAATGTATCATACATGATCATAATAACAATGGTGGAATGGGGAATGTTGTAATTACATAAAGCGTGCGCTTAACCCAACCAATGACAGGTCATAAGTCCTGTAAACACCTTGATCATCCATATTCAGTTTCCAGTTTGTTTCTTCGTCTCTATTGAGATACAATTAAAAATTTAAAGACTTCAGTGATTCAGAATTTCACAGGTTGAGATGCATGGGAAATGGGTGAATAGATATATAACACTGTAATGAAATATCTTAAATGAGAAGAAAATGGCTATTAAAAATAATAAACATTCCTGCAGTAATTGGTTAAGCGGGTAGAGCGTATGACGGCGGACAATTTTTCCGGGCTGTGCGAAAGGTTTTAATTTTTGTCCACACAATGGCGATTTAATTGTGCGAGGGAGGCGATGCGCGGTAAACCGGCAAATTAATTATTCACGTATCTAGTGTCGCCCTGGCGGGCCGCGGATACACGCTTCCACTCGCTAATCAACACCGGCGGCACATAGCAAAACTGCTATACACCCCCATCTGGATCAAACCCGCTCCGAACTAACACTTCCATCTTTGCGATTACGCCTATCTGGCGGGGGGAGTCAGGAGGAATTTATTGTTTTTCTCTTGCGAAAAAGGTGTAAGTTGCGTAAATTTGAAAGGGAGAAATTTATGTTTTTTTTTTCATCCCCTTCTTCGCAATTAGGGCGTTATTTGTTTCAATTTGCTGTGTTGACCGAAAAATAACGTAATCTATGTCTCGCCGCCGAATAGGAGACGTAATTTATTAAGGTCTGTATTATGGAAATTCACAGATCGAAAATATGCACAACTAAAAATAAAAGCATAAATTATTTACATACGTTATTTCTCTTTTTCTTTTTTATGAACTTTGTATTTATAACACTTATATTAAAAAAATAAAATTACATTGACATGTTTCGGACAAACAGTCCTTCTTCAGTGATACATATAAAAATATATAATAAATATGTAATTTAATTTTTTTAATGTAAGTGTTGTATATACGAAGTATATAAAAAATAAAAATAAAGCATCATAACAACACAAAGTATGGTGTATATAGAAGAAAATATTTACATACGGTTTGCTTCTCCGTGAACGATTAATAGGTCTAAACTTTCAACATGTAGAAAAATTATTTTCATTGTAATATTCATACCCTTTCAATTTTGTTTATATACTACTTAATTTTTTATAACCAACTGTTTAGGCAATAATGCCACACCACAAATTAAGTGTTTCACGCGAAAGTAAATATTATTCACGTGAT
Organism: Lepidostoma basale; assembly: GCA_022606425.2. Classification (NCBI taxonomy): domain Eukaryota; kingdom Metazoa; phylum Arthropoda; class Insecta; order Trichoptera; family Lepidostomatidae; genus Lepidostoma; species Lepidostoma basale. The sequence continues at coordinate 10,317 of JAHDVF020000348.1, read as the reverse complement.
AAAACTGTTTTAATTTTCTTAAGGTTAGACAAATTATGAAAGATGACTAAATAAATACGTATTTTAAACGTTTCTCCTAGAAAAATTATATTAAATATGGGTGTTTTTTTTAAGAGGTATACAACACATATTAAAAAAAAACACATTAAAATAATATTAATGTCTATGATATTGGCTTTATTTAATCAATAATTTTATGCTATTATTGTTTAAATATGATTTCGGACGTATGAGCGCCACAGCTAGCTCAAATGAAGCGCAATCGTGAACTCCAATTTTCGACAATTGTCGTCTTTGTGGATGCGTATTATCCACTAGAGTGTACGTGGTGCGATAACGATCCATGGCCTTCCAAATAACTTGCTCGGATGGACAAATATGTCGACCGTAAAATTGACGTAGTGCACGATAAGTTTGGCAAACTGAACCATGATTTTCATAATAAATTTGAACAATTTACAACAGCTTTTTCTGACGTCAGTTTATTCATGGTAAACTGGCAAAATATATTGACTACAAATCTACTGCCAACTTTCAAATTGACAGTCCGTAGAAATAATATTGCTAGTTTAAAAACCAAACCTCTAAAAAACACCCTATATTTTATGATACTCTAATAAGACGATACATGTCCATTCCATATTATATAATAACACACATTATTTCTGCGTACCCTTTTGGAAAATTGCGTAAAGTTTAATTACTTATTAACTTCAAGCATGACAATTCAATAAATATAATATTTTGTATAGTAGAAATGCGCTAAACTCTATTAGATTCAATGATTATTCTCTCAATTCAATATATGTAAATTAACAGCAAGATCACTATGTTTGGCCATCGACACAACACATCAATCTAGAGTCCAAACCTCAAATCAGACCTCAAAGCACTTAATTGCTTTCGTGTGTTAGTAGTACCAACCAACCTTAATACAATATACGTACAAGTAGTACCAAAAGATCACACAATATAACGTTCAACATAAAACACTAAGCGTGATCTAAAGTATAACAACTAGCGCGAGTGCGAGACCTACAAATGATAATATTGAGAAAATAAGTACAAATGAGGTGGAAAGATCCGTGAAAGCAATGAAAAGTGGAAAAGCTGTTGGGTTTGATTGTATTGCCATAGATTTTATTAAAAGCGGTGGCGAAGTGGTTTCTGCGTGGTTATATTAGTTATTTAACCAGTGCTTGGAGGAGAGCAGTAATTATGCCACTGTACAAAGGAAAAAGATCGCGTATGGAATGTGGAAACCACAGAGCTATTAGTCTTTTGAATGTCATTGGTAAAGCCTATGGCAGAATTTTAATAGAAAGAGTAAGAAAATTGACAAGTGACAAAGTTTGGGATGTGCAAAGTGCCTTTATGAATGGCAGAGGATGTATGGATCAAATTTTTGGACTTCGTACATTGACAGAGAAGTTTCTGACCATCTGTGCGTTTGTCAATTTGCAAAAAGCATATGATTACGTTAATAGAGTAAAATTGTGGAAAATACTGTCTGAATATGGAATAAGAACAAAACTGATCACGGCAATTAAGTCGCTTAAGTCACACGGAAAGCACTGCTAGTGTCAGAGTAAATAGAGATCTTACAGCCTGGTTTGATATCAATAAAGGTGTCAAACAGGGTTGCGTAATGTCCCCGTGGTTATTTAATCTATGTATGGACAAGTGTATGAAAGAGCTGAAAGGGTTGTATGTAAGTGCCAAAATGAGCGGACTGTTAGTAATCTGTCTCTTGTATGCGGATGACGCTATCCTACTTGTAGAGAACGAGCATGCGAAACCAAGTCCTGGTGAATTGTATGTATGAGCTATGCATGCAAAATGATCTGATGATGAATGTTAATAAGTCCAAGGTAACGATTTTTGAAAAAGAAGAAATCATGACAGTCTGCAACATTAGCGTGAACGGGTGAAAATTGGGAGCAAGTAGATGAGTTCGTGTATTTAGGTAGTATGTTTACAAGAGATGGGCGAGTGGAGAGGGATATTGAAAGAAGGGTTGGGGCAGGCGTCAAAGTGAATCGTGCACTTAAAGTTGTCATCGCAAACGAAAACCTTATGTGTGGATACTCTGTGTATGAAATAGTTTCGAATGAAAATATAAGAAGTGAATGCGGTGCGAATGATGATATTATGAACAAAATAATGAAAGGAGTATTAAGATGGTTTGGACATATGGAAATAATGAATGAATATAGAATTGTAAAAAAATTATATGTTTACGATGTAAATGGAACCAGAAAAAGAGAAAAACCGAGGAAAACGTCGCACGATCAAATAAATCAAATATTGAATATCGGCCATGTGAGGAGTCAGAGAAATCGACGCGCATGCATGACACGATGTATGAATGTTGAGGAAGCGAGAGAAATATGTCAGGAAAGAAAAGTGTGGCAGTCCATTATTTCTGCCTACTCCTTCGGGGAGACGGCGTGATGGTTAGTAAGTTAGTTAGTTAGTTAGTAGGTATTCGTGTCAATAGCGATCGTAGATTTAATAAACATTTTTTAAGTGAAACAAATTTACAGATGTCAATGTATAGAAAAAAACATTTTTAGATAATTATTTACGGATACATCGAATGTTACCGGTAATATCACTAACTTGTTTAAATAGCCGATTTCACCCACTGCTGGACGAATGCCTTCCCAAAATTTTCCATACATTCATAACTTGCGTCTTCAGAATCCAGTAACCAGCAATTCTCCATATATCACAGACCATCTTGTGGTGGGTCTTCAACTGCTTCTACTGTAATGTTATTCCATCCAAATAGGTCGAGAGAAATATTTACATAAGAGTTATAAAAACAGAATAATTTCTAATTATTATGAATAAAAACGTCTGTTTTCTAGATTTTTCATTATATTTTATGGGAATGACATGTTTCGCCTTGCGAAAACATAATCAAATGTTCACATTTGATATTCTTTTAGAAAGGCGAAACATGTCACTTCCATAAATAATTATAAAATTTCTAGAAAACAGACGTTGTCATTCGTATTGATTATTTATTTTAAAGCTCCACAAGTATAGCTTTAAAACTGATCAAAGGGGACTTTATACTGAAACCCGTGGTTTATTATATGTATATAACTAGAAACATAATATAAATAAAAAGTTAATTCATATTTTATGGGAATAACAAATGTCGTCTTACTAAGGCATTATTAAATATAAAATGTCGTTATGCTTTTTATAACATGCTGCTTTAGCAAGTTTTATTATATTTCCATAAAATATGATAAAACCTAAAGTAAACATACGTATTTATGAAATAATAATTAACTAAAACATCTTTTTTTTTAATACCGACTGTCGGAAACTCTCAAAATAAAGGTTAATCTTTAAATAGTTATTAAAGTAGATGGTTTTATTTCATTATTATATAATATGAAAATCAATCAAAAGATTTCAATAAAATCTTAAGGTTCATTTTTAAATTAACTATTTAATATGGAGGTTCACATCATTGTTCAAGAGACAATAAATATGTATTTTATCTAAACTACGTTTAATTAAATTTTCTGTGAATTGTGCCCTAATGACCCTGAAGTTAATTTATAAAAACCTTTGTATGTTTAGAATGATTTAGATTACTGCAAACATGTTATGGGAGCTAAACTCCACATCGCATGATTAGTGGTAATAAAAGCAAGAAAAAATAAAATTAATTAAGGTTTTTGATTCAAGATAAAAATGGTAATTAATATAAGGTGTCAGTAGTCAGCGTTTAATTCGGAAAACAAAACAAAGAAAAACCGTTTTCCTCCCATCACCCCCTCCCATTCAATACAACTACCGTACCGCCGATGAGACAGCATCCATCATAGCTTTTGTGTAATATTGCATACTAATTTCACATGCTTTCAGCTGTGAAGGGTGTATGGAAGTTGGAAAGGAGATTAATGAATCATCTTTAGTTTCTTCATCGTCAAAAATAACAAAAATAACATTGTTCCCGAATGACTGGAAGTAAGAAATGAAAAAATCTTTTGCGAGTTGCTTCTATCTTTTATCTTCAATATTCACCCTTCTGACGTTTTAATTAAAAATATGAATTAAATTGTGAGAATAACAAAGATCGTGTATTTTATTTTTCATCATCTTCTTCTTCAGTCAGGATATCAGTTTCAGTCATGTGATGAAGACGTCCAACTTTCTCTTCATTTCTTTGTTGATCGTCCTGGTATCGACGGCCCTATGGATGCGAGATATTCCGTTATGCTAGAGAGGGTTCAGAAAAAAATTCAAAGATATCTCTAGATGAGGGAATATGGTAGTTATCCGCGGCTCTATCGCACGACATTTCTTTTGGGAATGCTCGAAAACAATTCTCTACAGCTTCGAAGGGATGGGCATCTCATAATCCATTTCTATTGATTATTCAGGGGATATTTCGAGAACTCGGCTGTACTGGAAAGTGTTAGTATTTTTATCCCTGATAGATATCTCCGACAGCGACAGCACAGATTGTTTTACCTACCGGCCGCCAGAAACTCTACCTCAGGTGACACCAGTGGGAAGAGCAATTAGTCTGTTGAGCGCGGTCTCCTCGGAGATCGCCTTTTTTTACATTAGTGAAAGTACCTTCAGGGGACAAATACTCTCGACTTTAGAAAGTATCTTGTCTTTTTAATGTCGAACCATCTCTAATGCGTCCCTGGTATTATGTTGTATGTGTATAATATTTTACCTGTACTCAATAGATGGCTTAAACATTTATGCTTTTAATTGAATAAACTGATTTGATTGATATGAATAAAGTTGATCAACAAAGGCAATACCACTGAAAATAAAAACATATATAATATATCTACACTTTACATAGAAATGAATATTGGAAAAAAAAAATGCTAAATTAAAATGATCACTATCTAAATGAAATCTCTTAAAATAATTAGTCTTCATCCGATGTATGCAAATAAAAACATAACACGATAAATTGGTGAAGTCTATTTATACATTTTCCAATCAAAGTTTATCGTTCTAATTACTTTAAAGAAATATAGAATTCAAATTATTTTATCTTATTTTAATTTTGATTGGACTGTTTCCATCTCTCGTCCTTGTGACCTTACTTATCCCTAGGGAAAAGATTAACATATTTTCAAACATGCTTAACAGTTCCTCCACTAACATTATACCGCTTTATTTCTAATGGTTCAACATCGATAAACTTTATTTAAATTTTTTGATCCCTGAGACCAAATTAGGCCAATTTCTGATTTTTAAACAATGATTTTTTTAACATTATGATTTTTTAACATTATTAAGTATTAAATTTACAACACTGTTATAATATAACATTTTTTTAGTATACATTTTCTGAGATGGTCGCAACAGCTGTTCCGCATTGCTATGCTGACAACCAGCAAATATACTCTTTCTATGATCCCACTGAAATCTTCGACAAACAACTGCGTTGACGCTGTATCAAATTGGATGGCTTCGAATAAACTCAAATTAAATCCATCAAAAACATAATTTCTTTAGACTGTTTCTATGAAGCGCCAAAACATAAGTGATCGCTTCCCAGTACCAACATCCGACACAGATATCTTTCCTATAGATTCAATAAAACATCTTAGCGACCATCTTGAGACTGATCTTTCATTGAAATCACAAATCAATAAAACAGTCAGCAATAGTTTCGGCTATGTTAATCTATATATTTTAATATAATACTGTAATCTGATCTCTGTCATAGCTTGCAGCTTATCAGAAAACAATTGTAAATCTCCCAAATTCTTCCTTCGCCCGGTATTATTACACGTTCACACGATCCTAATAACAATTATCGCGCAGAAATGACAATGTACGCACGCTCATGCGTGGGGCGCGATGATTAGTCGTGAGATGGCCGTAATGGCGCATTAAGGCATCCTATATTACCTACCGGAAGCGGGACCGACGCCATTTTCCCCCGAAGCGGGGGAGCCCCCCTGACCCGCCGACACCGGACACTTGCTTCTAGGGATGGGAAAACAACGTCCGGCGAACGAGTCGAGAACGAGAACTATATTTCGAAAGTTCTTGAGAGAATTTTATTAATATGATAAGAAGAAATGTTAATAATAATAATAAAACGTCTGTCGTGGTCACGTAGTATTAATTAATTGTAAGTTTCAAAGCCTGTAACTTACATTTGATTCTCACCTGTTCAATTAAATTTAGACGTATATATGTCCCAAATATAAAAGCTGATAAGAAATACTGAAATACGTAGAAGGTCGGGAGTAACATATGTTGTCGAAACTGTAGCTAAGCTTAGATGGTAATTTGCGGGACATGTTGTCAGATTGGTTGACGAAAGATGGACCAGAAGGGTGGTAGAGTAGAGATCCCGCTGCAAACAGAGGGAGACCCTCCACACGATGGTCCGATGAAATTCGAAGAATTGCTGGCGATTGGATGCGAAAGGCACAAAACAGAAATATGTGCAGAAGAATGAGGGAGGCCTATATCCTACAGTGGACGACAACGGCTGTTTAAGTAAGTAAGTAAATATAAATATATTTAAATAATAATTCAAATAAACTATCTTTTTCCGTGGAACAATTGAAGACTTAGTGAGATGAAGTAGGCAGAGAATGAATGGAAGGACCACATCGAGAGACTGGATCCAGCAACAATTACTAAGATCGTGATGCACGAGACTCCAGAGGGCCGTCGACCACCAGGACGACCACCAAAGAGATGGAGAGAAGGCTGGTCGTCTTTATCACAGGAAGAAAGTTGATATCCTGCATAAACAGATCACAAGATCTACAATCAGAAGAATAAGAAGAATTTGTTTTAACCTCTTCCACTTTTGTCTTTATTTCGATAGCGACCGGTTTCGCCATGCTCCCTTGCACCTACAGACTGTTGTAAAATAATTGCGTAGATTTTCACGGTTGGCAGCAATATGTTTGGTGTGATTTTGGGTAACACCGTGTGATGTCTCCTTCTCGACCGACGTTTCGGGGATCGTTGAAGTCTCCATCTTCGGAATGTTGTAAATATATTCAATATTATATTAAGGAAAAATAAACAATTACATTTTTTATAGGTATATGTAAACTTATATATTTTTTTTTATAAATAAAAACAATATTTTTCGATAAAAATATGTTTTAATTAAAAAATAATCTCATTATGGATTTCCACTGTATTAACGCCTTAAGTTTATCAAAAATAAATATGTTTTGTTACCTGTCACCTCGTGGTATATATCCCGTCAAGGAATCACCTTATACTATCGGGCCCTTGATGCCTAACAGCATCCAAGTAAAGTCCGTCGTCACCTCGTCCTGCAGGATTCTTCTTCGTTTGCCTCTCTTGGTCTGCTCAGAAAAATGTTCCACCGCACTCTGGGCGATGTCGACTGACTTCAAAAGATGGCGAGACAGTTGAGCATCTACATTCCAGGAACAGGCTACGAGAAATAACAAGACACACTCCTAAATAAAGCAGAAGAAATAAAAGGAGAAGAATCAATTTTACAATAATAAATTAATAATAGCTGAATTTAAAAATCTTAGCTGTAGCTTAGCGTTCATTGTTTTACCGAAAAACTATGATACTTCTACATTTTAACTGTAAAATTTACAACACTATTATGATATTATTATACATTTTTTTATTACACACTTTTTGAGAAGATCGCGACAGCTGTTTCGCAAAAAATGAGATATTGTAACAGTATTATAATTTGACAGTTAATAATCTTAGCATGTATTTTGTTAAAACTTTAATAATTAATTTTCCCTGTTTAATTTAAGAGTAATTTTTATGAATACTAAAATTATTTGACGAAAAGTTCGATAATAATAGTGCCCACATCACAAAAGCACGGTTTTGATGCTTCCATTGAAGTAATGTCATTCGCACTTCAACTGAAGTATCAAAACCCAAACACAGCAGCATTGAATCAATAACGTGGTTAAAACTAACCTAATAGTGCGCCATGATGCAAATATGAATAAACCGAAATTGTTATCAATATTTTTTTTATATTGAGTATTATAAACAATAGCTCACGGGCGTATTATAAATAATACGTCTCTGAACGAAACTGTTTTACCGACCAATTTTGAAATTGAAGTTTGGCATTTTGGGCGAAGGTAATTTTTGAGATTTGTTCCAGTTTGATATATATTTTTTTGTTATTGTTGATCAAGGTAATCTTGATTTAATTCGTTTTTATTATTTTGTGCACATCAATTAATTACCAGAAAATCATTTGCTGTCATTTATATCTTTATATCAAATATTTACTGTTACAAATGCGCACTGATTCATATATTTGTTTACGAATAAATATACAAAAAAATAAATCGTTATATTTTTTATGTTTCAGAACATACATTAAGCAAAAATATATTAATATTTGACTAAAAACTAACCAACTAACCAACACGCCGTCTTTCCGAAGGGGTAGGAAAAATAATCCACTGCCACACTTTTCTTTGCTAACATATTTCTCTCACATCCTTCAACATGTCTACATTGTGTAATGCACGTACTTCATTCAATATTTGATTTATTTTATCTTGCCACGTTTTCCTCGGTCTTCTTCTATTTCTAGTTCCGTTTTCGTCAATAACATATACTCTTTTTTATACCATTTTTACTTCGTTCATTCTATCTATGTGTGTTAACCACACTGATCTTTTTATTATTTTGTTCATAACACTTTCATTCGCACCGCATTCACTTCATACATGTTCAATCGACACTATCATACACAGTTTTTCGATCCTTTCGTCACATATCTCATTTTTACTGCATTTATTCTACTTTCATCCTTCTTTTGACAGTTCCATGCTTCGTTTCCATACATAAGAGTCGATAAAAAAACACCATTGTGTACTGATATTAAATTTTTTTTAAATCGTGCACTATTGAGTTGAATCATTTCGAATCTCTTTCAATTTGGAAACTACGATATAAACGCCACAGTTATGTAACGTGCTGGGTAGAAAAGTATAATCGTGCATAAAATTCAGTTCTCACAATTCTCGCTCCTATATATTCTCAAGAAATTCATTATCGAGAGCTTTCTCTCAAATAATTCTGAATAGAATAATTTTACAACCCTACTGTTCCTGAGAGCGGAAGGACCCATGAAAAACGAGCTAACGGTATCGGACTGGGGTCGATTCCGGATTTGGTAGGAGAAGATTTGGAATTATTCCACCGCCCTTCGCCCAGCCCGGCTCCCAGGAGGTGTTATTAGGAAGTGGTTATATTGCCGTAATCTTATAACTTTGCAATAATTGCGCATTAGCTCTGCTTGGTAATTTGTGATAACATTTAATTGATAATGGTGTATCCATATTTATTCATTAACTCATAAGATAATATACGAGTATATATGCTCTCCATTTAATGAGGTCAGATAGTGACGTCATTTTTAATAAACACGTATTTTAATACATTTATTGTTTGAACTTTGATATCAAGCAATTACTTGGTGGTTTGTCATAAATAAGAATAAAATAAAATATGTTTTCTTCTCTCTCTCTCTCTCCCTCTCTCTCTCCCTCTCTCTTCTTCTCTCTCTCTCCCTCTCTCTCCCTCCCCTTGTCACCATTATATCTTGATTTGCTATTTCCATTATTCTATCCATCTTTATGTTCCGGATGGTTATCTTCGACAGCGTCAGAACAGACTTTTTTATCTCCCAACATGCAGAACCAACCTGCCTCTGGTGATGCCGGTGGGGAGAGCAATCAAACTGCTGAACATGATGTCTTTCATATTCGTGAAAGTACGTTCAGAAAACAAATACTCTTGACTTTGGAGAGTATCTTGTATTCCTAATGTCGAACCATCTCTCATGCGTCCCTGGTATTATATATTTATTATGTTTTACCTGTTCTCAATAGATGCCTTAAACTATAAAAAATGTTTGTAATGTCTTTTGAGAAAATAAGCTGATTTGATTTGATTAGTAAAAACTATTGAATATTTTAAATTTTCATAAGAAGCACTCGCATATTTCCGTAATGAAGCTTAGGTCAAAGCGAAACTTGTTGATATCATTTATTATAACCACACCGTGGTTATAAATAAACTGTTTTAATATTTTATGTCTGTAAGTTTAACTATATTTTACATTAGATATTTTGATAAATTACTTCTATATCATATATGCAAACATTAGATTAAACATTAAGAAACAATAACAACTGCACAAAGAAAAATATATATACGAGTATGTATGTTTTTATCTCAAATGTTTATCATTTCGTTATTTTTGTTATTTACAACATAAATTCAGAAGTGAATTGAAAAAATAATATTCGTTTT